>BGZK01000134.1:0-692203 GCA_005406025.1 Eumeta japonica
AGTACTATGCAGTTTCTGGAATATTTAGAAGACAAATATCCATGGGTATAAGCGGCTCGACTTCTTGCCGGGCTGTTTCATTCTTAATGGTTTCGTATTTGTTTTGGCTATTTATGAGGAAATTAGGAAAGAGCTACCCTTAAGTTTCTTGTTCGTTCTTCTTGAGGGAAAACTGCCTTCCGAATGAGCGGTAAAGTATAAATTCGCAAAAAATTATGACGTATTTCAAGTATTATTTTGTAACCTATGAAATAAAGATATTTTGAATTTGAATTCGAATTGGCCCTGTCCATTACTTTTGAGATGTCAGATGTCGCGAATACGAAAAAACGGGATCTACGAGTATAACAACCCGAGTTGCGCTAGCGTTGTACTGTTCGCTCGCCGCACAGCTTCGACGTCAAAGCGATCGTTCCAAATTACGCTCGCATAAAAGTGACGATTCGCGGCGAGCGCGTGTAGTTACGTGGCTATTATACAAACTGCTTAATATTTTTGGGGTAACATCCAGGAGTTACAACTTTACCTTTAGTGTTTCATACCGAATTCGGACGTTTCGACAACTCGAGACTGGTATTACTAGTACTGTATGCAAGCTTCGAAACTGTATTCTGACATCGTAAACATTTTTTGAAAACGTTACTTCAATACGACGCGAGGATAATTTTTTAGAACGTGAGCTTTTAAATGAACTCGTACAGTGTTCAGCGAAAACGAAATATTCTATTTAAATATGTCTACCGTTGCCAACTATTGAAATATATTTAGTGGCTTTGCAGACTTTATTAAAATTAACTTGTGTAATAAAACTATTTTATTACCATTAATACTTAGGAGCCATCCATAAATTACGATACACGTATGCGATCAAAGAAATGTGACAATTCGCGACAAGGAGCAGGTCAAAAGCTTTGGACGTCAAATCCGAAATACTAAAACAAAAAAAGACTTCTGTCTTTTGTTTTGTCCAATATTTAAAGCATTTTGAACAAAAATAAAATTGTAAAACTGGTGTTTCATTTACGTATGACCCACCTATGACAAGGGGGGGGGGGGGGTCAAAACCTTATAATTCATGGATGGCTTAATGGAGTGTAGATGTGCAGATGTATATTAATTATTACCGTGCCTTTAGAGATCGATTCGCGTCCTCCATAAAAACGAAATGTCATTGTGAAAAAAGAAATCTAACAGCACATGAAGTACAATGAAAATTATAAGGTATAATCTCTTTTAGTTTTCGTAATTTGATAACCTTTTAACTCAAAACTTCCATTTATATCCACCTATACAGACGTAAGTTAATTTATAGGATAACTTTTGGGTTTGCCTTACTTTGGTCGTAACCGAAAATTTACTTCAGTTGCGAAATGTCAAACGATCAAATTCGAATGTGTACGTGTTTAGAAGAATGCAATAACAGAGGACGGTCACCGACACTTCATCACGTCACAGGCATATGCGATGGTATCATACAAAAATATTAAAGCTAAACAGCGGCCGTTGTTATCAGTGCACGCACGTAACTCTCCGGGTTGTATTTGCTGTTTCACGCTACATGACGCACGCCCGCCTGAATTCATTTAACCGGACATGCCCGAACTACACAATCGCTGGCGTTTTGTTGAGAAAATAAAAAAAGACACAATTTTCCACCCTCGAACGAGCAGTGCGATGCAGGCCGAAGGGCATATCATAATCTGCCATTTTTATTAATAATATGATTGTGGTTGTACCGTTTGTGCGTTGACGATGTATCATATTCAACGATTTGACATCTTCGTCTTATTCGGTATCGAGTTCAACACATTAGTTCTGGTTGACTGTGAAAGGATTTTAAATGTTTTTATACGATAATCCGAACAACCACAAATTATGAGAAAGTACACTATAAGGAGTATTTGCGCAGTATCGCACTACTGCGATTTATAGCTTTTTGAAAGTTCTTGTAATAATACAATTAAGCTTTTTTTCAATCATTCAAATCTGAATTACTTGTTGTAACAAAAAGCTAGTAAATAGTGATAGGTGCATAAAAATACTATACAAATATAAAAGAAACACAAAATATAGTAGATATTGTGACAGTGTTTTGAACTATAATAATTTATATATATTTATTACTACGTGATACAAGCACTACTTAGTTTGTAACAAACAGAATATCAAATACATATAATAAATTACTGTCAAAAGATATTTTTGCACAAATTACTTTTTCTAATCTTGCCGCTGCGAATTTAAAATATAGTTTCGTTCAGTTGTTGGCGTGGCGATAGAAGTTCCGAGAAATTGAATACTTTTATCACAGAAAATTCATCACCTCGTATACATCAAAATTTCATTCGAACGGCGCCATAAAGTTATAAATTGCGAGTCTAACGTTCAACTAATAACTCTGCAAATAGTCCGTCTTCACTTCGTCGTTTTCATAAAGTTCACAACGCCTATAAAATATTCGACTATTAAACGGAGAGTAGCGTTGGAGAAAAAACTAGACAAGTGCGAGTTGAATTCGCACGGAGAGGGTTCATTTCGATGAATAGGTTATCTATAACGGTTTTTTAAATCTGACCCAAATTTGTTTGTGGTTACTAAAACTATTGTAAATCTAAGTTTGTACGCACAATGGTGGAAAATTTGTCGTGCTATTTTAAGACTTCTTACAGGTTTCCTTTTACTCTATAAGTAAAGAGTTATTTTCTGTATTTTAATTTTAGGCTCAGTACTTTCGGAGGTGAGAGAGGATTAATTAATTCTCATCTAACTTCTTAAATAGTTTTAAAATAATTTAAAAATTAAAAGAATTTATTTGAAATCCTCACAACAAACCCTTAAATTTTACATGTTACAGGGTACAATTTACAAAACTTCTTTTTTGATTTCTAATTTTCTCCCCCAAAAATAACCTCCATATTCAAAACTAATTTATTTACGCCCGCCTCACGTTCTTGTTTAGATGGCCTGGGTTACAGTAATTTATATCTGTATCAACTTTTCAATTTGATCTGCCCAGTAGATTTCGGGCAAATTTGCTGTAACAGACGGGTGAGTGATATTATAATTGTTCGGTTTTTTCATTCGAACATAAGGAACCCTAAAATGCTCTCTAAGCGTCAGTAGTGTCGCGTCTACAATTGTGATACAATATTTAATATAATTTTGATGTGTTTAATGACATGAAAAGAAAAATCATGGTTTTTTTTTGAGAAAAATAGTGGTTGACATGTTGATAAACGTAATCTCTTATTTGACGTACGATACGAATTTTCAATCATCTATTATAAGCAAATTAACCACAAGTTAAATATGTATTCGTGTCGACTTACGAAGGGTGATTATAAAAAATAGTATTACGTACGTATAAATAAATAACTGCAATATATTTAATTGAATTTCTAAATTATCAAGAGATCATATTTTAAGTATATTTATGATATGTACTTATATAAATTAATTATAAAATAAATATATTAACAACAATTTTATTTATCATTTCATTGATTTAATAAATTAATATAAAAATATGATTACAAAAATAAAAATTTTCTAAAGGAATAGTCGTAATTATAGAAAAAGCATAAAATATTTTGGAAAAAAAAAGCGGTAGCAGTTTTTGCGCACTATGCTTATAATAGTATGGAATGTAATAAGTTGATAACAGATATTAAGACTGTGAGCTAATAGACAGTAATGTTAAAGAAATCTTACAGAAGCAGAAACTTTCATAAAGTGTCAAAACCAAAGATTCTTTGATAATTCCGAGATATTGGTGACAGTTTAAGTTTTAATAATACTATTTTTAATGCGATATGCGGTAGGAGTTGATTGGTAGAAATCGTCACATAACACAAAAGCGTTGTGCCCCCTCCCATGGATGGGGCATAATGCTTGTTCCGTTTCTCCTCTCTCTCTCTCTCTCTTGAAATCTATTATTTAAGCTATTTTTTATACAAATAATAATTCATTATTTTGTATATAATTTTAAATAATTGAATATGTTTCTTAGAATATTCAATGAAACTCTTTGATTTTATTCCTTACTTTGTGTTATTTATGTTAACAAAAAAAACTTCGTTCCTGACGGGGGTTCCCCGACCGCTCATTTTGTTTTTTTTTTTAATCTAGAGACAAAGTTAAAAAAAAATGAAAACAGTCTTTCAAATAGATTCAATTTCGCATTCCTCAAAGTTTCAATAGGTCTTACATGATAGGTCATATATAATGTAGATCACCAAAACGTATAAATTGTCGCTCATTCGTTTCGAAGACAGTAAACAGAATAAGGTCCCCATAAAATGCGCTTAAGAAATAGTAAATCAACGATTTGTAGGGAGCGCAATCATATTTAGTATTTGTTCCTGTCCATCGATTGTACTGTTGTTGATGACTTAGCTCTCCACTTTGGTCCTGTGGCTATGTATAACGTCTGTATGACGCGTAATATTTTTGTATTATAGAAATATAATATAGAAATATATTGTAGTAGGAGTAGGTGACATGTGAGGTATCCGGCCTTCATGCTCGCGGGTTCGCGTTCAATTTAAAATGAGAGTAGAATAGAACATTCGAATCCGAGCTCGCGGATAACAATTGAGGAGAACTAGAGAGAAGTACAAAGAAAGGGGCCGAGGGCTGATGCCCGAGTTCACAAGTTTCACAGTGATAAAGAGTGAATTGTTATAATAATTTAATAAGTGAAATCCAGAAAGAATAGAGAGAAATGTTGAAGAACTGATCAATAAATACATTGATCTCGAAGGAAAATACTCTTTCATTTCGAATACTCGAATCTTTGGTCTTCTTCTTAAGAGATATACCTCTCGTCGAGTCATAAAAGCTTTACAATATATATTTATAACATTTTGCAAATTAAGGTCCCTTTCGTTCAACCAAGGTTTTAGGTAAAACTGAAACGTTGGATGAACGCAAGAAGCCGTTTTGTGAGACGCTGCTCGCCGCCACTCCCTGTCGTCGTTTTTGCATTTTCATACATGCAGATTAGGGGTTGACGAATGAATCGGGGACCGCCCGCAGCTTTAGTCGTATGACACGAGGAAGGGACTTCGTTTACATGCTAAACATTTTTTTTTTCGTTCTTTTCAACTTAATTGGACAGTCTTATTTACAGCTGTACTGTAACGCAAATAGACGCGTGCCACCGACGTCCTTTGCGGTGGCATCGACGAAGAGATGCATAGACGAATAGGAAGACGCGGTTAACGCGTCCGTTCGGCAGTTAAAATATAGGATGCTCTTCGTTTCCCGCAGCGCCTACGCCGCATCGCCCATTAGCGACTATGGGACAGATAAAAGGAATACTATTGCGGTAATAAAGTCAGTTGGAGGGGCATAAAAGTATTTTATGGCGTAGCCTGATTCGTGGGTGCAGACGGTAGACGCGAAGGAGCGTAGTCGAGATTTACCGAATCACGGCTCTTTGTACTAGATATTTTTAGTTCTGTATGAAACTCTGTATTAAGAATACTATAAATCTCATGGAGGATTTTTATTCCGAAAATTCATTTCAGTAAAATGAAAGCTTACATCTTATTGGCAGGCAGCGACATAGCTCATTATTCAATCTGATCTTCATACTTGTCAGTTTTATTTTTTTTTCGATTTTTCTTTCTTTTCTATTTTGCAGTTATTTTCTCGTTCTATTACTTACATACAATACATCAAGGATTTATGAGTTTTACTTTATATCATCATGTAGTAGGAGTACTATATAAGTTTTGATATATTTAAAAAATGTTTAAATATATCAATGTTTATATGTCTTTCTAGAATGTAGTGTTTGTTGTTAATGTTGATCGTTTGTTTGTGTTACATTGTAAAGGAGTTTATGTCGTGTCTGTATTGTTTTTATTGTCCAAAAATATCGTACATAATGAAATAAATTCTGTCTAAATTCTGTATTAGCGGAACCAAGCGATGAAATATACAATAAAATACTAACTTAAATTTATATAAATATCATATTATTACATGAATTTAATTGAAGTATAATGGATTAGCTTCAGTCCGTCGAGATGAAAATATTGGTCCTTTTACGTATGACATATTTATATAATTTTATTGACATTAAGAAAAATGTAATTTTTATGGAACGAAAATATTAGCTAAGCACATTGTTAAAATGATGTACTATTCTAGTAATAGTAATCCTAATAATAATATCTAGACTAATTATAATTTTATAAGTTTCATGCTACAAAGAAAGATAGAACAAGGGTCTTCGTCATGATATTCTGTATTTATCGTCAAGAGTTTTAATAAGTATAGGGATGTTAAATGTCTATATGTAAATAAAATAAATAGTTAAAATGTCTTGATATGTTCACGATAAAATGATGATGTCACATCTGAATAAGAGGTAATGAAGAATATACGGGAATTACTAATACATTTTTTAAAAAAGACGTACGGAAGGGTCTTAATGTGACGAACATAGAATTAACAGTACATTTTATAGTAAATAGTGTGAATCGTCCTAATATATTACAAAGCCTTTCCGATGTTTCTCTTATTTATAAAGGTAACAATACATTCATTACAACAAAACTTTATTGTAAAATAACACGTTACTCTTAATAAAGTATTAGGGCTTTTTATTAAATTACTTTATGAACTTACTGTTAATTTTTTATCCATACGCGGAATATATTAACATTACTTTAATACACACTGAAATTATCTTAACATTCTCTTTAAATTATTAGTAAGTACATCTTCTAGAAAATGTATCATAAAGCAATGTCTTTGTATTGACGAATAGTTAAGACATATTTTACCTTTCTGTTAACTTTAATAAGTTTCTAATGAAGCGCATTCATTAC
This sequence comes from Eumeta japonica, assembly GCA_005406025.1. Lineage (NCBI taxonomy): Eukaryota > Metazoa > Arthropoda > Insecta > Lepidoptera > Psychidae > Eumeta > Eumeta japonica. The sequence continues at coordinate 6,843 of BGZK01000134.1, forward strand.
TCCACGACGTCTAAAATAGGGACGCATTTGGAAGTGCCGCCGGATTGACTAAAGTCGTGTCATTGGCGTCGACACATATCTAGTTAGCTTTTATAACTATGAGATAGGTGGCTAACTCATGGATTATAACATCAGGTATACTATAACGTAATGTGTGTCTAGTAAAGTGTGGGTTGTTCGAGCACCTCAGTGACTATAAACAACTATATACCTGCATAAATGTTTCACTTTTCAATTCAAGTAAATTTCTAATAATGCCACCCTTTTCCCCCTCCACTCTAATACCTTCTATCTCGCCACTCCTTAGCTGGTATTCCAAACACCAAATAAATATTGGTGAGGGCTGAGGGGAGGATTAAATTGGACAATTATCTCTGGATATGAATTGGACAAGTTTCGAGTAGATGAATGGACACAGTATTGTCTTTACCTCAAAAAGTATTAATTCATATACCAAAATATGTAATATCAATATACATGTAATACAATACACACATAAAACTTTGTTGCTTGTTTAATCTACGAAATGATGACCTAATGATGTGGAAAATTTCAGACGCTTAAAAGTAGATACAACTATTACAACAAAATGATATTACTTACTCAATTTGTGAAAAAAAGTCGATGATGCCTTTTTAGTTTGGAGTAAGCCAAATATTTTATATAAATTTATTTAGTACAGAAATGGTTGGAGATTATAATTTGAAATTTTTTAAAGATGATTTATTAAAATTCTATGTTTCAGGTCCATCTTATATTGTAAAAAACTATAAAAGAAAAAGCCATATTAAAAACGATCGTCAGCATTACTACGGTTTATTTGAAACAATCATTTGCTAAGTAAAAACTAAGCGTAGAAAAACAAAATATTGAATTAACTACATAAGAAATTGTACTTCATATGTGATAAGCCAGACATTTACTTTAATAATCTGTAGTTCTTTTATATACGAGTATGTCATTACTCATGTAGATATTACAATGATTTAAAAACATTTCATTCATTTAAGGTTTTTAATTACAATAATTTATTAGTTCGTTTATTTTGTGGTTTTTATGTTGTTCGAATTTTTTGAACGCAATTGCCAACAAATGTCAACATTTGCCATTAAAAAAAATTAGACATTTAGTGATTCGTAATTGTGTAAGTTAATCTAAAGGTCAAGATTGTTACTAATTATTGGTTCAGTTGAATAGGATTTAAGAAAATACAGTTAGTTTTATAAATTAGTGCCATTGATAGCTATGTCTATTGTTTACATATGCTTTAGATATCCAATCGCAAATACAAGTAAGAGTATCCACTTAGATTTTTCAACTTAAGTAGTACATAGAACCATAATTTTTTTAGATAAAGTGTAGCGAATTGTTTTTAATCGCCTTTGCGAATAAACTCTGTTAGTTTTTATATAATAATACAATTTCTGTGAAATTATTTCAAAAGTTAAGTACCTATCTAATACTGTAAGTATAAATAGATTGTGTAATGTACATAATAAAATGTATAAATAAAAAACGAATGTTTTTTTATTTTACACATACCTTCCAATGCATTTTAATTTACCTTGGAAGTTTTGAAGAATTTACTGAAACCTCTTAATTCGTTAGTTATTCATAGAAGTAGTACAATTCCTTTCCCCTGCGTGTTACAAGTCATGTTGCAGGTATTTTAATTACTTCATGATTACATTGACAATTTTTGTGACGATTTTTAATAATATATCTGATATTTTTTATATTTAATTATGCATCAGTATTTCTTATATGGAAAATGTTATAATCTCACTGTTAGTAATAGGTTTTGTTATGATTTTAGAAACGTAGTTAATATTTGCTACATATTTAATTATACATTAGTTTTTCTTATATGCGATAGTGAAATAGACCCGTATTATTGTCCCGTCACTGTTTATTGTGAATAGTAATAGTTACAAAGAATTTTACAAATAGTAACAATTTTGAAATAATAATTTTTTTACATTTTAATAAAATCTTGTAAATTTTATATTTTTCTGTGAATAAACTTGTTTATATTTACTACTCTTCACAATAAATAGTGATGGAACAATAATATGGGACCAATCCACTTTTGTGTATAAGAAAACCTAATGTATAATTAAAAATGTAGCAAATATAAGCTATTTTCTTAAAATTCATTACTAAATGTCTTATGGCATTGGTAAAGTAACAAAAATGTAATATTAAAATCGAAATGAGATTTGAGTACTGTCACAAAGAAGTATCAGGACAGACTGAAATTGTAACAGTTCAGGCAAAGATAAAACATTGTTATAAGAAGGTCAGCTTATTAGGAAAAAAACACATGTTTTAATGAGTGAAGCTACGAAATCACTATGAGCAAAAAAAGAGAAAAGATCAGTAACGTGGAGATGAATTAAAATGTCAGCATTGCAATTTATGAGAATCGATTGAATACGATACTATTCGTCGGCGAAGTTGTCACGTTAAAATATCAGGAACGTCCAGGGGTTTTAATGTAACATCTTGGGTAATATTCGTACATTTACCCATAAACTACGGAGTCGGCCGATCAGGTTCGTGACGTCACACGTCAAATACGTCATAATTTCCAAGAGGACTATTGCATCGTGACAACTTGTCCTAAAAATTTATTCTTAAGAACGCCGAGTCATTTTTTAAAAGGAAAATGATTTATTTATCATTTATACGTATTTCTTATTAGGGGGCCATCCATAGATTACGTCACATAAATTATAAGGTTTTTGACAACCCCATCACATCACAGGTGGTCACACGCAAATGAAAAGAGCAGTTTTTTAAATTTATTTTTTGTTCAAAATACTTTAAATATTGGACAAAACAAAAGATATAAACCTTTTTTCGTTTTTGTATTTCGGATTTGACGTCACAAATCTTGTGACCTGCTTCTTGTCGCGCATTGTCACATTTCGTTGACACTCCCTCGCCCCCACGTGTGACGTAATTTACGGATGACCCCTAAGGATCTGGGTACATTTTTCTCAGTGCATCCATAAAGTATCACAAAAACCATTAGGGCTTTCCTTCGACTTCCCCGCGCTCGGTTAAGTATATGGAAGAAGCCACCTTCAAAGCGTCATCAACACATAGAGAGCCATTATTCCATATCACGGCGAATTGCCGATGAGATCTCGAGCGATCCATCACAACAGACAAAAACAACATGTAGCTCTCGCCAAAGCATTGAAATGCAATTCATCGCCGCCAGTCAGCGGAGCACAATGAACCAACCGTTCCCGTCGGAGAGGTCTCACTCGGCCGCCCGACGAGTTCGATGGAAGAGGGTAGTCAATGAATAAACATTATCGCAAAAGGGTGAACTTTGTACGGAGCGCAGGCGCAGAACTGGAAACGTAGTTTGCTACGGTTCAGTCGGTTATCGTTGCTATTATATTTTCCATTCGGATGGGCTTTTCTTTTTCATGTCAGAGCTCCTTTGACTAGAAGCAGTGATAGAAGGCGGTAATGAATAAACATAATGGGCAGTGGTTGTAAGCTTCATTTTCATTTTATTAATGTACTATTGGTCTTCTATTCAAAAGATATTTATGCATTACATACAATAGACGCTTATTCTTTTGGGTCATTTTCCACAATCCCATGTAACCAGCTTCGGCCTCGTACTGGTACGTTGTACCAGTGTAGAAGATTCTAGAGAAGAGTCTCTATTATATGGCCGTTTCTTACATTCATTACGTAGTGTCAGAAGTTTATCCTTATAGAGAGGATTTTCTCTAGGTAGTCACGCTTTACGCTCATTGACTCTACAGCGTAGAGATAGTGTAGGTAATACCACTGTCTAGAATTGTACAAATAAATATAGCCTATGTGCATTCGAGGGTGCGGCCGAGCGGAGTGTGCGACGTAAACATCAAACACAATTTCGTATTACAGTGTCCAAAACAGGAACCGACAGAGCTGTGAGCAGTGCGAAATCTGTCTTCAGCAGGTGCGTGTCTGCGCGTCCAAGCAAATTTGTTTTTTAAAAGTGATGCTTCAAAGTATTGGTCATAATATAATGAAAATTAAAAGAGCACTTCAGTCGGATAATAATCAAGACATGCTCATTATAAAAGGCTTATTAAAGTCAAAATATAGAAATATTTAACAGTAAAATATGAAATAGAAGACGTCTTTAATTTAAATGCATAGTTGTATGTAAACATTTATACATAACAATTTCTTCAAATACACTTTAGTTTTACGCTAAATGTTATAATAGAACATTAACACTTCTCAGGACCTCGCAGTTCACAGATTTAGTAAGTTGAAGTGGCGACGGGCAGGCCATATCTCTCGTAGAACAGATAGCAGATGGGAAAGGAAGGTTTTAAGTAGTGACCAAGAATTGAGCGTCGTAGTAGGGGAGGCTTACGCCCAGCAGTGGACCTTCAACGCCTGGAAGACGACTTCTCACTATGCCACCTTTCTTACATTTTTCAAAATTCCTCTCTCGTGTCAATCTCATTGTATTCGTATGTTCAACCCTGAGATTTATTGACGATTATCGCTGGCTAACTTTTTTTTTTATCTTACATTGGATTCATTTGAACTTAAAAATAAAGTCATTCTGTGTTCATAGGAGTGCGAAGTTTACGCACCATTAAGCTAGTCACTGATGCCGTGGTATTGTTGTTACAAAAGCTGTAACTTTAAATAACTCTTTCTTTACATAGGTATTTAATCTTATAATTTAACGAATAAGCCACTTAAAGTTGTTGACAATTTATCTCTTAAAGTTGTATTATAAGACATAAAAGTTTTGTAAGGGTGTCCCGACGTTTTATTAGCATGAGAAAAAAAATCCTATCTTTGCAATAATAACCAATAAAGGCTATTCAAGTATAGATATGTAGTTATAAAGCATTTAAGGTTATAAACGAAAAGACTCAAATTAAGGATAATATAAAAAATATTCCAGCAATTTTGAAGAACCTACCCTTATAAGAGCAAATTGGGAAAGGGCTATTGTACATAAGTAGATTTGAAAATATTTATATTGCAATATTAATGTTTTGTTATATTTGTATATATGTACATTAGGTATTACTAGTTTTATCTCAATTTTACACTGTATTTTGTATTTCTTACAACAAAAATTACGAAACTTTCATGTAAAAATCTATCTTACTTACTTAAGAGATAAATGTTAAAGCAATGACGCAGCATTCAATCTTTTAACTAAAACCTCAAATATTGAATTCTATTTTCGTTTCGTTTAGCTTTTAAACGTTGAATTTGAAATCAAAAGGACGTACGTAAAGTCCACAGCCGCAACAACAAAACATTCAAGAGCCCCCTAAGTATCCTCAATCCTCATCCCGTAAACTTAAACGCTTAGCATCTGTATTTCCGACAATCCTTTTCGTATTGTATGTAGTGCCGATTGTAGATGGAAAGGCCTATCCGCGAATCAGAACGTCTCTTTTCATTGTATCAGCACAGATGCAATTAATAAGATAAATGTGTGATCGTCTGCTCCTTTTCATGGTACGAAGATGGACTGAGGGAGATAAGGAAATAAGTGTGTACGTAAAATGAGATCCCCTTACAATAGAATACGGCCATCGTCTTTCAAGTCATTTTATTGGCATTCAAGGAATATTCGTAGATATTTATGTTGGAAATAGTTCTTGAAAAATGTCAACTAGACAAGACTTTTTAGTACAAAAGCTAATTTCTATTTGATGTAAAATCGCTGCTAGTTGATCAGTCCATAGTTTTTGTTTAAAAAAACAATAACTACTATTTAAATAATACTTTACAAAATACATAAAATGGAAAAGAAGACTGAAGTTTGCGTATCCTATGTCCGTTCTTTAAAGGTAAACTTTCTTAGAGCGTGATGGATGTTTTAAGTTGTTTTTTGTGACATTCGAAAGTAATCCAATCAACCTAGGTTTCTTGAAATGTTGAACTAATACCACCAGATAGATTTTTGGAACAAACATTTTAGAACTTTTTTTTAATATAGCTTTTAGACTACTTTACCATTCAATAATAAATGTAATCAGTTATTTTCTCCAAACAGCTCCATAGAATGTCATAAGCCGCATAAAAATCAATTGATCCGTGCAAGAGATATTATTTGAGGACTTTTTAAAATAAACTATGTAAACATTTATACATCCTTATCCTTAAAACAAATTGGTCAATTGGTCAATATATATACATATATATATATATATATATATATATATATATATATATATATATATATATATATATATATATATATATATATATATTGACCAATTGACCAATTTGTTTTAAGGATACCTTCTGTATATATATATATATATATATATATTGGTGGAGTGGTAAAGCTCATAATGAATAATGCTCTTCCAATCTCACCATACACAGCATCAACTTATTGGGAGTTGATCCGGGTTTTGCTATAGTCAGTGGAGCTTGCTTGCCTTTTGAACATAATATTTTTCGCAATTTGACGTCGGTAATCTACTTCTCATCACCAGTGATTAATCTTTTCAAAACCGGTTCGGTTTCATTACGTTTCAATAGAGGATCCCAAATGAGTACACGATTCATTAGATTTCTTTCAGTGAGCTCGTGTGCCACCCAAGTATCGACATTTTTTGTACATCAAGTTTTTTTTTTTAAATAGGTCAAAACTGTTTTATGCCAATCCCCAGTTCTTCAGCTAAGTTGTAAAAAATAATATGTCGATTTTGTTCTACTTATTCCAAAATGGTATCGACTTTATACGTAACGGGTCGACCAGAGCGAGGTTCATGTTTGACATCAGAATTACCGGACTAAAAACGCTTGGACCAGTTTTGCTCTACTCTTACCGCCACTGCATTAGATCTATAAACGTCACAATTTTTTTCGCGGCTTTTGGCACCTTTTCCATTTTTTGTTATAAAACTTCAAAATATATGGAATTTCTACGTTAAATTCACACATTTTGATGGATAGAAAAACAATAGAAAAATGGCAGAATACAGTTTTTACCATTTATTTTTCTTTATTAAAATGACATCTATTTAATGTTATCAAAACTAGCCAGATACAAACAGCACAACCAAACAGATTTTGCTGCAACTTTTTACTTACGTTATACGAATTATTTTTCTCCTACCTTATATATAAAGCTAAATAGTCTTTACTAAACAGATAACACGATAAATTCGCTACATAAGCGAAACTATACGCATTTATCGCGCGTACACGCCCAATGCGTTTCATACCATCGGCTGACTGAAAAAAGCCCAACTTCGACGATAAATCATTGAGGCGGCGATGTACATTTTTCATTTCAATCGTTTCATTAAAAGGGCCCGTCTACGCCCGCAACTTCGCAGTACATTATCTAATTTATCCGCGAGCGCGCCCGCGCCGACGGGCCGTCGCCGCGCGCGCACTCGACCGATGCACGCCGTTCGGAAGCGTCGACACTAGCGGCGGAGTCGCGGCCGTCGGAGGAATCCGGGCGGGCGGCGCTTTATTTTACGACACATAAAAATTTTACCCTCTAAAAATAAGTCCAGCGTCGAAGCTCAACGAAAGAACTCTAGATCGTTTACGCACTCGAAGGGGGGGCATAAATCGGCGAATGGGTTCGCCCAAAGTTTGGGTAATAAAATGGCCGCGGATGTCGATAACTGGGGGCAGGGAATTCCGTTTCCATGTATCAGAGAAGCCGATATGTCACATCTTGGCACGGGAAGGTCTGCCGGCGCTGTCGTGAATCCCATTGGAATTCATGACTTATTACATGTTCTATGTCGTAAAGATTATGATCTGGTAAGTGCGTGACACATTCGCACAACGAGGGTTCGGCACGAACAGGTATGAAATAACTTAGTAGTACACAGAATCGTTTATTTGAATGGGACTCTATATCGATATTCTAAATTATACGCAACAGAAGGAAACTTTCTTTTTTTGATAAAATAAATGTGCATAATAACTTTTTTGGTACGATGTTACCGGCAAACAGATTATTGTCACAATTTTTTACATAATTCTTCCCAGTTTGATATAAGGGGGAAACATTTGTATGGGGCCAAAAATATGAGCGGAAGAAATTGCGAAATCTTGAAAAAATATTTCTCATACAACTCCAACTTCATTTGAATGAAATTAAAATTAGACTGATAAAATTCCACGGAAATAAGTTTAATTAATTTTTTCAATATTGTAACTTAATAAGTGCCATCCGCTTTTCGAATACACGCGCGCGCTCCTTACAATACGCCGTCTGTGGCTTTCGACAATGATCGATGATGATTTTTCCGTAAAGCAGGTATGGGCAACCTTTGACATGTTGTGGACCAAATTTTAGTGTTCAAATACGTTCGCGAGCCTCGTTCAAAAAGTAGTGCATTTTAAAATAGTGTTTTAAAGTAGTGTTCATAATTTTTAGCGATAGATATCAGACATGAAATTTTTCAATATGTCTCGCGGACCGGATCAAATCTTACAGCAGGCCGGTGGATGCCCACTTATGCCGTAAAGCATTCAATACACTAACTTTTAATTCTTCAATGGAATAATTATTCTTTAACAAAATAATAACTCCATACCCCATATAAAAAAAAAATCAGTTGGAGTTTATCTTAGTAAAGTAGTAGACTTGAGTAAGTATGGAGAACGCGACGGCCGCTTAACGCGTCCCGTCTTCGCTGATTCACAGGGAAAAGGTGTATTTAAAACTGTTTCTAAGGCAGTTATGCGCAGGGGCACCATCTAAAATGAAAAAAATGAATAATTGGAAAATTTTATAATATTTTTATTGGGTAATTGAAAACTTTTTCAAATCTATCGTTGGTCAAATGCCCTTCATAAAGTTTTACAGCTATAACCATGTTGATTATGATTGCAGACAAGCTTTTGGAAGAGAAACGAATTTGACTATCCAGTACAACGCACGTAACTTTACCGTTGTGAAGTTAATTATTGAAGCGTCGCAAAAGCGTAAAATAGGAATGTGAGGGTGAAGCAAGTAGGGTGGAGAGTCGCCAACCTGCGCATTGCATTATATGCAGAAAATTCCGAGCGGCAGAGTTTCATGTGTTGTATGTTTCTGTGGGTCTCAAACGATTTGTGAGAGATCAATAATGATCGCATTTTTTGTTACACGTCCTATCGTTAGAAAAGTTAGCTTCATTTGTCTATTAATTTTTTTTTTAAATTAGAATCAGCCAAAGATCGTGTGGTTTTCAAGAAAGCAGGGACTCCACTTGAAAAGGCCGTCAAAACGACTCCTAACTTCGAGTAGGCAAAGTGTTTCTCTCAGTGTTTCCATCGAATGCAGCGATGTATATTTTTTCACAACGGACACTATTTTGAAAAACAATAATAGTAAAAGTAAGTGTTGGTTCGTTCAGTTTTTGATTTTTTAAGGACTTTCAATTTGAACCACGTATACTTTTGATGACATACAAATATAAAATTATTATTTTCGTGTAACGGAGACTATTAAGAACGACAAAAAGTCTGTTTAAAAGAAACCATTTTTGATATTTATTATGACCTCGCATCAACTACGTAGGATGCATTAAAAATTTCTGGAATTAATGAGAATAATTAATACGAATGGTCAAAAATGAATTTAGTGTTTCTCAAAATATTCTGCGTGAGTATAAAATCACTTTGTTATACGAATAAAACAATGTGAAAAACATTTATGCCACTCCTCCCTAGTGACCTTAAAAACATGTTTTTCATATTCTTCAATAGCCTCTTCTGGTGATGAAAATCGTTGATCGCATAATTGGTTCTTAATTTTTGCGAACACAAAAAAGTCACGAGATGCCATGTCGGAATCGTATGCAGGATTGCCTATAAGTTCTACGTTTTTCTCATCAAATTTTAATTTGTCCGTTTGGCAGTGACAAAAGTGACATTATGGTGGTGCAAAATCATATGACGTTTACGGTTATTTTTTAAAGTTCCTCAATAACTTCCGGCAAACTGATGGTCGTGCATCAATCATTATTCCTAATACGAGGATTATCCAAAGCAACAGTAGCCACGTGTTCAGTTTTAATAAAAAAAAAGCATTCATCCGCTTAGAGGCACTTCTCTTGCGCGCCACTTTGAATGGTTTCGGTTCATCTCGATAAACCCATACGTCTATGGTCTAGGTCGAATGCTGCTTTGTTTTGGGTCGTATTAATAAATCCACGTTTCATCACCTGTTATTATGTTCCACATCAAATTTGACGCCCTTTGTATTGAATCTGGTAAGCATAGCATTGCACCAAGTGACGTGATCCGTTTTTGGAGCCTCAGTCAAATTGCATGCGATCCACCATGATCACATTATTCATAACCAAATGTTTGTGTAGCATTGATTGTTTTTAACTCATGCCTATGCCTAAGGATGACCGAATTTCATGGTAGGTCACATGCTTGTCTGCTTGTATCATGCGGCGCACAGAATCGATGTTTTTGTTGTTCACAGCGGTAGATGGGCGACCATCACTAAATTCGTCACTGCGATTGACACGACCGCGCTTAAATTCTGCCAACCAGTTATAAATAGTCGTCTTGTATGGTGCTTCATCGCCAAAAGTAGTTCTAAGCCGAGCAAGTCTCTGCTGAGTTGTCAATTTACACTTAAAATCGTAGAAAATCATACTAAGAAATCAAAATCATGACTTATAATTCATAGTGATGAAAATACGCAATTTTTAAAATGATGCCACAATGTAAAAACAATTGCCAATTAGATGAAACAAAATGTATTCTACAGCCAAAAAGTTCAATTTCCAAATATAGTAATTACTTTTTAAATATTGTTTATCTAAATGGCCAGTTCCAGAAACTTATGGTGCGCCCCACGTATAAGTAGAAGTGTCAGATACGGATAACATATGAAACAAAGTAAGTGGGAACGTCAACAGTTTTTGGCAACTGCCATGTTTATTATTCCCATTTTGATTGGATTGATTGTTATGAAAATCATTGGTATTCAAAAATGAGCAGGTATTAAGAATTAAAGATTATTCAATTTTGAGGATAAAACCGCTTCATATTCTTTTCTATGGGTAAAACATAATTTTATAAATTAAAATTGTCACTGCTCGTCTCAATGTCAGATTTTGATGTATTTAACGCTTTGCTTCTGACAGAAAAAAAACTAATAGTAAGGTTTCTAAACAGCTTGAGTATAGTTCGTGTAGCTGTTAAGTTTCTTGGGGTTTCTTCTCGAAAGTATTCTCTAATCGGAGCGTCGGTAGATTTTTACAAGCATAAATATCCTTTTATGGACCTATGTGTTAATGAATGAATTTCAATTCATTTCAATGATAAAAGACAAAATTAGATATTACAATAGCTATTAATAAAACTGGCCAAGAGCATGTCAGACCATGCGCACTGTAGGGTTCCGAAGTCGTTATTACAAAAAAACGTACTATAGATGAAAAATACTACATTTTTACAATTTTTTCCATGTCTCCCGCACAGAATAGGTGTAAGCAATTTGGTCGCCTATAACTAGAGAAACAAGTGGGTATGTCGACTATTACTCTGAAACTAGAGTAAACTGAAGTGTACTAACAAAAGAGCGAATCTTCATGGCACTTACGTCCCTTTGTTGACTATCGAAGTTTTTCGGTAATAACATATAAACGGTAAATTTGATGATTCTTAAAAACATTTTCTTTGAAAGTATTTATTATGCGTTATCTTTGTGATTTTTTTTCATATTTTTTGAACATATTGTATGGTTTAAAAAATAGAGAGGAGGAGGGACATAATTTCTGCTATTTTCGGAGCAATTATCTTCAAAATTATTAACGTAATCAGATAAATTGCTTAGATACCTCAAAATATTTTTAAAAAACTGTCGAAATATGTGTTACTTGTTGATGTTTGCTGAAAAAAATCTATTTTCGTTTCTGTTACATGTACAGAGTGTCCCCACTAGAAATATTTATTTCTGTTATTTAACTAATAAACTAAGTAGCGGCTTATACAAGACACCTGCATTCCGAAAATTATCAATATATATCTAATACTTCTTGAGTAAAATGCCTACGACATATAGACGAACGGACAGACGACACGAGGAAACTATAAGGGTTTTGTTTGTGCTATTTTTCCGTGGAACCCTAAAAAGAGAAGGCCGTAGGGAGACATAAGAGGGGCGGGAGATGTCAAGCGAACGACGAGTGTGGAAGAAAGTAAACAAATTGCGATTGTTAAGAAAAAAAAAAGGTGTTTCATCACAATACGTATATATAACGAAACGATTTAACATATTAGGCGTTCGTATTTTCTTATGCCGTTTTTAAAAGTATCCGCGGACCGAAGAGGCCAGTAGCTTTTTGTTGTTGTTAGGAACACATCACTTATATGATTTACGCGGTATGGGCGCAGAGATTTATAAGCCAGTGTCCGGCGGTAGGTGCGGGAAGAAAAATGGCCGGAGGAGCCGCCTCCGCGCACTATAGGGAAAGCGCGCGCTATTTACGCACGCGTATGACAGAGACCGCTGCCTAGTGATTTATATTGGAACTTTTGCCACATTTGCCTGACATTTATTCTGTGTATAAGCAAGCGCTCGACCTGTCCGGTTTTTTACTATTACCTTTGTTCAAGTGTTTACGAGTAGAAAGTTGGTACGGTAACTCATCCCGAGTGAAAATAAAGTTTTGTTTTCAAATTAAAAATAAAACTTAAACTCAGAAATTGGAATAAAAATATGTTATCAATAACGTAACGGAAAGTGTATGCGATTGAAAGAACTTGGATTAGTAAATTTTATCACGACATAGAATATAATTATTTAAAATTTTAACAAGTATCACTTAGAATACTTCCTAATAACTATTTCTTAAGAAACTTTATAGAAAAAATCGTAAAGTCGTAAAAAATTATTAGATTATATTTTTGCTATCACTTTTTCATAATAATGATTTGCCACCATTGGGACCGAGTTGTTTTTTATAAAAGTTTTTTTGATGGAAGAGTTTCATAATCTTGTCGATCATTCTGTCTTATAGGTATAACACATAGGTAATAGCAATTTGAAATTACACAATCATAGTTTATATCTGAATATATAAAAGAGTAAAGAGACTGACTGATATATCAACGCATAACCCAAATTACTGGGTCTAAAGATCTGAAATGGAGAGACATTCCTGTTACAATGTAAGCGAGAACTAAGAAATGACTTTTAAAAATTCAATCCCTAAGGGGGTGAATGTGGTGAAATACTGTTGTACGGAAATTTGTAGCCTTTGAAATTACACATGTAAATAAAGAAAAAAATATAGTCATTGTTATTTATAATTTACCCCGAAAGACGTAAAATAGGGGTTAAATTTTGTATGAATAATCGAAACCGGAGAAGCTATTTATTCAAAATTTATATTTTAGCTAATCATTACTAATAAAAAGTATAGACATGCATCGTTTTGAATAATAACCCTAAAAGGGATGAAATAAGGGTTAAAATTTTATATATGAAAATGAAAACGGCTAAAGCTATTGACACAAAACTAACATTTAGTCGTTTATTAAAAATGAAAAATAACTTGATAAATAACCAATTTCTCGCTCCTTGTTATATTTAAACTGATGGCTGTCAGTTAATCCGATTGTAATAAATTTCGATGTTCATATAAACTGATTAATATAACCGATTTTCAGATGAGTGTACTTGACGGGCGAGTTCTGCTCGGGTCACAAGTAAAACGTATACCTACGAAAATTTCGTAACTCGTCGTTTGTGTTTAAAGAAATCATTAGAGCTCTTTTTAAACGGGTAGGTTTTGACGAACACATTATTGCATAATGCTACCACTATATCTCACGAAAACTAGTTGTCGCTATTCGTTCAAAACCAAATAACGCCAAATAAAAGCAAGATAATTTTATAAGTTTTATTACAATTTATTTATTATTGATATTTAAAGTAATTCGAAAAGTAATAACAAAGAATTAATTAATTTGTCTTATAACTTTGTTAATGTGTCACTAAGGTTTCAAACATAAAACGAGTTTTCTCGGAGGCGAGCGTTAGAGCGCAATCAAAAGATTTTGATCGGGCCTCTTAGAAAATAGGAAAATTAGATACAAACTAATATACATAATAAATGTTGCTCGTTCATGGGTGGATTTATAGATGAAGGTCGCATCAAATAACGAATGGCGATTAATATCTATTTGTGTCCGTTGTTCTAGATGACGGCGAACTTCGCGGTGTTCAGACTCTGCTGAAAGTACGCAGTAAAATTGTAGAATACGACGGAACGCGTCACGTTCTAAAATTTCACCTCGTCGTACCCACAACGCTCACAGCGGTACAACTTTAGGAGGCATTACAATGTGCACGCGGCGTTTCGCTTGCAGAGAACGGGGATCAGCAGCTCTACGCAGAGCGAATTAATATGGCGCACCGTGCGGCAGCTGGCAACGCACTTCGCGTCTTGATACATCCATTACTGGGTCATTGCTATTCGCGGGAGTAACTCACGTTGAATTATTTCTGGAGTGCAGCGCGCCGGCTGGACCGCGTTGTTGTGTTCGCGGCGACGACCGTCGAAGGCCGGCCCCGGCGCCGCGCCGAACGCTTGTTCTCTACCGCGCCGACGTGTCACGACACCGCGGTTTGTCGGTCGCCTCTGATGTAGTGGATGCGATAGCGACTGGACTATGGCGACGATTAAAAGGTTTCGTCTTTCGAGCACGTATATTAATTGGACTGTGACGTGAGCTTTATTGTTATATAAATAAAATTATATATTTATCGCAATATTTTCTTTAATAAAATCTTGTTACATCACAAATTTGGAGAGTGGGAAGCGTGAAGACAAAAAGCGAGTGAAGTTTTAGTGTTTTTCGTCGTATAGCTGGGACGCTCCATAGGAAAATGAAAAATGCTAACGTAGTTAAACGTGCCACCTGTCTGGAGTCCAACTTGTAATGGTTATGTTTATTTGACTAGTATCAGTTTCAAATACAATTTATTATTACCGGTTGAAAACCGTATTTCTTTTTTTTTTTCCATTGTTTATTATCCCTTAATTATACTACTAAATTTTTGTCCATTTCATGCATAAATTTAACACCAGGGCGTCTAAAATTCAACAGTGGTGCCGCTTCTATATTTCGTGCACAGTCCCTACACGCGTCTGCGATTTTGTCAAATTACCTTTTTGTTTTTTAGCAGAGCGAAGTGATCTAGCGAAATAACGCGAACTTTGAGGTGTTGTGTTAACTTTTTGACATAAAAGCTTAATTAACAAGGATTACTTCGAAATAATTACAATTTTCAAAGTTTCTTCTATACCGTTCATTACGATTCTGGCTGAAAATAATGCAAATCTCTATTTTGTGCTTAATTATTCTAAAGCTTGGGTTAACATATTTGAATAAAGATGTTATTTAGTTAAAAGAAGGGTTTTACATTAATAGCCATTTTCGTTTTAAAATGCTAAAGCTTTTGGTTATTACGAATGTATTCAATTCTCTTGAATGAACTCCTTTTTAATTATCTTTAATCACAGATACTTTTATAATTTCAGGGTTTCGCACAAATTTCGCGCAACGAAAGAACACATATAGCAACACTCTCTTGTCTTTTTGTCTGTTTGTCCGTTTGTCACAGACTATTTCCTCCGTCTGTTAAGGCGGTTTTCTCTGAATCTACTAGATGGAAAAAGTAGCGGTTTCTTACAAACACGAAGTTAGATGACCCGATTATGAGCATATAACGTAGATAAACGAATTTCGATTTTGAAGGGTAGTTTTTGGAGATAAATTAGGAGATTAAAAAAACTCCAATTAAATGTTCATATAAAATGAACAGGTTTGTTATGTCATATATATACACATATACATACATATATATTTATGTATGTATATGTATACATATATA
This sequence comes from Eumeta japonica, assembly GCA_005406025.1. Lineage (NCBI taxonomy): Eukaryota > Metazoa > Arthropoda > Insecta > Lepidoptera > Psychidae > Eumeta > Eumeta japonica. The sequence continues at coordinate 22,729 of BGZK01000134.1, forward strand.
TGATTTTAAGATGTATAGTTTAGAAAATGTTGAAAAAAAAGGTTCGAAAATTTTCGCACCTTTTTCGATAACTTTTTGTTCATTTTTTCAATAGTCATCCTCATCTCCGAAACTGCTGAGCTTTAAATTTTGAAAACCATGTGAAATAGAGAATTTCACTCATAGTTTAAACGAAAACTTAAACAAAATATCTGAGTCCCTAAATTTCCAGAAATCGCAAATTAGTAAACAGAAAGTGTGAAATACTCATGGTACTAAACCTTCTTCACGCGCATTCGACTCGTTACTTGGTGATTTTTTTATTCCATCACAGTTTTTAAGTTATGCTTAAAGTATAACCTTTGGCAGGTCAAAAAATATACATGGGAGTGAAGTTTAAGAACTTATGAAATGCACTCTTACGTTCAGCAAAATTTTAACACCATGAAGTTGATCGATAAACAGAATGCGAGATACATATTTAGACTTAATGGGGTTATACAACGCGTAGAATCATAATTCGCATGCGCACAGCGTATTTTTGTTGCGTTCCAACTTTTTTAAAAACATTTCCCATACTAACGTCCCGTTAGAGTTAGCGATGTTACGTTTGTTCAGTTTTCGCCAAACATTTGTGTGTATATCGTGACGTATGGCTGTGGCGTAAAGTATCGGGTATAACCTAAAAATAGAAGAATAAATCTCTTCCTTTTCATGAATTAACGTAATTACACGCTTACGTCATTAATCGAGGAGATCAAGTAAGACTTCAAATTTCACTATACGCGACCAAATAATCAGTTACAACTTCACAAAGCAGAGTATCACGTGATAGTTTTCGCGCGAAATATATTACGGCAGTGTACGATAAACATCTGTCCCAGTTTTTAAAAACCTGCTGTTTCATTAAACGTACAGAAAGATACAGTGTGTATCATATCACAGCAGACATGTGCATATATTATATGACAAACATACAAGTGATTAATTATCGATACTTTGAATATTTTTTTCATAAATTATGTGCGTACGATTTGAAAACTGACTGTCATCAAGCGAGTACATAACCAGTTTTCAAATTGAAACTTTGTGTTTTGTATATTTCTTTTTTCTATTAGTATAAATTAACATCAATTTTTAAGATATATAAATTATTATATTTTACTGTAGACCTATTATAAAGAATTACAATTATGGATATTGTTTATACAAAAATTCCTCATGGTCGTAAAATTCTAAAGTTTATGATGGAAAGACATTTAGATCGGAAAACAAATGAATACAATAAATATTAACATATGAAAATATAAAAACGATTTGTACAATTAAATGGCAATAAAAATTTTCGAATAGCTTTTAGGTTTGAAATCTCTAATAAGCAAAATATAAACGTGAAATAGATTGTTTATCTACTCCGCTTTCACGCGTCGGCGGTCCCTCCCGCTTGCGTGGCCGCGGCGTGTAATAACATGGCGATTTGCATAATATTTGTTTATTCCGTATTCATGGCTTCATCGTTCAAAGAATTTTAATACGTGCAGCTTGTATCGTGGCGTACGTACGCCTTGTGTCTAGGCAATCCAGAGCGAATTTTAGGAATCCTGTAATTTTTGAGATCGCAAACAAACATAAAGAATGAAGAAATAATAATGTTCGATTGAAAGCGAAATCAAAGGTTCATAAATATAGACTAATTTTCGATCGCCGGAAACGAATTGCTGATTGAAGACGGCGCCCGATCGTTGTAAAGGAACAATGACTTAGTTAAGGCATCCGCCGCGTTTCTTAAAACACTGTTTTTCTCGTGTCTTTCATCGCTTCGTCTGTCCACAACCTTTATTGTGACGATGAATTGTAATAATCTTGGCATCTTTTGCGTTGCATGTGAGTTACGAATATTTACTCATTTAGCAAATCTGTTCGAAAATCCAAAGCGACACCATCCTGGCAAAGTGGTCGTTATTTGTAACGTTGGACAAATAGGAAAACTCATAAAAACATAAAGTTGTCCGGCGGCGCCCAACCTTCCGGTCGGATCTCGAACAAAAGCGATTCGATTTTAAGACCCTAAATATCGAAACCGATCAACCGTTTAAGTGTGGAACCTGTAAAAGAATAATGCGCCAGCGCCGGCGCCGGCGTTCCTGAGCAATTTCACGGTCTATCGAAGAAATCACATTTAGCCGTTCGTTTGCTTCCCACTTCGGAAGAGAACTTAGTGCAGGTTGTTACTTTAACGAGCTTTGGGTTAAACATTTCAATTATAGAAATAGAAATACAGATGTTTGGAAAAGTCTACAGTGAAAATAAGTTTTCTATGTGGAAGAAATGGTTTTATGAAATGAAAGAATCAAACTTGGTTTTGGATAATTGTCATCATCGATGTCAATTCTAAATTAGGCGTTTCATATAAATTATTCTAAAATGGCGACATATTATCGATTCGTGATTTGGTAACGATGCGACGTTTTATTTACGCGTAACATCCTAGCTCTCGACATACATTACTGTGGTGAACTTTGTGAGACTAATTTCATAAATGCGAAGGGAATGTGTAAATTTAGAACAATACGAGTGTGATTCTTCGGTATGACCTATAAGTCGCCTATCCTGCAGCGTGTTGGCACAAAGCGTTGACCAGCACCGACATTTTCTCAAGGCTTGAAAATAATATTACTGCATATTGGACATCAGTTCGCCTATAGGAAAAAACCGAAGATTTAAATCAATATTAAACTTTTTGACATTTTAATAACAAATCTGCTGATTACGTAACAGTCAAATGTTATTTGCACTTAATTAGCGATTATTATAGAACTTCTTTTCACAAACGATGTATGTTTTTATTTAATGCATATAGAAATATTACAATTTCCTTCCGCGATCCGCTTCTGGCAGACAATCGTACCCATTGATACGAAACGGCAAAGTCGGCATCCGGCAACAAATGGAATTTTGTGTCTTGTGCATTTAATTACATGTGCATTTGCGAGTGCAATATTAAATTAATCGTGTCCTATCCAGTACTCCGGTTGGTAAAATACCAGTAACTTTTTTTTTGTAGTTGAATTCAAGCTTTTTTTAATTTTGATACTTGGCCCGGTTGCGCGTTACACTCATTTTGAAATTCACTCACGCGATCTACCTGACTCTGAGTAAACCCTAATGTGTGTTCGCCAATACATAAACATTACGCCGCGTGCGATGCTGGTGCATATAAATAAACTTTAAATAAATATTTATGTTTGTTTTTTTTTTTATTTCGATATAGTATGCACGTCTTTAATAATGTAATGTATGTCACAAAGAAAAGACGCGTTTTTAATGATCCTGTCGAGATGTTCTTAGAAACAAACTAAGTTCAATTTTTGATCCACATGTGATACCCTTTACATGGTTTTGAATTGAACACAAATTCATAGTTTTTTTTTGAGCAGAAAATAGATAATTTACAATGTCAGTTGATTATGTAACAAAAAAATCAGAATCTTCACTATGAATGTTTTGGCTTCGTTTAGTTTTAGAATTGAATCAATCTTGAATCAATCAGTAGAGATTAAATGTGTACATTCAAGATTTTGAGAAAAACTTCTTTGGAGGGTATTAGAAAAATTACTAAAATACATTTCAATGGTCATTTTTGTCTGTCTGGTTGTACGTTTATTTATTCACGAACTCCGCGAAAACTACTGAACCGAATTTGATGTAGTAATATTTTATATACGCTTGCCTACAACATGCATTAACATGCAGCATGCAACCCGCTGCTGACCCTCGAATCTGCCTCTCCACTACGAATCTCTATCCAAATGATTGAATATTGATTCCAGAGGATTGACAGATATCGAACACCTAATCAAGTGCTAATTTTATAATTATCTTAATCCGCTCCTGAGGATGTGCCTGGTTGGCATGAAACGCACGTAGAAATTAACATTATAACGATTAGCGGTAAACTGACAAAACAAATCTACAAAGCTAATATGTATGATGGAAAAGTCAGCGAGGATTGCCCTAGGCAATCTTATGCAGATCAAAACCATAGCGTATTCAAAAAATGTACAGAATTTAAAACTCCCAAAACAGACGAGTAGGATCGAGCATGGAATGTTCTATAGATATCAGTGTAGAATATTAAGATCTTACCATATTCCCGGATTTTTGTCTAATCTAAAGACTCATGAATAAAATATGTAAGTATCAATATATTTTCATATATATCCAATACTATTACGTTGTATTAAAGCTGTTCATAGAAAATATATTATTTAAATGTTACGCTGCACTTATATTTAAGCTTTTGGTGTGATCTGACAAATAACAGTAATGTGATAACGTGTGGCGGTTCTTCATGTTGTTGTTTTGTCGGGAGGGTATCTCCTGCGCCTCCCTACGCGCTGTTACTATGGCGTTATTTATATCTATCCATTCGTTACGTTGCGATAGCTACATTTGACTTTATGCATCATGAAAATATCTGAAGGAAATAACCGATAAATATATTTAGGTTTATAGCTTTAATACCTATGCGTTGGCACCATTTCGAAATGTGTTTATTGTAACAATGCTTAGAATATGGTATTGCGATATTATATTAATATTGCCTTTCGACGTTTTATTACAATAAAAGAATAAAAATGTATTAGTACCACTAAAGTTGAACTATTAAATTACTGTTGCATGCCAAATATATTTATGAAGACTTTCACCTGTTTAATTGAGACTTCTTCCTGGCCGTAGGTTTCCGCGACTATGAAGTCCAAGGAATGTCCCAGAGGGCCCAGGAGCTTTTCGTTCACCTCGTCTACGGCCAGCGATATAGCACCTTAAAGGCAAAAAATAAGTTTTAAAAATATCTAACTACGTAAATAGTACGAGCATTTGGCAACGGACACGGTAACTCAGGAGAAGAAAGACGAAAACGATTACAATTTCGGTTTTATATTAGCGGAGTCTTATAATATTCTTTTTGAGTCATGTCAAATGCCATTTGTGAGCGATATAAGTGATCATATTCATTATACAACTTTCTATTAATTTATTAGTTTAAAAAAATATCTGGATGGTTTACGAAAGGCTTTTTGAAGAACACTATAATACAAAAAAAAAATACTTATGGAACTTATTAATTGAGGAGATTGTGAAAACTAATTATAACACAAATTCGTAAGCATTTTTTATATATTTCAGAGTATAATATTTATCCATTATTCTCGATTTTTTTTAACGAAATATTTACAAACAATGAAGTAAGGCAGAGACAACTAATCCTTTGACTTTTGTTGAGTACAGTTTCTATACATATAAATGCAATTTTTTGTAGTAACTTTATTTAATGTTCTTTAAATATACGTCATTTATCTACATGTCACGTGATCAGTCCAGCCTCATTTTATATTATTTTAATTCCTTATTATTGTACGTCCAAATGATTTTTACCTTTATTTCTACAAAATTTGATATATGCTTCTAACTGCTTTTTGAACCAAATGAGAGCGATAGCTTTAGGACTTTCCATGAATTATATTTTGTATGAATATTATTAATTTGGAAAACAAAATTTTACTCATATCAAAAATACGTATAAAACCAACTGAAACGCGTGTTTCCAATTAGACTAGAAAGGCATTGTACAGGCGTGATTTTTTCACTCAATAATGCCATAAATTTCATTTTATGAGAAAAAGAAAAAATAGCTTATGTTTTAATTATATCTACAGCTATTATTTTTTCTAGTTTTTGTCTTTTTAGCAGTATATAGATTGGTTTTAGATTCATCAAAAAATAGAATGTATCTAAATATAATCGGATAAATGTAATCTTTTCCATTATTGCAAAATAACTGTAATTGCGATAGTAATTTATGAACTTAAATTACAATATAAATCGAAATGATATTAGTATGGAGAAACTTACTTTTTACAACGCATATTGATAAAATCGGACGCAGATGAAACGTGTAACATAAACTCCTATTATCAATAGAAATGTAATATATAGTTTCAGAGGAAGCAAAGGAAATAAAAGGCGCAGCTGCTCTCGAAGCTATAATATATCGAGTGCCGCTCGCCGCAAATTTGATTTCTCACTGGCGAGCGCTGCGGTCGCCACTGACGGAGGCTCATCGACAAAGCGAAGCTCTCCGTTTTAACTAGACTCCATTGAAATATAATTTCGTTCACTCCATTGGAACTTGGTAAATTATTAGTTTGAATTTATAACTTTAGTACTTCAAAGGCACAACTTTCCAAAAACGAATATTGGAGAGTCCCAAAGTTGTAACATATCATTAGTTTAACAGAAGGTATTTTCTAATTGGGTCTTTTTTAAGGAATAAATGTAATTTTGCACGCCTGTAAGTGGAGCGTTGAGGTAGTGCTCTACTCTCGCCTTCCAAAAATCAAGTATTTTTTAGTTTCCACACTAGTTTCCACACTTGTGACATTTTTAAAAACACTTGGCTTATTAAATTAATGAACGAGATGTTTAACAAAATTATTCCGTGGACGTCCGTGTGTCTGTATGTATCCATACTCGCGTGCTCACGATAACTCCCGAAAAACTTAACTGATCTAGTCCATTTTTTTTCCAAACACTTTTTGTATTATCCTAAACTAAGTCCTTTCGCAGATCACGGTCTAATTCGCTCGCGTGGTGTTTTTGCATGCCTCATAAGCGGAGCGCTGAGGTAGTGCTCTACTCTCGTCTTATAAAAATCGAGCTATTTTTTGAACATACAATTTTTTTCATGTTATAATGTACTTATAGACTTGTATAAATGCACGAATGACAAGAAAAAAACATTCGTACTAACATATATTATTGTAAAAATTGAACGACCGCTATGAGGCGTGCACTTTTAGATTTTAAAAATTTTAAATTTTTAAAGTCAGTAAAAGATAAATTCCTTTTTAAATTTTAAAACCTTTTTCGAAACCAAATTCGTAAAATAGAAATTAAAGGTACACGATACATTTATGATAAATTTGGCTTACCGTAGTAAATGTGTTTATTTTTTCATATTAAATTTCCTGTGTTAAATTTCATCTATTCTTTAATAGCTGTAGCAAATATTAATCGTTCTTTCATTTCGTTAAACAATAAAACCTATATGAGATTAGTTAAAATAGTTTTCATTTTGTTTTCTTTTAGATAAAATGTATATCCTTAAATTACTGCTTAATTTTAAGCAAGTTTTTATTACACATACCAGAAATAACTAGCCCAGGGCGGGGATAGTTGAAATCGCCAGGTCGACGTTGGGACCCAGTTAGGTAACCCAAAATGAATCGCTCGCTGCGTACGCGCAGCGCTGCCATCACTAGCGCAAACACGCACCAACACTGCCACTGAAAAGAAATAAAGAGACCCTTTATCAGTTCCGTCAAATGACAAATAATGGTACGGCTACACCGTACTAAATTTCTCGCGTAACAGGGTATAATATTTATATCCCTCCTCCCGAAGCACACATTGTTGTGGTAATATTTTTTCCGGAAGTGAATTTCGTAGAACGATCCATAGATCTTAATATCTTTAACATAAAGCGGACGTCCTCGAATGGATTACTACGCTATATAAGTATTAAATACGAAGATATTTACAGTAAAAGTACATTGAAATGAACTTTTTCAAAATGGTTTCTAGGATCTGGAATATTATTTTAGTATCATGTAATATAAGATGTAACAATATTATATTGTAATTAATAATAGCAATAATAGTTAGCTACAGTGATGTGCCTGAAAAGTGCTGTAATTAATATTGTATATTTTTATAGTGCAGAAATTATAACCCAGATATATATTATGACTTTCTAACCGACTTCAAAAAGGAGGAGATTGTATATTCGATTGTATGTATCTTTTATTTATTTTCATCGATAACTTTCTTAAGTGAGGACCGATTTGGAAAAATCCACTTTTGTTCGAAACTGTAAAAATATTCTATGATGTAGGTAACAATGAAGATAAGGTGTTTCGGATAAGCGCATGCTTAAAAATTAAAAAATATGTTTTGCAGAAAGAATCAATTTTGCAATAAGTTTAACAATTTAAATAACAATAAAATAGCTGTGAATTATAAAGAACTTTTGTGTTCATCATAAAAATTTATCTTTTCTAAGTAAAATATTTCAATACATTACATACATACAATACAATACAATACAATAGAACGAAACAAATACACGTTTGTTTCGTTCTAGAGATATGATGATATATATATATATTGTTGACAAATTAGATAGTATAGTTATTTAAACAATGTCTGCGAATAGTAAAAATTGGTAAGATTAATTCAAGCTTTAAATACAGAACTTTAGTACTTATTTCTTTAAAAAAAAAATACCTTAAAAAATTCTTCCAATCAATCGTATTAGTGTTAAAGTATATATTAGGTATGTCTGTCTCTGTGTGTCTGTGTATGACACCCAAGCTTTTCTCAGCAGGTCTGGATTTCATATTTAGACGTCTCAAATGAAATAAATATGAATTAAAAACTAATGGAGCGCAACTTAACCACCTAACATTTGCAGACGATCTAATATTGATCTCTAAAGATCTAAAAAATTTGCAACAGATGCTAGAACTACTTGTGTACGAAAGTGCCAAGTTTGATTATCAATGAATACAGTAAAAACGAAACTAATGACAAACATTCAAAATATCCTAATAATCGGGAAAACGGTATACTTTACTATAGAGTATGTGGACGAATATACGTATATATAACGGATCGTTTAAAAGCATTAAAAAAATTGAAAAATTGAGATAGACAAGTCACATGGTAAGGAGTTAGATAGACAAGTGAGCCACAGACGTTACAGAATGGTGTCTAAGAACAATACAAAAAAAATAAGACGAAGACAACGCCATAAGTGGAAAACGATATTATAAGAATGCCGAGATCTACACCTACTTGAAGGAGCATAACCGCAGAACAGCACAGAATCGATCAGTTTAGCAAGCTCTTGCGGGTCTAGGCCTACCTTATGCTGAGAAGCAAGACAATATACACAAAATCGGTGTCAGTTGATGCCGTTTAGAGTTTATAGTGAGTAATTGAAATTACAATAGATTAAGATAAATTTAACAGAAAATTGTTAAATGGAAGCCATTATTATTATAATGTACGTCAATGCCGACACAGAACTTATTAGTGGTGATTTGTTTACCATTTTCCTGCAAACTCGAGCCTGCTTGTCTGCTTGTAACAAAACACTTTTCCTCAGGTGCAAATTAGTCTTATACCTAAGGTAAAAACTATGTTTGATAAAAGGATTTTCAATCTTTAAACAGTAGTTGTTCATATAAAATACAAATCTTTTTCACTTTCAACAAATTTGATTTTTATTTTTCCTGGTTTTTTATTTGTAATTTTATAGTCTTCGATTTAGTTTGATACCATATACAAAAAACTATTTTAAAATACTTCAATCATATGAGCTTATTGACTGGTTTTTACGGTTAAATCTTATTTTATTATTATTACATGCATGTCATAGTTTGGTATGCATTAAGACTTGACTAAGCAAATCTTTCAACAAGCTTATATTTATACAGGTAATTATTATACTAATTCTACGCACATTAATTAACGAAATTAATGAGGTGTCAATCACATGAACCCGTTAATTCTTTTATAAAAATCTAACAAAAGTTGTATACACACATCTATTGACAGTCTAATAGACAAAAACAAAATAACGCGATGATCTTAGGTACAGTCATAGAGAATTAATTTAACATGGGACTTCAATACAGGTATTCACGCCCTAATAATGTTTCCGTTCACTAATGGTCGGGCTAAAATCTCGAAGTAACAAGCCTTACCTACTAAGAGTTGAATGGCTCCACACAAGGGTATTTACGTCCTATAAGCTCCACTTTAGATTATTGGAAAATGCTTCAGACGTGGATAAATGGCGTACTCAGACAGTTTACAACGAGGCACGGGTATGTGTTTTGTCTTAGTGCTTTGACACCAATAAACAATGGCCGCCCGTCGCCCTCAACAGTTCTCTGCGTTGTATGGGATAAGATTTAAATCCAAGGACGGCGACTGCCTGAGAGCCAGGTTTTTTAAATATTTGAGTGGATGTTTAATACATACAAAATATGATTTTAGAAAATTTATGTTGAAACCTAATAAATCTTAGAGATTTTTTTTACGTATACTTGATAGGCGTTTTAAAAATTGATCGAAAACCATTGCTCTATAAAAAAGAGAAGATGCACAGTGCCGCGCTCAAAAGCGGCCGCAGTTAATGAGTGCTAAAACAGACAGTTTAGCACTCATTTAAATTCGGTGTAGTTTCGTCACACCTTCCGTTACGACGTCGAAATGATCTGTTAAAAAATGCAAAAGTAACACGTAAAAACGATGAAAAAGGATGGTATTTCTTATTATTGATAAGCTAAATTTAGTTTATTTATAACAGTTGTTCAATCATGTAATATAACGAGTATTCGATGAGTACTTTGAATTTCTTCATTTAAAGTAGAATCAAAAGCCGAGAAATAAACCGATTTAAAAGAAATAGATCTAAGCAAGCTCGTATTTCTTGCGTTGTCACATTATTTGGTCGCTTAACAATAGAGACTGTTCTTATAATAATGGAGTCGCCTTTTTTATTATTTTATTTATTATTATTTATATATCTATACACATCTTAAAATTACCTACAAATGTAAATTATACAATGGATTAAACTTATTCAAAAAAATATGTTTATTATATTTGATTTTTTTTTAATATGTATAGGTATTATGTTCATTAAAAATATGTTAATGTTTAACTAATCATCACCTTATTTCAATGTATAAATAATTAAAACGTTTTATATTACTATATTTTATAAACCTTAAAAAAACTTTAAGTTCTTTCATGTATATTTTCACCGATAATATAAATTAAGCGTTCATATTAACTTTAATCTTAGGTGATTACTACATTAAGCTTTATTAGGAAGAAAAATATGCTAAGATTATTTTCTTACATCAACTAAAAAACAATAATAAAAATTTAAAATAATATTAAACCACTCCACTGATGTTTTGTTTAAGGAAAACGTGTAAATTGTAAAAAGCAAGACTTATTGTCATTCAATAACAAAATCATCGTCACTTGTTCTATTTGCATTTAAAAATGAACCTTATATTTTCTGTCATTTCTGTTGAAATGACGGATGATAAATAACGTTCCTTACCTTCTTTTTCTTTGTATTTGCTAAATGGTATCCTAAAATGTGAATCACAGACAAAATGTACACTTTGAGCCATGTTTCGCCGTCGACATAATACGCGACTGTGCGTCTTCTCTTTTTTATACATCTGGGACGACAACTTAAAGTACTTATGTGCGTCAAGTAATTTTGGTAGAAATTGCATACTAACGTAATCTATCTTAAAACAAAGATCTATCCAAAGAGCCAAAGGGCTTCTATCGAATTTAATAATAAATAAGAAGTTTCTTGCCGGGAATTTTCTTTCTTACATTTTCTAACGGATAGTTAACTTTCAATATCAATAACTGTTATTCAATATCAAATACAACGCATGTAAAATTAATAGTTAAAGCTTGAATATACGCCCTAGCTTTCTTCCATATGAAATTTTAGAAAAAAATTTATTCAGATGAAAAAAGGGCAAAGGCATTTCAAAAGATTACACAACCCCATTTTGCTTAAAAACATCAGAAAAATAAGAAAGAAAATTAAGTCTGAAGACCATCCAGACGTCTCGAGAATATATTATCCACGCTTAATTTACAGAACTTTCAGTTAAATGCACGAGCGCAATTAGTTACACTTTAATACAATGAACCTTTTATTAATGAGGTTTATTCCAAGATGCAGATTTGGAATCTTTTACCAAAGTGGCAAAGAACCTCTAATATAGTTCGGGGGTATCTATAAGTGTATGTGAGTACTATAGTCTCCCACAGCCATTAGATTAAATGACATTACTATTATAATTGTACAGAGACCCAGTTCAATCCAATTGGAATACAAAAACCACCGGTCTCGATTTCGTCATACGTCGTCATAATACGAAATTCCAAAATAAATATCTCAAAGTCGCGGCGTACGCGTCGTGTTGCGTAACATCAAAGTGTAAGCGGTAATGTAATGGTAATGATGTAGTGCGATTACATTACAAACCCGAACCCGCCGGACGCGTCGCTCCGTCACGTCGGCGGGCCCTGGGTGCGGCGGGGGGCGCAGGAGGGGGGCGTCCACCCCCGCAACCGCCGCGGCTGCGCCGATCTACATGTGAAAGTTGCCATCGCAAATTTGATCACGTGGTCACATATCGGGGCCTTCGAGTTGAGAACTTGAATTGAACTCCGTGCGAGCTCGGTCCACGTCCGTCGTGAAATCCGACGTTCCGAGTCACGGCGACCGAGGATTGGATGTATTTAAGGTGTAATCCAACATTTGAAACATAAAACGTTTATTTTCTTTACGTTTCATTTTTTTACGATTCATAGTCGTACATATCTAGGTATGCCACGATAATTATAGGTGAGTTTGTATTAATGATACGCCTAAATTGTTGCTCATTTAAGGTCTTCCATGATAACGTTATAGGCGTATGAGCCTAACTTTCAATGTAAAAAGATTGGCATTGTAGCTGTTCATGGAATATTGGTCTTTTCAATATTTACCAAGTTTCTTAATGTATATCCTGACTTAAGTAAAAAAAATCCCAATTAATTGACCTAAACTGTTATCAGTAACGTAGTAAAACTTTTTTAGGCATGACTTGAGAGTGACTTTTAGGCGGAAGTAACGATCAATAGTAATGTACATTCCGTTTACGAAGTTTCCTCATTTATAGTTTGAATGTCGAATTGTAGAATATTGAAATACAAAATGACGTATATTCGAAAGCGGCAACTTCAATTTAAACCCTTAATACGTTTCTTAATATCGTTATTCCATGAACAACTAGTTAACTAGATGTGCCCGCGGCTCGGCTCGAGTGAACAAAGTAAGTGCCTTAATTTTTTTTTGCATCAAGCAATATCTCTTTCAATCAAGGTCCCAAACTCGGTGTATACATCAAAGTCTAAAATGGTTCACTGATTTTTAGTTTAGTTGTAATATCTGCCGCAATGCCTAAACAGAAAAGTTTTGCTTCAAAAAACGTGATATAGCCATGTTGTGGTCAACTTGGCTGCACAGTGGAAAATGGATCAGCTCGACTGGCGAGATACAACACTCTCACAGAATATTGGAAGTTAAGTAACATTGCATTTCCACATCCATTACCCATATCCACTACCCCTTTATAGGATATCTTGTTCCTACCCAAGAGGCAGGTAACGCATTGGTAACTCCGCTGGGGGTTGTGGGTATCCATGAGCGGCGGTGACACCTACTTTCGGGTGGCACATACTCTTTTGCCCCTCAATAATGCAAAAAAAAAAAATCGCACATAAAGGTTACACGCACTAATAAATAATATTTTTTTATCATCAATTTTATCTTGTTTTTTTTTTTTTAACTCAAACTATGTAATACGTAAGCGTTGCATTAGCTATTCCGAATATCGCCATTTTTATTTATTTTATGAGAATATATTTTTTACATGTTCGATCATAGTCGCTCGCGCAACGGTGACGGTGACGTCCACAGCCGGAAACATCGAGTCTTCAGAGCGATAATTTCACGTGCGACCAGCGCGCTGTTCTAGTGGCAGTAGCAGGCTCGCCGGTAGCACGCAAGTTGCATCGAGACGACGAAAGCCCAAATAGGGAAAACTCATATCGAATAAATAGCAAGTAACACTAGAAGAAAAAAAAAATGTCCTGCTTTAAAAATTAGCCCTTCCAAATTAAGATTTTTTTTCAGGAAAAGGTGGAAGTACTATTCTCGACGTTCTATTTTTTACGAATGTTAATCGATGTCTCGGAAACATTTGAGACGATTTATACATTCATAACTGTATTCTATTAAAGAAAATGCTGAAATGGTCTAACATGTTTTTTTTTATAATGTGAAACATACCAATGTTTACAAAATTAAAAAAAAAATGCTCATAGATTTTTGTCGATATAAGCATATACAGGGTTTGTACTACTTTTTAAAAACGTGATAAGTGAATGAGATTATTTATATTGCCATTAAATTTAAAAAGATTTCAGAGTAAATGTGGGTTTATTTTAATTTAAATTGGTCAAAAGTAGCTTATATTTCCGTTACTTATTCAAATTTTCACAATTTTTGGTGAAGTAGAAAAAGATTCGAAACGTCATAGAACTTGAAAACAAACGAAAGTAACGACGTCATAAAACTATGCGTTCAAGGGCGGTTGATTTGTAGTTAAAAATGTTGAGGCGCTCTGGAATAATTACCAGGAAAAAATTCTAGAATATTATTGAAATGTTCATAACGAACATTTCAATAACATCTCCTGGGGAATATTGAGCCTAGAACATTGACAGTAGACCAATAACCATAGGCTATTAAATATAAACAGTAACATTTAAATCGGTCCAATGGTTTGAGCGTGATGCTAGAACAATCAAACATAAATAAACAAAATAATTCTAAGAATGCTCGTTTTGTACTCAGACGTTCCTATAATTAGTCCAATTCAGTCACGTTTTCTGAATATGTTGAGTGTACAGACACAACTTTGTTACAATTTTATAATACTGTATAGGCTGAATGCAGAAACCGCGTCCAGTACAGAATCGCTTTTTGATAGCCACCATCGCGTAGAGATTAATAAATTTAAGCACTGAACCGCAACCAGTTAATTGTTGCCAGAACATCATTTTTAGAGTGTTCGCGCGCGCGCGACGGCCGCGCGCGACGCGACTACTTTGAACATTGACCGAAATAGCGCCCGCGGGGGATATTTGCGTTACTATGACCGGGTTAAAATAAAACTCAAGAATAGGGCCCGTGGACGGGAATGACTTTTTTTTACATTTCGTCTAAACAGCATTTCTGTGTTGGGCCCGCCACGCGCGTGCCCGACGGCGACGCGTGACAACTGTAATGTGTTGTATCTCCTTCCGTAGGAACGTGGACAGTTCCTTCGACGGCGGAACTGTGTAGTTATGTATTTATCAAACATTTTTAGTTGATTTATAGTCTTCGATAATTTTCGAGTTCGCTGTTATCAAGTTGGAACGCCAAAGTTGTGGCCCCTCGACCAGTTCTTCAACAGGTACCGGACTCAGCGTTTCACCAAACCGACAGGCGACGAGAGGCGTCATCAGATGCAATAGTTCCCATTGTATCTGATGAGACCTGTCGTCGCCTGTCCGACCCGATCTACACAAATCGGACGGGCGACGATGCTGACTGACCTGTTAAAAAACTGGCCAAGAGCATGTTGAACCATGCTCATTATAGGTTTCAGAAGACATCATTACAAAGAAATGTACTACATATGAAAAAAGTAGGTTGTTACACTTTTTCCCATGTATCCCGCACAGAATAGTTATAAGCACTTTAGTCGCCTGTAACTAGAAAAACAAGTACGTTGACTATTACTATTACACTAGTGTAAACTAAAGTGCATCAGCATAATAGCGTCTCTTCATGGCACTTACATCCTTTTGTTGAGAAGCGCAGTTCTTCGAAAATAACTTAAAAACAGTATATCCGACCATGTTCAAAATATTTTTCTTGAAAGTATTTATTAAGCGTTACCTCCCTTATTATTTTCATATTTTTTGGACATATGGTTTAGAAAATAGAGGGGGGGCACAATGTCTGCAACTTTCAGAACGATTATTTCCAAAAATATTCAAGTAATCAGAAAAAATGTTTAGAAAACTTAAAGTATTTTTAAGAAGCTGTTCAAATATGTGCCACTCGTTAAGGCTTATATAAAAAAACCTTTTTCAGTTTCTGTTATAAATACGTATGGTATGACCCCATAGAAATATTTATTTTTATTATTTGACTACCAAACTAAGTAGCGGCTTATACAAGACACCTAGACTATAAATTTCATCAATTTAGGTCTTGCAGTTTTTGAATAAAATGCCTGTGACATACGGACGGACAGACGGACGGGCGGACGAATGGTCATAACGAAACTATATGGGTTCCGTTTTTGACATTTTGGCTCGGAACCCTAAACAGCTTAAGAAACAACTTGAAGCATTAATATCGCGAATAACAAAGAATAGTTGTTACGTCCATTCTAGAATAAGCTATTTATAATATTCCTCATTACATTACACATATTTAGATTAGTCGCATTGTTTCCAATGATAAGATTGTCTAAGCACAAACCTTTGCAAAACTAGTAAATTAATTTTTGAATTCAATTAGATTTTTAAGCCCTCAACG
The DNA here is from genome assembly GCA_005406025.1 of Eumeta japonica. Taxonomy (NCBI): domain Eukaryota; kingdom Metazoa; phylum Arthropoda; class Insecta; order Lepidoptera; family Psychidae; genus Eumeta; species Eumeta japonica. The sequence goes on from BGZK01000134.1 coordinate 39,029, forward strand.
TAACGAAATGAAAGCTATTTTAAGAGCATGAAATGAAAGCTATTTTAAGAGCATATGACCTAGTTTGGTAAAATATAATGTGTGGACGTAAAATGATGTTGCAACATGTTTACACTGCGTTGCGTTACAACAAACAACTGACATTTAGATTTTGTATGCCAATAAGGATTAGCAATTTTATTGTAAATTAATATAATGTGATTCCCTACAATTTTAAATAATGTAAAAACAAACAAACAAAAAATGTATAAAAATATTTATTCAAATAGGATAACAAATGAAATATAGTATATTGATATGTAAATAATGACTATTCATTTCTCTTTTAAATTAAGGTATGCCTTTCTTCAAATACATCAATAAAGTTGCTGCCTTCTCGCTTCGTCCTCTTTAAACAAACCTGTCGATTTTAAAATGCAAACGCAATTCAATTATGTTTTCATATCGGTATCTATTTTTTTTGCTTTAAATACTTTTAACCTACCAATTATAGATATATTTTCTTTGCTGATCGGTTGTAAAATTTTGCTGACAGAGTAATTATTTTGCGGCGCAATCGTTTATTACGTAGACACGTAATATTACAAGTTGACGGCAAATTGGTTAACGTGTTGGCAATATTAAAATGGTTTGCACAACAAGGGTTGCAGCCTGATTTTATTAAGCAAAATATTTGCATGCTATCCAAATGATTTAACAAAAGATTTTTGTTACCAACCAAATTAGATGTTGGCAAAACATTTAACTGAAACTCATTTTTATAGTAAAAAAATAACATTCGTTCAAAACTTGGCATTAAGCTCAAAGTACAGAAAATAACTTTTACATGCGGACACCAATAGCTTGTTGCTAAATAAATGATAATATTCACGATATATTCATAACCCAGAAAATTGTTAGAAATTAACACTGCCCGATAACTATCTCAATGTCGCATACGCTATTACATGCAATATTAGTTTAATAACAATAGGTGTCCTGTTTCTCAGTTACATGGTATGCCTTTGAAGACCAGTAGAGTTAGACTAGATATGACAGTTAGATCTTGACACTGTTCTTATCTAACCATTTTGGTATCTGTAATGTTCAGTACAGTATTAAGTTGAATAGAAACGTTTACTGGTGGTGGTTTAAGAATTACGTGGAACACCCTAGAGATTTAGGTATTTCCTTCTTCTTTCATTCTTTGATTCTTCCCTTTTTGAAGGCTTTTAAGTGTACTAAAAATAATAAAATAATAGAAACGTCCCGATAGCGAACTATTTTATGTACATGACCCTAAAAGGCTTGTCATGTGAAATACAGGAAATCCAGTCTTCTTTTTGTACTTTAATTTTACACAATTATTTTTGTAAATAAACGATGTTGTACAACTGTGCATTCATAATAGGCGAGTCCAAGCGGGGATTTCGGGATTTACTAAAGCTCGGCAGATTAACATACAGGGGGATACCTTGTACCCGGTGAAGTACCTCCACCAAATATGAGCCCTATATTTATGGCTGCCTGTCAAGGATAAAGGATCAGATTAGTAAAAAAAAATTGATCATCAGAAATTCTCGAGCGTGTCAGATTAAAGTAGGGTGAATTAATTACATGCTAAAAAGTGTATATACCACTAATTTGATAATTTGCGAGTGACTTAAAGAAGTGGGATGGTTAGAAACTTGTAAAAAAAACGTCATTCGACATTATCGAGCGTGGCTAATTTTTTTTTTTGTTATTTTGAAGGAAATATTTCAAGGGTAACGAAAAACATATAATCTGCCATAAACGTTTAATATCCGTTCTTTGCAAAAAATTAGTCCCAAAAATTTCCAAGGCGTTTCCAGCTTTGCATACGTTCTCTGGTTGTGATTTCTATCCGGCATTGTACCGACAAGGGAAAACGAAGCCTTTGCAATTTCTCATGAATTCAGAAATTTTCCAAAAAGCTTTCCTGGATGTGGGATAAAAGGAACATAATGTACAGGATTCTTTTAACATCATACAGTCTTTTACTTGTCACTTGTACAGGTTCAAAAAGTTAGACGATGTCCATCAAGCCAGGATTATCATCTTCAATAAGACGTACAAGGTATAAGAAAAATCTCAACCCCTCTCCTCGAGTATCCAGAATTACGATGCATGCAACTTGCCACCCTGTCAATCGAAGTCGCTCCACCAAATGTTACGCACAAGATTCATTGCATGCTTGTGGAGTAATGTCCATAATGCATAAATTATTGATCTTTTACCAACGGACTATGGATGGAAAGTTGTCGACGGATAGTTCGAAATGATCTGCTTTGCAGGTGATCAATTGCCGAAAGCGTATGAAGATGCAGTCATAACATCTAATACTGATATATCAGTACTGTCGCTATCAGAATGGTTAAAGTGTAAAATAATTCTTCTAATATTATGTGGTACATACATTATGGTGTCTATGAAATTAGTTACATATGAGATTTCCTATTGCGCGTACATTCAGTCCCTAAATACTAGATGGGGCACGCGGGCTATCTCGTGGTGCCTCAGCCTTCCTCCCCTGTTAAGCGTGGCTATACATCAGTCATAAGCACTGCGAGGCGTTTTGCGCCTAATTTCGCATCGTATTCTATATGTATTTTTTATTTTAATAAAAAAACTATTTTTTATCATATAATTTATTATTTTCGTTACAGGGCTGTCCCTCACGTACCTCTCTATGTAATGTTGCGTTTCAGGAACCATGTACATTTTCGAGTCTGTCTACTACCATCACATATTAGCTATTGAGCATTATCCTCGTGAGAAAAAGATCTATTTTGCAGCATTAGATAACAGCTAAAATTATGTTTTCTTATAATAACGTAATAGTATTTAACATTCCTTTCAAGATACCAATTGAAATTGGTCAATTGAGAAAATCCTGGCTGCTGGTCACGAATTCACACGAGTTCGTGATGTTTTGCCTGAGCCCTAAATCGTAGTTAAAACTATTTATTTTTTTTGTAAAATCGACTATTATTTTTACAGTTCAAGTACTTGTGCATGTTATTTTTATTGATATTAAAAGTGCAATGATAGATCTATTTTTGTCAAATGAAACCTTGGCACGATTATTATCGTTTTTTGTGGATTATGGACATGATTTTTTTGGTTTATTGCGATAATATTCGCTAGGCATTCAAACAGCGTAGGCTAATTGAATATTCAACTATTGACGTTAATTGAATATTGAACCATATGAGCATATGTGTTGCGTCAAATTTTTAACACCTCTCCGATTTTTTTAAATTGTAATTCGAGGAAATCGCTACTTAAGTCATTACTGGCCATAAAACCAGCACTGTCTAGATTATCAGTGATTAAAATTTCTAAACAGAATAATTTACTCACCTAATTTTACTTGACTCAAGGATTTAAGCTGTCAATTGGAATGCAGTAAATAATAAACCATTATTACCGTTAATTCTAATAGGCGAGTACTACATGAGAGTAGAACAATGTTTTTTCTTATTTGTAACATTAATAGTATTTTATTTATAGTAGGTGCATATTTAGATATGCATTTGTTGTTCATTCAATATTCCAATAAAAACGAAATTCGATCTTTTATATTACATGAGTATCTTAGTATCTAAGTGATGTATATTTTATGAAAATAATAAAACTTCAAATTATGATTTATTCAATTTGTACATAGTATATGTATATAGAGAGCTTATAATCTGACGTCTTTCCTGACACTGAGACACTGTACCCATAATGCATACCAATACAATCCATTTGCCACGGACGTGGCAAACAATCAATAATTTCAGAATACGACAGAAGAGCCCAATAGCCCTGTAAATCATATAGATGAGGTCACCTTCTTTTTGGTTGTGGCCGCCACACAAAAGTTTGGGACAAGCGACGTCATGTTTTATTTCGAAATTTGACTTTCAGTAAATAAGCTCTACTCTTGAACAATTCTACCAATGCCTTCGCTTGGTAAATGTAATTTTCATACTAACGATATTTTTAAGATAATGAATACTAGTGTGAAAATATTTTAACATTCTATACTGAAATAAATAGACGAGTTCGAATATACTTCTAAAAAGAGTCCCCACACGGTGTCACCCTCGTGGGCGCAGACTGCGCGCTGCAAATGTTTACATTGTTATTCACATATTCAACTATTCCTTTCTACTTTTTTCAGAAACACCTTAATTTTATGACATGTTATTTAAATATGTAATATTTTATGCCACTTTGCTTATTAAGCTGTAAATAAGAAATAATGACGAAAATATCAAGGCGCAATACAAGAATTGTGTAATAATTTTCAATACGTTAATTCATTTACAAAGATGTAAATTACATATTTATAGAGCCGCATAAATATTTAACACATACAAAAATAGGAGTATCACGATTACGCAATATGTATGTTTCAGTTTTGAAATTCACTATGTAACCATCTAAAATAAGTGTATAAAATTAAAAATAAAATCATTTATTTAATTAAGGATACGATATTTGATAAACTGTATTACACATTTAAAGTAAAATAATTAATTTCGTGTTAATCGTTCTCAGTCGATACGGATTCTATATTCGGTCCGAACAACAAACTTTTTTCCATGTGTAATTGCATCAATCTCATTTGGACCGATGTCAAAGTTAACTTAAGCGGAGTCGTCGCACAAATCGATGATTAAAAAACAAATAATCGATCTATGAATATTGACATTAAATTGTTCATTCTCTTGATATTAGGTATTGTGACCGAAAATATTCCGCAGTACCGGCGTCCGTCGACAAGTCTTATACGATGCCGGCGCCGCCGCCGGAGGCAGCTTTAATAGTGGACGATAATCACCTTGCGTGCTCTGGTCCTTCGTGCGGGTGATTAAAGTAAGTAAATGAAAAGCAGACATTGAAATAGCGTTGACTACTCGCACCCAAGACGCTATCGTGCGTCCCGCTCCCACATTATCACTACTGTTAGTTACAATACGAGTGCTATCAGATTTCAACCGGTCGGCTTCAGCCACTGAAATATTGGTTCATTTTTTTTATTTATAGTCCAGAGAATTAAGGTGAACAAAAGAGCGAATATCGGAAAAATTAGGGGAGAGTTAGATTTTTACATGAACCCTTTAGTTGTGGTTCTAAACAAAATCCCAAAAGATCTAATCGATCCGTGTGCCGCTACAAAATTTACTTAGGGTCAATGGTCGCAAAATACGGTTTTTCGACAATATCTCATTAGTAATCAGTTTTATCGCAAAAATTGTAGTTTTCAAATTTGTAGATTAAAAGTTTCCTACAAAAAACATACAATTATTTTTTTTTGTAAGACTGACGTTTTTTGAGATAATTTAAAAGTTAGAATATGTAACATGCACTCCTCAATGGTATGTATGATTCATATATTTGTATGTAAACGTCGATTATGTCTGAAAATATTCAAAAGCTTATCAATGATAAAGTTTAAAAGCCTATAAACAAACAAAACACTTATATACTACATTGTTAGGTATAACTCACTCGCTAATGCGCTAGACGGAAAAGGATATACTGTGGATCATTAACGTTTGTGATTCGACCATGAGAGACATCTACTCACATTTCTTTGGTTAGATTAGAAATATTTTAAATCTAGTCTCCGTATTAGTCAACATTTTTAAGTATACATACGAACTAATGTCAGTATTCATATTCCTTAGTGAAGGGAAATACTTATTTAATATATTTGTGCACTTGTCATTGTATAAGTGAAATAAATGTTGAGAAATGGGAACATTTTGTTTTTCTGACAGCCGAAACTGTTCTTCTGGAACGTGGGCTTGATATGTTAAGACAGTCAAATGTTGAACTTATGTTGAATTACTTTCTCTACCGCCTATAACTAGTGCGGCTCTAATAACATTTATATCGAGTCTACTGTCAAGCGCAGGCATTCCTAAGCAACGGATTTAACTCTCTAGACTGGGGATGGATGGTACATGATACTATTTTTGAGCCAGTTAAAGCTCTCCTTCTACCTGCTGCTGATATTCTATTAAAGACCAAGGGATGTAACTTGAACTGTGGTTGCAGAAAAGTTGAGGCATTCTATTCACCATTTTGTGGTAATTTTAATGAACAGAATTGTTTTAAAATATGACGCGATACTCGTGACGATATCGATAATGACAATTCTAAAGATGACGTCAGTCCATTGTGCTTTTTTGTTGAAACGATGGACATCGAGGAAACGGAAGGAGAGGAAGAAAAAGATGAAGAAGAAATGAGTTGGTGATGGAAATGGAATCCGAAGAAGAACCATAATAATGGATAAGTCAGCAAAAAATAATCATTATAATTTTTCCCCACAAATTATCATTGACAGATGGACGTTGATTAGGCATACCGGGGACACCACTTAAAAAGCGTTAGTCTTACAAAAAAAAGTTGTTATATATTTTAGTATGGATTTTTTATAGATATTTTAGTCTGGACAATCTCTTTTGAGGACAAAGCAGTAGTCTATCTTCATATGGCGATCCCACTGACTTCGTTGTATTTCTTCCATAATATCGATGTCCAGGTTATTAAGAAATGTTTATAAATGAGTGAGCAAATAATGCAAATAACGCTATGTATATTTGCACCTAGTTTTTGGGAAATTTGCAGCATATTATGTAAGGTGATAGATGATTAGTTTTTTTTTACATTATCATTTTACATAAGCATTTCTCTTTGCTTTTGTTGGCAAAATTTACCGCGTATGTGGCGAAAATGGTCGGGGTTTTAACATGGGACATGTGTGAAAATCTCATTTTTTTTGTACAATAACGCTCAATAAATTAAATAGACTAAATTAACTGAGATGTTTTAATAATGAAAGGTTATGAACGAGATGCTATTCGTTGAAATCTCAGACAACGGTAACTAATTATTTGTCACGTTATATTTTGAATAAACGCATTATAATAATTAATAAAGATAGAGTAGTAAAAAGAAAAGTGTATTTTGATACAACGGTTTACTATGAGAACAAAGTCAATTCAAACAAAATAATCGATAGGCTGAGTACCTTGTAGTCATGTGCATCTAAATTGACTCCATAAAATTAAGCCGCAGAAAAAAATGTTCCTCTGTGTAAATAAATGACAATAGTTATAGCCAGCTATATATCCTTAGGTAATGCTGTAAGATGAAACTGTAAAACAAACATTTTACAACGCAGCAATCCAGTACATGTAGGTAAAATAAACAGTATAGTTATTTGTAAATAACGAGAGCGAAGCCGGGATCTGAAATCTGGATCTGAAAAAAAAGAAATGGTTTACTTTGATATGACACTGCCGGCTTATAGTAAAGTTCAAAACTAAAATTAATTTAACCGTTCCGCCTGTTCACTTTATCAATCACCAAAAAAAAAACCAGAGGCGGCGAGAGGTAAAAGCTGATACGTTACGAATGTTCATTAGTGGAAATTTACGTAGTCGAGTCCCGGGGCCGCGTTACCCGCGGGCCCGGGGCGCGGCCGGCCGAGCCGGGGACGTGATTGATTTGCAAGTACTAACTGTAACGGATCAAGCGGCTCTACGCGCTACTCGTACGGCGACGGAGGAGGTGCAGGCTGGTCATTATTCGGTATCTACTTTGTGCGGTCGGACGCGATCGACGGAATTGTTTCGCAATTAAAAGCGGTTAAGCGCGAATCGGATCCGCTCACCGAGGATCCGTCACCGTCACACGACATATATAGGTTTTTTATTTACGAGAAAGATGGGTTTCCTTTCATTCATTTTATTTTAATTTAATAACATATTTTGTTATTTGTTATTCCCTGTGTAGGTTTTTGTTTGATGTTAAAACGTGATATGTCATTTGGACAAAATAAAAATTAGTGACGCAGGTCGGTCGTCTTATCATTTCAATTCATATAGTAGATACATTCATACTTTAGTACTAACTTAACGATATTTTACCGCCTTTTCAAATAGCAGTCCCGAAAACAAACACATAATATGAGACAATCGATTCTCGTGCGAGCGAAGCCGAGGCCCCTGGTAATCCAAGAAAGGATGGTTTATTTTCGACAGATGTCTATGTGTAATGCAATTCGATCGTAGCAGTGGTATTGATGTGATCCGATTGAATTGATCAGGCTTCGCTCATCTGCTTTAGGAATATCAGCTGTCGTTAGTAAACAACATTACTAGCCTAAAATATTATATATACCTAATTTTGGAAAGTTATAATCAATGCGACATTGTGATTCAGTTGAAGCTTTATGTTCAAATTCACTATATTGAAAATTTTTAGATTACATTTAAATTTTTTGCGACTTAATTTTGGTAACTCCTAAAGCATTAAAAACGTAATCAGATTTCATGATTTAATAGAAAAAGTACTTACGTCACATTCATCCTTAGGCGTTATTGAATCACAGATGAAGAAACAGATTTAGAAATCCATTCCAATATGAGCAAAATTATTAATCTGTGTTTAGTAAGTTCCTTTTGAATTATGTCGAGAACGGGTTTTCAAATGAATATAGAAAACGAGCTTCAAAAGTTACCTAAAATAACGATAAACATTAACATGGTCAACAAGTTTTGACAGATTGTTCGTACATTATCTGTCAAATGTTACGGATTACCTTGACGAATTGGGTTTCCAATTTTGGTACAACCTGCCAATAGTAGGCATTATTGTCTTAATTTTTTCTAATCGATGTGAATCAAGCCGACGACGACGCGTGCGATGTGTGAACTCGGAAAGGAATTGTTTACTATGCGATTAAAATTAGAAATACGCTGAAAAGTTTCCGAATTGCATATAAACGTGCTATTTAAAATGCGGCGGTGTAATATAGTATAGGTAAGGCTCTATCATAATCCGCCATATTGCATTCGACATCAGTACCCGGACGATCGAGCTTTGCTCGGCGTCCTTCGACTTTGCCTTTGGAATATAACAACTTCCCGTGGGAAATTTTTATTGCTTTCATTACCAATAATATATATTTAGACAGAGAACATGCATATATATTTGTCGACAACACGTCGACAAATATATACCAATGTTTTGTAATATTTACTATATTTCATACACAGTTAGTGAAGTTGATTCAAGATGAAATTCAAACACGTACATCGATCAACACTTTAGGCATTTAAAATAATAAAGTAATCGGTTATATTGTAATTACTTAATTCTACTTTTCAGTAATCAGTTATAAATTTTAACACCAAATATGTAAATGATATCGTTTAGAAACGCCAAATCGTCATTTTTTTTAAAATGTAACAGAATGAGGAATCACTTAAAGGGTCATTTAAGTTTAGTGCAATTAGAATTAATGAGATTATTAAAGAAGCGCCACTCTTCCGAGCACTTCTGAGTACCACTGTTTGAATATTTCCTCTTCGATATTTTAGGACGGTTATAAAAAAATCTTAATATTATGTAATATATTTTTTATGTAATACAATAATTGCTCGCATAAACAACTAATTCTTGTATTACTTATTGACGTGACAACGTCTTATAAATTGGTTTGCCGGGTGACACTTCAAGAAACTGCGTTACGCTCCGCTCACGTTATGCGCTCACAATGAGAGCGAGTGAGAGGCACGCGTCCCTTCCACTCGGGCATGGTTAGCCCGCCTAAGAGCGAGAGACAGACATAAAAGTGAAAGGCACGCGTCCCTTCCACTCGAGCACAGTTAGCCCGCCTAAGAGCAGAGAGACAGAGACGCAAATGTATTGCAAGTTATTGTATGTATATTTGTATATAAATACGTATGTATGTGTAAAGGTAAAAATAAAATTTTGTTAATATGAAATTCAGTGCGAGATTCTTTGTATAAATTAATGTTTTAAATATAATTCTTTGTATAAATAAATGTTTTAAATTGTTACTATTATTTCATCCTTCTTCCTACTATACGAATGAATATTCACATTAAAATGATTTTACCACTCAAAGTCGTTGTCACGTAAAACTTTCGCCCGTATACCGACTTTACAGGCAACCAATTTTTTTTTATATAAAACTTATGCTTGTGTTATTGGCTTTCTTGAAAAAGGCTCTTATGATTTGGGTAAAATTTTGTATTCAGAGAATATTTTTAAGTTCATTTCATTTTTGTTTTTCTTGGGGATAATACTTATTTAAATTTACTTGGAGAATAAGACATTATGTAAACAAAATTTCATCTAAATCTTTAATATATTGCTTCGGAGAAACTAATTAGAATATTACAATTACTGATTTTTGATGGTATTAGATAATGATACTTTATCATTAATTGGAAGATTTACCGAACACTAAGTAATAATAATATATAATTTTACCGTATAATTGGGAATTATACTTGTCTCTTGTTTTGTATCGCTGCAATGGAATTCATATATTAAAATGGCTATAAAATTCTGAAGTATAGAAGAAGAAATAAACTTGTAAAATGACGTTCTTAATAGCGTCACATAGTAAAAACCATTTCATTTTTCCATTGTACGCCCCGGGCGTAAAGGGTTTCCTTTGAAAACAAGTTTATTAAGCCATAATTCTCACCATCACGGCTGCCGCGCCGGTCCAATGTTTGTTGGGTATTTCGTGTGTCGTTGAAGATTATGGCGAATCTCTTACGAGATTTCCCATCAACATCATAACGTATAATAATCGATATGTCAGTCTGTACCCTACGTGAGTTCAACAGCCCTAGGTTCGAATTCCGATCTTCTATATGACAAACGGTCGTGCCTAAATGCTAAGCATTTACTATTATATTGTACAAGTATCATAAAATCCTTATCGAACTATAATTGTTCATGTAATTATATTCATAATATACTTGAATCTGCCAACAAATTATGACAGCTATGAAGAGACGAAACCCTCCAATAGAATATAGTTTACAATCGATAAGACGTTTGCGATAGTGCGCCGGCGGCATTGACACAGTTCGCAGCGACGACCTGCGCCGGAGTCTTCTCTCGACACACTACAATATCAGGCGCAAGTCGCGCGTTACGTCAGCATTTCTGCCGAACGTCATCGAGATATTGGCCTTTCACATGCTGTATGTCGATTATGAAATATTATTTTGTTTAAATTAGGTATATCCGTATTTTTTTTGTAATTCATTAACATTTATAAATACGGCACAATGAGGATTGTAATTGTAATTGTAATGAATAATTACTGTAATCGCTTTGTAATGTAATATTTACCTTTTAAATTTTTACATTTCAGAACCTGTTTATCATTATCGTTTCATAGGACATTTTGTAGACGTCAATAATGTGAATGTGTACTTCTATGGATTTTATACAAAGTCGGATAATATCTGTGCTCGATATTTCGTCATGAACACTATAATTCTGAATGTGAGTAACGAGCCTTTGTTAAACGAGCAGTTTGCGGTTAACAAGTGTCGCGGTTAGATTTCTCGCAAATATTATAATAGGTATGACCAGTTACTACAGGTATGACTGGTTGATTTAAGCGAAACATGTTAAATTCTTAATGTCATAAATCAGAAAATATGTTTGTTACTACTATTTCGTAGGAAATCACAGTTCAGGATGTATATGATTCAAACACGTCTTTATTACGTCGAACTTCACGGAATATTTTAAACAATAGAGGGAATATAATATGTGGTCTACCATCAGCCGCGTTGCGCACTTCCGCTCAAAATACGAGTCAAAGATTTCTGCGAATGATGTAACCAAGTAAAATATGGTGCACGCGGAACAGTACTTCAAAATAGATAGGAAACAGATAAATATTTGTCTGACAAATAATCAGGATAATCGATTAAAATAACCTTCTTATAACATGAATATGTCAGTTTTCTATCATAATATTTCACGGGCATACATAAATTTCAAACTGAAGAGTTCTATGCCATCGTGTTAGCGGCACGTTCGTCGGCGATGTACGTATCTTACGAGTTATATGTTACAAACGTTACCGCTGACGTGTACTTGTTAATTTAAGTGCAGATTTGAGTATAAGTTATGTCAGTCATTTTAACGGCGGTAGAACAATGTCGTAATTACACATTGGTGAAGATTTATTGGGTCTAAACCTCCAGATCTTCGTTATATGTTCTAATATTCTCTCATCCACCATTTGTACTGTAGCATTACTTTACGTAACTGCAATATATGTTGAGTTGGACATCCTCCAAGCGACACGAGATCTGTGTAAGGCTGTTGACATACAATTAGGGCTACCATATAAATACGGATTTTATTAGGATTATTTTTTGATAGTACGAAATTTTCTTTCGATTCTATGCCAGCTGACTTCCAATAGATCATTAAAAACAATAGGTTTGTGTTCAGGATATTTGTGATTGATATAGAAATAAATTAACATTTTTCACTTTTTGTACTAATCGATACGAAAACTGGTCACATTTAAACAGTGAATCATGTATTGATGAATTTGAGAAATCCATAATATATCGCCGTTTTAACTTAGTTAATTAAGCTAATAACTTTATTGGCATAAATTTCATCCACGGCGTATATTTTATCGTAATAGAATTTTTGCATTTCATCTAACTATGCTTTTAAACAAATCACATATGAGGAACAAAGTTATAGATGTTCAAAAATTCATGCTTCTGTTCTGAAAGGATTTATTAAAATTTTTACATAAACATGAATTTAATACGTGAATGGAAAATATTTTATAACACAGTTGCGGTCACATAGAAAATCAAATAAATATTTTGTTGTGTGGCATAATTAATATATTGCGGAGGTCAAACTTTAGATTTAATATTTTTATTTAGCTTAACCAATGAATAAGTGTATCTATCTCATTACATTGTTTCACTTTATAAATAATGTACTAATAAAAAGAACAAAAAAACATCTGTAGAATAGATATACATACAATTATCTGAGTTTGAAATATAAAAATATAGACCCATTTTGCTGCACTTTGATAATATAGAATTATTAAATTAAATAATTTTAAAAAATGAAAACAAAATGAAAAAAAAATCTAACGCATCGCAAATGTAGTATTCAATATTATGTAAAAAGATAATATTCAATATTAAATATATAATACAATATTACTAACATAAAGATATAACAGAAGCAAATAATAGAGGAGACTATATACGAGCAAGTGACGTTACAGCTATGAGCTTGTTTGTGTACTTTTATATTTCACATTTTGCGTTACCTACGTACAGAGCATAAGCAAATATTTAGCAGAAACTTGCGTTATTTAAACTCGTAAAATGTGAACGGGCGTGCAGAATGAAACATCATGTTCCACTATATTGTGTGCTCATCTGAACTCAAATAATGGCAGTACATTATCACGAGAACTGGTCTGATAAAGTGCACGCATCGTGTGGTGAAACAGTGAATATTTTATACATCACTACATTTTCAACGATACATACTTGCAAAATTTGTTGTTCATTTCATTTATTACGAAAGAAAGTCGTAAGTCGTATATCGATTATGAGCGCTAGGCGCGCGCGCCGTGATCGAGCGCGCCAACCAGTGCCATCACGGAACGCGCATCTAATTTTCAGAAGCGAATGTGGTGCACGCGCCACATTCTGAACTTCCTTTGATGCGTGGCAAAAACCGGACAGCCAATTGGAACGAGTCGTACCATGCTAGAGAGTTCCAGTGTTCCAATTGGCGCGCGCGCCAACACGGCAGCAATTTCACGCGTCTGGAGTGCGCGCCAATATGCTCTCCAGGTTTTGACATGGGAAGTCCGACAGCCGTTTTAAATGCAAAAACATTGTCATAATCATATAACTATAAAGTGATGTATATGTTTTTTTATTCTGAGTAAACTAATTACTATGTATTAAAATTAACATCATATTATTTTAAATTTTTAGACAGGACATAGCTAAATTTTAAAATTAGAATAAGTTTTCCATCTACATTTGTACAATTCCACTGGACCATACAAAAAAACATTCTGAATCTTCAATCTATAAAAATAAAATTATATTTTGTTTGCAGGCCATCCCTAAACTTTCCGGTGTAATATTTATCGATGTGTCTTTGAGGTCCTTGTATTTTAAATATCGTCTATGACGTTTTGAGCTTAAAAATTGGAAATACGGTTGACTTTAAAGGCCATCCCTAAAACTTCTTACTAATTTCGAAATCAATGTGTTAAAAAATAAAGGAGTAGTATATTATTGAGCTCTTCAGATTCAAAAGTTCGAATTCATTGTTTTTTCAATTTCTCCTAACTTAAAAATATAATTCTAATATGCTTTGAGTTATTCGAGTTCAAAAATCTATACATATTAAAAAAAAACCTTTTTAATTTTACAACTGCCATGTTTCGAACGCATTATTCGACTTTGATCTGTTTTACGACTTCCGATGTAGTCCTTAAGCTGTAAAAGATCACCAAACATCAGTCCATCAGAATCTCATAGGATATTTTGAAAAAACCCTTTCTTTCGAATTTTTAAGCTATTGCATAGCTTCTATCGCGGGCCTTGAGCGTGGAGGCCGAATCCAGAAATTCCGTAACGAAAATAACCTAACACCCCCCACTCCTACCGGCACAGCGGTGATACTTTTTACTTTTGCCATCTATCAATGAATAGCAGAACTTTTAATGACTTTTTTGAAATATCACGCTTGTCTCGTCAGTTCAGCAACTCGCCTCTAGGTGGCATTAGTTGTATCGGCGTTACTGCGCATGCCTAATCCCCCTCTTCGTCCCGCAATCTAGTGACTCATGCCTGCTTAGAGTTTCGGCATTAGGGCACCTCCTCAAAAAAATACTGCATAAATAACATAAATGAATAATTATAATTGCATAAGTTGATAAAAAATACTATGCAATAGCTTTACTGCGGCAGTCCCCGAGTGCCACACGTGTTTTTTCGTTAACGATGTCTCCCGAACGAATCCATCGATTTTGATGCAGTTTCAACGATCGATGTTGTTTTTTAATCAAAGGAGCTAGTGACATTTGCTAGTGACATTTGGATTTTATTGGTTAAGTAGTTTAAATAATAATTATTGAAAAAAAATCAATTTTCGATAAACACACATACACACACACACACACACACACAGACATCACTCGGAAAATTATCGTAATAGATTCCTAGAACCCTAAAACTTCACGATCTGATGAAAACCCGATCTTCGAACATAGGACTGAAAACAGTAATTTTACTATTTAATAATTTTTTTTTCAATTTCTTAGCGAACACAGAAGTTACAATTCTTTGACGCGCATAAACAAATATTCATATTATAGTTTAAAATATCACTCGGGTCAGATATTCGTGGACGTAAATGATTTCGTATTTGTGTTACGGCTCAACATCTGTTATGATTGCAACAATGTGCTGATTGTATTGAACGACAAGTTGAATTAGACACTACAAGCAATGAGCTTCGGGCTGTTGTTGTTATAGAATGCAGGAGGTATAACATATGTAATTTACACACAGCTTGGATAACTCACACCGTAGGGAACTTCAGCACGTGTCACATCGGTGAGTCATATGTCGAAAATACAATCTGAATGTTTTTTTTTTGGCGTACTAGAAGAAGTGTCACTGCGTAAAATCAAAAAAGTCAAAGCAGGCAGCCGTTCGTTTTCCAGTTTTCCGACCCACGACGGTACCTCGGTATTTACCGACGGTCCGGTGGCCCCAAAAGCAGGGGGAGTGGCTTCGCTTCGAAACGTGGACGATCCGATAGCGCCGAAAAGGTTTTCGCCGTATTTCACAGCGAAGTGGGCTGTCGCGGGAATTAATCTACGCGTAAAATATCGTCGGCCGCTGAAAAAATTAAGCGGGGAGACGCGCGCCGGACGACAGCCCCGGAGCGTAATTTAAACCCCACCCGGATCGGGCCCGTCACGGCGAGCCGCGTCGGCCGCTGCGCATGTATGGCGAAAAGAAATTCTATAGCTTTTTTGTAGCCTTCTTGACAGGTTTTCGGAATTTTCAGATTTTACGGTCTGCAACTTCTTATTTTTTTTGTGTTTGGTTTTACATATCTGCTTTGTTATTACGCAGCTTCGAAGTGAAAATTAATAATGTTGGCGTTACGCATGTTAGAAAAAAAGAAAATACGGCTAATTCGGACTGATTGACATGTAACTGAAGCGAAAATTTTAGGACGCTCAAAAATGAAAACGTTTTTCATAGAAAACGATAATTAATAGAATTTTACAATAGAATAGTATATATGCGAGGACTTGCATTGTTTATAAATTGGCAGACAGAAAAAGGAGCGGCGAGGGTCTAGGGTCAGCGCATCGCCTTTAGTTCAGAAGGTAATAATTTGCTCCATGCCTCCGCTACTACTTAATAGGTTGTCAATACCGGATGTTTTGAAACTTGTGGGAAATGATTAAAAGCTTTTTAGTGTTTCTACAGTGTGGAAACAATAATGTGAAAAGGCAGTAATAATGAAACAGTAATGACGCATAGCTTACTGATATAGGACATAATAGCATGTGTAATATTATAATAAAATGGAAAAGTTTATCAGTTTAAACGTATCACTATCAGGAAGTCGGATTCCGAAAAGTCTTTTTGTATTACATATTCCGTCTTTCGATGAATGCTATAATAACATAACGATTAGACCACAGAGCCTGGTGCGATAGACATAAACATCAATCAAGATGTCAAACTGTAGGTGACCTGTGAACCTTTGCGGTGCGGTGACTAGAGGGGTAAGATGTAAGCGCAATGGAGCTGCACTATGAAAGAAGAACATTACTCATTGAGTAACGTCGAACTATAAATGCTTAAGTTTGCGTGTGGACAACTCGAACGAGGGCAGATGCGTAAGGACAGAGGTCACTCACTGCCTGTTATGTCGGATTTTTTTTGAGTTGAATGTTTTGATTCTTTTTTTTCTACTGCTTAAGTCAGGTACTTAACGAATTCATATTGCAAATTCGTTTGTGTGGATTTAATTATTGCGACAAAATATCTTGTTGTAGCATAAAGATGTCTATGTCCTATTCCAGGCCCTAGACTATATGTGGGCAACTACCAGCCCGGGGGCCGCATCCGGCCCTCTATAAGATTTGATCCGGCCCGCGAGACATTTTGAAAAATTTCATGTCTGATATCTATCGCTGAAAATTATGAATATTAGTTTAAAACACCATTGAAAATGCATTACTTTTTGAACGCGGCCCGCGAACGTATTTGCACTCTAAAGTTTAGCCCACAACATGACAAAGGTTGCCCATACCTACCCTAGACCATCTTCCTGTCAATGTTCATTACGATCGATTCAGCGATTCGTGTAGAGGTAACAAACAGACAGACAGAGCTACGTATTATATTATTAGTAAATATAAAATTAATAATCTGGTCTTTATAAAATTAGCTATTGAAAATATGGAGACAGGTATCATAAATTGCAGGTGGCTACTTTTTGCTGCGGTAAAATACTTAATTCTTACGGAAACAAAATCTACACGGACGATGTCGCGAGCGGTTGCTATTGTTACAAAAGGGAGGTAGGTGCAACACTACGATGATACGGCGCGACAGAGAGCGATGATGATGAATACGATGAAATGGCGAGACGCATGCAGTTGAAACTCGACGTCCGCTTTCTTCCCAATTCACTAATCATCCCGAAGCCGGTTTATAATATTTCTATTTTTTCTTAATCGATTACAATTCCGCTTCCATAATAATGAAATAATAGAGTCAATCCTTTAAATTGCAAGAACAACAGGTGACTGTGATAAAAATTATTGACTTGCGCACTGTTATAGTTTTATTTCATATATATTATGTATTCATTGATTGCTTAACGATTACCATTCAATATAAATTTAATAAAAATGTTTGTATGATTATTATTAACAATCGGCGTATAGTATAGTACCTAATTTAAAAATATTAGTAGATATTAAATATCATGCTGGTAAATAAAGCAAGATTACTTGTTTCTATGGTAATTTTATTACATAATTTTATTATACAGAAATGAATGCAGTCTAACAATAATAATTACTACAGTTGTATTTAAAAAAATAAGAAATGCAAGCGAACAATAACCTTATCAGCATTGTAAATGCGTTATCTAAAACCGGTTAATGGCTCGTTTGTCTGCAATTAGAGACCCACTTTCCGAAAATAGGCACAAAGACCGGTATCTGTCAAAGAAAATTCTGCTCATTTTTCACGCAAGTTCGGCTGAAAGGGGACGCCCCTTCCGACGTTTCATCCTAATCTAATTTTTAATACTCCCGTCCAGCGAGCAACCTTATCCTCCATTCCTCAGCATATTCCATTTTTTTTCGGAACCTCTGCTTTTTCTTTTAAAATTAAATTTAAACTTTTAATCAGATCCTTTCAGCTTTATTAGTTCTTCGGTTACGAAGTTACGCTTCTTAGTCGCTCTTTCGAGTAACCGCCTAAGTAATAAATGACCCGTGAATGACTTGAGGAAAACTACGCTATCCAGATTTAATTAAAATTTCGGTGGTTATACTTTCATTTAAGTGTCAATTTTTTTTTTCAATTATACATAGTTTATAGTAAATCAAACGGCAAGTCATATTGTTACCGATATTACGGCTAAATGGAAAACGTCCTAAAATTTAAAAGTGTTAACCGGTATCGGAACAGTGATTGGAAGAGACATAGATTCGTATAAAGGAATGAAGGGATTCATTCTACGCCCATCAGTTGGAACCGCAGGAAAAGTTTACGTAGAGATGATATAGTTGGCAATTTCCCATATTGGCCAATTTGATTTGAATACCTCCGGTTTGGCGACGGATTCGAAATTCAAATTGTAATGCAGAAATTGCCAAAAATAATACAGATTTTATTGAAAATTACTACCATTAAAATAAACATGATTTAAAGTTATATAGCTTAATATAACAATTGAAAAATTGAAAAAAAGAAGCCGCCGTTACAGCTTCTTATTAATAACATATTTAGCAATAAAATAATCTATACATATATAATGAAAATAGGTTCTTTGTTCGCCAATCACGTAAAAACTACTAAACGTATAGACATGGGACATTTTTCGAATTCCGTAAATCCTTCGCCATTTTATTTATAAATAAAAATTACCCAGCGAAGCGGGCGGGACAGCTAGTTATTAATAAATCAATATGTACATTAAATGATAACGTATGACGTCGTATCGACCATTGGCAATATCTATTTAGTATGAATATTTCTGGTTTGTCGAAAAATTCTAATTTCAAATTGTAATTTGGTTTTCGTTTTTGGGCTATTATCAAGCTTACTGATTTCTTGATCCAACTGCATCAAAACAGCCATTGGACCGTACACGATCATGAAACACGCTCTCGGTACACAGAGTCCAGAGCCGCGAGACCCTCAATCGCGAAATCGACACATTTCAAACGGACTTTCGGATCTTTAGTTCGGTAATAATCAATCGGCACGAATCGTCGAAGCTTTTTTTCTATGGGGCTAGAAGCGCGCCGTTCATTTGTATGCCGGCGTCCCGTGGCGCGCACGGGCACGTAGCGCCGGCGGCGCTGCGACCGGCCCGCCGCCGGCGGCCGCCGCAGGGCCATCGGAGCGCTCGTGCCCGATACATGTTAATGCACCCTGACGCTAGGAACTTAGCGGAATTAGCGGTTTTCTTAGATAACGAGTGCTCGAATAGAACCGACTGCCTAGGCCATCGATGACGGCTGAGCGGTTTTACTCGTTGTCGCGGTTTGTAGCCCTCTTTATTAGCGTCACGTTGTAATACGCAGTTGTGTTTTAATTTGTACAGATTTTTGGAGTTTACTCCTCGATGATAAATTTTCGTATGCAACCCACGGTACTTACGTACATTAGATGGAGTGCGAAATCGAGTATTAACAAAAAGACTGAAGTCATTCGTTATGTTACGCCTGCGTGCAATATATTCCTGCATCCTATACTAAACGCGTGTCTTTTTCTTCCATTGCTGATTTAGAGATGTTCCATTTTTGACGCAGATAAGCTTTTGACGTATATGGTCTTAAATGCCATTGCTACCAATTGTTGAATTTGGGATTATGTTGTTCATTTTTATATGATTATTTCTATATTTAACATATTACATATATTCCAACATATTACATATATTCCAACATATTACATATATTCCAACATATTACATATATTCCAACATATTACATATATTCCAACATATTTCATATATTCCAACATATTACATATATTCCAACATATTACATATATTCCAACATATTACATATATTCCAACATATTACATATATTCCAACATATTTCATATATTCCAACATATTTCATATATTCCATTACATATATTCCAACATATACATATATTCCAACATATTCATATATTCCAACATATTTCATATATTCCAACATATTTCATATATTCCAACATATTACATATATTCCAACATATTACATATATTCCAACATATTTCATATATTCCAACATATTTCATATATTCCAACATATTACATATATTCCAACATATTACATATATTCCAACATATTTCATATATTCCAACATATTTCATATATTCCAACATATTACATATATTCCAACATATTACATATATTCCAACATATTACATATATTCCAACATATTTCATATATTCCAACATATTTCATATATTCCAACATATTACATATATTCCAACATATTACATATATTCCAACATATTACATATATTCCAACATATTTCATATATTCCAACATATTTCATATATTCCAACATATTACATATATTCCAACATATTACATATATTCCAACATATTACATATATTCGCGATTATTTATTCCGTATTATTTATTCTTAACAATATATTTCTTTATATTCCCCAGTAACACAACTCCAGTCGTGCGTCGAACGTGACACGTACTATTTTTGCATATAATTTTTAACTTAGAAATTTTATTTTTAATTTAAACATTTTTACGATAGAATCAGATTGTAAATAGAAACATCACGAAAGGCGAAATCAGCAGATCACCGAATTTAATATATAGTGTTTAAATATTACACTTTAGTCTCACAAAAGACAATGATGTGACGTTACAATGTGTCGTTTGTTACATTATGATCTAGTGTAATTCATATTTTTCTAAATGTGTATAAACTCAAAATACGTTTATAAATAATTTAAATTTGAAAAAAACGATGTTAAATTTTACTTTTATTGACTTAAGAGTAAGGAAATTCACAATTCACTACAGACATGAACGTTTTCATTTTTGTCATTATTATAAAGTTCACGTGCATTTTAAGCACGCTAAATGAAGTGTTGGACGTAATAAGTACGAGCCATAAATGTGTATAAAATTATATCACTAAATATTATTTCTATAACACATAATAGGTTCAGAATCTACTTCGAAATATATTCTTATTTTTTTTAAGTATATAAAATTTAAAATTTAGAAGATTTAAAATGTATTATAAAATTTAAATTATAAATATTCTTATTTTATCATAGTAGTAGTATTCGCCTGAGACATAGCGTGCATGAACTCAACAAATTCCTCAATCTTTCGTATCGATCTATATTTAATCTCACTTTCGGTATCGTTGTCGACATTGATCAAAGTCAGAGTTCCGCTATTCATTTTTTTATTAGTGTCGTTTTTGGTTTTGATTCTCATTTCAATTCGAGGTCTCGGATTCCCAATTTTTTATGACTTTTTAAAAAGACAAACGCGTACGCGAGCTACCGGAGAGTACACGGTGATCACATTACCTAGCTCCAAAAGATTTACTAGTGGCTGCCAGCCTTCTAAAAAGGAATAGGCTCTTTTCTTGAAGATCCCTTATCATCGTTGATTACGAAGACCATCGCTGGTGTATAGATCGTTCCAATGTCTCGCCTTATTGGCAGAAAATCGTGCGAGGAGCGAAAAGCGCTAGAACACCAGCTATCAAGACGGTGGTGACGGTATTTCTGGTGAGTGAAACCGATGACAGAAAATAGCGGCAGGAATGAGGTTGTACAATCTTTCAGAACACTCTCCTCATGATACGCGATAAAGTACGCATAGAGAGGCTCTCATCTCTTCGCAATGCTAACGGATCATTAGGATCGGATTATACGGCATCATCGGCGATGTGACCCTTGACTTTAGGCGCGGTCTGGAAGGAGTCGATAATGAGCTGTTGCAGCCCCGAGTTGAGAACAGTGATCCAGATAAGGTCAGAGCTGTGGCTTACAAAGACGTCAGTTGAACTTGAATTACTCTAGTGCTCTATTAAGCTTCTCGAGCTTTTTAGAAGACAGTTTTAATTTGCTTTCCGGATGATAGTGAAGTTGAACGCTTTTCGATAGTCAATATCAAGGTCCCTGATACACTGGAAGGAGTACTTCTGCAGAGAGAAGAAAGGACAAAGGACGATTATTGACTATAAACGCATAAAGTTGTGTTATTCTGGGATTACATTGGACAAGGTGAAGTTTATCCTATTGTACCCCAGACTAACTCCAAAGGCGATTGAGACACGAGTTGGTTTTTAACTTCATTAACAAGAGAGATATTAATATAACCAGAGCATAGTGCGTCCACAGTACTGTCGTCCCATAGCAATAAATGTTACCGATTTTCAGTAAATCATCGCTATGCAGAATGAACAAAGTAACGCGCCTGAAAAAAGCATGTATTCAAAAAAAGTAAAGCATGTATTTAAAAAAAGTAAAGCATGTATTTAAAAAAAGTAAAAGCATGTATTCTGTCACGTCGGCAAAGCCGTGGGTAAACGATTGTTTTAAATAAGAATAAAAGCTTGTTTTGAATTTGCTATTTTGGAAATAAAATTTAAAAATTATGAGTAACTGATTTCTTTAAAAGTGAAAATAATATTTACAATAATACGAAATAAAGCAGAGTGATCATTGAAATGCAAATTATGAAATTATTAGCCTAAAACCTTTTTCGACGATCACCGTTTTTTCGAGTAATTTTCATGTTGAAATTATACAAATCGACAGAAAAATAATTTTGATTTGAATTTCTCTTTTAATAGGTTTTTGATTCTATTAGATGAAAAAAAAACTAATTTTCGTTTTATCTTTATAAAGTTTGCTTTTGTTTGTTTTACGTCAATAAGCCAATTTTGAAGTTTTTGATTACATGCAAGGCGGCGTTATCGCTTTGAAATAAAACGACTGCAACTTGTATATTTACTAACTTAATGCATATCCGTTTCCGTCTGTCAGTCGCACCAGCCGTATTTTCTAAAAGGAAAAATCGCCTTAAGACATTGCAGCCAGGAGGCCGATTCATTCTGTTTTAATTGCGGTGCATTTATCAGAATAATAGATGTACAAAATTATTTTTAGCAACCGACCTGTTTTCTCGAAAACGAGTTTTCAGCTCTGTCGTGAGCTGGCGATGACTAGGAATCGCTTGAGACGATGTTTGAAGCCTTCTTCAAAATCGTCTGGTACAGAATGTCCATTAAATTGCTTATATCAAAATGCTCACTTGGATCAATTCAAGAATAATATGGGTGCTTATTTAGAAGAGCAAATAGATCCATTTGGTCAAAATATGATGGAAACTTATGTTTAGGGTTTGATACGGCAAATTTTATACAATCATAGAAAATTTACCAAAAATATTCGTTTTGACCTTCATTTTAATTTTTTTGCAATTCACTGCATTATTAATTAATATTTATGGATATAAGCAATTTAAGTGTATTTTTTAAATAGTAATTTACAATATACTTACGAGAAAACAGGCAATTATTTTAAAATATAAGATATATTTCTAGTTTCTACAAAAGCATTTATCAGAAAAACTGTTTTTGTCTTCATTAGTTACGTAAATGAAATGAATAATTGCCATTCAAATTAAGACTTGAAAATCGTGTCCACTTGCGTTATTAATAGTTTTTTAAGACATTACACAAAAAAATATTTTGTTATGTGTATTACATTGTATTAAGTGTAATAATATTCGGAAAAGATATAATTTTATATATTCGTAACTTATGTACCATAAAGCACAATGTTTCTTAAAATTCTCAATTCTCTTTCAAATTCTCTGCCTGTCTATTTGTGTGCGTAAAACTCAAGAACCACTATTCTTATTTACATAATTCTTTATTAGTACAGAAATATGTTACTTGGACAGGTTTTGCTAGCTAACTTTTGTCTTCAGCTTCGCTTGCGTGAATATAGAACGACAGCAATATTGCCAATTAACAACAATGTCCAAGGGAATATCAAGATCCAATACTATTTTGGGGTCGGAATCGCGAATATTACCGGATCCGGGGTTAAGTTAAATAATAGTTTAGCGACATTAGTCGTGACTTCGGTGTAAGAGTACGCGTACCATCGGCATAATTTGAGCAAAATCAAATAGGAGACGGATATGGGATGGTAATTTAAAGCGTGACCGCAATTGAAATCGAGAACGGGACCGAGACTGCGATCGTGGACAGTGTGATCGGTTGATAGACAATATGAAGGAATAATTCTCTGTCCACGTGGACAGAGTCGCCGGCGAAATCTAGTATTAAAATATGAAAGCATACACGGTATCAAAATATATAAAGTACGAAGTAATGTAAATGTAGCTAATTCGAGGGGAATCGAAATTAATATTTAAGTGCATTATAAATTTCCATCATGGCTGCAATACTATAACTTTGTTGAATACTGAAATAAGTGGTATATGACCGTTCTTAAGACCTTAAATGTGAGAGCTTTCGCGGCGTTCCTTCAATACAATACTTTCTGATATCTAGTATATTATTTGAATAGAATAGAGGTACACTTAATTTAAACTTCGGCTCCATCCCGAGTGGAGATCATATTATGCAGGATTCAAATGAGAGTGCGCATGTACTCGACGGACAGAAAGCTGAATGCAATTTACAAGAATCACTTTGAGCTTTCAAAATTTACATCTTTTTTATTTATTGAACTTGAACCAAGTATTGAACTTGAATGTATACTAATAATAAATATAAAAACATTTTTTTTAATTTATTTAGGTTTATTAATAAAATAATAAACACTTGTTGTATTAGATTTATCGTTCCATAAAATTAATATATTTCTAGTAAGGACAAAGTTGATGGTTGCGGTGGTAGGTCGAAAAAGTATTTATTAAAATATAAAGTAAACTAGCTCCAAAGCACTTGTGCATTTTATTTGTAAAGAAAGCGTTGGATAATGTTTATTTATTATAATTGTAGTACTTACATTACAATGCAATCGAAATTTTAGATTACAGGACTGTTTTTTAATATTGTCAGTAGATACTTAGAATCATCACTAAATAATGCGCTGCAAATTAAGATTGTCATAAATAAAAATGACGACTTTAATAATTATTTACCAGAAGAAACAGTATAATGGAAAGAAAGAGAATTATTATTTCGAATAAGTTGTATTACGTACCTTGCAAATTCGTTTCTTCATTTTCTCAATTCAATACAACAGAACTTTATTTCCAATTCACTATACACGACAGGGATAAAGACGAAAAGGAGTATTATCTAAATAAATTGTCCGTGTCTACGAAAAATGTTTTCCCGCCATTTTCAGGCAAGTTGTCCGCGTTCCGTTACGCGCGAATCAGACGACAACGCGTGACGTCTCTCACTCGGACCGATCGCCGCTCGACTGACGGCGCGCAGCAGCCGCAGCCGGTGGCCGCCCGTGCACACGGCTAAAGTTAAATGTGACTTGATGTAAGTAATGAATTAAGTATATCGTTTGTATTCAATGAATTAAGTATAAGTACACGAACGTGCGTAGTTTAGTATGTGAATAACAATATTTGGCGTGTTGCTTTTGGACGAAATTTTATTTTTAAGATTGTTCATTTCCATGAAATATAAGTAATTGATATTATTATATACATTATGTTATGAATATAACAATAGTACTTACTTTCTGTTAAAACTTAGCCTGCATTCTTACTTTCGCAAGTATATAATTTAAAGTTTTTTATTTCATTAATAACATTTAATAAGATTTTTATTAAATCGTGGCCCGACAATCCATTTATATCGACGTTTACGGAAGTGACGACAAATAAATTAGTAAAATATTATTTTATGTGTATTCAGTTCGTGTTGTGAATATAAAATGATATCGTAATGCCATTTGTGAAATTATATCATTCTAAAACAAATAAAGTTTTAAAATGCGATATAACCGTACAAAGAATCATCCTATTTGATAGATGTCGCTTTTAACGTAAGCAGATTTTATTGTGAACAGCGTGAGTTTGAACGGGTTGAAATATAAAAGTGCGCGTGGTCAAGGCGAACGCGTTAGTCCGTAGCGCGGCGGCACTCGCTGGATATATATGTAAGAAATTAACAAAAATAAAACAAAATGTTACAGTTTCCTTGAACATTTCAAGAAAAACCCTTCAGAATATTAAAATAAGTATTCAATAAAGAAAAAAAGAAAGCTAACTATGAGTAATTTTTATGACACTTCCGTATTGCCAAAGAAAATAGGGACATAAAGACTATTTTGAACCAAGGACGATAAATAAGTCATGACGGTAAATAAGTCATGACGGTAAATAAGTCATGATGGTAAATAAGTCTCTTGCATAACTTCATGGTACTGTTTATGATACGAAGTAGCCATAGCAAAACGTAAACGTTTACCACAAATTATGTGAGCCTACAGCTCTTTACTTGAGTTAAAAATATTACATTTCTTAGTGAAATACGTAATATGGTAAATGTAATAAGAGAAATGAAATTAATTTAAAATCGGTAGAAAGAACAACGAATTGATATTTATGCACATTTATATGTAATTTTTTTTACCTCTCCACAGGATAAATGATATTAATAATATATACAGACATACAGACATTTACATTTTAATATACTAATGGAACAGCTGCACGTTGAAGTGCAATTTCAAGGACAGCTTTCGCATAACTAATGAGTTCAACTAAGGAAAGATAATTAAAAATTTTCATTCGTAATATTTATTAGGAGTACAAATAAGTTTCCATCGTTTTGAGAGAGATGGCATGGCACGAGGCTTACATTAGAATTCGCAGATGATAACCGGCTTCAAAATTAGGCTGCTCATTCAAGAACAACATAACCCTATCATATTATTAACTTCATATATTTTTTTTTATCCAAAAATATCTAGATTTGAGCCAAATAAGCGTCATTTGCGGGAACTTTTAATTTACTTCTTTAATTTAAAAAATCTGCAGCTGAGGCACCTCGATTGCTCGGAGAAGCATATAATAAGGCTGCCTTTAGTGAGAGAACATGTCGTGAGTGGTTTCAAAAGTTTAAAAACGGTGGTTTTGACGTAGAAGACAAAGATCGCGGTGGAACACCAAAAAAATTATGAGGATGCAGAATTGGAGGACGATTCCTCTCAAACACAAAAGGAACTTGCCCTTATTTTAGAAGTCACTCAGAAAGCAGTCTCGCATAGTTTGAAATCGTTCTTATGATTCATAAACAAGGTAATTGGGTTTCATACGAAGTAAAGCTGAGAGATGTTATACGCCATTTTTGCATGAGCGAAATGCTGCTAGCTGAGTACAAAAAAATTACATCGAATCGTCACTGGTGATGAAAAGTGAATACATTATTATAATTCAAAAAGAAGAAAATCATGGGGACTACCTGGTCACGCGTCAACATCCACAGTAAAACCGAATATTCATGGAAAAAAAACTCATGCTGTGTATTTGGTGGGATCAGCTGGGTGTGGTGTATTACGAGTTGTATAATACAAGCGAAACAATCACTGGAACTCTATACCGAACATAATTGATGAGATTGAGCCAAGCTCGGAAGGAAAAACGCCCTCAATACTACCTCAGACACGACAAAATTATTCTTCTACATGATAATTCTCGTCCGCATGAAGTGGTTCCGGTGAAAAATTATTTGAAAACACTTGATTGGGAAGTACTACCCGGCACATGCTCTGTCAGAGCAGCGGTTCTCATCATATAAAGATACCAAAAATAAGATTGATTCATGGATAGCCTCAAAAGATAAGGAGCCTTCAGACTTGAAATCCTAACGCTGCCTGAAAGATGGAAAAAAGTAGTTGATGGTGATGGACAATACTTCGATTAAAATTAAATTACCGTTTATTCACAATAAATATTATTTTATTGACAAAAACGGCAGAAACTTATTTGTACTTCTAATACAATTTTGTCTGATATCGTAATTTTTGAGTAATCCTAATGATTGTTGTGTTGTGAGAATAACTTTTACCTATAAAATATTAGACGTTGAATTGATAGAGGGTCGTTCAGAAAACTTAGAACGGTATCTAAATGTGTAAATATGTTGTGTTGTATAAAGTGATAACTGTTGGTTTTTGTTTTTTATACACCAAGGAATCAGTATAAATCTGTTATTTAATGGAAACCTTACTACACTACTGTATATATTATTCTATATAATATTATATACGTAACAGTCTGTTTGAAGGCTTATCATTCAAAATTTTTCTATGTCCCGTCGGGAATTCCCCAGGGTTCACACTTGACCCCTCTTCTTTTTTCCAAATATATCAAAGAGATTAGTCATTTTCTCCAAGGTATTTAATTATACTCACGAGGACACAATCTATCCTCAAAACAGCCCGTACACAAATTTTCAAATTTATGCTATTTACCATTGACGAGTTCTACTGTAGGACGAATCTCTCACGGCTGCATCGTTTTCTGATGTTCGAGGATATAATCTATTTCAATTCGATTTATCCATACATGCAGTTTGTCGTTAAGGAGTCCCGTTGTACGCTCTCATATTCGATTTTCAGCCCTGTTCAGCTTGTCCATGACAATAATTTAATATATATTTCGGTTTTGGGACCGTCACAAATTTAACAATACCTCGATCGTATTCAATTTCTTACTTAATTTCGCAAAGTTTTCTGGTATATCTTCGAAATTCAAAGTCGAATATCAGTGAAATTAAAATGGAATCACTATGAAGCTAAATTGAACCCAAAGCAAAAGGAATCATTAAAATCGGTTTATAAAAAAAGAAGTTATGTGAACATATATATATATACAGACCGATTGAAAATGTCCTCCTTTTTTTTAAGTCGCTTAAAGTGACTTACCTTACTCACGAGTTGCCTTTTGGCCGGTGATCGTACCTTGTGGATTTCAATGGGGAAGGCGTATGTCCTGACTTGAACATCCTATATAGCCAATTAATTCTAAGAATTAAGGAGAAACATATAAATCTTGTAATATATGTATATAACCTACATATGATCAACTAGGAGACATGTGGGATTTAAATTTGTAAATATGAAATACATAGGAAAATATAAGTTCGGGAAAAAAGTGTTTTCGTATTTCATATACAAATTCAAAACAATTTTTCATCATATTTTATTTACATTTAATGTATATGCCATTTTCTACAACTTGTTGCTATTTCGTAAGTAGTGACATAATCGCATTGCTGTAGAAATTTTGGGAATTCTGATCAAAAAACTGCGACAAGTAGATTTCACAGTCCTCTGCGGTTAGAGCTCATAATGAATAATGCCTTTTTAATCCCATCACACAAATAACATCAAATTATTGGGTGTTTATTTGGGTTTCGCTATAGTCTGTGGACCTTGCTTGCCTTTGACTATCATATTTTGCGCACGTTCTTGTTGTAAATAATTCATTTTTCATCACCAGAGATCAATGTTTTCAAAGACAATTCGGATTCATTATTTTCAATAGAGAATCGCAAATGAGTATACAATTCATTAGTGTCACTGAGCTCGTGTGGAACATAAATATCGTGCTTTTTTGTATATCCAGCGTTTTTCAAATGGGTCAAAACTGTTTTGTGATTAATCCCCAGCTCTTCGACTGTGTTGTAAGAACTAATATGATGATCTTGCTCTACTTTTTCCAAAATTGCATCGACTTTATCCTTAACAGGTCAACAGGACCGAGTAATTTTGATGTCATCTTTGACATCAAAATTACTACACTGAAAACGCTTGAACCAGTTTTGTGCTACTTTTAACAGGGGCGTAGCTATCACCGTATCAGCCGCATCGATGATACGGGACCCCCAGGTTACAGAGGTCCCTAACATGTGTAAGCAAAAATTATTAAAATGTTAACAACAATGTCTCTTAATCTCGTGTTTCCCGGGAAAAACATATAAAAAAATGGCATACATGTCTATAGAGTTTTTACTTCTGAAATGACAAAAGTCAAAAAAAGCAATCTCTTTTTTGCCTAAAGAAAGAAGGAATTTTAAAAAAACTGAAATCGTTTTCAACTATAAATCTATACTAATATTATAAACGCGAAAGTTTGTGAGTATGGATGGATGTTTGTTGCTCTTTCACGCAAACACTACTGAATGGATTTCGATGACACTGTACAATAATATATAGCTTACACACCAGAATAATACATAGGCTATAATTTATAAAGACATAGTGTCAATTATTCAAAATATAACGATAAGTGTCAAGTAAGTAGGAAAAAAATCTGTCATCTGCGAGCTATTCTGGCGTGCGCCGCAAAAACCGTTGGAATTACACGTATATAATGTATTATAAAAATGTTTATCTTAAATAGTCCTACAAAAAAGCCTGTGACAGCATATATTTATCTTTTATGTGTAAGCCATTATCGCCAAAATAGTGAACTATAAATACAATAATAATTGATAATTTATTTCTAACGCACATTTGGTATTAACAAATTGATCCTTATATCAAAATAAATACTTTTCACATCTGATGTTTAAAGTAGATATGCTTTGTCTTTTACACTACATCATTTGGACAAATATTTGAATAGTTATGACGATAGACAAGCGAGTGCGTGATATTATGGTGCGGTCCGGCGGCAGGGTCAGACCATAAAGGTAGCAAGCATACATTTGAGCACGTAGTGTTTTTCCCACGGCCAGCTCTATGTGGTTTGCTCACACGTTTCTAAATCGTAAAATCTACATGTTTATACAGACCAAAATAAATCGTTTAACATAGTTTATAAAACTATATTGCAGTAGTCACCTATAACTTTTACATTACGATCAATCATCGTATACTTCCGAACATATCTATCCTTACAAACTATACCTTTTATAATATCTATAATACTATAAATGAGATCATCATAAAAAATACTTAATTCCAATTTTCATACATTACATAATATAATTGTTTGAACACTTATAACTGGAGAATAGCTGGACAGATTTTCACTTTAATTTGTTGGATTTGTCTCCGTCCCGAATAGCAAAATAATAGAAAAACATTGAAAAATTGACAAAAAAATAAAACGCTTTCTATCATCATTATCACAATTTTCCATCACCACGCGGGTGAAACCGCGGGGCGCAGCTAGTGATTTAATAAATCAATTTGCCGAAAAAAAGGCAAGAAAAGTGTGTATTTAATTTGAATTGTTTGGTTAGCTCAATATATAGGATATATAGTGATAACTTATAATAAATAAATATTTATTTTAATTTAATACTAACATTTTTGTTTTTTTTTTATGAGAAATCTGTACCCAAGGCACGCTACGCCGCTGACTTTTAACGACAGTCCATTAGGTCTATAAACGTCACAAATTTTATTCGCAGCTTGTGTTGCATTTTCCTTTTTCCTTTTGTAATAGAATTTCAAAATTTATCGAATTTCTACGCAAAAGTTCCTTATTTTGGTGGACAGAAAAACAATAGCAAAATGGCGAGACACCGTTTTTACTTATTATTTTTCCATTTTTAAATATCATCTATTTAATGGTATTAAAATTAGCCAAATACAAACAGCAGAACTAAAGAGATTTTTACTTATAAAATAGACAAAAACCTTTTCCCCGAACTAATGTATAAGAAAAAAGGAAAGGAGATTTGAATAATAGAGACAGAAGACGGTTGAAACAGAAGTCGATAACAAATATAGTCTTATATACGTATTATGGCAACTCTAGTGCACTGGTGTTATATTACTATTAAGAAAGTGTACTAAAAGGAATTAACAAGTAGCCAAGCAAGTATAGATTACCGTCATAGGCACCACTTGTTACAAGTTGATATTATTTTATCTTTTATTTTTATTATAATGTTAATTTAATTTACATTTATTTTAATATTGACGCTAAGTTAATTTATTTTAAATAATAAAAGTGAAAAGAGACCTTGAAAGATTTTCGAAATTTAATATTCGGAGACATTCAGTGTCGACCTACGGAGCTACGTATTTTTAATGTTGCAGCTCTCGTCTACAAACGTGCCTGAATTCTAGAAGTAAGAATGTTGTAGACAAACTTTAGATTTTAATAAAAAATAAAACAATGTCTAAACTGAAATTAATAAATGTGTATTAAAAGTGTGGATTCTGGATTAAGAATTTCAGTAGACTCATATATATTTATAAACTAATTTCCAAGAAATCGTTATAATATTTAAGTTAGTTGTGATTGCATTACTTTGTTTATCTTAATTTACTGTGACGATATTATGGTGTAGAAAAAAAAGTAACAAAACGTGCTTGTCCAAATAATTTGATGTAAATAATTTAAACAGTCCATCAAATAATTTAATATACTAATTTAACTTCTTTCGTACCTATTCATTAGCTTATCAAAGTCTTTTTCGAAGTGATCGTCTGTCGTAGGTAACTGAATACAGTATTCATTTTAAAATTTGATAATGTTTGTAAAAGGGACATTAAAATTGACATTTCCAAAAAAATAATAATATGGAATCTAAAACACAATCTATACACGATAAATAACGTATAATAATAGCATTCATGCATTTAATACGTGTACAAAACAAATAACATATACATTACATGTATACATTTCGTATACATATGTATAAATATAATGGATTTCTGCTTATCATAAACATTAACTAATCTTATATAGCCATGTAATCGATATACAAGATCTTTTCATAACGTTACGTATATATAAGTTTTTTTTTATCATGCGAAACTTCTAATAAAATACGTATTTATATATCTTTTATTTAAGAATTAATTAAAAAAGATTATTACATGTTCACCTCTGCTGATGACGCTCTGCCGCTATGAAGTTAGTCACGAAAGCGTCGCAATGGCGTAAAATAGGAACGCGGGGGAGAGAAGGAAGGATTGAAGGGCGTTGAACTTGCGCATTACGTCATTCACAGGCAAATCCGAGCGGCAGAGCTTCGTGCGTTGCACTTGGAAGCGACTAATGAAGAAATAGGTTTTTCCCGCCACATTGCATTTATACATCTGAGGCGCGGGAAAGACAATATAAAAACGTAACGTGCAAAACGCGTCACCATTCGTTAACGCACCGTCGCCGGATTAATTTTATTAAGCACGTATACGCATCGTACGCGATATTAACGAATACATGTACAACGATACGTGTAAAACATGTATTATGGCAGAAATAACCATTGCGAAGTGCGGAAAGTACCCGCGAAAAAAGATGGAAAAAGTTAGGTGGGAATATTTCCTGCATGCGAAATGAAAAGTATACGATCAGGGCAAGAAAATTTAAATTCAATCCCTTCGAAAATATCGTTTTGACAACAACAAATTCTTCATGTACGTGGCGTCTTTGTTGTCTTGAAAGAAAACTGAAGTCGCTTATTTTATACAGTCTACTGCCCTAACATAATCAACATTTATATCAATATTTATGTGTACATGTAAGAAATTATAGTCGTTAGGCGTAAGTAAAAACTTTTGTTTTTTATAAACAAAAATATATTTATACGAGAATGTATCTGATGTTCGCTCGTTTCTGTCATTAAAAGAATTAATTTTGATCATTGATAACATTTTAAATAAATATAAATTAAAAACTAATAACAATTTCCACAAAAAAATATAAGCTAGTAAATATATATATGTTTTTTGCGTACCACTCGGAATGACTTACTTACGATAACTAACGACTTTATAATCTTAATGATGTGTTACGAGTACATCGGCGCGTCCTCAGCTGAAAATACATTTTGGTCAGATTTTCCTGGCGCACCAAAATGTATGTAAATTAAAATAATAATTTTTGTATTTACATTTTTATTCCTATTTGCGATTGGCGGTAATTTTATAAAAACGTGAAATTTAAAAACAGAGGTATAATAAAGGAAAAAATAGAATTATCAAATGAAGTTAGCAGAAAAACCGCGTGTGTACTTTATGTACGTATGTGATAAGTTATATTTTTTCGACATGAATAAACAATATTCACAGTTTAAAATGTCATTATTCAGAAATTCAGTATATATATTCAGACTCAATATTTGTTTTGTTATCGAGCTAATCACTTAATTGCATTGGACGACTAACTGTATTACTACATGTAAGTGCGCTAGGCTTCTACTCACCACAGCGACGGGGACTCACGCGAGAATCAAACTGATCCTCTTGGGATGTATTAATCTTATGTATTATTTTAGTGTGTTACTGGATCATAGAGCAAGAATTACATATATCATTCGCGCACCACTTGGATAACTTCAATTCGGAAAGAAACCAACTCTGGAAACCAACCATGCCTAAAATGCACATTAATCTGTTTTTTTTTTCATGCTAAAAGAAGTATTGTTTCACAAAGATATAGGTATGGCGTGTCGAAAAAGAACTAGCAGCGGGCGTCAAAAATCTTATCAAACTGCACGAAATGTGTGAACGATGTAAACATTCAAGAGAACTTTTTGTCTTTGGATCTGAGTATTCTGTGTCATTTTTTAGAGTATATGTTACGACGCCCCAATAAAGAATTCATCAAGTTTTAAGTTGTTTAATATACATTACATAATTTATACCTGTTACGCTAGATTATTTAAACGCACTCCGACTCGGATCAATGTATGTATTCAACGCGTGTCACATATGGAACTAAATGTATTTTTAAAATATTTTTACTAGCTCACGCTCGATGAAGTCAAAGTGTCGTCTTTATTAACGTAAATAATGGATTCTTTCCATTAGGCAACTTTAACAAAATAACACATCGAGTCAATACGTTTACAAAAAGATAAGTGACCTCGCTGTCTAATAAGCAATCGCTTGCTGACAACAATTTTAGAGTAATAGAAATATTCATGCCAAAACCTGCTGAAGCATGCTTTTATGACTAAAAACCTCCTATGCTTCAATTAAATACCTTCTTTTTTATTATCCCTAATCAGATTTATTAGGAACACTGCCAATTTAAAACTATATTTTCTTATTTGAACACGCTAAGACAGAAGCTGTGTCAGACATGCAATTCACGAAGAAGGCTAAAATAAAAAATAATATAAATGTAAGAGTTAAAATCTAGATTATATTATCACATTTTTAAACCAGAAATATAAATTCCATGTATAAAATTCGTACGTCATGGTTAGCAGCGTGGAATATACTCCAAAATGTAAATAGAATATTGTAGTGGAACTGTGACGTGTTCCAATACGGGGCCCTGAAGCATTTCATTTCGTTCCCTCGTCACATGTTCTTTCAGCTGTATGATTTATTCGGCATAATCTAGTTCCATATATTGGATGTTCATATATATATAAAATAAAAAACATATTTTGATTATGAGTACTAGATTATAGGAAGACAACTTTCAGTTTTGTTGTAGGATTATTCCAGACTTTATAACCTACTAATTTTGAAGAGGACTTTGAATAAATTGAAATGGTACTTTTTCGTACATTTCATAAATTTTTATTGCCATTAAGAAGTTTTCATGGAATTTAGCGATTTAGCCAATTAAGCCTTTGCATTGGAAAGTCTGTAACTCTGCCTATTTCCAAATAATGATATTTAAGTTGGTAGTACCACTGCGACATCACGACTGAAGAGTTGGACAATGTATTTTTATACAAACATAATACATGTGCTTATATAAAAGTATATAGTCGATGTTACTCCCTGAAAAGTCCTCTATCTATCAATGAAAGTCCTATTAAAACTAATTCAGCCGTTCAGAAATTAGCCCCGATAAACAACCAGACTGGCAGATTGACAGACAGACAAAAAACCCGTGTTTGGGTTTTGACACGGCAATTGTGATTAGGACAGACATCGAGGTCAAGGTAGGCATCAAGATGGGGACTGGTGTTGAGAATTTCACGTTAGTGGTGCTCTGGGCGACCAGTTGAATGATAAATGTTATTTACATTTCATTTTTGGTTTTATTATTGGCCATCGAAATTGTCGAAAACGCATTACAATTTGCGAAATTTATACACTTAAAAGTGAAAATTACAAAACGGAATACCACTACAGGAGTTTATTACGGACTCCACTACTTTTCTTTTACTAAAATAATACTTACGACAATATTCATCAATATTTCTAATAATTATATGGTCAATGCTGCCGTATTATAGATTTATGAATTAGGTCCTTTTTATTAAAACAGTTATTATTCTGTGCAATATGCCCTTTATTAACTACATAAATTTATGTGGAAAAGTCAACACTGCTTACAAAAATAGTTTTTGTACGGTTCGTGTATGTTAAACACTCGCCCGCATCATGTAAAATGTATGAAGCCCACATGAAACGTTTGATCAAAAACGTTACCAAATAACGCTATCTACTAACACCGAAATGTGTACTTACGTGATATGAATCCAGTCACATCGAACGCCCAGTGTTGTACTTGGCAAGTCATCTAATATATAAAGTCGGCGAAAAAGTTTTTTCATATTTTATGTACAAATTCAATATAAATTTTTCGTATTTTATTCATATTTAATTATAATATGCATATAGGTTGCCATTTTGTAAGTAGTGGCATAATCCTATTGCTGACGAAATTTTGGGATTTCTGATCAAAAATTACGAAAAGCTGTTTTGACAGTCCCCTCTTGATGTTAACACTACCTAAAGAATCCTGAACAGATCGAAACAGGTGAAAATCTAAAGGTGCAAGGTCAGGGCTATAAGGTGGATGCATTAGTATTTTCCAATCAAACTCTCAATATTTGCTAACTGGCTAAAGATGTATGTGGTCTGGCAGTAAAGATCCGTATTGATGGTTTTGCCTGGCGGTAAATGCTCATACTGAATAATGCCCTTCCAATCCCACCATACACATAGCATTAACTTATTGCGAGTTAATTCGGGT
The DNA here is from genome assembly GCA_005406025.1 of Eumeta japonica. NCBI lineage: Eukaryota > Metazoa > Arthropoda > Insecta > Lepidoptera > Psychidae > Eumeta > Eumeta japonica. The sequence continues at coordinate 76,088 of BGZK01000134.1, forward strand.
TTCGCTATAGCCTGTGGAGCTTGCTTTTTGACCATGATGTTTTTCGCACATTTTTGTCGTAGGTAATCCGTTTTTCATCACCAGCATCATCACCATTATTTCCGAAATTATTAAACTTAATTAGAAAAATTGCTTAGAATCCTTACAGTATTTTAAAACAACTGTCGAAATGTGTACAACTCGTTGATGTTCGCTGAAAAAAAAATTTTTCAGCTTCTGTTACATGTACGGAGTGCCCCCCCTAGAAAAAAAATATTTTTGTTATTCAACTACCAAACTTGTAGCGGCTCATACAAGACACCTACACTACAAATTGAATCAATCTATGTCCTGTAGTTTTTGAATAAAATGCCTGTGACATACGGACGAATGGACATGACGAAACTATAAGGGTTCCGTTTTTGCCATTTTGACTCGGAACTGTAAAAATGTAGTTTAAAAAAACTAAAAAACACTAAAAAATACTAGTATTATTGTGGAAAAAGCGTGGGGCGCTTTGTGCCACATTTTTCGTGTGTAGAGCAACCCACGCTTTATCCACAATAATACTAGTATTTTTTGTCATTGTTTATTTTTTTCGGTTCATATTCAGAATTATTTTTCACTTTTTATTTTGATGTGCTTTAAAAGCGTGTTTTTTAGTTTTTTTAAACTACATTTTTTTCATTTTTTAGTTGGATTGATTATTAAAAATTTGTAACTTTTAACAATACAACAATAGTTGATTTAATAATAATGCTTATTACTGTTACTAATAGTAACAATACTAAGCCACTTGCTCTCACGCAGACGATACGTGACGAAATTATTCGATCCTGGCGATTCTGATCAGGATAACGAGATAAACTTATCAAATTATTGTACTGTCACCGGTTCTCGATATGTGTACAAAGTTTAAATTAAATCTGTTCGTGTAAAGTGGGACAAAATCAAGTGTAAAGGAGTCGGTTACATACATATGTGAGACGAATTCGTCCGGATTCTTTAGGAATCGGCAAATTAAATAAATGTGTTGCTCTGTAAGGACAAAGAAACGACATTTAAAGCAATTTCATTAGTTTGTCGATTCCCTGCGACTGTTAATTTTTAAAATATTGTATTTTGCTTAGTACTCTCTCTAACTTGAAAAAAGCAATGACATTTGTCGTTCTATACACAAGCGGAGACGTCTCTTCTAAGCTGCCAGCATATTGACTACGGATTGTCAAAGTAAACACGAAGAAATGTAATTTCTTTACACATATATACAGGTGAAGCTAATAAAAGCGTGTTAAAAATGCAACTTTTTTCCCATCTGTTATGTATATTTCATTCATCTGTCATTTGTTTTTGGAAATTGAGGGCAGGTAGAAATTTGTTTGTCTAACATCAATAAGAATTCAACGCGAGAAAATTTTCCTGCATTAATTTTCTATGACTTTCATTGCCATTTAAGCCAATGGGAAAGTTATAATAGACTTTTATTGGCCTTTCACGAGACAGCTCCCTCCCTTGCCACTGTAGGTATATAACTGGTTTAACCAGTTCTCGTGTAGTCGCAATAATTTGACTGACGACCTGCGTAAGGGATGTCTTCCTACGGAACGACCGAAGACAACATCAGAGCTGTACGGCTCATGATAAGACTGACAAAAAACTTACCTACCACCAATAGACTAGCGGATAGCGGACAAGCTTAAGCATCGGTATGAATCAAGTGCGCAAAATCCTTCATGAACATTTAACGGTCAAGAAGCTTTGCACTCGATGGATACCTCATAATTTAACCGAAGCTCAAAAACTTCATGGTGTTAATTGGTGCCGCGAAATGATTGCTGGTGGTGACTCAAATACTGTAGACAATATAGTTACAGGTGATGAAAGCTGGATTTACTGGTACGATCTCGAAACCAAAAAAAAAAAACAGTCTGCTCAGTGGGTGTTTGCTTTCGAGGAGTTGCCCACTAAAAGTAAAACGAGGTCGAAGCGTCGGAAAAAGTTGATTGCCTCTTTCTTCATAATAATAGATCATTCAATAAGCAACATTTGTTTTAGAAGATGAACAAACAGTCACTGCAGACTGGTACACTAACAATATTCTTTATCTTTTGATTTGGGAAAAGTAGTACAAAAACCGGTCAAGTGCGAGTCACTCGCACATGAAGGGTTTCGTACCTCTGTACAATGTTTTAAAAAGTTCAATAACGGCCGGCCGCCCCCGCCATCCGCGTCGCGCAATTGTACCTATCGCTAACTATCTAATCTAATTAGCATCTGTCATCTCTGTCTGGGATACTGTAGGAGGTGAGTGTGATGTAGGTACCTACTTATGTGTCTATTGTATTGTTGCTGCACAATATGTACCTAGGAAGGTACCTACATACTTAAGTATTTTATTCAAAAGTTACATACGTACTTATTCAGTAGTACCTACGCACTAAATTCAGACAAATTTTGATGCTGTATGGCGCAAGAACAAATTAAGACGTGAGTCCGACTAGACCGGTTTTTTTTGTTGTTTTACTTTTAAGAGGAGGTATACACTATAGTTATTCTAGTTAGACGTTTCTTTGTACGTACAGCCATTATAAAGATCGAGCAATAAAAGCCGAAATAACATATTTCTTGAATGGGAACCTCTTTTAATGTTTTTAACTTTATTTTATTTTTGTTATTTGTTGTAATAGTGACTATAGCAATATACATCCTGTGAAAATTTCAAGTATCTAGTTAATGCCATGATAAAGATCGAGTTAAAAAAGCTGAAAAAAACACGTTTCTTGTTTGACGACCTCGTTTAATTTTTAACTTTATTTTATTTTTAGTATTTGGTGTGATAGCGGCTACAGTAAACACAATCGGTGAAAATTTCAAGTGTATAGCTAGTACGGCTCTAGAGATAGAGCTCTGTGATAGACGGATGGACAGACAGACAGACAGCGAAGTCTCAGCAATAGGGTCCCGTTGGCACCCTTTGGGTACGGTATCCTAAAAACAACCTCGCAATAGGATTCTCCTTCATCATTACAACATCTCATCTCATAATAACTAACTATTTGGGTACGTTAATTGTAGAAATGGTGGCTTGGGCATGGCGACGCGTCGCCACATCGTACACACTACTACCTGTGGACTGTATATATCTACAATATACACATTACTAAATTTTGATTAATATGATTGTGTTTTTGATTAATAATTGATTGTTACTAATCAATTATTAAAATTTGTCATATTTAATTTTTCCATTATGCTCTTTTTAGTTCCTGTGGTAATCTTGTCTTTAATGCATATCACTTGTACAAACATGATGTTTCACATCTGCCAAGCGTCCCGTGACGGCTCTCAATTTTTTTTCCTAAAATATAAAAAAAAAACTTCGATAAAAGTAGTTTACGGGCGCCGAGGAAGCGCTGGTATATGAAAAGGCCGTCGAATCGACTCTTTAAGTGCCCGCCCTCGCTGACCACTCGCAGTGTTTCCATTCAGTGGTTCCATCGAATGTAGTAACATATTGATCTCAAAGCACACTATATTGGAAAACAGTAATAATGAAAATAAATTGCTAATTTGCTCAGTTTTTCATTTCTAAAGACTCAGATTTACAGACCTACGTAAACACTAGTTATGTGCCTTCGGTCAACTGTAGCGGAAAGACACGAACGTCGTTATGGATCGATATACTTTTCAACGACCGGACAGACCGATCGAGCCCGAACGGATGGGCCCAAAAGCTCTGCAAGAAATTTATAAAACTTTTAATTTTTACACAATTAGATGCGTGGTCAGCCTGTTCAGGCTGGTGTTTTAACACTGAGATTCTAATTACCCTAATTATCTCTAATTACCCTTTCACATTCGTGGATGTTGGTTGCTATGGCAAAGCATCGAATTTAACTATATTTAAAGAGAGTGAATTAGTCAAAAGGATTGACGACAAATCTATTAATATACTTCTAGAAAGACCAGTTGGTAACCGTCAAGCACTAAATTATTCTTTTGTTGGTGATGAAGCATTTGGTTTATCCGAACACATTTTGAGACCTTATGCTAAAAGACTTCTTTCTTAAAGTTATTTCTTTATTACTTAAAGTTTTCAAATAAAAAAATAATTATTTACAGACTAAGTCGTGCTAGGCGCTGCATATAATGTGCATTTGGTATACATTTCAACGAATGGAAAATATTTAATCGCCCATTAAATACATTTATTAAATTCTCAGAAGACATTGCTAAAGCGTGTTGCATTTTGCACAACTTTGTTCGTAAGAGAGATGGTTATAATTTCAAACACACGCTGACTGTAGTTGGATTCGAAAACGAAGAAGACACAGGTTTACCAACCTTACGATCATGTACTACACAAGACATATAAAAAGATTACTTTATGAATGAAAGATCAATACCATGGCAAGAAACCAGAATATGAAAAAATACGACACAAAGTGTTCAAAATGTTAACATACCAGCGGCGTTTTTTTCCTTACTGCTTTTGTTCCTGAAATTGTTAATAAATAATTCACAATTCTTTTTCCAGACTTGAACTTTTTCATTTCTATTGGTGTATAGATCAGTATATCGATCCACAATAGCGGGACGCGAGTGGATTTCCGATATGAATGTATTAATATCCATTGAGATGCCGTGCTCCATGATGACGTGTACGATGCGTAGGACGCCTAACGTTTAACTGCGCGGGGGGTGGAGCAGCGCGACAGTGGTGGGTGTCGGCGTCTTGAGTGACCGGTGACGGCTACAAGTAGCGAGTCGCGGGCACTGCTGTACCGAGTGGCCGCCACCACCCACGAGTGTGCGGCGAGTCTATGCAAGATATATTAAAAAGCGTGTGAGCTGCCGGTCGCTGGCTACCGGTAGCCGTGGTCGGTGGCCCGTTTGCGCGGAGCCTAACTCAGTGTATTTATACCTATACATTATTTTTCTTTCCATTATTTCTAAAACTTCTCGTACTTAATCTTGTCAGTTTTTTTTAATATTTCTAGAAACAATCAACAAATTATATTTCTAATGGCACAAATATATATATATATATATATATATAAATATAAATGGATCGCTAAAATGTATGCACGCGCATCGCTTCCAAACGACTGCACCAAATTGGATAATTATTTTTTTGTTGTGTTCGTTATTATCAGGACAAAGTTTGTATGAAAAAAAATAGCTCTTTCTATCTGTCTGTCTATCTGTTTGTCCGGAGTATCTTTGGAAGGACTGAACAGATCACGATGTGGCTTTCACTGAAAGGTAGAGAAGCTTACTGGACTACTCTTATGATACTTTTAATCTCGATATTTTTTTATTTTATATCTATTCTTGAAAAAAAAAAAACCCTTAAAACTTGTATGATTTATTATTATTGAATTAAAAGTGGTACCGGAATAGAGATTGAGAGAAAAACTCAGGTCGAGACGAAATCAATAACGAAGAGCGGCATGATGGATACGGCGCCATTAGTTGATACAAAAAATGTAAGGAAATGTTATATGTTCACAAAGGAGTAGGCGCAGGAGACAGCTATATATTTCAATAAAAATCAATGTAAGCATGTTTGTCCTTTATACATTCTTAATCCATTAATCTGATTACGGCGAAACTTTCGTAAAATTTTGTGAGCACTCCGGAGTAGATTTCTAATAAAAAAAAACTAGTTTCTATCTTCGGTTTAATCCGTGTATTTGTACGACTGAACCGAACTATTGAACAGATTCTAAAAATTCTTTCACTAATAAATATTTTCATTATTCTTAAGTAAATTAGGCTGCTAACATTTACCTCCGGCTGCATCTATAAATTTATATAACCAAAATCAGAATCGAAAGCGGGACCTGCACTGAAAATGAGAATGGGGCTGGGGTCGAAAACAAGTGTAGACACAAAATCAAAACTTAACGTGTGACCGGGATGTTTAATGTTTCGTGCATTATACCTTTTAGGGTTTGTCCCCGACTTTGACCATTTGTATTATTGAACCTAACTGCTACATCGATTCTAAAAACTCATTTACTCAAGAAAGCTATACTGTCCTCAAGTAATGTTGCCTATATTTTTATTTTGATACTTACCTCCAATTCATTTTAATCGCAAGTGCGATTGGTAGATAGCGGATTCAGAATTAAAAGCAAGACTGAGTGCAGAATCGAAAGCGGGATCAGGACTAAAATTGAGAACGTGACTACGGTCGAGTGTGAGGGCAAAATCAGAATCAAAAAGTGTAACTGGGATTGAAATTGACATCGATCGATATAAAAGAAAAAATAAATTCTACGTCCATTCTGGTGCAGCTGCGGGTATTGACTATACGGGCAAGTCATCTACTGTACGTAAATTTTTTTTTTTTATTGGATTGCTTTTTCTTATTAAGTCTGATGTCGACAGTATCAGAAGTACGATAAATTCGTGTTGCTGAACGAATTGTGTTTGACTCGCGTTATATTGAGTATTGTACGTAGGTACCTAGTAATACACCAGTGACTCTACAAATACAAGAATATTTAAGTCCGAAAAGTGGACAATATTTGTTTTACTTTTCTTTATGTTCTTAAAATTGATTTAAAATAGCATTTCTAAATAAAATAATAAACCAAGATATAGGTTATAAAGTATGCATAGTCAATATGCGAACAAATAACACATCACTGAGTCTAGGCCGCAAATATCGTTACTTGTACTTAAAGAGGTTTAAGCTTTATTTTTGTCAAGTCTTAAAATAGATTTAAGCCCCTATAGAGGATTTAACCTACCCTACACAAAAAATTGAAATAAGAGAAATTTCGAATTTACGTCATCATACTTTTTATTGAAAATGAAATTACTACCGGTACGAAAATATAAGAAATAGGAACAGGAAACTCTCTTAGGCTTGCTACTATACCTATTACCCACTCTAAACCTTTTTTTGGGGGAAGTTGGGAGAAAAGTTCGTCATGATAAATATTCATGTGCCTGTTTGGACAATATTTTTTCAACGTCTTAATTAGTCGATTCCATATTTTTCGCCTTCATAACCTCCCTAGCTATAACCGCCTTCTTTGTCATGTCTTCCCCATGTTGTTCGCTCGTGTCAGAAACGTCGAATCTATCCTTATGCTATACAAGCGAACAACGCCTGCGCAAATTGCGCGTTTGCTAGTTCGCTATTGTTCGCCACCTCGTCCATAAACTTGCTTCAGCCTGATGCACCTATTTCGCGTTCGACACAGAATCACTCTTGGGTGGGTTTGTGAATTTTTAAAGTATTACCTATTTGAAATATGTAAATTAAATCTTCATTCGGCCCAAAAGAAAAATAGAAAATTTTAAAAATAATGTAACTAATAATTTCAATATACTTTTTTAATAACAACATTTTTGCTTAAAAGCAAAAATGTTGTTATTTTCTTTCCTTTCATACAAATCTTTTCCTGATAATTAGGAATACAACAAAAAAGGAATCAACCAAATCGGTCGAGCCGCTCTCAATTGATGCTCTTCCATACATGTACATTGTAAGATACCGTTTTATAAGACCAAAGAAAAATAAAGGAAGGAACATTAATTATCATCTGACATTTCAACCAAAATATCATAAGGTTCATTTTTAAATGCAAAAGGAACAAGTAACGATCCTTTTGGTTTTGGAAGACAATAAGTCCTATTTTTTTACAATTTACACATACGATCCTAAAACAAGACATTAGTGAAGTGGCTTAATATTATTTCAATCTTAATTAATGTTTTTTGATTGAATGTACGAAAAGAATCATAGCATATTTTTCTTTATAATAAAGCTTATTGTAGTAATCACCTAACATTCAAATTAATATTATCCTTTAATTTTATTAATTTTGGTGAAAACATACATGAAATAACTTAATAATTTCTGAAGTGTATATAATAGTATAAAACTTTCTTCTTGTTTATACAATAAAATACGATGACGATTCATTCAACATTAACATATTTTTGATAATCAAATACTAATATATAATTTGGTAAAAAACAAATTCAAATATTAGATATAAACACATTTTTTTTTTTGGAATAGGTTTATCTATTGTATGATTTCCCTTTAGAGGTAATTTTTAGATTTGGATAAATATAAAACAAAAAATAAATAAAAACGGCGACTCCATTAGTATAAGAACAGTCTCTATTGTTAAGCGTTAATATGGCAACGCAAGAAAGGCGAGATCGGTGCTGCTTAGGTCTATTTTTTTAAGTCGTATTTATCTCGTTTTTTGATGCTTTCTTAAATGAAGAAATACAAAATACTCATTGTATTACACGATTGAACATCTATTATAAATAGGGTAAATTTTGCTTATCAAAAATAAGAAATACCATTCTTTTTATAGCTTTTGACATGTTATTTTTTATATTTTGATAGAACACTTCGACGTCGTAAAGGAAGGTTCGATAAAACTATACTGAATGCAATGAGTGCTAAATTTTCTGTGTTAGCACTGATTTATCTCTATCTGGAGGAACCACAAAACAGAAAAGGAGCACCTACATTTTTAAATTAGATATAATGGTTTTTCTCTTTATAAGGCTAAAAAGGTGAACAAAGCTTCGCAATCATATTTGTCGTTTTTGCCAGATTCAAAAACGGTAATGCACCGCTTCGAGCTGGAACATTAAAAGAAACCTTAGCAGAGGCATTTTGGATTCGTTGTTATTAAACTTTTAGTTGTCTTATGAAACTGCGGTTCGTTGGTGCGGATTATTCCACGTTTGTATTGATGATTGTCGAAGACACGAAACATCCATGCTGATGATGAATAAACGTCAATTCATTTTAGGACTAGGAGGTTTGCCCCTGTGCCCCAAGCTTATTGTCCTTTCGCCACAGTAATAATGAATAAAAACCGTCAAAAACCTATTTGAATAATTACTCGTTTTTGGAGTCGGTTCCAGATAAAATCAGATGCAATTGTGTCTCCTTAGAAGATATTATTTTATCACTCAATAATTCGTTTCATATGCGTGTTTATAGATTATATTTTCTTGTCTTACTTTAGTTGGAACCAACTCCAAAAATATTTTTAAAAGCGATTATTGTTTTACTTTTATAAACTTTATTCTATTTAATGTTCCTGAGTTATAGAGTAATTAATTATAACTCTTTTAGCTGTTTTGCATGTGATAAAGTCATGGTTAATCTAATTGGCCAGACGTCACCTTTGCTTTTATATGAAGCAAGCAGTTCCAATCCCTTTACATTCTTAGTTGAAGTGCAACTGTTTAAAATTGCTTATGTATTGTTTAATACTCATAAATTTTTTACATATACATAATAGTTTATCTATTAAGTTGTATATGTTTCCCTTATCTTCTTTTTTTCCTTATTGGCAGGGCGATAGGTGTAGCTATAGATAACTAGTATTGTATATATGACTGTAATCTTGTGCGGTGAAAATAATATAAAAAAATTATGCAATGAAGCCTGTGTAATCTCAGAACGCGATAAGAGGTAAGACTTCTATTTCTAAATTATTTCCTTTTCCTACTGTATTGTTGAATCAATATACATATGCAGAATCCAATTTCTATTGCGATTGCCTTAGAGTTTCGACCTGTTTCTGCTTAAATATCACATTGGAATCATACAAATGATTGAAATATGTGAGTAAATTAGTAAGCAAATTAAATTCTTTCTATACTAAACTTTTACTAGTTGCAATTAAAGAGTAGTTTCTTTCAGCACACTCCTAACTTTTGAAGAGTGCAGTGGTTGTTATCATCATCTCATGCTGCTGAGCTAATAATGAGCTAAAACCTTGTCCTTTTAGAGTTATTTAAAAAACGTGTAATTTGCTATTCGTGCGGTGGTCATCAATCGCCTATGACAGCGTTGTTGGCCATGCGAATGTAAAATACATGTTGCGCAAACATATTTATTGACAACTAACAGGTTTTGAATTTTGAGTAATAAAAGATAAAGAAATTATAAGCAATTTATTTCAATAACGAATATAAATATCACTTATTCTCACTTAAGAGGGATATAATTACCTATTTAATAATACAATATATTTCTATTTATAAAATTATTCTCAGCAAACCTGTATTCCTTGTGTAAATTGACAAAAATGTGTTTTATAAATGTAGTTTGTTTAAATTCAGCACTTTGTTTCATTGAACTTTCTGAAATATAAAAACAGTAATATTTAGTAGTTAAATACATTAAAAGAAAATATGTAGATGGTTCAAATATAAACAGGAATTTTCATATTCTCGCTATATGTAGGAAACACATATGTATTGTTGGAAATATAGCTGCCTCTCTCAACTTCTTTTTAGCAGTGTTGTTGTACATTCACTGATAATCGTTATGTCTGAACAGATGATAAATAGTAACGTCGCATAGCGCGTTATCATAAAATTTCTAATAAATAAAAGACTTATTCCAACTGAGATTTTTGAAAAATTTAAAAGAGTCTGGCTGAGAAAGTGTCTTTCTCAGTCCATGCTGTATGAATGGTGCAAGTAGTTTACGAGAGCGTCGAGAAAAATTTCAAAAATTAACTGCACGCTCATCGGTCAAGAAGTGTAATCGATGAAAAAAAGACATTGTAACCTGAAGCACTTAACTTACAAAATCGACGAAAAACTGAGAGAAATAGCAAAAAATGTCAAAATAAACATTGTGAGTGTGGACATGATTATAAAAAAAATCTTAAATTTAAGAAAATGGGGATTAGTAGGTCTCTCGTTTTGTGAAAGATGACCGAAGAAGGGTTGGTTGCTGTAACACAACTTTGCAATCATTTCAAAGAGACAGAAATAAGTTTTTGAATTGAACAATAACCTGTGATGAAACATGGGTACACTATTTAATACCTGAATCCAAATACACGAGTATGGAATGGCATCTATCTGGGTCTCCTCTGCCACAAAAAGCGAAAAAAAACGATGTTAGCAGATACTGTAAATAGATTTTTTCATGGAGAAAAGAAGCATTACTGCTGAATATTATGCTAAAATTTTAGAAAATAAAGTGAAGCCAGCTATTAGATCAAAGAGAAGAATCCTGCAGTTCTCTCATTTCTTTTCTCCAAATACTTATCCTAACACTGCTGATTTTACATAAAAACACTGTAAGTTTAAGTGGGACATGCTACTACACCCTCTATATAGTCCCTCCCAATTTAGTGATATCACACTATATCTCTTTGGGTTACTTAAAAATTTTTTATCAAAAATTCCTGTTTATATTTGAACATCCAATTGTATTAAAACTAATTATATAGACTATTCTTACCATTGTTATTTCTGGAAAAATTGTACTTAAATTAAAATTTGCACGAGAACTCGGTGGAAAGCTTGTGATTGATCTATCCATATTTGGTGTAACTCCTTGAACATTGGAAGCCATTATATGACTGTTGAAAAATTCTGGTTGGTATTGAGAAGGTACTTGGTTACTAACAAAATTCGGGAAAGTTAATTCATCAGCGATCCCACCTCCTTGTTTTTTACTCTGTACCCTATTTTGCCAAAATAAATTTGAGCCATCAACCCAATCCTCTGTTTCATGACTGATTTTAGGCCTTTTACTAGGATATTTTTTATTGGACTCCTTTTTAGTACATTCCAATTTATGTTTAGTGATATTTTCCCTTCGCGATGCTTTATAATTTGTTGAGGGTAGTTTTTCTTGATTGCTAATAGTTGAATTTCTAGGTTTGAATTCTTCATATTTGTGAGATGAATAATTGCATTCAGGATTCTGATTGTAATCAATGAAATCTCCAGAAAAATTAGATGCATTGTAGTTTGTCGACATTAAATTTGTTCCACCAGGAATAAAATTGGAATAGAATGACGTCGACATAGTATTCGTTGTTGAACTGTATAAAGATGTACCAGTAAATTGTTGACTACTATAACCATTTTCAGGGTAGTCTAATATTGGCGGGAAATGAGACACTTGTGCTACAGGAGTTTCCTGTCCAGTGTTAAAATCGTGATATTTCTGTTGCGTCATTATGAACTTGGAGGGCATACTGCTGTCAACCATTTTCTGAGTGCAAGTGCCACCGCGAAGTAAAGCTTCTGCAGAATAGTTATTATTCTTCTGACCTTTTGTATTTTTGTCTGAAGGTGGTTTAATAGACTTAGTCTTCACGTTTGGATATTGTGGAACTGAATTGAATGAATTAGGTAATTTGGAATCATTGAGACTGTAGCCAGATTGCATAAAATGCGTATCCAATAGCGGAACAGTAGGTTTATCACTGGGATACTGGCCAGAACTTTGTTTTGTATTAATTTTGTTTGTCATATCTATATTATTAGATTGATAACGTGATCCCATATTTTCTGAAGATCGATTCATCAATTGAGTCACAGAGAAGAAATTGTTACAGTTGGGGGTATCTAGATGAGGACCTACTGCTCTGTTACTGATGTCAATATTTCTCTTTTTTTCATGTGGCCCCAGAGCTAAATCGCCAACTAATGTTGGTAAATTAATCGGTGGTGGATCAATACTTATTTCAGCAGTGGCAAGAGGACGAGCAGATGGCCACATCTGAAAGTCTTCTTGAGGGATTGGGGTAGAAAAGTTGTGAATAGGCAGCGGAAAATAATTTGTATCACATTGCTCTTGTTTTTTGGAAGACTGTTGTCCCAAGGAACCATATAAATTCCTTGAGTTTGAAGTATTTTTCGTTTCTATATTAAGCACATTGTAACCATTGTTTTGCAAAGACTTCGTTTCAGATGTCATCCAATTTATGGGCATTTTACTAGGTATTTTTTTAGAATATTTTTCAGGAACATGCTGCACCATTTGTTCATTTGAATTCTTATTATCATTGGTTTGTTCTACATGGATTTTGGAGCCAAAGGTTTTTACACTATTTTTAGGGTTTATTGGCATTGGCATATGTTCTGATGGTTGGTAGTATTGTTGTTTATTTACAAAAGCCTTTGAGGTATTTATATTATTACTACCATAGAATGGTATTTCATCTGTCCATAATGTCGATGGTTGAGAGTACAGATTAGTAACGGTATCAACATATGAAGTAGCCTTAGCCACATTATCTTTCTTATTTGAACTAGATATCAATGGAACATGAAATTCTGGATTGAATGGATTGTAGGTAGAACTAAAAGGGGCTGATGTTGTAGTGTAAGTATTATCTTTACTGAAAGTGTTTGAGGTCGTTGTGCAATTAACAAAATCGAAACTCTTATGTGACCACCCTAGGTCAATATCATAAGTCAATCTTGATGTATGGGCTTTCATAATATTATCTTCTACAGTAGTATAATTGGTTTTATTTTTAGATGTGTATTTTTCCATTGCGCAAGGATACAAACTACTAAAAGTGTTAAAATCATGCCCTGCAGATATGCTACTTGTACTGTAGATCGATCCTTTTCCTGCAGTGAATGTCTCACTTTTGTATAGAAAATTATTATTACTAACATGGGAAGTTTGACTTGGATGAGTGGTTTTATTCAAATTACAATCAAAGTCTAATGTAAAAATGGGGTCTGGTAGAGAACAACTAGTAGGTAAGATAGGCGGGATAGGTAGGTTTAAAAACGGATTTTCTGTACTTGTACTACTTAAAGCTGGATTTTTGAATTCAGTATGTTTTGACATCGAAATATTGTCATTGATTTTAGGGTTGAGAATTTCTTTATGCGAATTTGATTCTATATGAGTTTTGCTCACGGTCTTATTCAACTTTGTTTCCTCTTGAGTAGGTTTAATAAGATATGTCGATGTTTGTGGGGTTCCCTCACAGTTTTCTCTTGATTCTTCGGTGCCTTTATTAGATGCTGCATTTGTGACATGTTGTGCTTCTTCAGTTGGACTTTCAGCACGATTACCACTAACTAGAGGGAAGGACATTAGGAAAGCTGCAGTGGGCGAAGAAGCTAAAAGTTCTTCAGCTAATTCAAGCCGTGCATTACCTGTGTCAACAGTATTCTCACACAGAGACGTATCTAATATTGTCGACATCTTATCATTCTTGTCTTTGATTTCATGTATTTCGTCTTTTGTTCTGGCACTGTCACAACAGACATTAACTTGTACCTTATCTTTAACAACTGCTGTCGTATGGTCTAAAACATTTTGTTTTTTATTACTTAAAATACTGTGAGCGTTAGAATCATCCTGAGTTTCTGTATTATAGTCAGAATTACATTTTACTGCTTCCCTATTTGTACTTAGAGCAGATTTAGAAGTTTTATGGATATTTGTAATTTCCACATCAGCGCCTTTTGATTTTGCACAATTCTCAGCTGTAGATTCATCTGGATTAGACATTGGAGTACAGGGAGATATAGAATTAGAAATTGACATACCAATTTTATTAGGTTGAGTTTCTTTAGATACTTCAACTACAATAGCTTTCTTCTGTTGAGATTGCTTTTCTTTTGTAATTTTTGCTTTTCTAACGATTTTTGTAGGTTTCTTTACAATAGTATCATTATTTGTTTTTGACGGAATTTTATCTGTGTTTTTAGTCTTTTTCGCCTTAGTAACAGAAAGGGGATGAGAAAAAGCTGTTATCGGAACTATGTTCACCATGGTGGTTCTGGTGCTTTCATTGCTCATTCTAGTCACTATGGGTACTGTGGATCGATTAGGCTGTTGCAAAGTCGAGTCTAAGACAACAAAAGCTGGTGGTGCTGCAGGGAAAAACAGGGGTCTCTGTGGTATGACATAAGGTGCAACAGGAAGAACCACTATTGTTTTGTCTGGCCCTGAAAGCACAGTAAAAAAAAATCAAGTTAGTAAATTGTAAATATTGTTATTTATTCAGATATATTTGTGTTATAGGGTTTTTCATTTACCATCTCATTTTACTAGAAGACTACATCCTTAGTAACATCATCGGCTACAGAAATACAATTAATTAATGTGAAACAATCAAATTTCTATAAAAACTGATACTTATAACAAATGTTTACAAATTAGACAATTGATATATTCTGAATAAATGTATTCATTGAACTTGTGTTTAAAACAGCATTTGAAGAAACTCAGAATTTTGTGTTTATTTATGTCACTAAGTAAAAATGGAAACAGTCCATACTTTCTCCATAGTTAACTCTGGTTTATTTATATTAATTATACATTGAATTCATTAAAATACATAACAAGTCCGTGAAAACATAAACAATGATCATTTTATGTAATAAAGTTTTAAGCAAGATTGATTTTATTCACTATTTGTGTCATCTTGCATTGTATTTACACCAGGAACAATATCAACATCATTGAATACTGAGACCATTGGTTTGTGATAACTAAAATATGATACATGGACATTGGAAGATATATGTGTGATGAATCGCGAAACATCACATCAATGGTGGTACCATATTTAGTTATAATGGTGGTACCATGGTAGTTCCCAATGTTCTACCAGAAAAATTCATAATTTGAGAACAAATCTCTCCAAGTTGACAGTTGTTATTTATTAACATTAAATGAATAAAGTATATACTGATATAGTTATGTCAGCGCCATACTTTACATATACTGCTAGGTGATGCGCAAGATAAGTTGTGCATGAATATGGAGGCTAGACACATGAGACTGACCTGAATGTAACGTAAAGTTTGATTTTACTCCCCATTATTTTTCATATCCCAGAGTTATATATGAAAAATCCATTTTTAAGGTTAATTTCAAAAAAAGTACAATAATCATAAAGAAATCAATGTAAAAAAATAACTTCACCTGGTTTATCTCCAACAGTCGAACGAGGTAAAATTTTAGGAAGTTTGTATCCACCTGCATAATCTGCTTTAACATTTTCATGCTCTATATTTACAGAATCTTTTATGGTAGCATCTTTAACTCCTGTTACAGTGGTTATTGGATTTTTCTCCTTTAATACATTATGCTTACATTTTTTCAACATTAACAGTTTATTATATTTTGATCCTGTAAATTGAAAAGTTTAATACATTATTTTTATTTGGTTTATGGTTTAATCTTGAAGTTGACCAATTGCTAGTCTAACCTGTTCACAATAGTAGTAATTTTTTTCAAAGAAACTCTACATTTAATGCTTAATTACTCACATGGGATTATGGAATTTTGGTTACTTAAAAAAAAGGTTTTGATAAATGTAAAAGTTTTAAGATTATGTACTAACATATGT
Organism: Eumeta japonica; assembly: GCA_005406025.1. Taxonomy (NCBI): domain Eukaryota; kingdom Metazoa; phylum Arthropoda; class Insecta; order Lepidoptera; family Psychidae; genus Eumeta; species Eumeta japonica. Next base: position 92,209 of record BGZK01000134.1, read on the forward strand.
TAAGATTTTCGTTTTCTTCAATATATATAGTAGTAGTAATAAATGTTTGCAAAATAAATAATGCTGTTTATTTATAGATAATCATGTAAACAAACAATAAAATGATAAACTTCAATTTAAATAAACATATTATGAAATAAGCATCTATTAATAGTATGGTAATTTTTACCCAATCACGAGCGTTTGTGTACGCATTTTCCTAGCAGACAAACCCCAGGTAAATTCAATCATTCCGAAAATAAATAAAAATTATGTTATTTTTCTTTGCTCTTTAAAATTGTTATTCAAAAACTATTTTCAAATTTCAACAAATACCAAGTACGAAATTTAAAATAAAGTATGACTGCTGTAAATATGCTTTACTTCATGAGAAAATCAATTGTGACAGACCAATGCATACATATTAGTGATTATTTATCACACATGGTTATTTTTTTTTCTTTTACAAGACTTCCAAAATATTGTGAGATTAACATAATAAAATTTAGAAATTGATGAATAAGCTTCTATTCCAATGACAATATAAAAAAAATACATTTCAAGCATTTTTCATTATCATTATCAGAAAATATACCTATCTATCTATCTATTTACAAATTTTAATTTTCAAAAGTTTTTTCTTAAATGAGACTGTAAAGAAGAGGTGAATTATATTATTTGACAACAATAGTGTGTGGAAAGTTTTTGGTCACGATCTAAAGCGATGAAGCAAATGCAATAAAATATTATGCTGTATATCATTTGTATACAATATATCATCAATGTATATGACTTAATTGAACATTGCAGTTATTTATCCTAGGCAGTTGGAAATTTACATGAAACATTGGAAAGAAGAAAGGACTACTTATGATTTAGATAGCGACCCAATTTTATCTTACACCCTACATGACAATGACAAGAGCAAACTTACCCTTCAATTTAGTTTTTATACTTTTACTAATTTGTGTTGATGCATCTTTATAGTTTTGTTTATTTTTTTCCAATTTCACTTGGTGAGCTAACATTTCCAGCATAAATTTTTTTATAGACACTATTGCCTTTTGGATGATGTCTATTTTGGGTAGAGATACATTTTCATTTGAATTTTCGGTTTTATTCAGAAGCTGGCCTAACTCATTTATGGCATTATTAAAACGGATTCTACGTTCTCTTTCCCATTCCCTGCAGCGACTGAAATATAAAATGTTTGAATACGGATTTATCAAATATCATAGTTTTAATGTACTATGCCAAAACAAATCACCTTGGAGTGCGATTTTTCTTCGGGGGTTTTGTATTTTCAGGTAACATAATTTTCTTGTATTATAGTAAGAATTAAAAAAATGTTCCACTTAGATAGACCATGGCAGGTTTTGTATAATGTGTTAAAAATGAAAACTAATATTTCTTGTCATTGTCTACTATTTTGAACGTTAGTTGAACTTTTTTTTATATATGTTCACGATAAGAGATATAATTATATATTGTTTCCCCTGTGATCGCTTCAATACAAGGACGTTATTAAGTCTTTAGAAAAGAAATACAACCCAAACTTAAATTTTCTTCAAACTAGATAATTATTTACATTAAATATGCGTAATGTACACAGAACAATAATCCATAGCAATAATCTTCTCTATGGTTTTCTCTATGGCAATGATACCACATAATGCTTAAATGATGTACTAATAATGTAGATGATAGACGATAGCTTACACTCATTGATAATAAAAGAGAGTATATTTTAAGTTTGCGTTGTTTGATGGTTTATAATATTTGCAGATTAATCTATGATCACCACATCAATACATGGTCATTTAATCTTAATTGAGTTTATGCGCCTGAACGCTTAGAAACAGAGCGGCCAGCGTGGCCACATATGATAGCTTGGTATACTTATCAATTTTAGCTAAATAAAAATATTTAGCTAAAATTATTATTCTAAAGAAAATTGTTTATTATATTTTAATATATATCACCCAAATTGATTTTTTATTTTCTTAACTTCATATTATTAAATAAATCTAAAAAAGGAAAATATCATTAAGACAGAACGACATGGTTACAAACAATCAAATCATGTATTCAATAGATGGTACATAAATACCTACTCTTAATAAAGATCAAAACAAATTTATTTTTATCACTGATTCGAGACTACAAGAAAGAGCACAGCCGATGGTAAATTCCTTCATATCCCATTTTAAATCTTTCATCTTCTTCATGAATGCGCAGACATATTATTTAAATGTTTATTCACTTAATAATATGCGCACTTTATAAGTTAAATTGTGATACGTGTATTGAATAGTTCATTATTTAATTCTATAATTTCCTTAGAAAGTCTCTTATAATAACAAACGTAACGGCACACAAAACAATTAATTACTCATATTAGTAATAACATAGAAATTGTGAGTACATTTCTCCAAGTTTTTCTCTTCTATATCAACTTATTGCCATGATATATCGACAACAAGATAATTTTTTGAAGTTATACTTTTTTAGGTGCGTTATGAAAAAAATATGAGAGTGAAATTTTAAGATGCGTGCGCATCAGTGTAACACAAAATTAACAGGTTTTTTGATATATGTAGGTTTTTCGTACAATCTCTCAATGGCCCATTAGCTCAGTTGGTTAGAGAGTCGTGCTAATAACGCGAAGATGCGGGTTCGATCCCATCATGGGCCAAGTTTTTACTATTTGCAGATATTAGTGAAAAAAATTGTGCTTATATACTTTTTTAACTGCTCATATATAATTGAGGTTAACTATCCGTATTATTTATTGATATATATTACAATGTGATTATTTAATATAATTAATACAAAATATTATTAAATCATTAATATTCAATATTTATTATTGGTTATTTAATATTTACAAAATAAAGAAATAAATTTAATAAAATATTTAATTAAAAAATTGTGATAATAATTAAAATAGAACAATTCGAACATTAAATTAAAGTAGTAATTCTTAATATTAATCATTAAATTGAATAAATTATAAATATTTATTAAAAAATGAACAAATTTAAAGAAGACTTATTGATAAAAATGAAAAGTGAATATTAAATTGAGAAAATAATACATATTATAAAAATGAATAAATTTTAATTTAATCTTTAAAATTATTATTAAACTCATTAATGTAATTAATTATTTGCATGCAATCAAAAATATTTTTTAATGATGCCAAAGAAGTATAATTTCTTACGATCGTATATAAATACACGCACCCATTTTTTTTAATGTAAGAACATATATTATCTTTGGAATTTTAACAGTTTGTAGCATAAAATGCTTTTTTTTAAAAAACGTTATAATCGAAAATCATTTTTTTTATTAAAGTTTGCTCAATTTTTGCAATCTGATTAAAATGAAAAAATAATATATCTGATATCATAATACACACAAATTCACAAATTATTAGATTCAAACTCGTTTCACCGTTGTAATAAGAGCACAAAAAGTACTATAATTTACTGATCTCAATACGTTTGAATACTTTGGGCTTGAAAATAGCACGAAGTTTCAGAAGAGGCCTGAAATGCTAGCTGTAGTTCGAATTCTCAAGTTTACACACTAAGAAAATTTCAAAAATTTGTAGACAAGTATATTTTGATATTCAAGGAGCTCAAAAACAAATCGACAAATATCACAGCGGGAAGTTTTAGGGATGGCCTTCAAGGTCAACCGTTTTTCAGATTTTTTTCAATTTATCTTACGTGTTTTTATATATATATATATATTTTTTATATATATATATATATATAACAGCGAATTCATTGTATTTTCAAGTGCTAGATGAATAAATTAGTGCATCCCTTGAATATATTTATTTTCACTCAAACAATATATTTATTTAAAATTAAAATAATATATTTATTATTGATTGAGTTAATCCGCTACTAATCGGAAAAGCTCAGTCAATAGTAATATTTATCACGTTCCCACACGACGCGAAGTCCCCACACAGTATTATAGTTTGCTTTCGCTTGTTTTTTTTTTAATTTCTCCCCCTGCGACGGGGAAAGAAGCAAAAATCCTTTAAGGGCAATCTGTGAGCTGGGCGCACGGGGTGTGTCCAACTGGCACGGACTAAAAACCCCTTGAAACATAATAACTGCGATGCTTGATAAAGTTGTGAGAGCCCCAGAGCTATTTGTTTAATTTCAGTCCCATCAAAGGAGAATTACAAGTCTTATACAATTCAGCTAGCCATAGCATGACCAGCAACCTTTTATTCTAGAAAATTTTGTGTTCTTATGGTAACAAACAAAACAAAAAAGTTTTTGAGTACGGTGTAGAAATAAAAATATGTAGAAATAAAAATAGTGTCTTGTGTTTTGTTTTGTTTCAAACTTCATTTTTCCCCTCCGGTTATTTTCACCTTTTACATTATAAATAATAATAATATAAACTCATACCTACATCCCAGAAGAGAAGGCAAAGATAATAAGTCTCACTGACATCACTTTTTTATTAGTTAGTAATTAAATATAAGTTGAATTATTAATACATTTCTTTTTTCAAAAATTTTACTTGATAGTGTCTTAAGAAAACATTGATGAAAAATGGCCTTCTTTTATGAATTGAAATGAATTATCATCGCTGAATTACTACTATTTTGTATAATACAAAGAAGGACTTAATTGAAAATGACAATGTTTTCGATAAATTAACATTTATTGGCACTCATTAATTCAAATATTTTTCTACTTAAATTATATAGTAAAGAGATAGATGTGTCACAAGCCGAACGCTTAGGCCGATCGAGCCTCTCTATTGTTCCGCGCTTTCGCTCGCACGCTCGACTCAGGCGGAACGCGACAATGAGTCATGCTTTTTCGTGCGTGCAGCAGGCGTAAATCGATTTATAAGACGTTATCACATCAAAAAGTTAATTATTTTGCTATGTAACACTCCTGTTCTTTTTTTCTTAGGTAGATTTATCATTCACAAATTTTGACTGTATTGTAGTCATAGAGAATAATATATAGAGGGGTTTTTCGGGGTATTTCGTCAATCTTCATTCTCTATGCGAAGTATTCTGTGTGGCTTCATAGGAAACTAAACACTTGTACAATCAGTGCTCGAGGCATTGTGTTATAGTCAGACTTTGTTTTTATAGATAAAGCTTTGTATTCGATTTTATTTGCACATTATTATTCGTAAAGGTATGTATTTTTATAATTTCTGTATATTTTTTTTAATGTAGGATAAATGAAGTAAAAAAAAGTAATTATGATGTAAAATGGGCCTGGCCCATGAGTCATGTACAATAGGGATATATACACATACTTTAAGGACAACATAGATAAAAACCCGAGCATTTAGTTCATTTTAGTTACTTTAAGTTGAATATACATTTAATAGTGATTTTCTACGATTTTTGCTCATTTTGATACATGTTTACAGATAATCAAGATGGCTCTTTATCCGTCTTTAGAAGATATGAAAGTTGATAATATGGTGCGAGCTCAGCTTACCTATCAAGCTAATTCATCAATTGCTCAGAATTATCCGAGTGCACCTCCAAGTTATCCATCTGCTTCCCCATCCGCTCTTACAGGACATGTTTATCCTGCTCTTGCTGAATACATGGGACTAGAACTTTCATCAGATGTAATTGCTTTAAATATGCCTGAATATCAAGTGCAACAGGTAAGCTTCTCTTTTGTGTAGTATTATGAATGTTTGTGTTCATATCTAGCCATAGAAGTAAGAAATAGGTGAACTGGGTATTTAAGTTGAATTTTGGTAAATATATGAAGTTAGATGACACAATCATAAATGTAAAATGTAAATATACAAATATTGATTTTAGGACTTAATTTTGGAGGGTAATTTAGTAAATTAGCAGATTAAAAATAGTCAAATACAACATAGGACATCAAACAAAAGATTTCTTTATGATAAAATTTAAATGTATATTTTTTCTAGTTTTGAAGTATATAGCTCGAAATACATTAAAGGTGATACATAATTATCGATTTATGTTAAATGTGATTTTATGTAAAAAAATAAAGTAGCAGGTAATTCGATAGTATATAGTACCTGACTGGTTTTGTATTTTAACTTAAACTTTGTGATGCACTTAAAGGAAATAGAAATTTTTTTTTTTTAATTGTTTAAAATATATATTCTTACAGCTTTTTTTTAAATAAAATAATGGTTTTTCTATTGGACAATTAAAAAGTTGTCTGTTTCTCACATCAACAAAGATATTTGCATTGAGAAACTTTTTTTAGCTTCTTTCACTCATAATTTATTTATAATCTTTGGTTGGGGAAAGAGAATTTTCGCTTTCAATTTTGGGACTTTTGGTAAAAAAATAGTTCTGAAGTGACCAAAACTGATGAATATTCTGAAAGAGTGGCAGGGGTTATAACAGAAATATATCAACCAAGCTCTATTAATTTCTGCTGAGTGGCTGGTTCACGAGTTTCATGAGATATTCTGTTTATCAGTGCAAGCCTTTGTATTTCATTTGCTTAATTTTATTTCATCAAAAAAAAAAAGACCATATAGGCTCAAAATTTATGATTTGCAGCAGTAAAAGCTCATAACTAATAATTTCCTAATCTCACTGTACACATAACATTGCCTTGTTTCATATTAAAATTCCCATTGCTTGAGAAGCTTGGTCGTGCCTTGACCATTACCTTTTTTGGGCATTCTTTTAATATGTGATTTAGTTTTCATCATATGTAAGCAATTTTTGGAAAAATGATTCTGGTTTCTTTCTCTTTAATGGACAATTGCAAATATAAGATAATTCATGAGATATTTTTAATAAGAACATGTGACCATCAATCATTCGAGTTTTTTGCGTCTCTTATGATCAAAATTTTTCCCCCCAATTGTTTTTATTGCTGTACACTTATCAGTACATGAAATGTGAAATTTTACCATGGTACAGATAATGTAATTAAGATTAATTCTGTCAGCTTTAAAGAATGATTTCATGTAATAGGAATGAAAAACACATCAAAATAATTCAGAAAATTGTTCTATCAATCACCTTAAAATAAAAATTAAAAACAATCATCTGTGAAAAATTCTATTGATTTAGCTTTTTTTTTATTAGCCTTAGAATTTAGCTAGTAGTAGTTTTCTATTGAAAATGGCTGTCTAATTTAGTGTCGTTAAATTATACTTAAAAAATATAAGAAGACTCACAAATATTGGTGACCATTACAATTTATTTTAAAGAGATTGGGTTATAATAGTTGCAATAATATATTCTAGATGGCACTTTTTAAATTTTCTGCGTGACGTTTTAAATTGATAATTATTTTTTGTTTCTTTTCTAAATTAAAAGGAAACAAGAGGTGGGCACAATTGGGACTTAAATTTTTTTTTTATACCCAGATTTTTTGTAAATGACAATACCGTATTTGAAAGATGGCACTAATTTTGTCATAACAGGTCCATCGTAACTAGCTTTATATTTCATACTAAAATTTCTCAATTCTAAATATTGACCTACATATCTGCTATCCTTACTGACATTGCTTTAAATTTATAAATTTCATAAACTCATTTTTATTTTTATTTTGTTATAAAAGTTTTAAATATCTCAAATATTCTAATTATATAAATTAGTGTTTATTTATTGAAAATGATTAACAATTAGTAAAACATAGTTCTTTTATATTTCTTTTCTAAATACCAACTGTAAAAAATAACAAAACCTGTCAGTTACAGTTTATACAATTTGATATATGGGGCTATCCATAATTTATGTCACACGTCAGGGGCGAGGGAGGGAGTCGACAAAGTGTGACATTGTGTGACAAGGGGGTGGAAGGGGTCCTAAATATAGTGACGTTACATTTGAAAATCTACGTGTTTGAACATGAAATTTGCACTATTATCAAAAAACTCAAAATCATTTATATCTATCTATATAAGCATAAGATTCAAATAATTTTGTCAGCCATTCCCTCTACTAGTGCATCATACAAGGCCGCTAATCAACACAAGTAATCACATAACAGTTAAAAAGAATTTGTGCCCATCGCGAAGATTTGTTCTCAAAGAATTGCTGCTAGACGTGCCAGAGAAGTTCTTTGTTTGGGCGATGACGGTGATGCTGTATGGTATGAAAAAATAGATGTTGATACAAAGAATGTGCCTAACATTAAGAACCCAAACGAGAACAAAGTACCTGCTATGCCAGTTGTAAATAATTTAAAGGCGTGGGTTCAAAGTGCATGGACTGAAGATGATTAAGTTTTTTATCATTAATATAAGTAATCTTTTGCTTTGTTAATTTCTTGAAATGTTTGACTTGAAGATAATTTTATTAAATAATAATTCAAAGGGAAATAAAACTAATTTCGGAACTGTTGTTTTAATTCAATAATTTTTAGATGTGAAATTGCAAAATATGTGACGTCACACTAGGGAGGAGGAGAGTCTTAAAAATGTGACAAGGACGGGGGAGGGGTCAAAAAAATCATGAAATTCGTGTGACATAATTTATGGATGGCTCCTATATGACATATAAAAAAAAAATTGTCCCCAACCTATTAAAATTGAAATTACAATTTTGGATGATAATGCCATATGTATAATGATATAATGTCATGCCACTATACTAATATAAATTTTTGTGAAATAACTTGCTGGTGCCGTCCAGCAATACCACTAGTAATCTGATTGCACCAATATCAGCACAATCGACTACTTTACAAAAAGCTATTGTCAGTCAGGCCATAAGACAAGTAGTACTATGCAAAGATGGAGATGGAAAAGTAGGTGTGCGTTTACATTCAGTTAATAACGGTGTATTTGTGTGCTATGTGGCTGCAGGGAGTCCAGCTGCTCTCGCTGGTTTGAGATTTGGTGATCAGGTCTTGGAAATAAATAATATAGCGCTAGCTGGTATGTCGATGGACAAATGTCATGAGATTCTCAGAAAAGCACCTGTTAATGGGATTACTATGGCTGTTCGTGACAGGTACATTTTAATTATATCTGGAGATAATATATGCTATGACTTGTGAAATACTAATAATTGTACTTTTATTTGTGAAAGGATAAATAGCTTTATATTTATCTATTTAAAAACAAAATGAAAATAAGAGTATTGAAGGCTATTCCAATATTTCCTAAGGGAAATTTTGACCATATACCAAGTACTTTTTTCTATGTGTATAAATATAATTATGGATTAGCATGCTACTTATGCAGAGCTAACTAGGCTGGTATTTTACTTTTTTATTTTTTTGTTTTATTGGCTATAATAATATATATTGCTGAAAGTTTATATCTTGCTATTTCATTTTTATCTTATCATATTTAGAATGGCTTGTAGATACATAATTATATAATACATAATAATTTTGTAATTATAACCCGAACAGAAATATTTTTTCTTCCTATTATCCTTTTACAATTTAATTCATTATATATATAGTATATTGTACTCTATAGAATTATTTATACTTTGAATGCTGAATTAGGAACCATAATATTATGTAAAGTTCATTGAATATTTCCGTATTTGTAAGCTTTTGAAATGTGTAAATTAAATTTTCTGTTTATATTTTTTGTCCTTTATTTTTCAGACCCTTCGAGAGAACTGTAACTTTGCATAAGGATTCTTTAGGCCATGTAGGCTTCCATTTCAAAGATGGTAAGATTGTCGGACTTGTCAAAGATTCGTCGGCAGCTCGTAATGGAGTTCTTACAGAACATCAGATTCTTGAAATAAACACAATTAATGTCGTGGGAATGAAGGACAAAGAGATATCAAAAGTGATTAATGAGAGCCCCTCTGTTGTGAACATCACTATCATTCCCTACTATATTTACAAGCATATGATAAGCAAGTGAGTAACTGTGTATGAATGTGATTCATTTATTTTGCTATTGGAATATTATTGTCCAGTCGTTTGACATGGCACTTGAGAAATATATCTTCATTTATTACACTATGAAATGATTTTATTACGAAAATGAGATTGTAATGTATGTAAGCAAAATATGCCACAATTGTTAAAAAATCTTTGTGCGTTGAACTTGTAAATCAATTAGTTGAAAGTAAATCAAGTTTTAAATAGAAAATTGAAATTAAGGCTTTGTCATTCTCTCTAAGGTTGTGTTGTACCTATATATTAAAACTTTGTGTCACACGAAATCTTTGTAAGCATTTTTTGCTGCTTTGTGGCAGCAAAAATTTATTAGCAGAAATTGATCCATATTGTGAAAACGCTAGTAGTCTGCTGAAATTGCCTCTGGTGAATTTAGATTATGAGAAATATTTTCTTACTGCAACTCCTATAAATTTGAAATGATGTTTTGGGCAGTATGAGATCTCTTTTTGTGAATATATTTTATATATATTTAAGAATATTAACAGCGCAGTTATGAGTCGGAATTTTGCTGATTATTTCATTAGCATTATAGCTATATAGATGACTATATAGTCAGGAAAAATATATGATACTGTTTTATATTAAAGTTTGTGTATTTTATAAGTGTCAATAATTATGTAGAATTGTTGTAATATTTTCCATATAATAATTACATTTTGTTTTTTATTTCAGGATGTCTACATCTTTGTTCAAGGAACTGGACCGTACACCTGCTGTTTAATAGCAGTCATATAAAGATTTATATAATGTTAAATATAGAATTTATCACACTTAGTGCACATCCAAATTCTATCATTACGCTCTCAGTTTATTTCTTAAAGGGTTTTGCTCCAATAACTTGATTTTTGTTATATTTTTGTTTTCTTAAAATGATGGTAGAGCATCCACTGCGTACAAGGGCTGTGAAGTATCGTGTCATATTTTATAGAATGAAAAATTTAAGTTTGTACTGTTAAGGTGGTTAATTTTTTTCTATTTCTTGTGTGTGGCATTTAAAGAGATGTTTCTATATTTTGCACCATAATTTTAAGTCATTTACATAAAATATGATTATTAAAATAAAACAATTTTGTATGGAAATATAATATGACAATTTAGTACTTGTATATTTCTATGTTACAACATGGAGTGATTTTCATCTCTCCTAATGTTTATTTCATGAATGTTTTTAATGTATCATTGATTATTGATTTAGAATTTTTATATTCTGTAAGATTAATAAAACATTTGTATTGTTTATTACCAACCGAAATATTAGACAAATATACCATTTTCATAATAAATTTATTTGCAATTATAAAATAAAATTTAAGTAAGTCTAGGTCTTTTTTATGAACAATTTCTGTGGATGGAATGGTAACTGCACTTTTTGTACTTGGTGCTGTAGTTCATAATATTCCTAAAGAAATTGACTGCCATCTACGAATTTTATGTATACAAAAAAAGGAGATAGAGTTTTTAATGTGTTGTCACAAAATTTTATCATTTTATGATTTTAAATTAATCACTGTATCCAACTTTTTTGGAATTCGAAGTCTGAGAAAATTGTCTCATATCAGATAAATTAAATGAATATGTTAGATTTAAATACATATTATTATTGTTTTTATGTAATAAATAAATTATAAATAATATTGTTTTTCAATTATATACAGGATACCAATTTTGTCCATATCTTTAGTCATTTAATTGTACATTAATTTATGTAAAAATACTTCAGAATTGTGTGAAAGCTGCATATATTTTCTGAGGGATTATATGTTTATTGGTGTTTTTGTTTATTTTTCTATCATGTCTTTTAAACAATATAAAATAGAAAATAATAGTGAAATATTAAAAAAAAACTAATTGCATATATTTCCTACAAAAGTAATCTTGTACTGGTATTGTGAATACTTCACCCTTGTAGAAATTTATTATGTAACATAACCTCACTATTGTGCTCCTGAGGGGTAGATAGACATCACAGATTTCTACTTTGTTTAAACTTTATGCGTTTTTTATATCATTGATGTTTATTTACCGTTTTATGTGTTTTTTTATTTATATTTTCTGTGTTTCTGGTGATCAAAAATTGGCGCGCAAAAGACGCCCAATGCCGACCCTTAATACAAAAACAGTCAAGACAGTTGCACGAATGTGTCATAGTTCTTGGTTTGGATAGTATATAAAATGATTTATTTTTAAGAATAGTTACCTCGTCTATTTGTTATGATTGTATTTCAGTAGCAGTTGTCATTGCATCGAGTAGTTGAATTCTAAAAAAAATGGGATAAGATACTTTGAAACTACCTCTCTATTGTTTATTTCATTTTGAATTCTAAGTGCCTTTCATCATCATGAAAATTTATTAACTGCCGTTTACCTCTTAACGATTTTTAGCTTTAAAAACATGCTTATTGTTTTCTTTGTTTAGAGAAGGAGCGGTATTGAGTAGGCGATTAGGATTGAGAGGGAGTTTGAGAGTAAGATGTGGTGTGAAGAGCTGAAGTAGCCGAAAGCGAAAGCAAGAGAGTGTTACAAATCCAATAAACACAACATATTAACATATGATTAATAATAATGTCTTAATAATAAGATCATAGTGAATTAAAACGAACTGTAGAATTTTTATACTGCGTTTTCTTCAGTGTTATATTCTACCTATTATTAAAGTATTACAAATGTGATACTGTGTGTCGATGTTTTGGTTGTTTGCGACTCAATCCCACATAAACATTTTCTGGATTATACGCATGATATTTTATACCTTCCATCAGTACGTTTCTGTGCAATCGAAAGACACCGAAATCGATTTCGAAATTGGCGTCGATATCGCTATTGGAAAAAAGAGACGCAGGATTGGAATAGAGAATAGGACCGAATCGGAATTAATTGACTCGCAACTGAACTCTAAACGTACTAAATCGGAATTTGCATCGAAAACTATCGGATTAGGTATTAATGATAGCAGATTATATGATAAAGAAAAGGAGGAAATCAATTATAATTAATGTATAATATTTCCATGCTGGCGGAGTCGCGGGTAAAAGCTAGTAAACTATAATATATAAAGACACTAACTTTTGCTCCTCACTTTGCCTGATCGTAGAACGAATTGTTATGCCGATTGTTTATTGGTAACAATAATTAAGAGAGATTGAAGTTAAAGTTCAAATCAAGTTTGGGATTGGAATCGCGAGCAGGATCCGAACAAGGATCAAGAGCCTAAGTGTTTTTATTAAGAGATCGTTTCATGACATAAACATTTTGCGACATTACATTTATTTTCGGTTTAAGAAACTGGATTTTTCCGGTATGGAGTCGAGATCAGGATCACGGGTGATTATTTTATCATTTGATATAAAAGATCAAAGAATCCGTTGTACGTCCACGCGAACGGAGCTGCGTGTTATGTATGTTTTGAAAAAAAAATCAAGATCGGGGCCAGAATCGGAATCGAAAGTAGAGCCAGGACAAGTCGAAAGAAGGAACTGCATCGGAATCATGGTTGACAGATGATCGGCCGATATAAATGATGAAAGAATGCATTCGATGTCTACGCGAGCGGAGCCGCGGGCAAAAACCAGTAATAATATAGTAATATTTTTGGGTACACACAGCGCCTTCTGGTTTCAAACTAAGCAACGTGGCTTGTTCTCTGGTAATGCATAGAAATACCCTGATTAAAGATAAATATTAATTATTTAATCAAATAGATATTTGTCTTGAGCGAGAATCTAACCTATGCCCCCAGCGCAGCTCATAGGGTCATTATCGATTGCACAAATCAGGCAGTCAACTGACAGTTGCTAGCCATTTAAAACCGTTTATATTTATGATGTCTTAGGTTTTGCGTCAGGCTATCACTCTACTTACTGTTGAGATTTATCCATCCATAGTCTTTTTAGATTGATGGAACTTAAATATTAAGCTTTTCACGCGGGCTTGGTGCGTTATTTATAGGGGATATCAGCGACCGCCGTCACCAATGCGGTGACAACGTTAAAGACCTAACTTAACGGTGCTCTCCGAAGTACGGAGCGAGTGATATGATTTTTCTTTATAAATAAACTGGTAATTAACCGATGCATTTTTAATTTATTTACCATTCACCGGTTAATTCGTCCGTACCAGTTTGAATTTTAATTATCTTGATCTCTTGATTTATCTGTCACCTTTGATGATTGTTTAGCGCATGTACAATAATATTTGATTACCTGTATGATCCATATCGGAACATCACTGTTAGGTACTGCTGCTTTGATTTCCACGGTATCATATTCCATTGATAATGTTGAAACTTAATGTGAAAAATTATAAAATTTGGAAGTCACAAAACACACAATCATATTACTAATTAACATACATATTTATTAACATTAATTTAATAAGTGAATATGACTTGCATTCATACATATCACAGATTTATCAAAGTTTATTACTTGTGTTTGTATTTGATTGATAAATACAAACATTTTTGCACTACAATTGAATTACTGTTGAAGTAGTATTTCATAAGAAGACTTCAATGGAACTAACTGAATAAACATTTTTGCTAAGGTAAAAGCTATTAAAGTCAATTGCCGAGACTGAATGGATTGTGGAAGGTCCAGTTAGGTTTGATGACTACCCTTGGACACGACCACGATTTGGGCACGAAGAAACTGTCGGTTTCCGCCGGTGCGCAGTTCTGGCGAGCGAAATGTTCCATGGGGTACAAACTCCACATGAGACCTGTCAAAAAAAAAAAAGGTTTATTAGATATCATAGTATGTTTCGCTACGTATATATACGTCATTTTTTACAATTTTCAATTGTCATATGTATGTGTATATGTGTGCTTGTATGTTTATATCCCCATTTTGTCTTTATTCTTCATTATTTATTACGTAAAATAGTTTTAATAGGTTCTGAGTTCCATCCACAATTTTAATGAAGTTCGTTGGGTGTCGTGTGAATAATTAGGAACAATGAAATTATATATAATAAAATTCTAGATGTCTGAGATATCTATAGATAGAATTCATATCGTGTCGTATCGCGCTAATCTGTTAGCGCACGATAACTGCATGTACCGTTTCCCACGAAAAATGAAAGCCATATAAGGAAGTTGTAGAAGTCAGGATGACGACGGCCCCCGACGGCCGTCAGCGGCACCACCAGCAGGCCGATCACGCCGAACTCCACGAACAGCACCGGGTAGAAGAAGCCAAATGAGGCGGCCAGTACGACCTCGTGCGCCAGCGCCGATACCTGGTCAAATGAATGTTACACGAAAATAAAATTATATTCTAAAGTATATAATGTACCAACTGAATATATATGTTTGAAATGTTATCTACTAGCTTTCGACCGCGGTTCCGCCTGTTTAGACATATAATAAATGCCTTCATCTTTTATATAGAGCTTTAAGTTTCTCTTTCGTTCACGATCCTTATCCTGATCCCGTTTACGATTCCGATCCCGATGCAGGTTGCATTCTCAATCCAGATAATTGATCATATAGATTGGATTACGCAATACTAATATCTACTGAAAAACGGTATCATAATATATTAAAGTATTTGTTATAACTGAAAGTTCACGCGGGAAAAACTGCGGTAAACGCACGCATATATATACACATACACACGAGCGCGCGCGTGTGCCATAGGCGTAAATACGTGTTTCGATTTCAGATGTTACTAATTTGGCTGAAATGTTGCTAATTAAAAGTTTGAATTCCACTGGAATTCTAAATGTTTACAGTAACTTAGGGATAATTTCAACATTAAATCAACTCACGATCCAAATTATATTTAGAAAGATAAATTACAAAATTACGGTTAAGATATATCCTATAGGTTCTTTGTATTTTTCTGGAATGAAAAGCAGCTTATGTCACTTTCCGGACCATAAACTCCTTATGCAAAAAATTACCCAGATCCGTTGCTGCGTAGAAGAAAGAAGACAAACCAACAAGGCATTCATATTTGTAAAATAAATCGAACATGTTGCAATACTTCTCATAAGCCATGTTCTTGACTTATGGGAAATATTGCATATATGTGAGTATTTATGTAAAATATATTAGTTTGTAGAGCACGACTACCATGTGCTGGTTATGAATAATCGTAATTATTCGCAAACGAAAGCGTAAATAATATTATTTATAAGGAATTTTGGAGTGATTTTGAAGACAAGTAGAAGTGCAGTCTACCTATCGCGACTACTATTGAATTCGATATCTTTTTTAAGCAAGCACAGAAACTTGATTAGCGCCTAAGTGCTGTGGTATTTACCATTATTACTGTACAAATTGGTGCCGTTAATGTCTAACGACATGCTAGTGTTGTAAGAACCAATAACGTGTCGGGCCATGCATAATGCCGGCTCTATAAATAATGCTTTATGTTTTCTAATTTCGTTGATTCACTCGATGGCATTTCAAATTATGGAATATCAACTTTGATTCAAGCTGTAAAAGGCTTAAACTACGCGACTTGCTGTTTATAGAAGTGTGGCAATCTTTATAGGTCTACGTTTGCTAAGCTTTTAAAATAATGACAATTTATTTTATCACATCGTGATGCACGAAGGCGACGATAACGCACCAAAAAGACGGTGAGCGTGGCGAACATTTTGCCGGTGCGCGGCGACAATGGCTTGTAAATGTATTCGCGGAGCCAGGTGTGTACCACCAGGTTCCAGGAACGGTAGAAATGGGAGTATTGAGATTGCGTCCACCAGTCCTGAAAAACAATATTGGTGATATTAAGTAGGAGTAAATTAAGTGAAAAATCATTTTGATGATAATAACTGTCTGGCAGAGACCTTTTTTCGGGATAAAAATATGGTGTTATTTATGAAAGTTGGACATTTATTTATATTTCGATAGGCGATCAGCTGAGGTACCTCGTAGAAGAGTCTGTCTGCGAAAGTAAGCATTTCAGCAAAGGCGTTGAACCAGGAGTGCAGCAAACAGTAGAATCCGCAGAGGAACGCCAACACCGAGGGCAGCACGCACGCAAACATATCACGGAGCATTACACCTATTTCCACCTGACGAAAATTATTAAATTGTTATATGAATTCAATGTAGATAGAAATACGACACCTTTACAAATAGACTAACTTTTACTTGAGACTACAGCCGCATGAAAAGTATATTTTGATCGGTAATTTCATCTTTATTAAAATCTAAATCTAATCTTGATCCCAGTACCAATTACAATTTCCTCTCTTTTATATCCCTCTTTTTCTCTTTCTTCTCTCCCTCCTCTCTCCCTCTCCAAACAAAGACAATAATATCTATGACTGATTTAGTGATGATTTATTTGGTTATAAAAATTAATTTGTTTGATTATATGAAGACGTATAATTAAACATAAAGGCAGAGTAAATTATATTTTATGTGACGACGACTTTTATTTGTATTCTAAACATTAAATGTTTTATTTTAACAGTCGGAATAATTTCTTGGCTATGAAAAGTTTCACCTAGCTCGTCGGATTTTTGAAAGTAAGTATTCTATTCTAACTAATACTCTTATATAAGGTTTCAATACTTGTATCATAATCATTTTAAACATTGTTTACATTTTTAATAGACGTCTTATTTCATAGGAAAAATTGTCGACATGGAAATTTTTAGATGCGCTGTTTTGTTATATAAAAAAGTAAAATTTCACATCAGACAAATTAACCGTACCTACATTATTTTATTTTTTAAAAACATTGCAAATTTGACCATGAATATAGGCAAACATTATTCGACATTTAATTTGAGTATTCATATTTAAAATTTGATATATTTTATACTTGTTCCTGTTTTCCATACTCGTGCCAACGAGGGATAATGAACCGCTCCCACAGGAAGCTGTTGTAAAACACGATGCCGGCAACTTCAGCAAAATAGTACGCCACCAAACTCCATCGAGTGTTCTTGGTTCTGAAATATCGTTATCGGAAACCATTGCAGTAAAAATTAATAGAACAGTGCAAGGGGATTCAAGCAATATGCTGCCCGGTGTATACATTTCTTTTTTTTTTATGCAAGGACTATAATAAATGTGATTGATTTTGATAATATTTCAGTATTATATTTATCATTAATCATGGTACGTAATTCGTAAATGCAAACACATTAATAAAATTGTTATTTAATGACACAACAAAAAAAAAAAAATATGGGGTTAGGATTAATAAGAGACCGAAAACCACGGCGGTCTACACGGTACGACCGCGAATCGGTGTATCGAGCGCATGTGATGCTTATATGTAGCGCGTATTTTGCATCGTCGCGAAGGGCCGACCTAGCCGCGAAGAAGATCCAGCGCGTACTTGATTTGCTACCCGAATGGCTGGATAAATGGAGGATAGCCGTCAATGTCAGTAAGACGGCCGCTCTATTAACCGGTAGCCAAAGAAACATGCCCGATCAACTGCGCCTGAGAGGTCAGGCGGTCGTGTGGAACACACGAGTGCGATATCTGGGCGTGCATATCGACCGCTCATTGCGAATGACTCCACAAGTAGACCACGTCATCCAGACGAGTCGGGCTGCGCGCGCCAAACTGCGGCCGATACTCGCCTCCAGACTGCCCATAAATACAAAAGTAGCAATTTACAAGTGCTACATACGCTCCCGCCTGACCTACGCTGCACCGGCATGGTACGCCCTTTGCTCGGGACTGCAGCGCCAGCGTCTCCAGGCCCAGCAAAACATAGCGCTCCGCCTGATTGCGGGGGCCGGGTGGTACGTCAGAAACGACGTCATCGCCAGAGACCTGGGAGTCGAGACCATCGAGGAGTTCGTCAGAAGGTTGACGAGACGCGCCTTTAACCGCGCAGACACAGGCCCCCACCCATCACTGCACAACCTGGCACCACTTCTTGACCGACCGACAAGAGGATACCAGCTCCCACGGGACCTGGTAACCGAAACGCCCGATGATGAGATAGTGTGACTGACGGACACTGAACGAGCGACGGAAGTCGCCAACAATAAACAAAAGACCCGAGGGGGCAGTGTCCCCCTTGAGAAGAAGCCCGGGTCCGAGCCATGGGCTCATACCCGCACCTGCACCCGCAGCTGGGTGCAGAGGACTCGTAACGGCTTATACGTGAAATATGCGAAGTGCATGGCCACGGCCCCTCGATTGTAATGTATGCAGCTCATATGTGTACGCGAATGCGCCAAACGGAATTGGTGCATCCGTTGCAGTTGTACTCCGACCACCACTTGTGAAGCTCATGCTGCAATAAACAAGTCTGAACATCGACACGCTGTTCATCATTTTGCCCACACACCGCAAGAATCCGTGCTTCGAGGCGACTGTGAAGAAAATCCGAAATGCGGGCTTACGCGGCGGTACTGAAGTCGCCCTTACAATTAGCTAAAAAACGGGCTGAATATGATTAAGATTTGTTTGGAGAGGCTTCGTACTATAAATTATCAAATTTCTTACTATATTTTATTGAATTCTGATCCAGTTTATTGGTAGTAATTGAAAAAAAAAGTTTTAGGTACAAAATAAAAGTGTGCCACTGTAGTAATCTCTCTTTCAAAGGAACTTATTAGTTTTCCCCAAAATTAAGGAATACATTTTTTTAACATTCATTTTCTCTTTATGTTTTCTGTTTTCCGTGAGAATTTAATGACTTAGGATTTTTGTTTATCTTTTCTCTAAACGCTAAGTTATTCTGTACTTTTAAGGTTCCATATCTTAAAAGGAACACTTATAAGGATCACTTCATTGTCCGTCTGTCTGCCTGTCGGGATACAGATGTAGAGTTCTCGGGACCGATAGTTATCTAGTATTAGTACTCGAAAACAAGAGAAAATCGTCGAAACCCCTGATGAATGAAATATCTACATACATAAAGTTGTATGTAGATGCTTCATTCATCTTGTTTGTGCAGAAGTTTGCACGGAACCCTCAAAGTGTGAGACATATTTATCTTTCTCTAGTGTTTTTTTTTTCAAATTTAAAGCTTAGTCGTTTAAAAAATTAGGGTAGTATTGTGTATTTTCATATATTCTCTTTAATATTTTTTGAACTATTCATTTTAGAATTGTATAAATATTTATTTTTCTCATGATAAACTCATTATTTGATACGTCTTGCGATTCACTAAATAGGCTTTTCCATTATCCTTTCAAAATTAACCAACAAAAACATATTTTATTTATTTACACGTGAGGGGTAGCCTAATTCTGTATTAAGGATCGTGTGTTAAGGATGACATGGAGGTGGTTTTATTGGAACCGAAGTTGGAACTCTGAAAATTCGGAAAAGTTTTTAAATTTTGTTTTTCAAAGTCGAAACGGGAATCGAAATCGATGTCGGAGTCGAAAGTGGAGACGGAAGAGAGATGTGTTAAGGACAGTTCTAATAAAATAAAATAATACAAACATTATTCAGCTTCTTTGATGTCAGTTCAAAAATTAATATACCTATGCAGGAGTTCAAAATAAAAATACGTCATCAAATTCTCTTGAATTTTAAAAACACACCAAAAATTAAGACAAATCTAATTGAAACATAGACGCACAAAGCAAAACAAATGATTCTAGCTCAAATGCGAAATTAACAAGTGAAAGTGTGATCGACATTAAGCACGTAGGGAGAGGAATACCCTACAGGACAAGCTTACGCTGGTTCCATTGATCACTGGTCCGCCGGTGTGCTTCGACCTCTGACTATGACCTCCAATTTAAAAGCGTCGGAGTCGAAATCGAAATCAGAGTTGTAATATCAATCGGAAGTTTCGACTTTTTGGAATCGGAGTCGAACCTCCGTAACGTCCCTAAATCTAGCGAACTGTAAATTTTTTTCGATTATGAGATTCAGAGAAAACTGTCTGTGACAGATGAATGTACAGGCAGATAGACACGAGAGTGGTCCAATAAGAGTTT
Organism: Eumeta japonica; assembly: GCA_005406025.1. NCBI lineage: Eukaryota > Metazoa > Arthropoda > Insecta > Lepidoptera > Psychidae > Eumeta > Eumeta japonica. Next base: position 112,965 of record BGZK01000134.1, read on the forward strand.
CTTTATTTGATCGTTAAGTGCGATTTATGATAATTAATAAGATATGATGATTATGATAATTAATAAATCCCGTTAATCAAATTAACAATATTAATGTATAACTATCGTGTAGTTATACTCCGATCGGGGTTGACGGATTGAGATAAAATAATGAACACTATAAAAACGTATATATTTCACTTTTTACGAAAAGACACTATGAAACCCCTGAAACCTTTTTTATTTTATCTCATTTCGCTCGTTGACACACTAGTCTATAAAGGAAGAACTGATACCCGACATACAACACCCGTGATTTCAGCAACCGCAGCCACCTGAGCTAGTTTGTGTATCCAGTATCCATTTTTATACACAAGACAATAGGTTTCCTCTATAACTCCTGGCCTAAGGTCACGAGCGCCGGAATCATATGGCTATTCTTGTACACTGCGGTTCTGTAGGATGGACAACAAGAACAAGCATATGTGTAGTCCTTCATCCTTATAGTGGCGACCCACAACTTTTCTTTCCAAATTGTGGTTGAACAATTCCATCATGCCATTTGACTGCGTATAATATACGACGGTCTTGTCCGTTAGGTACACGGGATTCCGTAAACTTCTCAAAAGAGTTGGAATTTGTTTTATTTCTATCTATTCCTGGTCGGTGTGATATTTTAACAAAATTTTAATCTGCAGAATATCTAGTTGACGCTTTTTTACCTTTCCCTTTACCGCCTTCATTACGTGCAGCAAATACTTTCATTCGTACTTAGTGGAGTTGCCTGTACCGATAAGGATGTATTTGTTATCATTTTTAGCTACTAGTATTTATTGGAGACGGTCCAGCGACATCTACGACTATTCTTTCCCATGCTGCCGTTATATATTGTAAAACTTTATCTGTCCCTTGCTCCTTGGTCTGGGTTCCATTTGTAGACGCACAGCTTATGTGCATAGCTACGGCAATTCGATCGTAATGACAATTCATTGAATATAAACGTCGTCGGATTTGTAAATGTTTTCTTTTTACCAAAATGTTCTCCTAACACCTAGTGAAATAATTGTATGATGACTTTTACACCTTCGACTTGCGTTTGACCGTCAACGTGTTGCTTAAAACTAATTAGTTAAAAGGTATGGAGAGAATCTCAGGTTGGAATTTTATAAAAACTACCTGAAGTTATTGATGGATTAATGGAAACCCTTTACAATATTAAAAAATGCTTAAACCTTTTTTTAAAGGACGTATTTTTATCAAAACTCATGAAACAGTTATGTAAGGTACTTACGGTTTTTTAAGCTTTCATTTATTTTCGTCATTTTTGATCTATTTTTTATCCGAAATCTCGACCCAAAATATTTATATGAGAGGTTTTATTTTACCTTCGAACCGTCAAAATATATGCCCCTCTTGTATAAAATTTTGCAAACGGCTCAGTGTTAATCCCCACATAAATCATCGCGCAGCCATCCGTTTTTTACATCTCTGCTTCATCGCAATTGGTAGATATCTTTTTGAAAAATAAAACACGTAAAACATGTTAATTCAATATTGTGTAATTTACATGTTATTAACTACACATAACAATACAACGATTTATGATGTACTGGCATACAACAAGTAATGCGTAGTTTGACGATGATAATGGATGTAAATGAATAGATTACATCCGCATCGTGGATATGATACAGCCGATACGCGTGTTCGGTTCAGCCCGTGTTATTGTTATAATCCAGCCATTTGCTTTGATTTCCCAGAGGCCGCGGCGGTGGCGTGTCGCTATATCCGGCCGTCGTCGTCGGAAGCGGCGCTATTGTCGGAAGTCGTTAGTAATAACGCGAGACCCGCTAATTTCACTTTTTCAATGCGAAACAGACCAATGGAGAGTTGAACATGCGCGAGTTTCTTTTTAGTTTGATTCTTACACTTAAATACTATTATTATTTTTATAGTACACTATGTTGTGGATCGAAAGCGGTCCAAAGGTTAGTTTCATGAGAATGGGCACTGCAATGAAGAATACACATTTACCTATTACATATTAAAATCGCTGAGTGAGTGTTGTCTAATTAACGACAAGCATTATAAAACTAGCCATAGACAATATCTACAGTACGGCTATGGCATTGCAGTTTCTGAACCGATGTCCAGTGGTGTGTCGAGTGCTCATCTTATTTGCGGCGTTTATAGGACAGGGTCGTCGGCATAAGACGGTGATTGCGTTGTGAGCCCGAAGCGGTCGTTCGGTTATCGCAGGTACTCTGCACTCTGATTTGCTATTCATGGATGTACCATATTGGTTTCGTTATAGGATCATAGTCCAATCAATAATCGATTGTAGTAACTAACGATTCTAGGTATCAGAATCGATTGAACTAACTAACGATTCTGATACCTAGAATCGTTAGTTAGTTCAATCGATTATTGAAACTGTGTTGTCGCGATGCCCTTATAATATTCATTTGGCGGATTTTTAATGGGTTTAGTTATTATTTGATAAGAGAGAATTTAATAAATAATGTGGTTTTTTTATTAGCTGTACGATTTTGTATCTGGTAGCCTTGGGACCGTTCATAAAATACGTTCGTATACCAGTGGAGGGAGAGGTATTGTTTAGTGTGACAAGATGTGACAAGAGAGTTTGGGGTAGGGTCAAAGAGAACGTGACGTTTTCAATTCAACAAATTTTTCTTCAATTTTTTCTTGATTTTTTTAATTTTATTTTTCTGTCACGATGGAAAGTCATTCATATTGAATGTGTAAATATATTAGCATTTTTATTTATACATTGTCGTAACAATAGATCAATACAGCTACATACTCAGTCTAATCATTCATTTGCTTGTTATTTTAAATATTTATTGCTTTTTGAAATTTTATTATTGGTAAGATAAATATTTTAAAATATCAATATTTGTTGTAGTATTAATGATAATGAAATATTTACAGGGAAGGGAGGTCTAGCTTTTGTGATGCACTATTCATAGGGGGATCGTACAAATCGGAAATGTGATCGGTACGGAATCAAAATTGCAACCGGGACGAGGAGAAGAATCAAGAGCCGAGACGGGGAGACTTTAAAATCGATAACGAAAGCATAATCGAAATCGTAATCGAATGTGGGACCAAAATTAGAATCAAGATCGTGACCGGAAACAGAATATGAAGAGACCACAATTGAAAGCGGGACCAAGATCGAAAGCGGGATCGGACCGGGATCGGAATCAAGAATGGGTTAGTGATCGGGGTCATCATTAATTATCGTAATCAGTAGACACACAAAATGAATTAATTCATTGTGACTACGCGGGCGGATCCGCGGGCGGAAGCTGGTATTGAATACAAGTGGACATATTACAGCGATGGATATGTATTCCACGAATGATCGAGATGGAGAGCGGCACAGGTACTGGAATCGAAATCGAATATTCGATCGTAATTTCAATCACAATTGCGGAATAGAGAGATCAATTGTAATAATATATGAAAGAATCCGTTCTATATCCACGCGACGGAAGCCTCGGGTGAAACCTAGTATATTATAAATGAAAAAAGTACGTTGTTTTTTTAATGTTTGTGATTCAATCACGCTCGAGCGGCTGAACGATTGTACCTAATCAAATTTTGGACAGAGGCAGATTGCGGCCTGAAATATTCTCTACATCAAAAAAAAAAACGTGTATATCAGAAAAATGGTGATCGGAAACCGTGAACAAAATTTGAAATCTATTCGTATAAATCTGACTGGGCTATCCTCTGACGTTAGCCCAGTGATTATTAATACAATCCGTTCAGCCTTTGTTGAACGGATTACAATAAAATTTTGCATAGAGCTAGATTATATCTGCTACATGGAATACGAAATGCGGTGCCTTTTATACAAAAACGACATTTGTAAATATTGGAAAAAGTAGCAATGTCTAAAGGAATGAAATCAAAAACGGCATTGGGATCGGCATTAGAATAGCGACTAGAACCGGTATCGAAACCGAGATGAAATCGAGACCGGAAACAATCGACGTTAAAATTACGCTAGAGGGCGGGAAACGACTAGTCAAAATAAAAAAAATATTCGCTAAATTTTAATTTACGCCCATTGAAATGAGCAAGTAACTGTTAGTAAGTAGTAAATACCTATAATAGCCATTTTGAAATTACATCGTTATTGATTTAAATAATTTTATTTTTTTTCGAATACGATATTGTCTATACATTTAAATAAAATTAGAATGTCTGTCTGTAATAATAAAATATGTATATCAATTTTTTTAACTCCATAAGGCTATTTAAACGTTGCAGGTATCCAAACATCCCTTTCTAAAATAACAACCCATACAAATGGGCAGACAGACCATTTGTCTGGGGTCGTCATAGGTACAACCGACCTTGAAGATCGAACCTTCATTGGAAGGTCCAATATTTAGGGACATTTAGGATTTTTGCGTGAAATTTTAGTATCCTTAAAAATCGACCAAAGTTTGCATTCAGTTCTACGCCCAGTATCCATATCAGATATTATAACGATTTTTTTCTTATACTTATTACATTTAAATGACAATGTGTATAAGAAAATATTATTAAGGACAACTTAAAACAATCAATAATACGTAATATTTATTGATCAAATAAAAAAATATAAATTTTGTAACAAAATAATTTAGTGGCTCCACGTATGTTTTGGAGTAATAATACTGGGATAATTTGATATAATAGATACAATAAAATGGATCAGAATTTAGAGCGGGACTGTAATAGGGATGAAGACCAGAAGCATAAGATGAATCGGGATTGTAATCGAAAGCAAAACCGAGATCGGTAACGAGAATTGTATAGGGATTAGTATCAAAAGTAAAAGATCGAGACGGGCGTGAGAATAGAAAGCGGGATCGGGATCGGAATTCAGCGTTATTGGGATCGAAAACAAAAGTGGTACCGCCATCATGATTGGCGGTGTGATTGGTCGATACGAACTGTGAAGGAATTAATTTTATGTCTATGCCGATGGAATTGCGGCCGGAAGCTAGTAGCAGTTGATAATACGGTCGACCTTGGGAAATATGAAATCATTCTTTCATCTGTAATATAAGATGATGGAGTAATTCATAAACTCAGTACGAACCTTTGCATCTTAGTTTTTCGTATGCATACTTCAAATGCCGTAAGAATACACGCTTTTTATTCTCCACTTTTCCAGCGATTTCCTCGCAATTTATTTTCGTCGGTTTCGGGTATTAACTATTCATTATCTAGTATATCGTGTTTAGCGAGGCTGTTAAATTAGGCACTATTTTTCGTTTATATCCAGTGAAATTCATAACCGGCATCATGATATTAATGCCTTTTTCTCCATGCATAGAAAATCTTATTTACAGGCGAGAGCAATAGTTCTCGTAACATCGAAACATATTGGTCCTACGTTCAAGAAAATCGAATGAATGTTTACCTCGGATACTGGTTTCTGTAGACGAGCGTGGGCGTGAATAGGAAATAAAGGTATTGGCGTAGCGAAGGTAAAGCCCGCGCCCGGTCGCCGTCGTACCGCCCCGCGCACTCCGCCGCCACCGCGTGGATCTTCATCGCGAAACGGAACTGTAATACGGAGAATGACGGATGTCAATAGACGGGACGTGTCGATTTTAGAAACTATACCTTCTTAAATAACCATCTTGGCGTCGGTCTGTCATGATTCTACTTCATAGTATCCTATTTGATGTTGGAAGTTGAAAGGTATATAGTTATAGATGACCATAATAAACTACGAGATGAGGTGTTTAAATGTTCGCTACAAAAATCTCTTGGAAGCGGTTGTCTTCGTAGTGAATGAGGAAAGTTGTATAAAGAACAAAAGTTTCAAACTTTCTTGAATATTTTAATGTGAGATAATAGAACTATGAAGAAAAAATAGATAAAAAACACAAAAGCCGAACCAGCAAATAATTATGTACGCAAAGACTTACATTTTACTCTTATTTTTTAGAAAAATATAGTAGACAGTCATTGGCCCCTGGCACTTCTGATGAGTGTAGTAATAAACATATCTCTAAAAAAATTGCAACTACCGTAATTACTAGACTTATTTTTTATTGTTTTCAAAAACCATATAAGCATCATCTATTCGGCCTGTGTTTTAAAATGGGAATTAAATACCTTTAAATTAAAAGTTATTTTTTCTGTCACTGAGTGTGCGTTTGCGAATAATGTAAATCTTTGGATTTATACTTTTTAAATATTAAAAATTTTGAAAAACTGTATTTTTTACAAGTTAGTTTACTGAATCAACAATTTTGAGGGAATAAAAAAATAATGAAATTGAACTCCCTCGATGAGTGATGGAAAAATACACAATACGCTAATTGGATTCGTACATATCACAGAAACTTAATACTTGGAAATTGTAGCGATAAAATGTTTATGTTTATCTACAACTCCGACACAGACATAATCTTATGCGGTGTATGAATAATTATTCGACGTTGAACAGTAATTAAGATGACGCTGTATGCTCTAATTACGCGCGTAATCCAAGTAAGTAACCTATTCTAATGGACCTTTCCCATGTGCCTTAGGAAATCTGATAACGTGCGAGCTGTAGCGCAAATATGGGATTAAAGCTGAGAATAGAGAACACGCGGAAGCGTACCCATAAAATTATAATGCAGTGTAAAGACAAACAGTAGTCCGACACCCGAGGAAGGACTTTTAATCGAGGAAGACATGTGCTGTTGACTTTTCCGTTTACGCTACAATTATAGCATATATCAATTGGAAAGGCGTGATAATAGTGACAGTGATAACTTGTAAATGCACATGATCAATATAAAATGTGATAACAATTTGTAAAAATTGCTTTGGCATTGCGAATCGTGCAAAACAAATACCGGCATGCACGTGTTATAGGTATTGAATATGATAATATTATCACTTACTTAGTTGTTCGTAGTCTTACATGTAAAGTGCATATAAAGCGAATCAAGAACCCGACTACGGCAAAAAAAGAATGTAAAAAAGTGAAGAAATGTCTCAACTCTCAGTGTAAATTAATGGCTATCTACTAAATTATAAAGTTGCAGGTTTAGTCGATTTTGAAACATCGTATACTGATTCGGGATGGAATTTCATGTCTCAGAATGAAACGTAATTACTTTCGCCTATTGAGCTGTTTGTGGTGTTTATTTTTTGGTTTTGGTGAGTATTAACAATTTTCGTTTAAGTGATTCCTATTTTTGAAATTATTTTTTGTATTGATCGTTGATAAATAATAGGTAACAGTACAACCATAAGTTTCGGAACATTACTTTGGTTGCATTGTATACCTAATACCTTCTCTATATCAACAAAAAACATTTCGTGTAGATAAATGGTGACAGAGTTTCAAATATAGTTCAAAGGACTTTATTTTTTGTTTGTATTTAAAGTGCAATGATATCGTAACTATTTTAAGTATCGATTTACACTGCTTGTATTATCGTCTTATTAAAAAATATTTTATTTTAGGTTAAGGTTTGGTTTTGAAAATGAATTTTCAATAGCAATTAACTGTTTTTAGCAATTGTAATTAATGAAGTGCTTTTTCGTAACTGTTAGTAATTTTCCCTTAGTTTATATTAAGAAATTATTGTACATTTAATATATACCTAAATCCAATAAAAGGTATCAACTGAGTCTACAATGTATATTATGCAAATAGTATAACAATAACATACAAAACATAAAAAAAATAGACTACTTCATTTATATTTACAATATATCATATGGTTTTAAGTAGAAAACGAAAAGAATATTTGTAAAAAAAAATATTGGAACAGTTGTCAATATATTTTACAAAAAATTTTCAAACAAAAATTGATTATACTTTGTTTTTTATTGATTTTGCTTTGTTTCAGTTTGATAAATCTTACTACTTAGAATCTCTTGTTATATTATGAAATTCTAGCTTGTTTTAGTTCATGTTCATCAATGAAATGTAAGCGCAATGATCTAAGCAAAGTGTTGTTTTTGTCGTATGGTCACAAAATGTAAATTTTTTGGTTAAAATATCATTTCTCAGGTAACTCTCGTCTAGTTGGCGTGCAAAAAATAGCAGAGCCACTTTATTTCATCAGATGGATTGTGTCAGATTATGCTAATATATTTTTAACCGTAAAGCAAAAACCAGACATGGTAAATAATTTCACCTTTCTTTTTAAGCCTAAAAAAACAGACAAGTGCGAAGAGGATTTGTGCTATGAGGGTGTCGGATACAAATATTTTTTAATTACTTTTTTTAATGAATTTCAACGTTATGGATTTTACGAAATCTTCATTTTCGTTGTGGGAAGTTAAAAAATGTGTTTCATATATCGGTCAATATCATGATCGAGATTTCAACCGTGAATTTCAACTATCAATAGCTAAAAAACATATTTTTTAATGAGATGCATAAATTTAAAATTTTTGGTTTTTCCCTTTATTCGTAATACTTTGCTTTTGCTAAATTTCATGATTCTAGATCAATAAGAAGCACCTTATCTAAAAGCACCTATGATGAGTGAGTTGGCGAGTGTCTAAATCTGTGACAAAATGGTCATATCTTTTAATTTATAAGTTTTATTTTCTACACCTTTAAGAGCCTATGTTTTACAAACATTTTAACTTGATATATATCTCTATTTGTTTCTTAGAAAAAAGCATTGACAAACAAAGCGATAGATACGAAGACAGATAGACTGGAAGATAAACATACACTTACTTAGACAGACGCGGACATATGGACAACAAAGTGATTCAAGGGTTCCGTTTTTCCTTTTAAAGTACAGGACCCTAAAAAAGAATATGATGTATGTATAAAGGTAAAAGAAAAAAAAACATAACCTGTTATTATTCTATTATCCTCGAAATTTATTTTTGTTAATGTAACCGAAATTAAAACATTCTGTTTATTGCTTGTCATTTAAATACTTCGAAATGGCTTTTTTTTTATAAAAAAAATAATAATTTTAGCGTCGCCCATTTAATATTTCAAAACTGCCAGGTAATGCTTACATTAAGAACGTGAAATGATCAAAGAAACCTTATCGTGGTTTTAGAGGCCTGTCAAGAACATCTTACTTTATTAAGTTCTTCGATATTTGTCCTTCTGTTTATATGAATCTCTTGGTGCTAATTTTAGGAATCAACAAAAACTTTATGATTCCTTAAAAAAAACTATTAAATGACATTTAGCTAAATATATTAAATTACGTATAAGTATTTACTTGTTCGCTTACTCTCACACCGAAGTCGTTATTGCAATTACTAGCAATTACTAATATGTCAAATTAAAGTATATGACATTCACAACATTGAGGTACAGCTTCTAAAATGTCATTTATTAATATGTGACGAGTGTAATGCAGAAGTCAGAGCGAGACATATGAAATATACATATTGCATCACATAGCTTTTATAAATGATCATCAATATTAAGAGATTAGGTCTGTTTATTTATTTATTGGCTGACGATATTTTTTGACAAGCATCGAAATATGAGAAGGGATGATGTAAAATGTTGTATTTTTCATAAATGCACCATTTGTTGCCACCCAGTGCTATATAGAAATTTTTCAAATGGTCTTCATTCTCGAATTTAACCTCATCAGCGTGTAATCTAATAAATTCAATTTTAGATTATTAACCTTATTACCAACAGTGTAGTATTATCGAAAAACATATATGTGACAGTATACATCTGAGACAAGTACAGCGATATGGCTATTTCTCTAACGTGTAAATGAAGCACTAGTTACATGTAGATACACAGTGTGGATTCGATCAGCATTTTTTCGCAAATCTTCATAATATCTTTCTTTTTTAAAATAGCTTTGCTAATGTAATTAATAATGACAAAAATATATCATTTAAAAATATATTTATGAATAATATAAAATAATATAGATACAATCCTAATAAATGCTCGGCTAGACTGCAAGTGTCGTTGCGGTCGGGTCACAGCGCGGCGCGACGACCTCTTATCAGTGCAAGCTCGCGATTGATCGCAGCTGAGAAAGGTTGCTAGTACGACATTTCTACGTACCTAGGCGTCCTAAGCTATTTTTATCAAAAACGGCTTCTTCAATGACTATGATTTCTTTGGAAAGATTATTATTTTATAAGGGAAGAAAGTTATAAATATTTGCGAAAAGATGCATGTTAAAATCCTTTCTGCATACATGTCTTAAACATAACCCTCCCTTTGGCTTAATCGTAGTCGGAAAAAATCGATTGTGTTTAGAATGATATTTGGAAATAACGAGTACATAATTCCATTTTTTTATGTCATCGAGTGTCACATAGCGAACATAATTATTCATTGAAGTGCACTGTTTCTTGTTACGCTTTAATCGCAGGTAGCGGGGCGCGTCGTCGACAGATGGTGCGAGCGGCGCACGATCGCCCTTTATGTAGCGCAGATCCGCGGCCGGCCTGACGAGGGTCTTGTGTGATTTATAACTGTGAATTTGAAGTGTTCTACTCTTATACTTTGAGACGAATACCGTTAATTATATTTCCTACCTTTTCGGAGATTGAATAAAATTATAGCTGTTACACGACTTCTAAAAAAACTCAAATAAATAACGATATATCCGAAATAAAAAACAGTGGTTAGGATTCGTAAAAAATGTCCTAAATAAACGCTAATAATACTTTATCAACTTGGAAATGCTCAGGAATTCGATATCTTTTCGAAATGTAATTCTCTTTCACAATAGTTGTCTCTGTAGTGATACTTTTTTCGCTCAGACCAGAATTGACCGCCCGTATCAAGCGCCAGTCCACGTTGCCCAGAATATTTATTTGCTACGAAACATTATTTAGTGGACATAAAACCGTCTCTGCAAGCGAAATTCAATTATTGTTTTTCGATACGTTTTTATTTCGGCGCTGAGTTTTACCTATAAAAATGTATTCCATTGGAACTGTCAGCGCTTAATAGAAATGTATACGAAGAATTTATAATAAAAAAAAAAAACATTTATAAACGTACAAATTTACGACATTTAATAAAGAGAGTAATTTAAAAGGTAAACGCACTTGTTACCTGATAAGTTTTATCATGACATAATCTTTTAAACACCGAAGCCATCGGTAATTAAAAGATTACCGTGTAATTTCGAATCAACACGTGTATTCGGTGATCGAGTGATTGTGTAAAATCTTCTGCGTCTATCAAAGATCAAGTTTTGTTTATGTCAAGCTTCGTTCAGATTCCGAACAGAAATACAATATATATATATATACACACACATATACATACAAAAAGAGAAGCTGACTGATTGATCAGCGCACACCCAAAATAGTCGAGTCTAGAAGAAACTTAATGTTTCGCTTGTATTACTTTTATAATGGAGGCAAATAATAAGAAAGGTTTTTTCAGGCTTAAATTTTAAATACTGTTCCATTTAATTTAAACTTATAAAATAGCATTAATATATAGCCTATTCGTAATGTATTAATGCTATTAAAGCATCGAAACAATGATTAGGGCCGAAATCAGTTCTGAAAGTCGAGCCGGGAAAAATTCTAGAATTGCATCTAGATTGGAACCGTAAGCAGAACCGAGATAAATTATTTTAAATTATTTCTAGATCGAGGCTAGGAATGGAATTAATATGAAATCGATGTAAGATATGAATTATTAGGTATACATTCACACTGGTGTACATCTAGTCTATATGTAAACCACAGGTATAGAATATGTAATAACAAGATATATTACTTCTTAGAAAGCGTTGCCCGCTTCCGCCACAACTTTGTTCCGTGCCTCTCATTGTTTACTAAATACGTAATTCTACGGTCGATGATACTGTAAGCCCAGTTATCTACGGATAAACTTAACGGAAGTTCCGTTAACGTTCCGCCAACGGGTACATCGGTCGGGCCGAGATGTACGACCTCCGACAATTTATTAAGGCAGTTTTATCGCGAAACTCATACAGTGAAACGTCGCGCGACGATATACCCCGATCGACGGCAAATCACTTGAGCTATGGTGGAAACATGTATGTATCGTTACAAATAAAGACATTTCACTCAAGCGCAATATATGAGATCTATATACGTTACGCGTTGTACATAATATGCATTTCTATAATAAAAAAATAAAGTAAACAAACAATATTGTTCCCGTCCCGGTGAGGGTCGACGTCGATTACAAGTAAAATGTTATTTATGCAAGTTACGCGAAAGCTTAATAGATACACCGAGATTTATGACGGTGGGAGTCGGCCACCTAAAAGTTACATTTTCGGATGTAACTTTCGCACGAGTCAGCCTGCTTTATTCGGATGAGTTTCCATTCACAAAGTTGCGTCGGTTTGGGTGTTGTTTGAATTTTGTTTGAAATAATGTTTAAATATTATGCAGCGGGAGTGATGTGGGGCGCAGTTCTGTTAGTTAGACGATTACATCCATTTATAAGTTAAAAATATTGCTTCTATTTGGTTGTGAAGTAAAATACTTATTTATGTATTATTTATTGCATATACACGTTTTTTTATCGTAAAAAGAGGGGAGTGCATTTCTTAGGAGTGCCTGCACTAAGAAGAATAGGTACATATTAGCATGTCAATGTAATTTCATACGTGGGACGCACCATAAGTTTCTGGAACTGACCACTTACATAAACAGTATTTAAAAAGTAGTTACTACATTTGAAAATGGAATTTTTTGGCTGTAGAATACAGTTTGTTTCATTGAATTGTTAATTGTTTTTAAATTTCGTGTTTTCATAGTTATGAAAACACGAAATTTAAATCCGAAAATTCACGACTTAAGTCCATAGTTATGGATTTAAGTCGTGAAAATTTTCGTAGTATGATTTTCTACGATTTTAAGTGTAATTTGACAGCCGAGCAAAGCTTCGCTCGGCTTAGGACTGCTTTTGGCGAAGAATAACCATGCAAGGCAACTATTCATAAATGTTTTGCAGAATTAAAACGCGGGCGTGTCAATCTCAGTGACTAATTTCGTGATGGTGGTCAGTCTACTGTTGTGAACAACAAAAACATTGATTTTGTGCGCCGTATGATCGAAACAGATAAGTATCTGTACTACCATGGGTTTTGGGTCTCCTTAGGCATAGGCATGAGTTAAATATATTCAATCTTACACAAACATTTGGGTATGAAAAATCTATACTTGCGGTGAATACCACACAATTTGACTGAGACTCAAAAAAAGGATCACGTCACTTGGTGCAATGCCAAGTTTATCAGATTCAAGGAAGGGGCGCCATATTTGACGTGGAACATGGTGACAAGTGATAAAATATCTATTTATCGCTACGATTCCAAAACAAAGCAGCAATCGACCTTATGGGTCTATCGAGATGAGCTGAAACCAACCAAAGTGACGTGCGAGCGAGTGCCTCTAAGCGGAGGATTGCTTCTTTTTTAATAAAACTTTACACGTGGCTACTGTTGCTTTGGAGTAATGTCGTACTATGATAATAGTGGTTGGTACATAATCAAACAAACAAATCAGGCAAACTTTGCCGGAAGTTATTGACGAACTCTTTAAAAATAACCGTAACTATCGTATCATCTTGCACCACGACAATGCAACTGGCATTGTCAATACCAGTTCTCATATTGCCAAATAGAAAAATAATTTTTGAAGGAAAAAAACGTAGAATTTATGAGCCATGCTGCATTCAGTCCTGGCCTGACACTTTGTCACTTTTTTTTGGACGCAAAAATTAAGAACGCGGTCAACGATCGTCATCACCAGAAGAGACTGTTGAAGACTATGAAAAATATGTTTCCGTGGTCACTAAGGGGGAGTGGCATAAATAGTTTTAAAATTGGATTATTCGTATGAAAAAGTGCATTTATCCTAACGGAGAATATTTTCAGACAAAATAAATTCATTTTTGACTAATCATAGTAATTTTTTCTCATTCATTCCAGAAATTTTCAGTACGCCCTTCGTTTAAATACTTAATGATCGTATTCTAACATTCACTTTTATTTATGAATATTATAGTGATATTCATTATGAATATGACTGTTAATTCATAAAATTAATGTGTGATTTCATTTCACTAATTCTTATATGAGTAATGCAATTAGTATAACTCATAAAATAATGAATATGACTCATGCAATCGTATATATGAATCATATAAACATGGTAAACACGGATTAATCTTTAAAGAGAAGATAAGAGACCCATTAATAATTTTAGATACTGGATCGATAATTTATGTTTGAACTTCGAATGCTATATTTTTTGTTGAAAATTGTTTTTTTTATACTCACTCACATAAGAACTGCTGAACTTATTAGTGTTTGAGTATGACCAGTCGACGCGGCATCGTCTGTAAATGGTTTTGCGTTATTTATTTTTGGAAATCTATACGCCCTTCATCTTGTTAGGGTTCCATACCTCTAAATGAAAAGAAACAGAATTCTTATAGGTTCACTAGTGTGTCTGAGTCTCTGCCCGTCTGTCATAGCCGATTTTCTCTGAATCTACTGGATCTATTATATTGATGTTTGGAGCACATATGTATGTTTCTGGCCCAAACACAGAGGGTATATCGTAAATAAATAAATTTTAAATATCAGGGTCAGTTTTGAGGGGTAAATTAGATAATAAAAAAGGTTTTTAAACTATGTCACTTTCAAATAAAAGCGCTTTTTAAAATGAATTTGAATATCTTTTTTTTTTTTATGATATTAAAGTAAGTACTGTAAAAGTTATTCGGGAAATAGGTGAAAATTTATCATTCCTCTTATCACCGAAACATATTGGTCTAAAATTTTGAAAAAAATACAGTTATACTAATAGATTACAAGACAACCTATAAAACCTATAAAACTTTACGGTTTACTTCTTTTGGTTCGTTTCAACGTATAGTATAAACTGACATTACTAAGTACGTGAGTACTCAGTCTAAGTTTATATTTGTTTTTAGTCTATCGTAAAGGCAATAATATATACGTCACTACAACGTAATATATGTGTCAAACTTGGCATAATCATAGTGTAAACTTAATGAAAACAATACATAAAAATTTGTCGAGTGTGAGTGAGGTTTGTGCTAAGATTCCGCAAATAAAGGAAGTAAAATAATTTATTTTAAGAATTTAACAAAAACATATTGTGCTATAGTGCGGAATACTCAGTGTGCGAGTGCGACTCGCACTTAGTCAATTTTATTGATTTATTTTCGAAACCCATAACGCCCAATGAAGAGGGTGGGTTATGCTTATATTGAATAAAATATATTATGGCAGGAAATCGCTTGTACATCGTTTTTTTTATTGCAAATCAAAGTTTGTCGTTAGCAACAAAACAGAATTAACGCGAAAAGAAGTGAGGACGATGGTTTTTTTATTATCCTGAAAGTTTTCTTTTGTCCCAAGGTTACTGCTCGTCTTGAAAATGCTTTTGGGAAGGAAGTACATCACCTTGAGCTCCGAGAGATATTAGTACCCTGATTTAATTGTCACCGTAGTTCTCTCTGTGATGAGATTTGTAAAGTTTGGTTCTTTACTGCGACCACTAAAGAAACTGTCTGGCGAACAATTTAAGAAAATCCACATATCATCTACGAAGAAATTCAAGGTCATAGGATTGGTATGAATTCAATCCTAAAAACATTTGAATGCTAAGAAAATCAGTTATCGCTGGATTCCGCATGGACTACCTCATTCAGAACAAAAATAAGGAGTGATCCACAAATAACGTCAGAAGAATTACATGATTTTCGGAGATCCCGTCGTCCTTGTCACAGATGTCATATTTTGTGACCCATTTCTCCTGATGAGAAGTCATATACTTCAACTATTCAAAATTTAAAAACTATTAAAGTGAAACAACACTATCTTATTTTCTGTTAAATTTAAATATTTCGTTAAAGTTTAGAGTTTAAATATTATAGATTTATACATGTGATGTCACGAAGCTTACGACTCGCTCCCCTTGTCATACGATGTGCTCCCCCTTAATATGTAATGTAATTCATGGATAATCCCCAATTTCATAGTGACGGATGTAAAAAAACCGTCGATGACGACATAGTGACAGGAGATAAATAGAAATATATTGTTACTATCCAGGCAGAAGGTAACAGCGTTCCGAATAGACGTACGAAGACCGCAAAGGCATAAAATTGAAACTGACGAGACGAACGGGTAAAAGCGATTGCATTTCTCTTCCAGACGCATCTAATTTGCGTGATCCTCTTGCAATAGTTAACACAAAAGGCAGTTAATGCTGAGTGATGTATTGGGGTTCGTGCGTGTTTCGAATGTTACAGTATGAATAGGGTTAAATCATCAGTCAATCCAATCATCAGGCAATCAGACAAGTCAATCAGATTTCGGCTTGTGAAAAGAAAGAGCTCCTGATCCATCTTATACGCAATTCGGACCTGGCACCATCCGATTTCTTTGTAGCGTCAAATGTGAAAAAATACACGTTATATTTGATGTTTACGGAGTTAGAATGTACTGTGATAACTTTCGACCCATACGTGATAATCATGTATTTAAATCAATCAGTAGTACTTACGTTTAGAAAAAATGAAAGGCAAGCGAGTGAAAAAGCGCCAAAATACAAATAAGAATATTTTGAAAATGCATTTCTTCTCTTATAAGCCGTGTTATTTATGAGTCGTAAAAAACAGTAAATGTGCCCCTTGTAATCGATAATGTTCGTTGTAATACACTAAAAGTTCTCTGAATGTTAACTATATTCAAAGTTTACGTACATATTAAGGTACACACGATTTTGAATTGTCAATAGTTTAAAGTTCATAAAAGTTACGAAAGTAAAACTACTGTTTTAGCTTCGCAACTTCGGAACTCCCAATTTCATAACTCACAAGAGTTCATACACAATGTATGTCTTATCGTGATGTATTAACTAACATTGGAGTATACGTAGATGAAAGTAAAGTTTTCTTTCTATTTGTAATAGTTCCTGGTACTTAACGATGATAACATTGTCACGAGATGAACTAATAATTTCCTTGACTTTTAGGGTTCCGTTCTAAAGCAGAATTATAAACAGCTGGCTTTCTAATACACATCATAGAATATGACATCACACATCACATACATAGAATATGTTCTCTTATATTTCTTTTCTGTTTTCAATTTTGGACTCGATAGTGTTCCCGATGTCGACCCTAGTCACGCTCTCTCTTCTAACTGCAGACCTACATTCATTTTCTCGGTCCCGTTCTCGATTTTGGCCCGAGTCCCGGTACTCAGTTCTTTCGTTTTCTCCGTTCGTTCCGCTTTCGATTCCGATGCCGTTATCGATCACGGTTTCGATTTGTACGAAGCTGGAGCAAATGTTGATATTACGAGTTATGGTAAAACAAATGACATTAAAATTTACTCCGTGTTCAAATACTTAATTTTCATGGCAATTGGTTGAACAATTTAGTAGTTGACGTGCTGCAGCGCCATCTAGTGGCTAGTTATAGTTAAATGAATAGGCTATATATATATATATATATAGCCACGTAGATGTGCTTACTTTCATGATGATCGATGAAACGATGTTGGAGTTCAGAGACCAATATAAATATATATCGTATATTAATGACATACACTTTTTTCATAAAATATCTTTATATATATATATATATATACATATATTTGATATACATAAACAATATTATTAAGTTTGATAGAATTTATTAAAATGTGACAGAAATGATGAACGATTTATGAATTAAAATAAAAATTGATTTTATTAACGTTTACTTATTATAAATTATTTTATAAGGCAACATTTATAAATAATACAATGGTATTAACATCTATGTCAATCTATTTTTCATTAATTCACTTTTTCATTTACTTTTGACATTAATTGGATTTCCTCTAAAAAGGAATTCAATTAGTGTCACTTAAAGGAAATGTATTCGATATTTCCTCTATCGTATTATACTTTATTATCTAATTTGACGTTTAATATCTTCCAGTATTGGTTCTCCATGTTTATCTTCCGTTTCCTATTTTATTCTCATAATTAAGAAAGTGTAGTTGTTTTTTCAATTACAGTTCAATCTCTTTTCATTATTATTAATTGCAGAATAATACGACAATAGTTGGACGGTGCGCGACGAACTCTCCAATTGTTCATTTGGTGCACTCTCGTTTTCCAATTAATTTACAGCGTTGTGTGGGTTCATATTTTGTAACAGCTTATTATCGACGTCTCGAACAGGCTTCGTAAGGAAATTGGGAAACACATCACACGCAATTGACAAGATACGATACAGGCTAAATACGAAATCGTGAATGTGTAATAACGTTAATATCCGTAAGGGTATTTTTAGAAGGAATGGAAAATATTTTGAGTCGATAGATATATTGCGAATATATTTTTAAATAGTCCCAGCGTCGTATTATATATTTATATCATTTATTTAACAATATGCATAAGCGTTTTGTCGTCGTACATACCATTTCACATGTGACAGTGACGGCGGAAGCCAACGCGAGGTGTTCTTTGGAAATGCTCCACAGGGGCACGCCGAGCAACAACGTGTGCGTACCGAGCAAGCCCAGTAGACCTAAGGCAGTCCATACTCTTCTTATCGCTGTTGAATTAAAATCATTAATTAATATTTCATTAATTAATTATAAAATAATAAAATCATTAATTAATTAATCAGTGTTGAACTGATAAACATATTGTCTAAGTGCTGGATAGTTTGACATTCAACGGTAGATAGTGACGATGGATTTAATAGTGTATCTGAATCTATGTTAATGGTAGAACTGTGTTTGACATATCGGTGTGTGACAACTCCAACTGCTGTTTAGACGAGTGAGCTGTTTTTTTTAGGAAAATACCAACTGTAATTTGCAAATAAGGTACAAATAAATGAAACGAAAAAATATGGTTTTATAAAAGTTTTAGGTTATCGTATGATCAATGAACGTTATTTTGTTTACATACGCTTTACACTAACACTGGCACGTTATAGCTAAAGTGTTAGTGCTTATTTTTTTTAAGTGGGGAAGTCCTCATGGATACCTGGAACTCGAGCATGGCCAGACGAGATATGTCAGACTCCTATCGACTAAAATCCCATGGCGTCCTTCTCGTAGCCTCGGGTACGCTTACGCGTTCGTCCATTAACCCAACAGCATTGAACCTTTCTATTTAACCATGACGGCCGAAGAAAAAGTCGAAGAAAGACGGTCGAATATCTATTGCGCGTGGACTTCCTCGAATCCACCAACCACGATCATAAGTTGAGGACGGGGCTGGAGGAGCGCATACGCATTGATCCTGCGCCCGGTGCGTCGGATTCCAAGCAGAGGGCTGTCTCCGTGCTTCCGTTCCGCCGCTTTCTTTTGTGATTTAGTTTCTTTACAGAAGGTCGGTAACGCCTCCCGTGACTCGTCATTACCGATCACCCTTTCCACGACGGTCGGTAACCAGAGGTCATCCCTACCCGGACGTCAGGGCCGCACGCTGCGTTGTCCAGCCAGGGCATGTCTCCAGCGTGTCAAGTGATAGTATTTAAGTTTATTTACAAAAGTGGGTTAGACGTATAATTTTCTTTTTTTTAAGTAAATGGATAATCCACAAAGAAGGTGATTTTGTACCCACCTGTTTTACAAATTAAACACATTTATATTGTAGTAAATATGTCTAGTTTGTGTAGTATTAAGGTCAGTATTTTCTTAAAATCTTAAATCCTAATCAAAAAAGTAGATTTAATTTGTATTTATTTTACACTTTCAATTTTAAATTGTAATGAATTCTCATAAACAATTTTATGATACAGTTTTATTGTATTTAAAGTTAAGAACTGTTAATATTTTTTATTTCTTGTATTTTCACACAAATTTTGTCCAACGTCTTCTTGAATTAATTCTGAACACCTTCAAGCGAATTTGTGAACTTATTTAAATACGTTAATTTTAATTTGTCAATGTAACAGACGGATTAATTTGGAGAAACAACAAATTTAATTTATACATGGTTTAAACTTTTTTCCGCAGTCGGTTTTTACATTTTTAATTCAGAATCTACGACACCTAGTGAGTTACGTCAATTCAAATCAGTGACAAATATTCGACGCTTATCATAAAGTAGTGTATATAACATCTTTTATATATCACAAGGACAAGATCTTATATGATCATTTTACAAAAAAAAAAAATGAAATTTTATAACAGTCACAATTTTTATTAGTACAGATTTTAGATCGCATACGAACAAAGGGAACATAAAAATAATAACGGACATGTGTAATTTTCCTTCAGAGACGTAGCGAAAAGGAAACGATGCCCTTTATAGCGCCCCCGACACGTACGTAACGGCTTCGCATAGGAGTGCCGGCTAGGTGGCGCACGGTCGGATGTTTCAGTGGCGGGCGGCCGGGCGGCGGCCGGCAGCCGGCGAACCGGCTAATTGGAGCGGCGCTGCACAGCGCGAGGACAAAGGGCCGTTCAGGAAACGCCTCGTGTCCGCCAGTTACGAGTTTTACTATCGATAACACACTTATGTACGATATCGCGCTCGTTTCTCATATGTGTATTGATGTTTGGGACGAAGTTCCATAACGCGGCTTGCGGTAGGAGTTGATTGGTAAAAATGGTAACATAACGAAAAAGCGTTACGTCCCCTCCATGAGACTTTTTATATCTGTTTCGAAATTTATTTTTGGAACGAAGTTCCTTAGCGCGACTTGCGGAAGCTGTTAGTTGGAAGAAATTGTTATGTAAAAAAAAATGTGCCCACTCCATTCGACTCTCAGCGACTCTCTTTTGCTGTCTCACTCTGAAAAACTCTAGTTAAGTAGTTAGTAGTTGTCTCAAGTTTATTAGCATTTTTTGAAAATTTAATTTACAATTCACTATTTCATATCTAATTTTTAATAAACCAATATTTTTCCTTAAACATTAAGTGAATCTCTTCGATTTTATTCTTACCTTTACATTACTCATATTGAAAAAAGAAACTTCGTTTTTGACGGGGGTCCCCCGTACTGCCATTTAAATTTATCCTTCAAATCGAGCCTCCCGGTCCTATTCATATATATTTATGATCCAGGCAAACGCCCGGCGCGCGACTGACAACGCTCAATATCCGACCAATAGCCGAGTACAAACATGGAAATTTGCTTGATCTGGCTGGATGCGTGTGCCACACTCGCTCACCGTGATTTATTAATTAACCTAGACCGTATAAGGTAACGCCATTAGAGCCAGTCCGAGCGGTCTTGTTGCAAATCAAGTGCTATAGGGGATACGTGACGTGTGCTTCTTTATAGCTATGGTTTTAGCCCTATGATATAAATGTGTGTAGGCTCTTTTAGTTATGTTTTTTGTAGTTTCTAGTTTTGTAGATTTCTCTGGTTCATCGTTTTGAAGACGTTGAAGAACGAAGAACAAGTACATAAATCTAATATCTTGCTTTGTTTTACTTAGAAAGATTTATTGCACGTATGAGAAAGAAATTGTTAGAACAATTACCTTCGATATGCGAAAGCAAAATAAAATAAACACAATTTTTTTGTTTTAATAAATTTGAGCAGTGATAAAAAAAATAAATGATTGTCTGTAAGGTCGGTTTACGAACGATAGTTTTATGTGATAATGTCATAAGAAAACATTTATGAAAAATCGCATTATTTTATGAATGGAATTGAATTATTATCATTGAATTACCATTATTTTGTATAATACAAAGGACTTAACTGAAAATGACGATGTTTTTTGAAAGATTAACATTTATTGGCACTCGTTAATTCAAATATTTTTCTACTTAAATTATACAGTAAAGAGATAGATGCGTCACAAGCCGAACGCTTAGGCCGATCGAGCCTCTCTATTGTTCCGCGCTCTCGCTCGCACGCTCGGCTCAGGCGGAACGCGACAATGAGTCATGCTTTTTCGTGTGAGTAGCCGACGTTCATCGATTTATAAGACGTTATCGCGTCAAAAAAAAGTTCAAGGAAATGAAAAAAAAAACGTGAATTTATTCATCCCCAATATCGAAAAGACCTTAAGACAACAAAAGTGTTCACGTAGTTAAGTTTTTGGAATTGAAAACAGTGAATAGTGTAGGCAATGACGCCAAGGATTAATTTTTTCCCGTATCTTGTATACTGATATTGATATAATAAAAAAAAGCAAAAAAAAAAACTGCCAAAAAAGATTCAGTTTTTTTAAAAAACATAACGAGATAAACAGACAGATAAGACTTTGAGACTAATTAGAGTTAAGATACTCAACTAATTCGATAACTCGAAAATACGCTACCGCGAGTACGAGATCACATCTCTGAAGTTGATGTAACGTAATGTTGAAACGACGACATGAAATCGCTTCGATCTCTATTAATGTCCTAAATTGCCGAGCACGTCGAGCAGAAATAACATAATAAATAAATAATGAACCTTAAATAGAATCCGGCCGGGTCACGCGTCATGGCAAATTTGAAGGCTTTCCGGCTTACTTAATTTTCTTAATCGATACGTATCCCCTCCAGCGATGCGGATTGCGGCTTCGTGCCTTCGCAGACTCGTGGAGAAGCTGATTCTGTTCGGAGGGAAGGTAACGTTTGTGTGAAAGCTCTCTGCCGTGAAATCGGATTAAAAAACGGCATCCGATAGGATAAAGCTTTCGACGTAATCGTCTTTAGCTGATCAAAACAAAGTGACCATTGTTTTGTGTTGTACCATTTACATATACGTTACTAACTTTCGTCCGAGGCTTAGCGCGTCTGGGCACAGAATTGATACCTTCATTTCTTATGTCTAGCAGTCTCTCTGTCCATCACGGTACCGTTTTCGGTCGTGTTCTCTATTTAAATCGGCATTCTAAATTCTTATTCCGATTTTGTTCCCGATTCCGATCCCGGGTCCATTCTGGATTTGTTATGTCGAATATCTGATTCGTTTATTTATTTATTATAATAACAATATAAAAATAATGTGACTTCAAAATGAAGGAACTCTCGTATAATTTCAAACTCTCCCCCCATTTTAGCATTTTAAAGGTTCAGTTTCTGAAAACCGTGAAATAAGCGTTTCTTTATTTCTAACAAAGATTTGAAATACCAGTTTTTATGATCCTAACTTAAAAACTAACGCTAGTCTTATACAAACTCACAACTATCATTTTATCCATTTAGGGTTGAATTTTTGAAAATTATGAAGCACTTAAAGCTCGAATAACTTTTTTCGTGATTGCAATTCCAAAATAACGATACTTGGAAGTATCGTTATTTTGGAATTATTGTATTGTATTGATACTATAACAATAAAAGTCCATTGAATATTTCACCCTCTTTATCACCTTCTCAAGGATGAGATTTCTGAAATGTCTTTTTTAGTTTTCGCTTACAATATGAAAGTAAAACTTGTGAAAAATTTCTAGCTTTTAGATCCTAGTTAGTCAGTCAGTAAATCAGTTTCTACGGTAACAGCTTCAATGAAGTTGTTGATCTAGTGGCTACGTTTACGACGTTGTGATTAATTGAAAATTGACGTATATGAAGAGTTTATTTCGTTACATGATTTGTGAGTTTTATACTAACACATGTTGTGAAACGATTTAAAACGGTTATTTGTGGTAGTCGCATAATCGATATTTGTGTATATATTTTCAAAAAAAAAGTATGTATGTATTATATCAACTACCTGGTACTCATAATACAAGTCCCGTTGCTTAATTTGGCACCAGATGGTGTTGTGTTTATGACTGTTTATCTTAAAAAAAAATGTATTTAGTATTGTGCTTAGTCGAGTATCTTTTAGGATTACAGTGCAAAATTTTTTCAATGAGAGGAATTAGCGATGATTTGTTCAGCACTTTTCTTTCACATTTCAATGTAAAAGAAACGGCCTCGAATTTCACATAATATAATTAACGTCGCACACATGATTCTGTAATTGTTTTTATTTATTTTTTGTTATTAACGAGTTATATCTCATTTTAATCGCTCAGTATGCTACTTTGTACGCTCACACAGATAAGAGATGATAACCTATTTTTTTAGTATATACTTCCTCGTTTTAAGTGAGACATCCAGATAAGGGATCGTTAATTCACCACTATAAAATGTTACAATGCAAACTCCTTGAGTGTCTGTCTGTATATATTATTTTATTTGGGTTTTCAACAATGGGTACTATGTATTAAAACGAAGATTGAAATGCATAATTTGTAAAAGTTTTCGTACGTTTCGTAATTTTTATTGCATATGTATCAGTTATGTTAAATACGTACGTGTCAAATACGTTAGTATTAAAAAAAAGTTAATACTTGGTTGGGTAAAAAAGTCAATAGTTGGATGGGTAATTTGTGTGTGAATGAGAGTAAGTTAGGTTAAAATACTTAACTATACCGAAACCTAAAAAATCTAGTTTTGATAGAACGTCAACCTTAACGTAATACATTTAGTTATTAAAGTTAATCGACATAAATCGTTGAGCTCTAAGAATACACAAAGTGCCGAAAGCATAAGGTGAAAAGTTGTAAGAGGTATTATATTTCTATTTATTTTCATCTTCTATTTTTATTGACGTTTCAAGTTTCCTACTATATTAATGACGGACACAAAAAATCAAGAGCTTGACATGACTTAAACACAATAACCACGTAAAAAAATACATATTCTCCTAAAATAGCGTGATGCGTCCGTTTTTCGGGCAATTAGCCACCCATTGATGGTGTTGAACAATGAGAAATTTATTATACAGAGTGCTCTGCATGCCCTCGATTCGCGTTCGTTAGTGCTAACAAACTTTACGACTTTATTATGGACGAGAAAACACTTGGTAAATATACACAATCATAATTTATTATTTTTAGGTTTATTTTTTAGAAACATGTAGACGTTTCTACAATGTCTGATACAAACGATACAATGTTAGTAATTTTCCATATGTTTAACAAAAGTTTATCGCTTTTGATTCGTCTTTACGCATATCGTCAAAAAAACGTCACAATTATTTAATTCGTTTGAGTGACGTCGCCACCGAAACAATTTCTATTAACATTTCGCAACTTACTACCCGCCAGCGACATGGAGGAGTAATAAATAAATAAACTGTCAAACTGGGAGTACAACCCAAAACTTTTTGCATTTAATAAAAAGTACACCTTACCCACCACATGAGGGACATATTTTATTTATTCGTTTGCTTGATGATTTCGCAAAACTCACGACACGGAAAAAAATTTGAGTTTTATTTGGATTATACGTTTGCGATCCATATTGATACTTAGACTGCGTTTTATTATTGTTTACCTGCATGTGCAATGCATGCATAATGCATTTTCGCATTGACTAATTTTCAGAAATAATAGACACCGACGTGGTCACGACCAGGTGACCAGGATCAATACGAAGCAATCCTTCGCTATCGTGTCGGTACGTCTTGGAGTGTCGTTCAAAATTAAAAACAAGTCCAGTATGGCAGAACCTTAAAACTCACACAGCCCGATGCAGTCCATCGCCTTATTCAGACGCTGCTCGTGCGCCGCCCGGCCGGCGTACAAAACGCAACGAAGCGAAAACAAGCAAAGTAACTATGAGCGGATGACTTTGAATACAGTACAGTGAGGGCGGCAGGTGATTGTGTTTGAGATGCATAAAATGCGTGTACGGCAGGTTATTGTGTTTGAGATGCATAAAATGCGTGTACGGCAGGTGATTGTGTTTGAGATGCATAAAATGCGCGTACGGCAGGTTATTGTGTTTGAGATGCATAAAATGCGTGTACGGCAGGTGATTGTGTTTGAGATGCATAAAACGCGCGCACGGCGGTTATTGTGTTTGAGATGCATAAAACGTGTACGGCAGGTGATTGTGTTTGAGATGCATAAAATGCGCGCAGGTTATTGTGTTTGAGATGCATAAAATGCGTGTACGGCAGGTGATTGTGTTTGAGATGCATAAAATGCGCGTACGGCAGGTTATTGTGTTTGAGATGCATAAAATGCGTGTACGGCAGGTGATTGTGTTTGAGATGCATAAAATGCGCGTACGGCAGGTTATTGTGTTTGAGATGCATAAAATGCGTGTACGGCAGGTGATTGTGTTTGAGATGCATAAAATGCGCGTACGGCAGGTTATTGTGTTTGAGATGCATAAAATGCGTGTACGGCAGGTGATTGTGTTTGAGATGCATAAAATGCGCGTACGGCAGGTGATTGTGTTTGAGATGCACAAAATGCGCGTACGGCAGGTTATGTGTTTGAGATGCATAAAATGCGCGTACGGCAGGTTATCAGGTTTGAGATGCATAAAATGCGGCACGGCAGGTGATTGTGTTTGAGATGCATAAATGCGTGTACGGCAGGTGATCAGTGTTTGAGATGCATAAAATGCGCGTACGGCAGGTTATTGTGTTTGAGATGCATAAAATGCGCGTACGGCAGGTGATTGTGTTTGAGATGCATAAAATGCGTGTACGGCAGGTGATTGTGTTTGAGATGCATAAAATGCGCGTACGGCAGGTTATTGTGTTTGAGATGCATAAAATGCGCGTACGGCAGGTTATTGTGTTTGAGATGCATAAAATGCGTGTACGGCAGGTGATTGTGTTTGAGATGCATAAAATGCGCGTACGGCAGGTTATTGTGTTTGAGATGCATAAAATGCGTGTACGGCAGGTGATCAGGTTTGAGATGCATAAAATGCGCGTACGGCAGGTTATTGTGTTTGAGATGCATAAAATGCGGTACGGCAGGTGATTGTGTTTGAGATGCATAAAACGCGCGTACGGCAGGTTATGTGTTTGAGATGCATAAAATGCGTGTACGGCAGGTGATGTGTTTGAGATGCATAAAATGCGCGTACGGCAGGTTATCAGGTTTGAGATGCATAAAATGCGCGTACGGCAGGTTATCAGTGTTTGAGATGCATAAACGCGCGTACGGCAGGTTATTGTCGAGATGCATAAAATGCGCGTACGGCAGGTTATTGTGTTTGAGATGCATAAAATGCGTGTACGGCAGGTGATTGTGTTTGAGATGCATAAAATGCGTGCACGGCAGGTGATCAGTGTTTGAGATGCATAAAATGCGCGTACGGCAGGTTATTGTGTTTGAGATGCATAAAATGCGCGTACGGCAGGTGATTGTGTTTGAGATGCATAAAATGCGTGTACGGCAGGTGATTGTGTTTGAGATGCATAAAATGCGCGTACGGCAGGTTATTGTGTTTGAGATGCATAAAATGCGCGTACGGCAGGTTATTGTGTTTGAGATGCATAAAATGCGCGTACGGCAGGTTATTGTGTTTGAGATGCATAAAATGCGTGTACGGCAGGTGATTGTGTTTGAGATGCATAAAATGCGTGTACGGCAGGTGATTGTGTTTGAGATGCATAAAATGCGCGTACGGCAGGTTATTGTGTAAATGTTTCTGTTTTCACGAATCCTCATAAAACAGGCGTATCGACTTGAAGGCAATTTAGGAATGGACAGTTCTTATCTGTTATTATTACAAACTCACGCCTATTTCCCCGAAGAGTGGTCAGAGACTACAGATTTACGCATGGTAATGATCTTTGCACATCTCTTTTGCTTCATTGACATTCATCAATTTTAATGCAGGCTCGCCGTTTTCGGGTGCTTAAAATTTGCACCTATAGTTACTATACCAGCACTTAGTCTGCAATTTTGTTTATTGGAAATATTCAAAGACAAGACATTATTATGAGTGAAAAGGTTGTGTTATAATGATTTATAGAAATGCGTGGAAAATAGGAACATGCACAATGTACGTGCACATTTTCTCACAATCTCGAGGGATATTTGTCGTATGAGAAAGCTTTGTCGAGGAGTTATTGTGTCTACTTATATTTTTCTCTGTGAAAACATCACGATCTATAAGCTATAACATTATTAAAAATGTTTCAAAATGGCATTATACAATTACTATCAAATAGGTATTCGAGTTTGAGGTAAATCATAATTTTAACTTGTGTAATAGGAATCGGCCGATTCATATTTGGCCAGAAAAGAATGATGATATTAAGTGTTATTATTAAATACGGGTGATGATCTAAAAAAAGCACAATTCGCATTTTGTATTTACGTGTGGATTCGCAAAATGGTTTAAAATTACGACAAAGTTTGCTTATAATTTTAACTGCTCCCACTGGTAGAGATTTGAACAAATTTAATTCTCAAGTTTACAATTATAATTTCTAATTTACGTTGCGACAGTTTCTAATAAAACACAATACATAGACATGGCATATCAATGGAGTGACGTCAGTAAACACAGATGATTAATGTATCAAAAGTACTAAGATTTGTATTTATTAAATCAAAAATGAAATTTGAGACACCTGAAAATTATCTCAGAAAATCAGTTTTTTATTAATTTTTTTTTGCATAAATTTTTATTTCGCATTGATATTTCTATGCAACGCAGTGATTTTGCAAAGTCTTAACAATTTTTTTTTTGTGTTAGTAATTGACATAAGAACGTCGGAAAATATATCGGGCATTGGACATGTATAGTACAACGCACGATACTCTGCCGCTCCGAATTGCTTACGAATGATTCAATGCGCAGGTAGACAGAAAACTGCCCGACTCTTCATTCTTATTTTACACATTTATTTTACGCCTTCTTGGCTAACTTCACAGCAGCAGAGTTTCGTGCGTTGTACTTGTACTCCGATGGCTCCGAAAAGCCATTCGCAGAGGAGAATGAATGAGCTACCGGTATATGATATAAGACAGGAAACACAGTTAAAAGTGTAAAAAAAAATCTTATTATTCGAGGAGCGCGTTTATGCCCAACTACCCATCATCATCTATCAGAAATTCAAGAAAATATTGTAGTAGAAATTTTGATCGTCAACGAAAACATGAGCACAAATATATATTTGGATAATAGCTAGATGACACATCAAAACGCAAGTTCGGGTGTGTAAATCGGCCCATATAGATACGGTATAGATTATTTTAGATTATTATAGATTGACAATCGAAAATTGTAAATATCAAGTACTTTTTTTTAAAACATTTTATTCAATATAATTTTCCTTGAATTTATTCGGAAAGATCTATTAGTGTGATTTTCCAGAGTTTCATAATACGTGCTTCAAAAGTTAGAAGCGAAGGCAAAAAGGTAATGATTTATATAGCTAATGAGCCAAGAATTATTCACCTCAGAGGAAAACTCACTTAAGAGCCTTTATCACATTATCAAATACTTATAAAAGGACACTCCACATAATGGAGTTCGCAAGAAATAATTTTTTCAACTCTCGACTTTATATAATATAAGGAAAGCTACTATTTAAATCTGTATTTTATAAGTTTATTCCATGAATGAATGCTGGTTTGCTAATGTAAGCCTGTTATTTAAACAGATCTGTATATTTTTTTTCACAATCGATGAAAAATTGTACAGTAATAATAAAGTTATGACATACGGACGAACGGATAGATGTGGACAACGGAACATACAGACGGATGAACAGGACGAAAATGTAAGGGTTCCTTTTTGAATTCAGCTACGGAACCCTAAGAATTATACGTAAATAATTTTAAGCAGCCATTTGCTTCGTGCAGGTGGTATGAGTCATCAAACATTTATCAAAGATTTAAATTATGGCAGGCTAGATAATTTATTAAAATAAAATTAGTCATCAAGTTACTATTAATCTTTTGTAACTATTTCAAAGATAAGCTGATTAAATGTTTATATAATTGTTATTGTGTTGTGTTGATGTATGGGAATTCCCAACATTTTATATAGGCGATTCTAAACTACGATTACAATAAAGTGGGGTAGTCAGCTATTTATAATATGAACATGCGAAATAAATTGAATTTCCCAAGTCTAAAATTTAATAGAATTATTATATGATTTATTTATAAAACATATATTTGATAGCAACAGGACTTACGTTCTATTAATTTTGATAGTCTATAATAAATGGTCGATATTTATTAAATTTGCGTATAATGGATTGCTTAAACTTTATATAAATTATGATACCATTAACATACTCTTAACAAACTACAACTCCTAAACATTATCAAACAGTTTATCGCGGTTTCCTTTGATAATGAAAGTGTATATAAAGTTCTGGGTAAGAATAAGAGAGTAAGAGGAATGCTCTAATAAACAATAATAAAAATTCGGTCTTAGACAAAGTTTTTCGTATTTCATAATTTAAAAATTGGAATAAAATCTCTTTGGTTGAGCTGTTTGTATCTGGGTAGTTTTGACACAATTAAATAGATGACCTTTTAAAAAATTAAAATAGAAATAAAAAACCGGCTAAGGGCATGTCGCACCATGCTCACTGTAAGGTTCCGAAATTGTTACTACAAAGAAATGCATTACAGACGAAACAAACTATGTTGTTACACATTTTTCCATGTTTCCCGCAAATAATAGTTCTGATCATTTGAGCCGACTATAAATAGAGAAACAAGTAGGAATGTCAATTACTCTTAAACCAGTGTAAATTAAAGTGCACCAGCAAAAGAGCGTGTGTTCCTAGCACTTACGTTCTTTTGTCGAGAAATGCAGTTTTTCGGCAACAACTCAAAAACGGTAAGTCCGATTATGCTTAAGCGTTACCTTTATAATTTTTTTCCTAGTTTTTGGATATATGGTTTAAAAAATAAAAGGGAGGACACAATTTCTGCTATTTTTGAAGCGATTATTCCTAAAATCATTCAATTAGTCAAAAAATATTTATTTTTTATATTCAACTATTAAACTAACTAGCGGCTTATACAAGACACCTACACTCTAAATTTCATCAATATAAATCTAGTAGTTTTTGAGTGAAATGCCCGTGATGTACAAACGGGCGGACAGATGGACAGACATGATGGAACAACAAGGGTTCCGTTTGTGCCATTTTAACTCGGAACCCTAATTAAAAACCGTGGCACATCATTTTTCTATTGCTTTTCTGTCCCCCAAAATGAGTGAATCAAACGTAAAAACTTGATATATTTTGAAATTTTATTACAAAAAAAGAAAAAAATGTGATATAAGGCGCGAATAAATTTTTGATGTTTATGTACCTAATGCAGTATCGTTAAGAGTAGCAAAAAACTGGTCCAAGTGTTTTTAGTCAGGTAGTTTTGATGTCATAAAAAAACCTCGTTCTAGTCGACTTGTTACAAATAAAGTAGATGTCAATTTAGAAAAATGAGAGCAATATCAGCTTATTAGTTCTATAGATATAGCTAAAGAGTTAGGGATTGATCAAAAAAGAGTTTTGACCCATTTAAAAAAGCTGGATATACAAAAAGCTCCATACTTGTGTCCCACACGAGCTCACTAAAAGAAATCTAATGAATCCTGTACTTATTTGCGATTCTCTATTGAAACCGAACAGATTTTGAAAAAAATCATGACTGATAAAGAAAATAGATTACCCAACAAGAAGCGCGAAAAGGTTATGGTTAAAACGAAAGCAAACTCCACGGACTATGGTGAAACTCGAATTAACTTACAATAAGATAATACTAAGTGTATGGTGGGATTGGAAAGGCATTATTCATTATGAGCTTCTACCGCCGGGCAAAGCCATCTAGTTCGGATTTCTTCGGTCAACAGCTGATGAGACTCAAGCAAGAAGTAAAAAAAAACGGCCGAAATCGATCAACAGAAAGGGTGTCGTTTTTAACAATGATAACACCAGACCACCCACATTTTTAGCCACTCAGCAAATATTGAGAGAGTTTGGTTCAGAAATGTTAATGCATTTACCATATAGCCCTGACCTTGCACCCCCAGATTTTTACCTGTTTCGGTCGCTTCCGAATTCTTTAGGTAGTGTTAGATTAATATCAAGAGAGAACTGTCAAAAGTACTTGTTTTTTGATCAGAAGTTACAAAATATCTACAGCAATGGGACTACGTCACTATAGTGACATAAGTGTCCTTACGAAATGGAAACAAGTTGTTGAATAAAATGGCTTAAGTATATATTATAATTAGATCTAAATAAAATATAAAGGAAAATTATCTTGAATTGGTGTATATATAAAATACAAATTTAAAATATTTGTAGTTGTATTTTTCAGTTTAAATACACTCTATTTTAATACTTCATACACAATAGAATGATACAAAAGGAATTCAAAATAGTCTCAATAATAATCTTGATAAGAAATTAATATTAGTACAAAGATAGTTAAAATAATTATAAAGTTGTTGTTTAGTTAGGTGTCGTCATGTTAATGTATGCATTATTTAATTTTTTTTGAGTGTTACGACTTAAATTTAAAAAGTCAACAAGAAACTAAAATTAATAATGACTAGCCATCATAATAATTTTATTTCTTGTGGCTCTGTTTATCCTTTAGTTTTAAAACGCGACGAACAAAATATCTCTCTATCCTCTCATCGTCTTCCAAATAAAACTCGAGATGGCAGAATTACGCTATGGACAGAACATAAGTAAACACTACAGCCGTAAATCACGTGCGTCGACTGCTACCTCCATGGAAGCTTTATTTTCCCCGACTACTAGAAATTCGCGTCGTTTGTTGTTTTAGCAGCTTTTCATGAAATCAACGAAAACACTGGGTAAAATACTTAGCTATGGGATTTGTAAGAGCAAAAGAGATATAATATGCCCATATATATATCTATCATATCAATAATATTGTAATACCGAAGTCGTCTACGTCAAAGGCCGAGCGGGCAAGATTTTTATGATTATAATAAACTAGCTTTTGTCTGCGGCTCTGCTCGCGTGGACATTATAAGTGATTCCTCATTTATTCAATCCCGATTCTGTATTCGATTTTCGTTCCGATTTTGCACTTAGTTCCGATTCCATAGTGTTCTCTATTCCAATCTTAGTTTGTCTCTTTTCCAATTTCGCTAAGAGTCTCAATTTCGATATCGGTCCCGGTTTCTTATAAATTATTGTACCGCAACGAATTATTCGACAGTACACAAAATCATGTGTAAAATCAAGTAAATCTGTGTGCCAAGTTTCATCTAAATCTATTCAGCCGTTTATAGTTTGCAGTTTAAGTAACCAAAGTTCGTCACAAAATATCACATTTGTAATATTATAATAAAAAAATATAGTATCGACAAAAGATGCTGTGTAAAAATCCTATCCATTCATTTTAATCAGCTATGATTTTTTGATTATACTATGATTTTATTACATAACTTTCTTACTATTAAACTATTTTCAATAATCATAGTTACAATCGAATTCTCGACACTCTTTTACTTTCGCTTTCGCTCTACTTCACCCTCTCACACCAAATCTTCCTTTTTCTCTCACCCTCCCTCCCAATCCTCATCGGCCACTGATAGCGATCCTTCTCTAAGCCAAGCAAACAATAAATATGGCCGACAAAATAAAATAAAAGTAATGATTTTTTATTGTTTAAGTTATAAAGAGATTGAACATTTGTTTATTTTATTTACAAATAAAATAGACAATTTGTTTATTTTATTGTATGTTTAGTTGTAAATAACTGCATAAATTTTGAAAAAAAAATACCAATGAACAAACAGATCCACAACAAAAGGTAGCCAATGCCCGTTACTTGATATCCAACTATCTATGTGCTAAATTTCATCAAAATTGGTATAGAAGTTTAGGCGTGAAAACGTAACAGGTATGCGGACAGACAGACAGTGACACTTTCGCATTTATAAGTATGAATTTCATAAAACTAGTTTAGAGGGTATTAAAAGCGTTGGTAGAACATATTTCAATGATTTCTAGAATTTTTGTCTGTCCGCGAACTTCGCAAAAACCACTGGATAGAATCAGATTAAATTTGTTATGGTAATATTTTATACACCGAGAAATAATTTTTATAGTTTTTACTTTGTTTTTCTGCTATTTTTCCAATATTATTTTTATTTCGAAGAGGACCGGAATTGAAATATAGATTAGAATCGGAATCTAAAACATTGAAATCGAAAGTAGAAAATAGATTGGGATCATGGTCGACCGCGTGATCGGTCAATATTAGAGACGAGATACCTTCGATGTCCACACGGGTGGAACCGCTCGCAAACATTTGTATACGATATATACAAAAGGGGTTTCAGGACGAATAGAAAGAATTCTAAGGGGGGCACCGCTAATTAATAATGTAATCATGCAATTTTTGATATGCTTCCTTCTGAACGTATAATACAATGTGTATTTATTACATAGATAATAAAACATATACAAAAATATCATCGAGAAAATATGTGAAACTATCCCGAATTTTATTTTATGTAAGCTTGGGCCACAGATTTTTAGGTTTCCGCTAAGTTTCATCATCACAGATCCACAACGAAGAGTTGGAGCTGCAAATGTTTGACTCTAAAATACATTATTTTATCAGTAGAGGTACTTACAATATGTATGTAGGTAGGAGGGAGAAATAACTTTGGTAGATCTCTGTTTGTGGTAACTACTGGACAAGGAATCCAAATTCCAAAACATGGTGAAATACGCATGTTTTTGTTTTATCGAGCGCTACTTGCTTTAATTATTGTTCACCGCAACATATTTCAGAGTTACGGAGATGGAAGTGGAACGTGTTTTAGTTACTGCCACTTTCCACAAATGCACTTCCCTACGAAGTGAAAGGGTGAGATACGGAATTTTATTGCGCATCAGAATAAAGCGATGGCACGCTCTGTACGCACGTGAGAACAGTGAATAGCATTGAGGTTGTGTGAGGATTTGGCTGGAATCTGATCGAGTTGAAATTAAATTGTATAGGAATCCATACGAAATCTTGACCTATTAGATGCGAGTGAAACTTTGAGGTAAAAACTATTATAACAATGTCAGTTGTGGCAATGTTACTCACGGAATAAGAACAACTTTTGATTTTAGAGTAATACTTGTACGTAGCAAGCGTTGTATTTCAAGAAATTAGACTATTCTAAGAAAACGCTATTGATCATAGTACCTATGGTAGCTCAGCGATGGTCTTGATTATCGCATGGAAAATTTGCCGTCACACAAGTTTTTGAACTATTTTTTTCTGCACAGTTAAGGCGAGTGACATTTACATTTCAATTTACACAAACATTAAAAATTTACTGAGCTATATTCATAGTTAACGGCTTGTAACTCGTTTGTCAAGCGGGTGTTCATCATAATCACTAGGCTATCACTCCTGCCGCGTGTCAGTCTAGATAGGAATAATCAATGTTATTGTGTATACATTGCGCTGGCTGTATGTTTGTTTTAGAATTACCCATGTGGGGTCGCAGCATGCGGTATACGGCACCGTAGAAGTGCAGTCCCGGTAGAAAAGTCATAGCGACCATCAGCTCGAACAGCCACAGCCTCGCGGCGCGCTTCACGTCGCCGAAGCCGGCCAGGACGGTGCCCACGCCTGCGTCGATCCTGAAAATTACGTTACAACCGTACACTCCAACAAAGTGACGGCAGGCGTCAAAAACAGGAATAAAGTAAATTAGTCACCCCAAAAGAAAAAAATGTTTGAATATTGAATTTTGTTAGCTATATATGGACAATTGGTGGAATTGAAACTTGTGTTGGGATTTGTACTTCTAAGATATTGATGATCGTAAAGTAATATATACATTTAAAAAAAATATTCGGCATGAAAATAGTCAAAAGTATGCTAGATTCGTATATTTTGATGTTTCTATTGAGTTATCGACGTTGATACGTGTGTAATGGTTTATAATAAAAATTACAATAATAATGAATTTTCTACTCGATTTTCTTATAAGCAAAATAAAGTTGCTTCCACATTCACATGGCCGTTTGAATTTCCGACTATTACCGGGGGCGTCGATCATAATTTTATTACAATATAAGTGAAGGTTTCAACCCAAAAAAAAAATGACACTAGTTTTCATACGTAGTTTACATAAGCATAGCAAGTTCGAACCTCTCAATAAGCACCAATATTCTAAAGTTTTTGCCCGAATATCCAACGACGTTTTCACATGTCTTTATTAATAAAAATTTTGGTTTGCAGCTCGTCTTCCATCACGAGTCATCTTCGTAGTTATATACGTTCTAATATATAGCATTATGTTTTACTTGATGGAAATCCATAATAGGACATTTGTATGCACTAATGTGCAGAATACAACTTGCCGCTGACCATCAAATCGGCTCTTCCATTAGAAATCATTCACTTGAATTTCAGGATTAGATAGTGCAGTTACACATATAGCTTTTGTTGGCTCCTTGCCACAAGTGGAATTTACGATTATATGATACATCTTTTACCCGCGACTTTGCATGTGTAGATTTCACGATTGTATGTTATAGTTTCCGACCGCTACTTCGTTCATGTGATTGTATGTTATTCTCGACCTCATCCACATGGACCCCACTATTCACAATATTTCGAGCCTCCTACACCGTAATGTGACGAAACATTTTTCAAATTTGGTTTAAATCAGTTCGTTCTTTATGTATGCCGCTTGAATAAACAAACAAATAAACTATAATGTCAAAAATTTGTTTTGACCTAGAATATATTTTATTAGTTCAATGTATTCATGTTTTCTAAAATATCTTCAACGTATACTTTTATACATTTATAGATACACTTACAAATTTATAATAGCGTTGAGATATTTTCCTTGTCGAATTGAATTTATTTTTGGCGATGAAGTCTTTTATACTGTATAAGTAGAACTTAATATTTTCTTAAACTTGACTATGTATCAAAATTAACGTTAGAATTTAAATTTGTATGCTAAAAATACTCCAGTTAATTAAATAACTAATTTAGATCTGTGTGGTAAATTGACTCTGAGAGAAAAGGCCGTGATAAATGGAGCAGACGGAGAGCGAAGTTGATCCCTTAGGGCTTAAGCGAGCCCGTTTTCATTTTCGGTACAGACAACTCAAAATTTTTCTTTTTTTAATTTTCAGATAATCATAAACGGCATTCATTTCGATGTTTACATCGAAATAGTCTTAAAAAACACGTTTTTCTGTGTAATTTTAGAACATTTTTGGTGCGATTTGTGAAAAGTTAAAAGCGGTCAAAGCTTTCACGTGATGTTATTTTCGTGTAAATAAATTTTGATAAACATATTTAAGCTGTGATTTTTTTAATTTACGCGCAGTAAATAAAGGAATAACTGCCGTCAAATTTTAAGATAAAAAAAAGTAGATAATAAACAATAATCATCAAAAAGTATTCAAATCATATCAAAGAAAATTCACTTACTTGCCATGCTGGAAGAAATCGTACAGTACCGTGTCGAGGAACAGCATCGCCAATATGACCAGAAATATATGATAGATCGCACGAATGTGGCCCGACGTGGTCAAAAGCTGCGTGAGTAGAGAGTCCCGCGGCACGAACTGAGTCTTGGACTGCGCGTGCGGCTGCAACTCCGGCAGACTCGACTTTTTGTGGTTTTTAATGCGCTGTCGGACTCCCGATCCCGTCATCTTGCGTGAGCTGGAAATGAATTACAATTTGGAGTCGCTGCTATTAATTTAATGAATTGGAAATTTCTTGTACTGCATTTCCAAGCACTTGAAACTATTTCAAACACTTAAAATGACTAATAGCGTTTGTCTCAAAATTATAAGAAGCGTCTATGAGCGATAATATGTATTTAGCGGATTATCTTCGTTTTATGCCGTACAATATTACTTAAATTTTCACTGGCCTTTTCATTGGTATTTATTTTCATGCCTCAATTGCGCTCGTTTCTTCCGTTCAGTTTTAATAGAAAATTCATATGAAATAGTAGCTTAAGACGTTTCTACTTAAGCTACCATCTACTGCTACTACTACACTATTTTTGTACCTATGTCATAAGCATTGTACTCAAAAAATACAAAATTTATGTTGATGAAGTTTCGAGTTAGAGAGTATAGGGGTCTTGTATAAACCGCTACTTAGTTTGGTAATTAAATAATAAAAATAAATATTTGTAGGGGGGTAATGTAACAGAAGCTGAAAAAAAAAATTTTTAGCAGACATCAGCGTGTGTTACATATTTCGACAGATTTTTTGTTAAATATTTTAAGGTTTTTAAGCATTTTTTTTAGATAAAGAATATTTTTGGAAATAATTGCTTCGAAATTAGCATAAATGATGTCCCCACCCCTCTATATTTTTTAAACCATATGCCCAAAAAAATCAAAAAGATAACGCTTAATAAATAATTTCAACGAAAATTACTTTGATAAATATCGGTTATAGCATTTTTGAGTTATTGTCGAAAAACAAAAGGACGTAAAGGACATGTAATGAAGATACATTCTTTTGCTGGAGCACTTTACATAAGTTTAACAGTTATAGTCGATATAGCTATTAATTTCTCTAGTTATAGGCGACTAAAATGCTTATACATACCTACTTTGTGCGGAAAACAAGAAAA
Organism: Eumeta japonica; assembly: GCA_005406025.1. Lineage (NCBI taxonomy): Eukaryota > Metazoa > Arthropoda > Insecta > Lepidoptera > Psychidae > Eumeta > Eumeta japonica. Next base: position 151,272 of record BGZK01000134.1, read on the forward strand.
AAAATTGTAACAACGTAGTGTTTTTATCTGTAGTGCATTTGTTTGTAGCAACGGCTACGGAACCTTACACTGAGCATGGCCCGACATGCTTTTGACCGGTTTTTTGTTGATATTAATCACCAAATTGCTTATGATGTATTTCTTTCTCATAAACGGCGAAGATGCCATTGAGTGTGTATTTATAGTCGTAATATATTTAATTCGCTAGCTATAAATGAGTTTGTAAGAATTTTTTCTACGGAACCATATGCCGTTTGCAGTAATACACCGATAATTTGTATGTTAAATATCTTACTATTAAAGTGGTCATAACATCAAATCGTTCCATAAATAACATATTTCTACACGTTTAATTAATCACAACCCATACCAATTCTAGGATAATGCTCAGCTATAAATATGATATGTCAAATATGTTTTATGATGCGTCAAATTTGATAGCTGTCGAGCTAAAGCCACTCGATACGCTATATTCGGAGTCGGCAGGGATGGGTCATCGTCCTCGGGCCCAGCCCGTGGCCCCGCGCTGTAGGGGTTCATGACTAATAAAGCACTGATTCGCACCATAAAATATGCTTTAGCCCGGTTCCTTAAAGGCGCGTGTAACTTCTTTACGTACAAATTCTCTGCTATAAAGAAAATATCTGTTTCAGACCTAACTTAAAAATGACTTAAGCATTTAAGTAAATTTTTTTTTATCCCTTCAACCTACGATATAATTTGAGATTGAAGCGAAAATAAATCGTTAGGTCGGTATTCTAAAACTACAGTCAACTAAATTTTTTTTCCTTCATTTGTGGAAAATAATAATGTTATTGCGGAACATTGGTGTCTTTTTTTATCCTACTGCGCTACCTTATTGTATAATAGGGTAATGTGTTTATTAAACTTGGAAACATTTTTGCCGGTAGGATACACCCGATGTGTTTTCCCTAATGTGATTTCTTTATACGCGAGCGTCTAAAATGAATTATGTGAAACTCCGTTCTGAGGTAAGATTCTTCGACGGAAACAGATAAAAGGATTACTTTTTCGCTGTATCGGGTTAAGAAAATTAGGAGCTTTATTAAAAAGTTCTGGCTCTTGGCTGGTTTTCATTTTTTTTACTTATTGTAGGGTTCCGAAGCCGTTACTACAAAGAAATACACTATAGATGAAAAACTATTTTGTTACAATTTTTCATGTTTCCCATATAGAATAGGTATAAGCACCATGATTGCTTATAACTAGAGAAACAAGTAGGTATGTCGACAACTACTCTTAAACTAGTGAAAATTAAAGCGCACCAGCAAAAGAGCGTATCTTCGTAGCACTTATGTCCCTTTGTTGCGAAACGCAGTTTTTCGGCAATAACTCAAAAACAGTATATCCGATCAAGTTTAAAATAATTTTCAATGAAAGTATTTATTAAGCGTTACCTTTGTAATTTATATATATATATATATATATATATATATATATATATATATATATATATATATATATGGAGTTACAGTTTAAAAATAAAGAGGGACACACAATTTATGTTATTTTTGGAGCGATTATTTCAGGTAATATTCCCTTAATCAAAAAAAATACTTAAAAACATTGAGTGTTTTAAAAGAACTGTCAAAATATGTGCCACAGGTTGATGTATGCTGAAAAAAGGTTTTTTGAGCTTTTATCACATGTATGGAGTGCCCTTCCTAGAAATATTTCTTTTTCTTATTCAACTACTAAACTAAACCGCAGCTTGTACAAAACATTTATATACTGAATTTCATCAATATACATGTAGCTTTTGAGTAAAATGCCTGTGACATATGTACGGACGGACATGACGAAACTATAAGTGTTCTGTTTTCTCCATTTTGGCTCGGAACCGTAAAGATGAAATGAGCATTTCGGTCAAGTGATATTAGAGGGAAATTTTATATGATATAGTTTACATTTGTCTAAGTCTTACACGAAGATTGGTCTCACTTTGATCTTCGACCATGTTTGAGAAATACGTTTTGCTATATCCTGTGGGCACGTGCCCCTGCTTCAGTACATAGAAGTTGAAGAAGATTTTTGGGCAATGTGGCAATTCAAAATTTCGTTGTTAAATAAAACAAATACTTAACACTTTTGAATTACAATTCGTTATATTCACAGAAAGCGAAAAATAGTGATTGATTCTTGGCGTCCACAACATCACTCAGCCAGAACGGCGAAAAAACAGAGTCGGTTCTTTTGCTCAGTGTAACTCTTGTAAGAGGAAGAAAAAAAATAATAGATGTGTTCGACATCAGTGAACCCTAAATATATTTAGTGACTGATGCTTCGTAAAAAAATAGCCAAAATATTAATTTCATAAGCAACACTAACTAAGAGCCTCTTCCACCATCCCCTTTTAAACTGACTTTATGTAAAAGTTCACATTTAAAATAAAATTTGCCTTCCACGACTTCCTTTTAACGGTTGTTCGGGCTAAAACCCTTTTAAAAGGAAACCAGTGGCGGCGCTAGGCGTCGGCGACGTCGGCGACCGCCGACGGCCTCGCGCCTGAAGGGGCCTCGCAAACAAAAAAGTTTTGCCTACAAGTTATTAAAAAGAGGCCTCGCAAAAAGTTTTGCCTACAAGTTATTAAAAAGAGGCCTCGAAAACCTGATGTCGCCGACGTCCACGAGTGGTGTAGCGCCGCCACTGAAGGAAACCGTGAAATGAAAATTTTATTTTTTGATTTAAACTTATTTTTTAGAGATCCTAGTCATCTTAATATCGTCTATCGTCTATCATATCAGAAAATGATGAATAACTAAATTCTTAATAAATAAAATTGCTTGAGCACTTACATACATATAATGGAATACTAATATGTATATTAATTTGAGAAGAAGTCAAAAATCAGATCTAGGAGCACTTGTGACAGCAAGGTGACGTGGTAAAGGTTTTCTAAGCCAGAATACTCGTTGCCTGTATTGACAGGCGAGGAGTATTCTGAAGAAGCTGTTGTTCAGAGCTGAAATATAGTGCTGAGCGGTTCAGCGTTAGGTTAAAGTAAGTTGTCCTTGAAATCGTAATTAGCAATCTATTATCAATTAGTTTAAAAATATAGTACGTAACTTAATAAAAAAAACAGTATTAAAGTTTTAACAATTCAAGAACTAAATTCGGAAAATTAGACTGAAAAGTTTAATAATTAAAGTTGTGTAAATTAAGAACCTCATAACAAACAGTTATATTAGTAGACATTTTATTTTTTGTCTTTTAAATGCAGTTCACAGCAAAAGAACTTTAGTGCCGACTGAGTAGTTCATGAAATTCATAAGGAAATTAAAAACAAAAAAGAACCGTGGTCTTAAGAACATTCTTTTTCGAAAAAGAAATCGCAACTGACGGGGAAACGTTAACGTCACTATAATTCAGCCTTTTACTAAATTTTTTTAAGATGGCGACGTAAATTGAGCTTTAGACTGATCGCGTCTAAGCCTAAAGCTGCGAGCGCTGTCAGTACTCGACATTCGCGGCTGTGTTTCGACGCCCGGCGCCCGCGCGCTCTACACCACGGTCGTCCGCTTTAACTCACGAGTCTTGTGTCCGGTCTTTAATACTAGTCTGTGGCAGGTTAATTGAATACAGAGTGTTTCTTTAATACATCAGCTTGTAGACGGAAAAAATATGTTTCGACATTAATTTAAATCCTTATTCATTGCACTTTTAAGAGTATTATAAGGTGTAGTCCTAAGGAACTTTGTATATTATTGGTATTTGAACATGCTCCACTAGTGTTATGAATTATAAAGAGTCCTTATGTAGTACATAGTGCAATAATCCATTTTAAATTACGAGTGGCAACCCTATTTGTACTTCGCATCCGACAGTGATTGCATGCAAAACCGAAAAATTGGACGAATGTGCGGACACGAGTAGGTCAATGTTTAAATGTCTATGTTTCTAATTAAACATTCTAGTCTAAGTTATACTAATACTGAGTTAAATTAAAATAATTACTGACAATTACCTAATCGTGTATTTTTTTTAACATCCAAAATTAGAAATTTGTAATATAAGTTAAAGTAGTTTAAAATTTATAAATGACGAGCGGAGACGCGTAGTTTTCATTACTCGCAACCGTTTGACGGTCCTCCGGTGCTCCTGCACCCAATGCACTAAACACAGCGATGTCGTAATAGATACCGTTGTTTCCGTTTGTCTAGCCGGGTTCTGTTGGACTCTGATAAGCCTATGAGCACTTTATCGTCGAGTTATCATAACCGGTTATCACTAAAGCGTATTGGAATTAGACGAACTACGGCTAATTCTATAGAAATCGTAAACAGGCATATTGATTAGAAAAAGTATGCTTCGAAAATTAGCCGCTATGTCCGTTAGTCTTGCTCTTAAATTGATAAATTAAAGACAATATTTCATTTGATTACGTAGACGAGAAGAATGCTGTAAGGACAATTATAAAATTTGTCATCGTACAGTTGAATATTAACATGTTATACAATCTGCTACTTTTGCTGTAGATGCAAGGCAAGGCAAGAAATTTAAATCTGAGTAATAATGAAAAACAACCAATATGAATTCTTCGTTCTTTATACTGCATAAAAAAATAAAAGGCCACTGCCTCAATAATAGGATCTTTTTCGAATAAGATTTAATATAGAAAGTTTATATATGGGAAAAGTGAAGAGGAAAACGGTTAGATCTTAGAAATATGGCGGCCGAAGCTTAAAGACGAAGGCGTTGCTATTCTTTCAATAAGGCTTATCGGAAAAGAAAACACAAAAGAAGGGCCTTAGAGATAGATGATCGTCTAAATGCAAAAGTAAAGCTGTCTCGTGAGCGCGTTCGGTTCAAAATACGTTTCCTTTATATTTACATAATACGAGTTCCTTGCAGATTAATTACCTCAATGTCAATTACATTTTTTTAAAATCAATAACAACATGTCATTATCATACTACTACAATCACGTCGTTGTCTCCATCAAACAACGACTGGAGCTCGGGCACCGCACGTGTGGCGTTGTCCTTTATGGAGTTCCGCTTGTTGCGGTCGGAGTGTAACATCATGTGATCTAATGTTATTGAGTTATAGACCTGCAACACGATGAAATCAATCCATGGAGAGAGCTATTTTACCTCTAGCGGTAAAATAGCTCTCTCAGTTTCGATTTTGCTACCGGTCACGGTTCTAATTTGGACGATGACGTAGCAAATGCTAATAGTGTCAAAATAAAATTTGGGTTATATTAGGTGGCAAAAAATATAAAGACGAAGAAGCTAAACTTTTTTTTTTGAAAATTTCTTGTGCGCGTGTACAACATACAGCTTGTTTGATAGCAACCAAATAAATAGTTTAAGCAAGCGAAAGAAAAACGGATAAAATAAACATGCCGGTTTCGATTTTTCATAAAACAGTATCCCTCATTACGCCCCCTTAGTTGCGTCATTATTTTTCATTTGTAAAAAATCAATGGCGTAGCTAGCATGGGTGGCACCTGGGGCGGATATCGTAGTATCACTCAAAAAAATGCAAGTAGTAGTATCTCAATTTGCCATACTTTTACGAATTTTTATAGGTGAAAGAACTGATGTATGGTTAAGATTCTTTTGTTGTATATTTTTTTTGAATTCACAATTCACGATCGGGTGAACTCGGGTGTCACCCCTAAATGGGTGGTATCCGGTGCGGGCCGACCTCGCCGCCTCCCCTTAGCTACACCACTGAAAAAATAGTTAATATATAAATTTTGGCATCAACGGTTTAGTATTTCTATGTAAAGATTTCAACCCCAATTTTACTTCCTTTCTTCGTTACTATAAAAAAAATATGCAAGTAATTTTATTTTTATTGATAACAATTAGTTAAAATATAAATAATGAAATCAATATCGTTAGTGCATTTATTTTACCTTTTTATTGGGGTAAATTTGAAAAAAACTATCTATGTAATTATTTTTCTATTTCTGTAAGTAACTAAAATGATACGTTTAACATCTGTATCTTCAACAGTTTCGATTTCTCATATAACAGAATTCACCCTTTTCATCCCCTTAGGGGTTGTATTTCCTAAAATCCTTTCTTAGTACTCGACTACGCTGTAAAATAAACATCTGTACAAACACACACACGCACTCGCACGCACGCACGCGCACGTACGCACGCATGTACACACGCACGCACGTATACACGCATACACACACACGCACGTATACACGCATACACACACGCATATACACACTCATATCTACATGTATTTATTGAAATTGCAATATATGGCACATTATCTTATAGAATTAAAATAATTAAAAATATTCTAGAAAAAGATATTTGATGACACTATAAAACAAAAAATTGTTTTGTTTCTCTTTAATATAATGAGCCCACCATTGTATACAAAGTAGAGTAAATAGATTATGAAGATATAATTTTTGATGCGTTTCAAAGGATTTGTAAATAACAACTTCATTGACGGAAAGATAGAAAACGAGATCTGAATTTACAACATCTTAAATAGTCTACGTCGTGCGATTTGTCAAATCGCGTGGCTCCTTAAAGGTCAGTGACCGACAGTCGAATTGATAACGTTCTTACCTTTTTTTATTGACGAAAAGAAAATCATTCCGAGTTAATAGTCAATAAATCTATCATAAAAAATATACATCTGAAATTAAAATTACGTTTGTGATGATTTTCAATTTGTGTATTATAAAGCTTATTACAGATTGATAAATTAATTTTGTTGTGAAGCTATAGCGGTTCTAATTAATGTTTGAATTAAAACAAACAGAATGTCTAACATAGTTTGAACTTAAATCTCGTTTGATAAAACATGCTTGTATTTTATATTTTTGTATTTTATAATTTCACTAGACGAAATTGAAATAAACATATTCATTAATTTTTGATCGCAACAATAATAGATAATAATTTAATTTTTTAATCCGCACTCCTGTGTTTAAATGTAATTTTATGCAAAATATTAATTTTTTTGTCAAATAGTTTTTAAAGGCAATTAACTGCATCAGACGAACGGCCCTCTCAGTGATCTATGCTCATGATTTATTTACAATTCTTTTAGATAGGCTTTATACAAATAAAAATCACCTATTGAAGAGAGATTAAAAATATCCATCCGAAAAGTCATATCAGTGACAGCAGTTTAGTTCCATAAATAATTTTGATTAATATACACATAAATTAACGCTTACCTTATTTCAGAATATACAATAATATTCCCTCTAAAATCGTTCGGTACTCGGCCGTGGTCGCGGCGCCGCCTGTCGGACACTCACTGACCCTTGCCACTCGTAAACGTTAGAAATCTCAGATCGTTGCGATGTTTTTGTTTACATCTAACACTTATTTCTGCAATGGACGTTTGAATTAAACGAAGTACATTTCTTTGCAATGCAATGTAGCCTTTTAAGGTGCGCGGTGTGCTTTCCGCGTGCCGTGTACAGCGACACTAGTGCGATATTAAATGTTTATTATCTGTCCGATATGTCAGACCACGTGGCTTATCTTGTTATCGACGACACAATAATTATTATTATTTAGTCGGGCTGTCTGCCGCTAAATTGATTCTAGTCGATAAGTTACATACATGTAGTAACAAGTCGATTTTGACTGTCGATTGAAGTGTTTTTTTTTTTTGGGGAAATTCGTGGGTATTTAGCTATTTACACTTAATATAAATTTATAAAAAAGATTACCACAATGTGAGTATGTTGCTATTATGAAACGACGCAGAAAGTAAAATGCAATATCCGTATTGGTTCTATTTGTTCTATTTTATATAATCAATTTATTATAATTGATAAAAATGCTGTCGTAATTGTACCTCCAGCAATCTAGATCACAGTACGCATGCTTATCTTTCTAGATGTAGCATTAAAATCCATTTTAATACTTCATAAATCCAATTACTGCTGGCTGCCGTAAATAAATCGTATCTTCATACCAAATTTGATGCTATTTTGCCCAAATTCATCACCAAATCAAAATTTTGTTCATTTAGACCAGGAATGGGCAACCTTTGACATGTTGTGGACCAAACTTTAGTGTGCAAGGGCCGCGTTCAAAAGTAGTGCATTTTAAAATAGTGTTCATAATTTTTAGCGATAGATATCAGACATGAATTTTTTCAAAGTGTCTCGCGGGCCGGATGAAATCTTACAGCTATACGTGGGTCTAAATCATACGTGGGCAACCAGCGGCTCGCGGGCCGCTGGTTGTATGATTTAGACCGTATATGGAATTTCTAAAAATCAATGACTATTAGAATAACAGTTATTGTAAGATGTGATCCTAACACTTGCGCGCGACATACGTGTCTTTTAAGGAACGTTTTTCCTAGATACTGCGTTCCATTGTCTCATGTCTTTATGCAGTTGAATCTATTTCTAGAGTTTTGTATCTGAACTGTTTCATTGTTGTTGTATCGTAATTTAGACATTTTGGCACTTCAATGCAATCGTCCCTCTAGTTGTAGATATTCCCTGACAATTAATGACTCGGAGTCATAAGGAATCCTTAGGTTTTGCACATTTAGGGCTTAAGGGCTGATTATATAGTTATGATGTTATAATATGTATATGCTTTTTTATGAATTTCCACTTTGCAGTTTTACTGTCGTTTAGGTGATGCATAAAATTGGCAGCCGTTGTAAAAAAAACCTACAGACATGAATTTCGCCCAATAATGGTTTAAAAATCGTGAGTAAGGATAAATATTTGATCAATATATGTTTATTCAACACCTTTGAATTTGTCTTATTTTGTATTACAAAATTAACGGTGTTTTCGCTTTTGGAATGCATTTAATTTTTAAGTTTCATAGTTAATGTCCACGGGCTTTTCTAAATTCGGTTCTGGTACTTTTTGTACAGTGACGGGCGATTGTAACTCTGAAAATTTTGTTTTAATAATCTTCAAATATAGTAAAACTTCAATGTAGATTTTCTGTCCGAATTTTAAATAAGGGGGTCCTTATAAGCTTATGTAAAACACTTGGGGGGAAATTATTAGAAGCAATCTGCTTGCTCGTGAAATATCAAATTTTTATATCAAATTACTCATATCAAATCTCTCTTATTTGGTTTAGAATCTTCTTGTGATTATACAGAAAGGTGCATAAAGGATGTATTGATAGATCGGAATTGAGAGTAGAACCAGTATAAGAATCATGGGCGGGATCGGAAATACAATCGAATACTGGACTGGCAATGCGGGACGAGACCTGGACCGAAACAGGCAGTGGAACCGGGAACACGAGCAAAACCTAGACTAGAATCTAGATCACGAGCGAAAGACAGACCGTTCGATAAAATTAATGGAGAAATTAATTTTACGTTATGTGGAAGAGCCACAGGGAAAGCTACTTTCTTTCAATCGAAAGTTATCGTTATTCGTAAAAACTGTTTTTCTCGTTTTTGCCAAAATGAGAATGTCCTTTCGATGCAGACTCTCAGCTTCAGAGATTCGAATCGGCGTTTCGATTCCAGATAGAAACCAGATTAGAGAATGCGGACAGCTGAATTTTAAGCAGTGTTATTGTCAGGACTTAAACTGTACCAGAAGAGTTCTTTTAATCATGAATGTGATATTTGGAATATATTTTAGAAAAAATTAAGATTGCAATTGTTATTATATCTAATGATCATTGAGACATTTACGAAGTATACTTTTTAGTATCATGGTACACTCGATAACATTACCACTTTTCTATGGAAAGCTTTGGCTATTTGGCACACTTTTCATTATTTTACATCTGAATGTGTAATAAAAAATAAACTTGCAATATTTAAAGGGAGCAAATAAGTCTAGATCGATTTAATTATCATACGAGATACGCCATTCGTAGTATCAAAATGAAGATCTCCATACAGGGTCTACGTCGCCGTCAATGTAAACATTGTTGTCGAAAAACACCACCTCGGTATGTTATCATCTCGTCGTCAGAGTAAATGACCGATCTATAGATTTATTAAACAATATCTTCTCACTATCCCTTTCGTCCTTCACTAGGCCTTACAAAGTAATTTTTCAAGTTTCCGTGATAGATGTAATAAGCATAGTAAAATACTCATATATAGCCAATGTTTTTCTCTCGGAGATCCTAACCGTCCATTTATCGATTACGTGAATGTGATCGCTTCCATGGTCAATGTTTGTGGACAGCTAGCAACCGACGGAAGGTACAAAGGCAACATCGCCTTTATCATGACGGCACACAGGGTGCGAGCCCCGTGCCCCGGCATGACGAGGACATCGAAATGTTGACGTCATCTGAAATTGCATTGTGATATTTTCCTTTACCTGTTTTTGGTTGGCTTCCTAAAAGGGTCTCATATTCTGGTTACCCAAGCATGTAGCCTGAATCGCCGCATCGGGATCGTGATGTACACGGTAACGCGAAGTTTTTTAAGGGTTGAGTTTAGTATGACCGATAAATGAATAGTAGCCGGAAAATTATTTGATCGCCCCTCAGTCATCTTTTATTTTATCCCATTGAATAGTAGTGGTCTAACGATTATTGCAATAAAACATGCACGGTTATCAAAGCGGACGAAGCCATAGAAACGTAATAGTGTGATATTAATTAAGAGATATTAACTAACAGGACGGAAACCAGGCGTTAAATTATAATCTGTGGCCTTACTTAACCTTGCGCGCATACAGAGGTTAGCAAATACCGGTTCAAAGGCTTCATATAAATATTTGCACTCCTGAGACTGTCTTTGCATTGACTACCGACCAATGACAAATTACACAAGACTTCGTCATAGTCTAATGAGAAACAACTCTATGGCTGTTGTGTGAGGAATCTTATATTCCTATTTCCGAAGACATTAATCTCATCTATATACAAGTAAAAAAACCTCTACATTTTTATGATAAATTATTTATTTATCTTCGTTTTAATAACAAAGATAATAGGCTGTATTTCACATTTGTTCAATCAAGTATTGTAAAATAGTTTACAATTTATTAACATTGAAAAATAAAGGGAAAAGTAGGAAGAATTTTTTCTGCAAAGAAAAGCTTTTTATTCGCTTTCATTTAAAGCAAATAAAGGCCGTTGACTGAACCTCGTACATAGTAATTTTAAAAGACCCTGTCTAATGACACCATAAAATTATGCTCCATAGCAGAATTTGTATATCGGCATAGACTTTTGTTTTCTTTGCTCGTCTCTAGGACGGGCAATGATTAGTGACGGAATTGCTCACACTGTGTTTTTATTTTTGCAAAGTGCTGTTATTCTGAAAGGCAACAACTCGCAATCAGCTGCTTCTCAAATTCTCGCCACTGTGATGTTATGCACTTGTATGGCGAGCTATCAGTCGAATTATTGTTCGCATTTCCTGTACGGATAGTGGCGTATTTTTTTCATACAGACCTATTTAATAATAATATGCGCTATTTGTAAAAATGATCAGTTGAAAAAATATGTGATCTAGGGTTTGTTATTCTTTCTTGTAGTATTCGTATACAGGCGTACCATTCATCACCATTTTAAGTAAATGCAATATATTTTGATTTGAATCAAATTAGGTCGCTTGTGATATATAAGACTTTATTTATTTTTTCATTAGGATTTATAGAAAATCAAAATACTTTATTTATTTCCGCTTTCTTCTACATCTGCAAGTTACAGGCCTGTTACTTCCTTATCGTATTGAGATAAGGTTGATTCCTGTTTTTACTAATGTTAGCAAATATTTTCTTTTATTTAGCAAATATTTTAGCCGTAAAACTCGTATCAGCGGATTCAAGATTTAGGTTGTCAGACAATATTGAGAATTATTTTTAAGCCTCGAACCAAGAAGTTGACGCATCCATTTACATTTATCCCATTGTGCGATGATATATCCATATATTAATATTTCCATATTTCAGATTGTTAGGTATGCTCCTAATGTCGTATATATAATTTAATTAGTTATGGTCTCTCATTTATTTATTCTCAAGTGCATTAAATACATTCGCACTGTCACTCATTATTAACCCCATATTTAACTGTTTTTGATGTTTCAGCAGAAAATGTTAATGTTTTTTATTCAGTTCCTATTCTTTGATTTAGCGTCGTATCTTTCTACAAAGACACTTCTCATTTTTGGAACCATCAGCGAATATAATTCTACGATTTGCCAATTTAACATTTTTTTCATTTATTGGATGATTATTGCATAGCTTATAATCAATAATAAATTCTATATCAGGGTAACCTCAATAGCTGGGCTAATTTGCATGTGTTTATGTTGTAAGTTTGTTTGGATAATAAAATTTTGTGCTAAATATTTTAAAATGTATTAAAAGTTATTTCATCAGGATTGGACGTATTGTAGCTTAGATATCTTTTTAATCAAAGAGGTTTGAGAATGAATTCACACATCAGAAATCTTTTTATTTAATTGTCAATTTCAAATATTTGTGTCGTCGTTACTTCTGTGTTTTTTTTTAGAAAAAGAGAAAACATAAATATCTTTATCCATAATACAGAAGTTTTAAAATGAAACTTTGCAATTTCAATAACGCTACTGTAAATGTACAATGAAGCATAAAAATCAATTTTTATTTAAATGATTCATATTAATTTATCTGTGATTTGGCCACTTAAATTCGTAATTTATTTCGATCACGACCCGCTTCTCGGTGCGCCGATGCGGTTTGCGGCACACGTACAAAATGAATGTGTCAGTTTGGTCTAATATATCAGAGTCACGAAGAATTTAATACGTGAAATAGTCTAGGTACTTACCGTAACTCCCTAAGTTATCTAGGAACATAATAGGTTGTGTTTTCAGAGATATAATATTCTACAAATATTCATAAAAAAGAAGCAGTAGGGGCCGACTAATGGATGTTTTTTCATCTCAACTTCTGAAAAAATCGAAAAATACTTCCTCCAGATATCGAAGGATACGTTAAACGTCTTTCACGGCTTTTTATCATTATAGTATAATTACAACGACTAGTTAGAACTACCATCAAGACCATTTTTTGGTTACTATAAAATTACTTTTCCATTACATCAATCGTGCAAGACGATAAACTTTATTGCCTATATTAGATTTTGTGAAATCCCACCGACATATAAATATATCATATATATTTACTATATATATATATGACAAAGTTTTAAAAAAGGAGGAGATTATGAATATTTGCAGAAAGCTGCAAGATCGATTCCATCCTTATACGATAATATGACGAACGTGCATCGATCGTGTTTATTTGAATGAAATTGAGGATTTTATCTTTACTAAACGAACAATGAAAAACCACTCGAATGTAAGAAATCCGATTTTGCGTCTTCGATTCGCTTTAAGTAAAATATCGCATTGAATATAAGAGCGTATTAATTGTGAAGCAGTGTGGTTATAAGAGGCTTTACTGACTTATTAATTCCTAATACCCACTGTGTTTGCCAAGTATTTGCTTGTGTTTTTCGAATAAGTTACGAACTAAGAAAATTTGTACTTATAATCGTATCATGTATACGTTAGTTTTATCATACGCAAGTCACAATCCTTTTTATGATTTTGTTTTGGCTAACCAAAACAATATTAATGCGAATCCTAAGATTCGCATTAATATTGTTTTATTAATTATACATTTGTTTGTCGCTCTGTTGTTTAGGCGTCATTTCTGAGATACGTTCCTATTTGAATATAACATTACATCTTTTTAAGTTAAAATATTCTAAAATTCATCATGAATTCATTCTCACTAGTTTACCAATTTTTAAGTTTATTTGCCACAAAATTTATAACACATTACCTGTTTAAGTTTTTGAGATCTGTTTAAAAAATTATTTGAATAGGTTTTTGAAGGCGGTTTTTTTTTTAGCAATTCATTTTATTTCATATTATTTTGGTTATCGAGCAATTATAATTTTATAATTTATTTACTACTTCGCATTAAGTCATGGTTAATAAAATTGGTTAGGTATCTCCTTTACTTTTCTACTGAGTTAGCGGAAAAGCGGTTACGATCCGGAATTTATTGCTCATTGGTAATAATTCCCAATTTAAATTCTTAAAATTCTTAGTGCAACTACCTATAAATTATACTTATTCTTTATTATACAAAAGTTCTACAATACATACAGATCATATTTTCATTCACTTCCACGTTAAATTAATTTATTCTATTTCTGCTGTTGATTGAATTTTACATTTATTCGCTGTGCGGTTAAGACCAAACTACAAAAGAAATCAAAAAAAAGAATAGCCAACCGTCACTGAAAAAAGTGATGAAATTCACCGAATTCAATAAAGCAATCAAGAGAAAAGTGTTTAACACCTGCATTTTACCCTGCCTCACCTACAGATGTGAAACCTGGTCCCTTACAAAACACCACAGAGACATGCTCTCATGTTGTAAAGAGCCATGGAAAGAAGCATGATGAGTATCAGAAAACAAGACAAAATAAAACACACAACTATAAGAAGTAAAACTCAAGTAACAGATATACTTACAAATCTAGACCAACTGAAGTGGAGATGGACCGGGCATACATTAAGAAGTAACCAGGAAAAATGGAGTAAAATTGTCACAGATTGGTACCCAAGAGACGGAAAAAGGAAAAGAGGAAGGCAACACAGAAGATGGGAAGACGAGCTGAAACGAACAGCAGGACCCAACTGGAGAAGGGTCGCTAGAGATAGAAAACAGTGGAAAATGTTAGAGGAAGCCTTTGCCAACAGGCACACTGAGCTCAGAGACATACTGTAGATGTACTGAAAATCATGGAAAAAAAAAAACATAAACTGTACGGAAAGCTCAGAATCAAAAGGCTTAATATAATGTAATGTAATTTCTACTGTTATCGCTAAAAGTTCCGATATGTTCCTGCTAAGATTGTCACGTTGAAATTGTATAAATGAATGAAAATAAGCAAGTGGATTAATAAGTGATAAATTTTAATTCTGTGTATTCTAGGTTTTACTAATAGCCATTGAAGAGTAGTTAACTCCCAATCGTTAAGGAGTGCTGCGACTTCCATATCAGTTCCGCAGAGTGAAATGATAACTATCGTACGCAAAAACTTAAATAATTAAAAAGAAAGCTTAAACAAAAAACAAAAAAGTACGTGCCTATAATATTTGAGGGTTTCTTTCGATTTCCCTGGGATCCCATCATTAAATCCTGATTTGCTGACTATTGGACCATCTGGAAAAAAGAATATTTGAAAGCGGTTCAAAGTGACGAATGTACTTTGAAGTCGGTTAAATACATTCTTCATGTCTTCGTACCCTTTCCACCATCTCCTTTTAAACTTACATTTAACAAAAAGACACTTTTAAAATAAAATTTACGTTCCATGTCTTCCTTTTAACTGATTTTAGCCCGAATAACTGTTAAAAAATGCAACAAGTAATACAAATATTATTTTATAATTCAATTTTTGTTAAACTTCTGTTTAAAAGGAGCTGGTGGAAGAGGCTCTTAATCTTTGTTATTAACTTTATGCATCATCGACATGTTAATGTTAACGGTGTATTTTTAGCTCCAAATGCGACATTATGCTTGGACAGTACTGAAAGTATAAATTATACTTGTATAATATAACATACTTATATGCGCGTACGCCAACATGTATATTGGCATGCGCGTAGCAGCCTGTGTACACATATGCGCATGTATACACAAATAGATTTAAGATACATACGCTATACACGTCCTCAGTCGTCTTAGAAGATTGTATAAAATCGTAAGTTTTTTTACTATCTAGAATATAATTTTTATTATTATAAAACTGTAACATTGCTCGGAGCACCGATATTTATCAAAACCAGATTGATATTAATGATTTCGAATCATAAAAAATATGAAATTTTAATATTTGGTACTATAGTTAAATTGGAATTCCAAAAAAAGCTGTTATTTCATAGATTCAAGTTATAACTCTTTTATTTGATCTAGCGTTATCGGGCGACAACTGTCCTAAATAAACGTGAGATGGTTCGACAAAGAGCGGGCCGCTACATACGGCGGTGACGGCTGTCCGCTTCGGCGCCAATATACCGCGCGTCGTTGCAACACGTTGGTCTTACGATTCGCGTATCGCGAATATGGATTCGAATTCACGTTATTCTTGCATAGCTTAAAAGAATTTGACTTTTATTAGATGTTTT
This sequence comes from Eumeta japonica, assembly GCA_005406025.1. Classification (NCBI taxonomy): domain Eukaryota; kingdom Metazoa; phylum Arthropoda; class Insecta; order Lepidoptera; family Psychidae; genus Eumeta; species Eumeta japonica. Next base: position 167,394 of record BGZK01000134.1, read on the forward strand.
TAATAATATTGTCGCAGAAATATATATTATTTACGAAAAATTTTACGAAAAAAAAAACATGAGTTTAAAATAATCGCAGAAAATTTAAGTTTAAAATTTTTGGGCATTTATAATATTTGAGTACTTGTGGCCGGCCTAAAAGAAAACGAAATGTAAAAAAATATACTATTATATACTTAGCAGGCGTAGCTGAACTTTTTATAGAATTCAGCTGTTGATTGCGTACCTTGGTTTAAATTCCTATTATCGCCACAATACATATATATAATGTTTGATTATACATGTGTGCTTTAGCACGCGTGATCGCATAATAAATAAATTTAGTAAAATTATGCAACGTGAAACAGTCTAATTTTAAATTGGGAACAGAAGTTCGACTTTCCCAAAATGCACGATCTGAACCTAGGTTTTATTGGATTGTCGTGAAACTCCACGGGCTGATGTTTGATGTTGCGTGCTTTTCACGTTCTACGAAAAATAGAGCTATTTGCTCTCTTCTCGCGATTAAGGCGATACTGCAATGAGAAGAGGGATATCCCGCGAGTTTATATCAATGATGGGCACCAGACCGATGAATAAACGAGTAAGATTATTACTACCAGCGCATTTAGAAAATGAAATAGCAGTAGTGCGCGCGGCCTCAAAGTAAAAGATATGAGCGCTAAACCACATAAAGTCGTTTAAAATAAAACGGCTCTAATCAATAAAAATTTGAAAAGCGGTTGACCTTGTAGCCAATCTTGAAACTTCCCGCTAATTTCGAGTTCGAAACACTCTATATTTTACTGGATTTGATGCTATTTTTTGAGTAAAAAATCGGAGGTACTTATTAACCAGATAAAAAATTTCAAGGATATTAGGAAAAAATAGTTATCTTTGATTTCTGTTGACAATGATTTTTCACGAACCGATTTTAACTCAGTTTGCGGCAATCGACGTGTTTTTACAGGGTCATGAGCTGGTTAGATTTTAGAATCGATCGGTCAAGACGTTTCGTAGTTATTTCAAAAAAAAAACGGTTTGTTTCGATTTCTTTTGACAACAATTTCTCGCAAACGAATCAACCGATTTTGACTTGGTTTGCGGCAATCAACGTGTTTTTACTGGGTAAAGAGCTGGTTAGAATTTGAAATCGATCGGTTAAGCCGTTTCGTAGTTATTCCAAAAAAACTGTTTTTTTTTCTTTCGACAACGATTTCTTAAAAACGAATCAACCTATTTTGACCCGGTTTGCGGCAATCGACGTGTTTTTAATAGGTTAAAAGTTGATTAGATTTTGGAAGTGATCGGTAAAGCCATTTTAAAGTTATTTTGAAAAAACCACTTTTAAAAAAAAAATTTTCTTACTTTTAAGAAAATTTCTCAAAATCTACCTTTAAAAATCGACCCAAACCTTCAGGAAGTCTAAGTTTGGTGAAATTCTTTGGAACGCCGTTTACATACGTCCGAACGAGGTTTACATACATCCACACACGCACACGCACACACACACACACACACACCCACGCATCCACAAAGACATACGGACATCATCTCAGGGATGATCAGAGAAGCTTCCTAGACCCTCAGAACGTCGAGATCTGATGAGAACTCGATTTTTGCAAAATAGGGTGAAACCAATAACTTCCCGAAAATTTTAGAAAATTTTCAATATTCTTAGCGGGAAGTTAAAAACACTATTTTACCAGTTTGTTAAAAATTGTTAGTACCGTTATCCTTAAAAACAAGTACTGAGAAATACATTACCGATTCCAAATAATAGCTAAAAAGGCAAAATGTGGGGCTCTGTTTTAAAATTTAATTCTGTCTTTAAAATTTTTTCCAATCGTGTGTTCCTTTTACAGTACACTAATTTAAATAGTTGACAAACATATACTTAAAAATCAGGCTCGTAACACATGCATAATCTTAAGACCTAAAAACCTTCAACAGATTTAGGAAATTGGCACAATGTCGCTTTACCTCATTAATATATTTGCACCACAGTAGATTTCTGTCAAACCATAAGCCCAAGTATTTTACACAATCTGATAAAATTAATGATGGTCCACCAATTGTTATATTTGGTAACATTCTTTTTTTACGTCGACTAAAAAGATATAATTTAGTTTTGTTACTAGACAGTTGTAAATCCAATTCATCTACCACTTGGACAATACAATTTAATGAAGTTTGGTTATAAGATTCACATAGTTTGATGTCCTTATCTTTTACGTAAATCACAAAGTCGTCGGCATATTGTGAAATACATATATTTTGTGTTAAGAAACGCCAGATTTTGTATGTGGCTATATTAAAAAGAAACGGTAAAATGGGATCCCCCTGTGTTAATCTTTTGTTTGTTTTTCTGATGATTGTTGTCTCTCTATCATCAGACCTGACTTTTAAATCTCCTTCACTTAGGAATGACCAAAGATATTTACAATACTTACTTCCAACCTGTAATTCGTCCAACATACTTAATACACTTTCGATGGCAACATTGTTATAGGTATTCTAAATATCTAAGAAGTAAGCCAATGTTGGTTCATTTTCTGAGACACATATTTGAATATATGTAACCAAACGACTTAGACAATCTATGCATGATTGAGATTTTCTAAAACCAACTGTGTAAGGGGATAATATTTCATTATTCTCCACATACCACTCTAAACGTCTTAATGGCATATTATGAAAAACTTTGCATATACATGACATCAAAGACATAGGTCGCAGTTTAAGACCTACGGAACCACGATTAGAGACTTTTGATATAGATAGAATTAAAACATCGCGCCATTGTACTGGGAAAATTCCGGATTCAAAAATCAAATTATATAACATTAAAAGAAATCTTTATCCGTCTATTGGAAGATTATATATCAAACTGTATGTAATTTCATCATCACCAGGTGCGGTATCTTTCTTTTTTAAACAGCTCTCTAGCTCTGTTATAGTAAAATCTGATTCTAATATATCATTTCTGGATGTAAACTTTGGATGTTTATTCGTTATGGAATCTGGAGTGAGAGAAAATAACAGTTTTTTCTGTTTGTTTAAAGGAACAAAATATCTTTGCTTTTTAATACCTTTCATCCATCTCATTCTTCTTAACATTTCTGATGCTGTCGTACTTTCATCTATTGAATTACAAAAATTATGCCAGTGTGATGACGTGGCTTTCCGTATGAGTTTATAAGCTTCTCGAGTTTTTGATTCCATTACAGTGAGATTGTCGAAAGTTGGATTTCGTCTAAATATACTAAGGGCTAGGTAATTTCCTCTGAGTTCTGAGGTTTGAATTTCGATTCCGGATCTTTCCATATTCCTATTAAAGGAATACTGACTTCTGCAGCAGTTTTGAATTGCGTTAGTAGGTAATTATACATTTCCTGTACGTGTGATGCGTCCGATAAATTAAAATTATCGATTCTATCTACACCAAATGACGTTATTAGGGTATCATTGAATGCTGTCCAATCAATCTTCTTAAAATTCCGTCTACGAATGTTTTTATCAATTTTAGGAATGTTCTTATTTAATTTACTCATCAAGTGATCACTACCTAGATTTTCATTCATAACTTACCATTCAAATCTTACAGCGATATCAATAGAGACAAACAAGATATCTGGCGACTTTTTTTGTAGGAATCCGTTAATCAATTTAACTCTAGTGTCTGAACCTTCATTGAGGAAAATATGACCATTTTCTAATGAAGAGTCGGAAAGTTGTTCTCCTTTCAAGTCTGATTTAGAAGACCAGTTACTATGATGGCAGTCAAAGTCACCACATATTAATGTATTGTTTGAGAAAAGTGTAAACAATTCGTCCCAGTCTGATGCCTGTGTTCTGACAGACGATGGACAATACATTAAAACAATGGTATGTATATATTGACAGTTATATAATCTAACATGAGAAACTTCTATATCGGCGTGTCGCATTTGAATGCTTTTCAATTCACTTCTAATTGACCAATGCACAAGTATGGCCACCCCACCATAAGAATCATTTCTATTCTTTCTGTAGTTGTCATAATCTCGTATACGTATATTGTCGTATGAATGTAACCAAGTTTTACTCAATACGGCTACGTGAATTTTTTCCTTATTTAGAAGTTTTTGGAAACTTACCAATTTAGGCTTCAAACTTTGTGCATTCTATTGCAGAATCTTAATGCTAATATTTTAAATAGTGTATTAACCATATTTTATGCTAAAAATGTATATAATTGTCATAAAGATTCTTTGACCCGATAGATAACACCTTATAAAGACTTTCATTTCATCAAAGATCACCACAAATACGGCACAAATTTTTTCTTCCGTTGATTTTTTTTGACATCTAAATAGCGTAAACTTTTTCAGTAATTTCTTTAGCTCCAATCTTCTATGTTTAATATCTTTGCTATCTGTCAAACTTTTTAGTTCATCTTCCGTTTCTCCACATTCATTGATATTTTATTCTGCATTTTGAACCTCTATTTTTTTTATTTTCTCTTTTCTGGACTTCTTACTTTTCTTTTTTTTTAAGCCATAAATTCTGTGTCTCTTATATTTCTTTTTGGGCTAGCCTCTCTGTGGATTTCAGCATTTGTAAGAATTTGACTATATGTTGAGCGGATTGCATTGCTTGTTTGCATTGGTACTTCCAAAGATTGAATTATTTTCATCGGGTTTTCTCTCTGACTTGTCCCTACTACAATCTGGAGTGCGTTTCTGCAGGTGATATTTTCTCTACTCATACCATTCTTTTTCTTTACGATACGAAAGACAAGATCTGTCTAGGACAAGATGAAGGCCTTTGCAATTAAGGCACTTAAATGTTTTTAAATCGCAATTAATATGTTCCGAACTTCCGCATTTAGGGCATAATATTTTCTTCGTTGCGCATACTTTAATTATATGTCCAAATATCCAACATCCGGAACATTGAGTTACAGGAAAAATGTAACTGTGTACGGCGAATTTGCATTCATATGCGGACACATATGTAGGTAACGTTTTATCTTCAAAACATATTCTCAAACTTTCACTTTCAACCCATTTCCCATTAAAGTTTAAACGTTTCAATCTTTTATTGCTAAAATCTTTATTTCGCTTTTCATTACCGTTAAAATTTCTTCTTCAGTGAATTCTAAATCCACACTTTTTATCAATCCATATGTCATAGTAGTTTCTAAAGTTTTCCAGTTACACGACGACGAGTTATACAAGACAGTTATACTCAAGCTGTTTGGATTTTTCATTTTTTACCAGTTTAATTGTATCATTATCATTCTCGAAGTAAATGAGAACCTTGAAGGGAGATTTGTACTTAATATTACTTATGTTACAAATATTTTCATTTCTTAGTAATTTTGCCAAAGCCATTTGTTTGTGTAATTCATTTTTGGAAGTAACGAAAATTTAGAATTTCGACATCTCTTCTGATATAATTAAACTTTCTTCGACTTGATACTGATTTAAAGAATCACTTCTTAAAGAACTTTTTTGTTTCGTCTTACTTCTATAAAACCTTTTTCACTATTCGTATCTTCTTCATGTCCTTTCCAATTTTCCGATCTAATGTCAAAATTCTAAGAAGTCAGAGTCGTGCAATCTTTCTCTAACTCCAAAAACTGATTTACTCTCGTTTCTAATATTTGATTTAATTTCAATTCACATTCTTTTTAATAATTCCGTATCGTTTTTATCATTCCCGTCCGCAGAGTTATTGTCATCCATAATTAAGGAAGATTGTAAGTATCACAACAAAACACATGCGCGCGTACTCTGCTAATGACGTGTGATCTTATGAGCGGTCGCGAGGGACTGAACCCAAGTAACAAAGTTCTCCTGTAGTGCACAGTTTACAGGCTTACAGCGCTAGTATCTCTCTCTTAGTGGTTCCAGGTTTTGCTACCAAGCTTATAACAGGTCACACGGAGTTTGTTTGCGTTTATAGTACATCTGTTCTTATAAGTTCACTTATAGTCGTGTATAGAACAAAATTATAGGCGCAGTAAAGGCTAAGATAGCTTATAAAAGTGGTGCAAAGGTGTAAATACACTTGAGAAAACTTGCTCCAGTAAGTTAAACTTATAATCCCATACAAGAAGTAATTATAAATCCGCTATAAGTGTCACACGCTAGTAATAGTAATTTATAGAACTAAATACACTTAGAACCATTTGCACTTGTTACTTGACCTTGTAGGGGTGTATAAGTCAACTTTATGTGACAATTATAAGTGAATTAGTTCTACAGTGGTTTCTTTTAAGAGTAAGTGTACTTGGTATTATTGTGGGCTCTCGAATGCTATTATAGTCTTAATTTCTATATAAGGGTTTCTTATAAAACTATTAGTGTCCAAAGATATCTTAGTGAAGTCCATTTAAGAAGATAATTGCTTTTAATATTTGTCGCATCTTCACGGCCATTTTGATTTCTTTTGAGTCATTGGGTTTTTGTTAAATTATATCTTACAAAAATGGATGAAAACAAATGGAAGCGATTTAAAAAAAGCGGTTCATATAAGAGGAAAGTACAGAAAATATACCAACAAATGATAAGTGTGCCGTGTGCATCCATATCGAGCCAAGAACGTTCTGTAGAAGTTGGCGAGGGTTCTGGACGAAATAATAATTTTCAAGACATTAATCCAGGAGTTTGCAATGGCGTTTCTATACAAAACGAGGTTTTACCCACAACACGTGATTTAGATTCGGACGATGACGAAGAATATATTTGTGACGACTCTGATTCTGTGCAGGAAGATGAAAGTGACTGCTATTCAACATACGAGGAAAATAATAAACTACATAGTACCCTTAGTGAATGGGCTGTAGAACACAATGTTCCACATGTGGCGTTAAACTCATTATTAAAAATTTTAAATAAAAAGTTGAAAAATATCCTCCCTAATGACGCAAGAACTCTTCTGCAAACTAATAAAACAAATGTGGATATTATATATTCAGCTCCAGGGGAATATTGGCATAATGGCCTGAAAAAATGTTTAAAAAATATTTTGGAAGAGCTCTCCGACCCACCTAACGAAATTTCTTTAAAAATAAATATTGATGGCCTTCAAGTGTTTAAAAGTTCAAAGTACCAGTTTTGGCCCATTTTATGTTCAGTATCTGAAATTCCACTGCCGCCTTTTGTCATAGGTAAGTAAGTACCTTTTGAGTCAGCTTCGTAGAAAAAATCATGAAAATCTTAGATAAAAATGTTTGCTTTTTTCATAGGTATCTACGCTGGTGATGGAAAACCTGAAGATCTTGACACTTTTTTGGGACCTTTTGTAACAGAAATGCAGCAACTTCAAGAGGGACTTAAAATAACAGACAAAGCACAAAGAGAAAAAATAATACATGCCAAATTACTAGCATTCATTTGCGATTCACCTGCAAGAGCTATGATAAAAGGTTTTTATTTCACTAATAAGTATAGAAACATCTAGTACAGCTAACTAACTAATTCAGCTAATTAAAAGCAAGATAATTGTTTCAGGTGTATCGAACTTTAATGGTAAACACGGATGCCTTAAATGCACGGTGGTCGGGGAATACTCTCACAAATCAAATACTGTGACATTTCCTCAATTCAATGGCCCCAAAAGAAATGACCAAGACTTTCGTGAAAGGAAATACGGGCAACACCACAAGTTGGACTCGCCGTTACTCAAACTCAACATTGATATGATTGAAGATTTTCCGGTGTCAGATTCGCTGCATCTCATTGACCTGGGGCTTATGAAAAGATTACTAATAGGATGGCGTGATGGCAATTTTGGTATTTATCTAACGAAATGGAGTGCTAGCGATATAGGGAAGGTTAACAATTTCTTAAATGATTGTAAAATGCCTACAGAAATACATCGGTCAGTTAGATCATTGGACGTTTTAAAACACTGGAAAGGTTCAGAGTTTCGTAGTTTTCTTTACTACCTTAGCTTTGTGATTCTTAAGAAGGTCTTAAAAGAAGAAGCTTATATACATTTTATGCATTTATTTTGTGCTATCACAATTTGTTCGAATGAAAAACATTTTAAATTCTTTCGGATTGCTGAAGAAATGTTGGCACATTTTACAGAACAGTTCAAAAGAATATACGGTAAAGACTATGTCACAAGTAACATTCACAATCTCTCACATTTAGTTGACGAAGTTAAAAAATTCGGGACTTTGCAAAGTTTTAATGCCTACGAATTTGAAAATAAACTTCAACATTTGAAGCATATGATAAGACATGGAAAAAAGCCATTACGTCAAATTGCAAGGAGAATCATTGAAATGGATTTAGTTGAGTTAAAAAGTTTAACAACAGAGAACAACAAATGCCCAACAATAAAGAAAAGCAAACGCGGTAACAATGTTTTATGTTTAAGTGCATTTATATTATCAAATAAGAAACAAGACAAATGGTTTCTCACTAATGATAATCAAGTGATCGAATTCATATCAGTTTATGTAAAAAAAAATGGTCAGACCCAAGAGCAAGATATAGAAATACGCGGTTATGTTGTGCAACAAACTCAAGATGCTTTTGAAAAGCCACTAAAATCTTCTTTTTTAAACATTTATCAGTGTGATTATGATGAATTCCACCGCAATAGAGAGGCTGATATCTTCAAAATTTCAATCATTAAGTGTAAAATGTTGAGTATTTCGTATGGTAGGAAAATGTTTTTCATACCTTTGTTACATACTCTGTAAGTAAGTGAACAATAAAAGTCTATAATAAAGAAAATTTAAGTTTTATTATTTCAATAACAATTTTCTTTCTTACAATAATATAAAAGCGAGACCAAAATCAGTCATAAAAGGTTTAATCAATGAGGTAATCACGTTCCTTTCCTTTAGCTTATTGACGAGAAACATAATTAATCAATTATCACAATTACAAGTCTTTCAGTATCGTGTGTATCAAATATGTTTTGCTAAAAATACACTAAATTCTTTATTTATTCTAACATGTAGATAAAAATATATACTTTTAACTAACCAAACGCGACTTTTAAATCAATAGCCAAAATTCGTCAGATTACTAAGTTAAGCTAATGAAATAATCTATAGCTGTAAGTTAAACAAAAAAAGTTGAAAAGTTCAACATTAAGAATTCTGTACTTAAAACTCACAATTCAAATAAAATAAAAAAAAATGTGTTCTACAAAACCATGGTAAGACAGCATTTGGCGCTACCTTTTGTTTAGCGCTAAACTTTTTTGTGAAAAGTCGCAGCTATTGATGAAAATTTCATAAATCAATAGTTTGCTACAATATAAATCGAAACTCAAGATCGACAAAATCTCCTAAAGTGACACATTTCCAAGATAAATGCTGTAAAAAGTTTGAGAACTCCAATATTAGAAAGTTTGATGACCTGTATTTAGGAAATGTGACACTTTAAAAAATTTTATCACTCTTCAGTTTCGATTTGTAGTAGAACAAACCATCGATTTATGGAAGATCTATCAATGACTGCGACTTTTCACAAAAAAAGTTGTAGGTGAGGCGCAACTCCTCGGGCTCAACACAAAAATCTTCTAACCCTTTTCGAAGGCTTTGTTTCCACATGGAGACGATAGCATTCATCAATATAAACAGCTTTTACTGTTGATACTACTATTTTGTACATTGTTTGTTTGATTTTTAATTTTAGTTATACTACAATACAAAATTTTGTTGTATAGGTACATCAAAAATCACTTTTTTCACGTTTAGTTAAATAGGTGTTCGTCTATTCAACCAACAAATCTTAGTTACCAAGGCAACTTTAAAATAAACTTAGAAAATAAAATAAAAACTACGAAACAACTAATACCACCATCAATAATTATTCCCACCTAATCTAGGATTATTCAAAAATCAGTAACAAAAAATGAATCAAGGTACCAAATATAGGTATGTTCTAAAGGTTCAGCGTATATGAACACATTAACTACGTACGCAATTACCCGGGAATCCCTTGGCCTTTTTATCAGGCTTCTCCTCATTATTTTGATAGAGAATCTGAACACTGTTTTGGTCAGATCTCTCTTCATTATTTTGTTCAGGAGCCTCAACATTGTTTTGACCGGAGACCTCTCCGTTAACGTTCTCAATTGGCATATCTATTGGATGAGTTTTTGCTGTTGCTTTTTTCTTTACTCTAACTTTTGGAGCCGACATCCTCTGATTGCTTTCGCTGCGTTTATGAGCATTTTTCAAAATGGTTTTAAAAAATTTATCGCAGTCCACTTTTGTAAAACTTTCATCTGTTGCATGGATAATATCAAAAAAAAGAGAAATTGTTCTCGTAAACGCTTTGAAACATATTTTTACTGCTTCCTTCTTAGAAAAACCAGTCCACGTACATTGCTTTAGAAAATTTCTTTCAAACAAAGAATCGACCAAATGGTAAGCATTTACGCCTTTGCCCAAACCTTTAGAACACACGCCGACAAATTTCATCAACATATTTTCCTTGAATGTTCTATTCGATAGCTTTTTTTCAAATTCCTCAAGGTCTTTGATATTTTTTATTAGAATTGGCTCTCCGTCAATCGTTTTTTGTGATGCACTCACTTTTATGAATGATCTTATCTCTGTTTGTATTTCTGAGATTTTTACACACATATTAGTTTGGATTTCGTATAAGGCATTTTGGTTGGCTATAATTGTTGCTATGCTCTCCTTAATAGCTTTAATTTCTTTAGTTGGTGTTGAAATTTCCGGTTCTATGTGTGTATAAAGGAGGAAACTCTCTTCCGGAATCGTGACAGGGAAATTGCCCTCAACTGTTTCAACAATCTGGTCTTGGGGCACAAAACAGCAATCTTCTTGGATTTTTTGGGCTACTTGAGTGACTGTCGACGTGGTACTTTGCTCTTGATCATGATTCTGAAAAAAAAATGATTATAACATTTTTATGATTAAGTCTGTAAGTGGGATACGAGGGTACTATTGTATAATGGGCGAAAGGTTGACCATCTCTCACCATTATACGTACAACTAGTTCTATCTTATAATACCTAATAACCCTCACAATGTATGTCAAACATGTATCTAGTGGTTCTAGAACTGGTATAGGTTTAAGTAGCTTACATCTGTTAAAGTCTTCGCCAATTCGTTGAAAGATTTCTCTGGCAAGGGATATTTTTCCTTGCGCGATGATCGACGGTTCGTATCTCTTTCGTCAGTTTCAGTGTCTGATTTGTCACTCATTGTATCAATTTCATCCTGTGCCTCTTGAAACGTTTTATGGTTTTTTCTTTTTACATCACACGACATGATTTCCCAAGAAGCATCAGGTGAACTATTTTCCTGCCTCCTTAATTTATTTGCTGAATTCTTTGGCCAAAAAAAAGTAATTTATTGTGCACCCACAGATCTGGTACGGCTGTCAATCTTAATTCGCCTTTTTCAATTGTTTGCACTACTGAGAAAGGCATGACAGGAATCTGTAAAAAAATACACGTAACAATAAATATATTTGACATCCAACCAAAGAAATATACCGAACTTACGGAGAGAGATGCAATAGTTTACATAGAGTTTCCGTAACATTGGCAGCATTGCGAATTGTTAAAAAAGAATCCGTATCTCCATGCAATAAGGTCGTCCTTATGCCCATTCTTTAATGTACGTCCTTATTGCATGGGCATGGATTCTTTTTAAACAATTTCGCAATGCTGCCCAACATAACGAAAAGAAAGCTTAGTTGCGAAACGCACTCTAAGTTACTTTGCACCTAATACGATTTTTTGCTTAAACGATATAGGTGCAATATTAGGGACAAACGTAAGCACTAAGAAAAGCACCCGTTCAGGGACAGGTACGCGAGGCATCATGAGTCAAGATACAAGAACTATTGAAATTTTAGGCCCAATTGCACCAATACTTATCCCAAAATATGTTCTTATGGTATGACGTTGTCAAAGCTCGGTTAACCGGCGCCGGCGGCTTACCTTTGGTGCTAGTGGGCGTCAGATGAACATATTAAGTAAGTAGTGCATAATATCAACTTTTCTGAGTAAACGAAAAATTATTGCTCAATATTATTCACGCACGTCCGCCGTCGTCACATTAGCACAGCTAAGAGTTTACTGAACAAGAACAGACACGCACGCGGCGTGCGAGCGAGCGCCGCGCCAGCTTCTCCGCGCGCGGCTAACTTCAATTCAAACATTACCTACATAACACAGGATTCCCCGCAGTTATACCACAGGTTATACCCTAAAAATACCTATCTAGTACATTTACGGATGATTTCCAACAAGCAGCAATTACATTCTTTAAAAAATATTTAAGAAATGAAGTAATAAAACTAATTACCTAGTTAACACTCGTCACTGGTGAAATGGTCGTAAAAAGGGAAGACGTTGCAATTTTTACACCAATTTTTTTTCCTTTAACAATAATTTTGTGCGTTCTTAGTTCAAAACAATGTGAACTGGCCTTTCTTCAGAATATGTTAAAACTTTATGGCCACAACGATGGCAATTGCGAGATAACAATAATGAGTTTCAATCCAAGGCCATCGTTTTTAAGGCTCTAATATCATTTTTAGTCAAAAAACGGTCTATGTCCAGAAATATAACCATAATAGTTCGACTAAAGTCACAACTAAAACATAAAAATAATAAAACTCTTCGCTATTATACGCTATATATTAATAAAACGCTAATAAAAAATAATAATAATAAAACGCCATTATAATTAAGCATTAGACATTTGTATGCGGAACCCTAATTCGTCATAATATGGCGCGACAATGCTATTGGGACTAACATTATTTTTAAATACAACTTAGTAAATACGCCGTGTTCAAAAGGCGAACGAAAATTGAGATGTAAAACACAATATACTTCACCGAAAATACTTACGCGGTTGCGGTGCAAACGTGTATGCACGTGTAATATAACGTGCCAAATACTTGTTAATACGTTTAATATAAAATAGATTAACTTACCTTTTATTTTTATTCTCAATCGCACAACACTACAAAACAGGAAAGTAACAGAAGCGCGGTGTACGTTACAAGCTTGCCTGGTTCTATTAAATGCTTATAGGGAGCGTCGCGGGAGTAAATGGTTCTCCGGAATCTAACTATAAGTGTATTATGGGCATAAGTCGTGGTGTCTGGTTCTATTAGATGCTTATAGTTGGCTTCGCGGGAGCAGATAGTTCTGCGTAGTCCAACTATAAGTGTATTATTGGTCTAAGTGGTGCTCGTCAAATCTACTATGAGTGTTTTATTAGCAAAAATACGCGTATAAAATGGGCCCTTTTCCGTGGTTATAAACTTTTACTAGCTTGTTATAGACCTGGCTCCGGAACCACTACAAAACCACATTTTGTTACTTGGGAAATAACGAAGTAAAATACGCGCTCTTCATTTCATGCCAAAGGAACAATGTTTTAATGTAGATAGCATAGAGATGGTAATAATGTTTCAAAGCTCTCAGTTCGGCTCAAGCAGCCAAAGCGTTCGCATGTAGTTTCCGTGTCTCTTGTTCTGATGTTTAGGTATCATTCTTAGTATTGCACTGATTTTTGTATGAAAATAAAAAAAAATGTAAAGGAAATATTTTTACCTACTAACGATATCGCTCTGCACGATCTCTAAATGACATTTTTCGATTTTTTGAATTATACTACTACCTACTATATAAGGATACTATTCTTGTATATTAGACAACGATGAAACTGTGAAGGTTTCCTCCTACGATGGAACTCTTCAATGGTAAAAAGCATAGACTTGAAATTTTGCATACAGTTTGTTCTAAGGGTAGATAGTGTCTTAGTACATCAGATGACCATGCAGTCATGTGGGTTCCTTCTAAAATGGAATCCTCCAACGGTGAGAAGAATAGTCTTAAAACTTTGCACACAGGTTGTTTTAACTGTGGATAATGTTCTTGTGCACTAAAAAACGCTGCAGCCGTGAGGGTTTTTTTACGATGGAACTTTTCAACTGTGAATAGCAAAATTTTAAAATTTTGTATGTTCTGTGTTCTGAGTATGTTCTGAGAATTAATCATGTGCTTATACACCAGAGTACAATACAGCCGTGAGAATTTCCTTCTACAATAGAACCCTTCAATGGTAAACAGTGTAGACATGAAACTTTGTACACAGACTCCTGGGGATGGATCGCGTCCTCATACACCATACGATGATGCAGCCGTCAGGGTTTCCTTCTACAATAGAACTTTTCAACGCTGAACGGCATAGATTTGAAACTCTATATACGGACTGTACTAACATTATATCATGTCCTCATAAACCAAATAACGATGCAGTCATCAGAGCTTTCTTCTGCAATGGAACTTATCAACGGTATACAGCGTAGAGTTGAAAACTTTATATACAAACTGTTCTGACGATGGATCGTGTCCACGTACCCTAGAGGACAATGCAGCTGTAAACGTTATGTTCTATGGTGGAAGTTTTCAATGGTGCACAGCATAGACTTAAAATTTTTTAGTACAGAATGTTCTAAAGATGAACCACGTTCTCATACACTAGAAGACGATGCAGCCAGGGGGGTTTCATTCTACGGTGAAACGATCAATGGTGAATAGCCATAAAATTAAATTTTGTATACCGCTTTTTCAGAGGATGGACCGTCTCATGGTATACCAAAAGACGACGCATCTGCGAGAGGCGCATCAATAATCAACCACGGAATTGAAATATTGAGTCCAAAACGAAGGTATTGATACAAATCATGAAAATTGATGCAAAAACATATTTGGCATATCTCTAGTTGGTATCAACTTCGAAAACAAGTCATTTGTAACGGCGATTTCTCCATGGCTGCCTAAGCCCACACCTCGGATTTCTTTTATAATCGCCTCGAAGAATGGATTTCTTGCGATGAGGGTAAAAATTATGGACAGCGTTGATGTTCAGATTTCTTTATTACAGCACGAGCTTCATTTGTGGCGGCCGGAGCACATCTGCGATGGATGCACCAAATCCACTGAAATTTTATAGATGGTGCATCTGACTGCACATATGAGTTGCATACATTATATTTTAGAGGGTGTGGCCGTGTACTTCACATATTTCATGTTTGAGTTTGTTCGTTCGTGGGTCGTCCACGACCTTACCTTTTTGGTTGCTGATGCGGGACGGAGGACTTATTTGTTGCCTCATACCCGGGCGTTTTCTCGTCGGGGATACGACCCGATGGATCCAGTGGTGATGGCCCCCTTTCAGGGGTCCAATTCACGGAGTTTTCTCGTTTCAGCCGGAGATCCAGAGGAGGTGTCAGTGGTTTCATGAGTTAGTTCGCAGGTTTTCCACACCTTGCTACGGGTGCAGGTGCGGTTATGAGCCTATGGCTCGAACCCGGGCATCTTTTCAGGAGGGACACTGCCCTCTTGGATCAATCTGTTATGGCGACTATCGTTAGCCGTCGGGTGTCCGTTGGCTCACACTTTCTCTTCGTTGGAAGATTTGGATAGCAGGTCTCGTAGGAGCTGATATCCTTTTTGTCGGTCGATCGTACTGTGGTGCTACATTGCGTAGCGAGGTGTAGGGTTTGCGTCTGCGCGATTGAAGGAATGTTGCACCAGCATCTTTACAAACTCTTTGAGGGTTTCGACTTTCAAGTCTTTGGCGATCATGTCGTTTTTGACATACCACCTGGCCCTCGCAATCATACGGAGCACTATGTTCTGTTGGGCCTGGAAACGTTGGCGCTGCAGTTCCGAGCAAAGGGCATACCAAGTCGGTGCAGCGTAGGTCAGGCGGGAGTGTATGTAACATTTGTAGATAGCTATTTTTGTCCTAATGGGTAGTCTAGAGGTGAGAATCGGTCGTAGTTTTGCGCGCGCACAGCACGACTCAAGTGGATGACGTAGTCTTATTGGGGTACAATACACAGTGAACGGTGGATATGAACGCCCAGGTATCGGACGCATGTTTTCCATTCTACCGCCTGACCTCTTAGGCGCAATTGATCTGACATGATACCTTGGCTCCCAGTCAATAGAGCGACCATCTTGCTGACATTGACGGCCATTTTCCATTTATCCAGCCATTTGGGTAGCAAATCAAATACGCGCTGGATTCTCTTCACGGCTAGATCGGCTCTTCGAGACGACGCGAAATACGCGCTGTCATCAGCATACAGCGCCAGAATTACATCGTCCTCCCAGTCTTCGAGATGACCACGCAGCGTGGGTATATCGTCCGTGTATAATGCATACAATTCGGGAGATAGGCAGCTGCCTTGTGGTACTCCTGTACGTATCAGGCGTGGGGCGGATAGCACGTCATCGATAGCAACGCAGAAACTGCGACGTCGAAGAAAGCTGGCGATGACTTTTTCATGAGTTCGTTCGTTCGGTCGCGGATCTTCCACACCCCCTTTCTTGCGGGTGCAGGTGCGGGACGGAGGATTTATGTTGCCTTATGGCCCGGCGTCTTCTCGTCGGGGATACGACCCCAACGGTCCAGTGGTGACGGCCCCATTTCAGAGGTCCAAACTTGAATAATTCCCGAGCCAGCCGGAAATCAAGAGGAGTTGTCAGTGGGTACACCGACATTATCGTCGACTGTCACGACCGTCTCTGGGAGTGGTAGTGAAGTGGTGGGTCGCCGCTCCGTCCGGACCGGAGAAACTCGACAATGGATAACCTCGACGGTACGGAAAAACTACGGCGATCACTCACTTGTCTTTCATGAGTGCCACATGCGCTCGTTACACCGATTCGCAGCTGTACCGTATAACCGCCGCAGTTTTCGGCCTCTAATTGGTTCCCCTCGTCAAGGCACAATTTTATATTGCGACTCATATGTGCATCACAATACTTTCGTTTTGTATTTTTACAATAATAAAATACGACAAAATACAATAAAGACAACAAAACAAAAAATATTTCACGCAAACAAAAAATACAGGCGAACAAAATAGACAAATATTACAAAACGAACAATGCCTAACAACTAATCCCTACCTGGGTAATAAAATATTTAAATTTATTTTCATCAAAACACACACAAACACAATTAAACACATAAAAATCTTTAACTTAAGTCCGTTTACATAATATTTATATTTTTAACTACACATCATTAAATTTAATAACTAAAAGCGCGGTTGTTCGTAACAAAATTATTGTATTATTTTAAGATATAATATTTTAAGAGTTTTTATTTTTTTTGGAAAGTCTTTTATTAAATGTACTTGCAATCAATAGCTACCAAAAATATTAGATTGATTTCGTCGATTATGGGAAAATGAGTATTATGTTATTGACATGCTGCTAAGGTAACAAACATGTGATTATATTACGTACGTTGGAATAATTAAAATTGACAATTACAATTTAAATAAAATAATAACAAATTACGTTTAACAGATAAACAATGGTGTGCGTCAAATTTTCATTTGTAATAGGTCAAAATATCGGTAATCGTAGAAATGTATTTGTGACATTAATTTAATATCACCGATGTCAATATTTTAAGACTAACTTAGTCAACTGCCAGTTGTGAAAATAAGGAAACATATTTTGACGTGTTCAGTTTTTAATTTTAACTGTTAACAGCTAATTATTTCCAATGAGAATTTGAAGCATACCGCTAATTATTTAATAAAATTTGAAATGTGATAATTCAAAATCCGTATTAGACTACAAATTAAATAACATAGTTAAAAATGTAAATAATTGATTTGTATAATGAAATAAAAATATAATTTACTTAATAATATTATTTCTTTCAGTATTGTATACCCTTACTGACGTTCGAATAGTCGTCAGTTTAGTACATATTCGAAAAAAAAAATAGAAATAGTTCCGATGGAGTGTAGAAATTAACAATGAAAGTTTGATTACAAGTTATTTATTCACAACTAATGTTACTACACATTCACGTACTATATTTCATGACGTTGACAGCAACATAGTTAAGAAATTTCATAGCATTATTGCAATATATATATATATATATATATATTGCATTGAATCAATCATATAATCATATAGTATCAATCATTTATAATAATCTAATAGTTTCACCACTCTTTTTTTTAAATAAAAAAATATAACAAATAAAAATTACCGCGCATTAACACAATTATTCCTCAGTTTTATTCATGATTACAAATTATATAAAGGAAGTACTTTTTAATTTACTCTTCGTTTCTATAAATTCATAAACTTACGTGATGTCCACTGTGCCCGTTATGGATAGCTGGCGGCGCTAGAACGTCATTGGCTAAACAACGCGTTCGTACCACCTTCTGTTTTTGACAAACACTCCCACTTTTGAAATTTACGTCAAGTTCTATGTCACGTCAAAGCATCAAGACGTTTCCGTTCGTTTGTTCGGTATGTTATACCGACATCAATCTCCGTAGCGAGACCGTTAGTTATTAGAGCGACCTCTGTATAGCTCTCTGTTGAATTTGTAATTAAGGAGACACATTTTGCGTGGCCGAGTTGGTTGTGTTATTTGGCACAGTGGAGCTTTTCCAACCCGTATGGTAAAAAGATATTAACAATTAAATTTATGTGCTGTACATCAATTATAAAAAAAATAATTGATTTTTTGAGTTGTTTAGTGTTTCAATCACATTGAAAATGTCTATATAGAATAAAGTCATATACTCAAGACTTCTAAAGCATCGTAACCTCAGAATAATCGTCTTTAGTACTAGGTTAAGCAACGTAAAAGCTCAGTATAAGACTATTTATGTTATAGTAAAGTCAAATAATATATCATCAAAGTATCTGGAGGAATTTACTCAAGACTCGAATGAGATAAAATGATATCTAATAAAATACTAATATCAATAAAATCAGTCAAACATACGATCGAATTTCGTACTTGTGCTTGAGCGCTCCGATAAGTTTAAACGTATTGAAAAGTTAATTTCATAAATTACTTCAAATAAATAAGTTCATATAAAAAAAAAATAATTACAATGCAATAAGCAAATAACACATTTTACACGATACACAATGAAATAAAATAATATACAATAGAAATAAAGAAAAAGAAAACTATATTAAAATTAAAAGTTAGCAGTAAAACCATATAGTCATTAATTTACAACATAACTATCACCATTGCGTCGTGCAAGAGTTCTTATATTTTTTTATGTATTTTAGCAAATGATTTATTACGTGACTCTATTACAATGTTTAATTTTTGTTTAGGTATCAGAACCACATCTCTGGATAGGAGTTCAATTTGCAATGGAGCTAGGAGTTTGAGCATATCCTCTTGCAAATGGAGTTCCTTTGTAATACTCAACGATCAGTTTTAATGCGTATCAAACCTGCTCATCTATCTCCGGTACTTTTAAATATGACATCACCAAAACAGATCTATTCAAAAGAAGAAATTTAGTATCTCAGTTACTAAACTTACTTTTAAAAATTGGGAATAGCTCCAAGGAGCCAGTTCATATTCAGAAGAGTGGACTGCCTATTGACTTGAGAGTGGGAAAGATGACTATTATGAAATCTGTAAACCTGAAAGACAATATAAGAATATATATCAATAGGCTTTTCTGTTGGCCACGGCCCGTGGCTTCTTCGCAGGATTACTGAATTCTATTTAGTTGAAACTGGTACTAGTGTTGACACACAGCAAGGAGAAGCTCCCAAATTCTTAATTTATCAGCGAACGAGACCCACCGGGGTCCGGCCGTGACCTCTCCGATTCTCTTTCCATACCAACTTTCCGTTTTCCAAAATCTTGTGGACTTGTGTCGTCCCCTGCTCAGCGTAGGCGCATACGCCGCATTGTTTCTTTTAATATTTTTTCTTGTAAAGACAAATGCGCTTTTTCCTTTTCTTTCTTAGAGACGCTGACGCAAAGCGCGCACATTTGTTATTACAATCATGTGTATATTCATATGTACATGCAACATAAGTAAGACTTATTAGGTAAATATATAAACAATAGAAATCTAATTCACGTCATGAATTGAAATAAACAAATAAAAGCAAATTACGTACCAATGAATATTGATGAATCAATCAAATAAATCAACCACTGTACCTAAATAGTTAAATGAAGCCATAACTCTGATCTTAATTAATTTTAAACAAAACTATTATCAACAGCATACTTAATCAATTAATAATTGACAGTTCACCTAATCATCTAAATTAAAGTATGCAAATATCACACCTAATTCAATTCACAACGTCAATCATAATCATATTCAATAATATAATTTATGATATTAATAGTAAATCGTCCCCATATAAAAATGTGAACAAAACGTGATAACACAATAAATAAAGTGAAATATATACAATTTTATAGTAAAATCGAAATTTTAATATTTTCGGACAGCCAGAACAACGTGAATTTCTTATAGTATTATATAAAAAGTACTGTGTACTTTGCTTTTTTTTTTTATAAATAGTCTAGTGTGGCTTTTAAACAACGACATATTTTTATTACAATTTATGTGATCCATCTTTCTTACAATGATTATTTTTAATTATTCTTATAGAAAATGTGTTAGTCGAATTAAAGGCATCCGAAATAAGACTTTTTTATTATCATTTTCAACGGCACAAACTCATCCACAGGAATAACTTACACTGCGTTTCTATGAACACGAAATCATTCTTTAGTATTTATTTTGTAGGAAACCGTTTCAGTACACAATAAGTAATTCGCTTTCATAATTATGTAGAACATCTTTTGTGGTATTTATACATATACAATATTCTAATACTAAATGTATTCTAATACTAAACCTAATCTAACATACACGTATATCACCATACTAATTTGTTAAATTCTTTATTAAAAAGTACATTATCGGTATCGATATCGTAATCTAGAGCGATAACGTGATTAAAGAAAAAAGAGACTTGGATTGCAGGATTGGAATAGAGAGTAAGACCGAATCGGAACAAACTGAGAAATCTGAATTTAAAACGAAAACGGGATTGGATTGGTAGTAAATGAAGTAACCTTACTTGATATAGAAAATGAGGAATTAATTTTGTATAATTGAGGTAGTTTTAAATATATTTCGGGAGAATACTCTTTTTATAAAATACCGAATGAGCAGAAAATTTACAAGATTTATTATTTAAACGTTTTCATTGAGACGGTGAGGTACATTTTTAACATATATTCAGCGATGCTTGCTTGTGTCACCCGGACGGCCGGCTCGAACTGATAGGGCAGTCTACCCTATCAACGTTGGTGGTTACGTCGGTGCAACCATCAACCTTGGAACCAAATTGGACAATTACCGGGAAATATAAAACACATACACTCATGTCTTAATTAAACGATTGATACAAAACTTGAAATGAAAACAGAAATTATTTTTTTGAGCTTATGTATAATTTAATTGTCGAAGGAAATGTCTGTACGAGAATAACCATAGAAGGTAAACCACGTTTGTGCTCGTCGTACTAATTATACGCAGTCGGGAGAGAGACAATTTAATTTGAATAGATACTATTTAGACGGAAAGTCTGATATTCAAACAGAGTTGCAGCGGCGCGGGCAGCGAAATCCGCGAGCGGTTTTGTAAACATGTAATTACTTATGTGTATGAACCAAGTGCTAACGGAGCGGGTAGCAGAATCCGGCGCGGGACTAGCGGGCGGCGGCAGCGGGATGCGGCAACGAAAAACCAGTTTATGTTTCCCGCTCGCCGATTATGGAGATGAGGCTATCGATAAAGGATTATGAAACAATATGTACCCGAAAGTACTTATCGACTTATCACTATAATTTCTCAACCTTGCATATATATAATAATAATATAAACTCTCGCCTATTTCCCGGAAGGGTAGGCAGAGACTATAGGTTTCCACATGGTACGATCTTTGCATATTTCTCTTGCTTCACTGATATCAATCAATCTTTTCATGCAAGATTATTGGGGCTTAAAAATTTGGCTCTTTTTTTAGTATGACATAAATATGCTCGGTATAGGATTTTATAAGGCGACCCTTGCCAACTTTTTCATCACGCACATTCGCCCTATAGATTTGTTTTGTCAGTCTAATTACATTCATCCTCTCCAGACGGCCAAACCACCGCAACATACCCTCCTCTACTCTAGTCACTACATCTCCCATCAAACTACACCGACATCACCGTTCCTATATTTGTCTATCCGAGACACTCCACACATACTACGTAGCGATTGCATCTCCGCTGTATTTATCCTACTTTCATTTTTCTTCTGCCATACCCAGCTGTCACTGCCGTACATAAGCGTAGGGATCAAGACCCTATTATGGTTAGCCAAACGCGCTTGTCGTGAGACACTTTTACTATTCATAATAGCGAGCAAGGCCCCAATCACTTTATTTCCTGTATTCACTCTCCTTTAGATATCTCTGTCATGTTACCGTAATTTGCAACCAGACTATCCAAGTATACAAATTTTTTCACTCTTTCGACTCTTTCACCTTATATATATATATATATATATATATGTACATCCCAATCTTATTTTACGTCTTACATAATATATATAGGATGTAAAATGAGATCGTGAATTAAATCAGAATTAAAAACGTAAGATTAATTAACGGATATATTAGAAACTATTATATACTAGATAAGATAAATACATTATTTATTTTTTTTTCTGTAAAAAACTCGATGTAGCTTTAGTACTAGAGGGAGGTACTCGCACTTGCTACGCGCCCGCATTTTCTGTTTCCTTAACAATGTACGTGATTGTGACACATTACCGTGACGGCATTATGAGCATCACTGGCGAGACCGTTACATAAGACTTATAAACTTACCGATAACTAATTGATGATGGAAAGATCTTGCGCCTCCAGAGTAGTAAACGATGCATTTCTAATATGCCGTTGTTGTCTTTCGCAAAAAAAAACTCAATCTTTAATGAAACCCTATAAAACGAAATCGAGTGGAATTAACTCAAGCAAACGCGGCGGCCATTTACGTGGCCCGTAACGGCCGATCCAGTTATTCCCGAACATATAGTTCGACCACGTTTGTACTGCCACTACCGAATGAGGCGTAACCCCATCATGCTGACACCAAATATGACGATAATCGGCAAGTGGAATAGTATATAAAACATTAGCAATATCTTTTTGTAGTAATTGCATGTATCTATTTAATGTTCCATTAATAAAAAATAGACCTAATCTTTTATAGTATAATATTCCTGTTCAAACATTCAGCGACCAGCGGTACTGGTTAGCTCTTTCGCGGCCTAGTTCTGGATTGTTAGGCGCTCAAAAATGGATATTTTTTCGGTTCCACATTCTGGAGAACGTGCTTTCATCCGTCTATAAAATTTTAGTCAAAACGGTAGGATCTTTATTACACTTTTTTTGGATCCACTGACAATAGTTTATTTGTACAGGCAAATCACTAAATAACAAAGTATGTATTGTCGTGTATTTGTATGCATGCGGTTTATCTACTTTTCTCAACACTTTATACACATACGCATGCGACGCACGCCGAATGTCGTTTTACGTAACCTCGCATGCTCAATTCTGGCTCTCGCCTAAAAGTGCTTAGCACGTATTTCTCTACAGAAACAGGTACTTGGTAAGGTACAGTAAAGTAAGGTATAATTTGCATCGGCAAGACAGAGTATCCATCACACATACGAGTACATTGTATAACGTTGTACTCGAACATTGTGTGGCGAGTTTTCCATTTCGTAGCGTTCACGGTACATTGCAACAGATTTCACTGGATTACGTTCAGATTCTCCTTAGATGAAAATCATTTTTGCATGCTCCGTTGCACTGTAACTTCTGATATTTCGAGGCATAGTGTAAAACGATAACTAAACTAAACCCTATTTTTATTCAACTAAATATTATAAGTAAATAAAAGTATGTAAAAGTATAATTCCCAATATTTTTTTAATTATATTGTTTGACTGACACACGAATAATCAATATTCACATATAGTTCAATGCCTTTGTCACAATAGCGCAGATATGTAGGCCAAGAGGTCATAAAACATTTTTTTTTAATGTAAAGCGCCACCACATCCGTCAATTCCGAAACAGAGAAAAATTATATCAGTCATCCACTAACCTATTTAAATGGGAGTTTCCACAATTAGTTTCATCTTGTTTTGGTGTATGTCTATAATAAAATAATGTCCGACCTCATTTTACACCCAGTATATCGCATTCAGTCGTACTTTCGCCTCTTTCAAATACCATCACCTTAATAAATCCGACATTTACTTTCATACCTCTTTTTTTAACAGAATCATTCATCTCCTTCAGCCCGCACGTCTACCTGAAAAGATTACTTGGCCGTCGACGTACAGGAGGTATTTGACAGACAGCGCATCCATCCTTAGTCCACACTCAAATGAATAGATTGAATAACCACGGTGAAGTTCATATCCTTGTCTGACACTTCTGCGGATGTCAAACCAGTCAGTGTATGCTCCATTTATTCTTATGCAAACATTGGAGCCCCTTTATAGGGATTGCAGTGCCTGTATCAAGCCGCTAGTTACACCATGCATGGATTGGATTCTCCATAGACCGTTTTATCATCAGACCTTGCATATAATGACTACAATTCTCCTTTTTCTAACATATCTGTATTTAGGTCATGACGACTGCTTTTTGAAAAAAGTATATCGCACAAAAAGAAAGAATTTGCTTCCAAAAGTTCAGACATTCTGATATAATGCGCGTTCCGCTTGTCCCGCACCCGTTACCGCTCGCCGCCTTGAGCACTTGTCGCGTAGTGCTTTACTGCGCACTTTCACAATACATATATAGTAATGATACGTCGCATGAATGCCGTTAAGTCTTTACGAGAGCTATACGTGCGAGGGTAGGTTAGGTTAGGTTAGAGTATCAATTCTAGGATCTGTTCATTCAGGAACAGATGGTGTAGGCGTGATTCGGTTCTTCCCTTGCGGCTATCATGACAAAGCCGATGATAGATTTCCTGTAGGTCCGCTGTAGACAAAGTACATGCCCATCCACTGTTTTCCTTACAGTTGTCTATTGGTTACCGCTGCAATGTAAACTGGCGCTGCATCGCTACGCGAGTCAAACAAAATATGAATAAAAAAATTATAAAATTCATTTTATATAGTATCGGTATGGAGAGAATTAGAAAATCATTTAAAATGAAATGAAAAGGTTTGTTTGACCTTTGGTATTAATTTAGTATGACGGGGCAGAAAGTGGGCGGAGGGACTAACGAGAGGGCGAGTAGTGGCCTTTCCGCCACCGCGGATTTGCCACATCTTTCGGATTGTCCTTCCTAAAAATAACTTTAACCGCGTAGTACCTATGAAATAATTTGTCCAAATATAACTTGGATTCGCAAATTGCGGTTCTCTATTTATCTTACTGATTTGATAGACAATGAAATACTCCACACTTTTGCATGAATTTGAGTGTTCATGTAAGTTAAAAAACTCTTATGATTACTTATCAGTCAGCCTGTAAGTCATCATTACATTAATTAATCTGTCAAAGTATGTACCTTCTTTTTAACATCAAAAAGGGGAGAAGCGGTAGTTTTGTTGTCTACCTCGATGCGGTGTACAAGTGACTCGAAGTGGTGTCGGCGGTGGGGGTCGGATCGTGGGTGTGGGGCGCTCGTTACTGTCTTACTATTACTATAGCTTGTAGTTCTGCGTAAGTGAGGCGCGCAGATGTGACCTTACGGGAAATTGAACTTGGATTTTACGGGTTGTCCGTTTAGAAGCCCGAGGGGCGCGACACATATTCATGACCGGTAAACTTTAAGGAATCTCAAAAGTAAAGTTTTTAGAAAAATGTTAGATTTAGGATCCTAGGAATTTATTGTCTTTTGAGCGATGTCTGCATATCTGTATGCATGTATGTATGTATGTATATATGATGCGTGCGTGGGCGTGTGCGTGTGCATGTGGATGGGCGTGTGCGTGTGCATGTGGGTGTGCGTGAGCACGCGTATGTGTGCATACGTAAATCTCTTATAACACTCAAAGAATTAACCGATGGCAACGTAATTTATGATTTTTGAAAGTATCCCACTCAACTTACACTTCCTAGAAATGTTAAACCAAATACGCGGATAGATTTTAGAAATCACAAGAATAATATTTGAAGAAAAGTGTTTTTTGAATGATAATTTAGACTTTCCTAACGATCAATAGTAAAATGTAATCAGTTCTTTTCTTTTAATAGTTGCATCGGTTGTCGTAAACCGCATGAAAATTAGATTTGTTCGTTCAAAAATATGGATGAGAAAATTTTTGAAAGTGTTTGTTTAAAAAATTCTTTAAAACATTCTACCGATAAATTCAAGTCTAACTTTTCTGCTTATAAAAGCAACGTTGATCGTTGCAAACTGGATTTTTCATAATGACTAGAAAAAATCTCGAAGGTTTGTAATTTGGTATTCAATCTTCTTTTTCTGCGACTGGATCGAATGCGGTAAAGCAGACCAAAATTCAGCAACGTTTAAAGATGTCGTTGAATAAATAAAAAATAGCGCTTTTTAATGTTTAGATTTTTGAACGTGAAGAGCTTAAAATGTATTAGAACAATATTTTTAGTTTGGAGAACTCAAAAAGGCACTAAAATTAATCTTTTGAGCTTGATGAGTTCAATAATGTATTGCTACTTTATTTTTAAACGCTTTGTGCTCGAAAATAGTAACAAGTTCCGGGGTTGGCTTGCAAAATCAATTGACTATCAAATTTTTGAGCCCGAAAAGCTCAAACACTCATATATAGCTGCATTTTTTTAATTGATGAGCTCAAAAATACATAAAAAAATATCATAACAGGAAGTTTTAAAGATGGCCTGCAGACGCAAAAGGCCATCCCAGCAGACCCTATACCGTTAACCGCTTTTTAGTTTTTTATTGTAATCGCTATCTATCCAAATATTAGTCATGATGATTGCTTGTGGACAACATCATAAAATTAATATAATTCATCTCAAATAAATACTTATAAGAATGTTTTCTTTCATTACTTTGTGGGGGCTTTCAAAATATTTACTGTATGTTATAACAGTTAGTAAAGTAAAAGTCCTATGGACACATGCAAATTCTAATGCTATAAGTAAATAGTAAGGATTTGTGAAAATACTTATTAAGTTAGTTGTTTTTCACGAACTGTAATATATTTCGAACGTCTTTCTTTGTAATTTGTGATGTGAGGATTTTGTGATTGTGATCAAAGTTTTTTGATCATGGAAACATATATTATGTGTTGTATTAAAAAAGAAAGTGCGAATGGCTTTATAATTTATTAAAATTGGTTTTTAAGGTGTTCTGTTAGGAGACGTTGAAAAAAAATTCTTTTTCCTCAAATGGTGCTTCAGAAAAACGGCAGTGTCTGATATTTTCCATCTGGGCTCAATAGTCGACCGTTTATTTATTCCGATTGTCGAAGTGACCGCGCATCTAGTTTCTAAGCAAACCAGTCACGAGACGCTGTTCCTTTTTACCATTTAAGTCAGCAATCACATGAACCGGATGAAGCAAAGGCAGGAAAAACTCATGTACAGTCGATAAAGAAAAAAAACGAAAAAGAAACGAAAAAAAAAGAAATAAGAAAAAAAGGATTGAAGATTTGCTCATGCAAACTTTTTCTCAAATGCAATTCATTTTCTTTAATTTATTTCTTAATACGCACTTACTTTATTATATTATCGTTATTACACTGCATGTGATTAGTGTATTTATGTGAAAAACAAATACATTTCAATACATGAAACTTCATTTTCGAACATGTTATTGCTATTAATTTAGTAATTTGTAAATTGGACAGTTAAATGTGTCCAAAGAAATCTTTGAAGAAAGTTAGAAATTCAGTGTCAATATCGAATGTATTTTCGTAAATCAAGAAATATGTCGCTGCTATTTTGTTTTTTTGCAATAAATACAGATAAACTGTTAATTTAATATGTAAATGTCTTCAATAAGACAGAGGGAAGACTAATTCGCTTCATATTTTACAATACACGCTAGTTATTATTTCTGTAATCTTTTAAACACATTGTAGTTATTTATTATTATTTATACAAAATTGTCTTTCGTTCCATTCAAATAAAAGAATTAAAAAACCCATATTTCTGAGTATAGTTCTAAATTTTCAATATTTAAATGGAAATCTTTTTTTTTTGGTTAAATATAGCATTAAAAAATATTAATAGACATGGAAATTAAGTTATTTTGTTTTAGCAGGATAAAAACGACAAGTAAATATTAAAGCTAATTCACAGTACATTCAATGCATTAAATTAACACTGACATCACAAACAATTCCACCTTCACTCAATTGCGACATATCTTTAAAAGCAAGTAAAATTTTCGGTGACGATAAAATCCCCAACTCCGGCAATAAAGACAACACTTTGAAGTCAATTACTTTGACGATATTCTTATAATAACCAAGAGTTTGGGTAATTTAAAAACCGTCACGAAATATTTTACCATTTCTTTTACATGATTTCTTTTATTTTTACCTTTTTTAGGATTCCATAGCTAACAAGACACCCTTATAAATTCGCCAAGTACGTCCCTCAGTCCGCGTGTTTGTCAGCATTTCAGTTTGACTGTCCACGGCTTAGCTCAGGTAATTTTTGTACTAGAACTCATTCAAAAATATTGCGGTTCCGTGAAAACGATTTTTCGATATAGTTATCCATTTTAAGACATTAAACTTTAAATTGCTAGTTTTTGTTAGTCAAGTGTGTTCCCCCCTAAACCCCCCAGGTAAATTGTTATTCTTGTATACGTGAAAAAAGTCAGGGTAATATATAGAGAAATTAAAGGGATAACTATCGCAGTGATTTTATTAAAAACTTTACAAGTAAACGAATAATAGCCGATCAATGTATAAAATATACTCGGAGAAGAGATGAGCCAAATTTAATATAAATTGCATTGTAAATTATTTAGATAAAGATGTTGATTGTGTAAAATATAGTATAGGTAGTAAATATTAATAATTAATATAGGTAGTAAATAATTTTACGTGACTCATACACTTAATGAGGCGTGTAAAGTTATGGAAATATAAAATCATTACACGCTCAACACCAGTCATATTCAGTTCGTTTTAGAAGTCACTAGCCGTTAAACAGTGAGTTCAGTTAATAGATCGATAGTATCAAACAAAAAACCCCCTTCTACATGGGTATGTTGTCACGGGCAACTACGGAACCTTATACTGCGAGTAGCCCGAGACGCACTTGGTCGGTCTTTTCAATACATTCGCATGTTATTTTTATAAATAAAATTGTTGGTTTTATTTGATGGTTGGTTTCTAATGACAAGCCAAAATTGTAATTATTAATAATGATAATGATCGTACTGAACCAATTTGTGGCTGATAAAATTAGAAAATGAAGGAAATACCTTTAAAAAGGATTGCTCAGATTGCTACACTGACCGAAAGCATAGATCACAATAACGTATTTGTAAGGATTTCTTTTTCAAAATGCAAAACTGTAACATTACGATATTGCTGCTTAGAATAAAGACAAATTTAATGAAAATTTTTCCCGAGTCTGTCAGTTTATATTTATTTACTTTAAGAACAAATGCATTAAAAAGCAATGAATTAAAAAAAGAAACTAACTTGATATTATCAAAAATCCACGTAGCTTTATTTGTATTACGATGTTTTGTTTTTGGATGACCGTCACGTCGAAATCCCAGTTGCCGGCGAAATCCCCCGCGCGAAAGGGAAACAAAGGAAAGATTTGCTGTCTATAAAAAAAAATATTTGTTTTTCTATGTAGAATAAAAATACTGAGAGGAAAAGATAAAAGACTCTGTCAACGACAATATTAATAAAGAAAAATAAAGCAATATAAAAAAAAGGTAAAAGGAAAAAATACGTGGGTATCGTAAATTCCCATTTGTCTAACATCTATATTTCTAATGTTAAACTGTTGTTTGTTAATCTCGCTAAAACTTAAAAATGGTTTGATCGATTTGGTTGATTCCTTTTTTGTTGTATTTGTAATTGTCAGGGCAAGGTTGTATGAAAGAAAATAGTCCTTTTTTATCTGTCTGTCTGTTTGTGTGGGGTATCTTTGGAATAATTAACAGTTGAAAGGCAATGTAAGGACATTTACATTTATTAGGGTTTCGTGATAATTACTAAGAATATTTATAGTTTAACAGGTTTCAATAAAATTTAGTATGAGATAATTGGAAGCCAATAAAAGTATATACATTTTTTTAGTCTATGAGATTTTAATTATTTTAATTATTCAACTTATTTAAAAATTTAATTCACTAAGAACTCTCATAGTTTAACTGCTTTCAATAAAATTTAGTATGGAAAAAGCAGGATGTCAGTAAAATATGATAGACAATTTATGGTTCTGTGAGAGATACTAAGAACCTTTACAGTTAGACTTATTTCTTTAAAATTAGCAGAAGCGTTTCTGATTAACACAGAATGAGTATTTCGAGTGGCTTATTGTCGCGTGTACGTGTTCTGTGAGATTAATAAGCACCTTTATAAGTTCATCGATTTCAATACAATTTGGTAAGAAGATAGCTTAATCCAAGAAAAAGGATGTAGCCTATATTATTTTTATAGTTCCGTGGGTACGAGTTCAATGAAAGTTATTAAAAAAAACATTATAATTCAACGGGTCTCTTTGATATGTTTAGTTTTCTCATATTAATTTAGTTGGTCGTTTGGGGTTCTGAAGTAATTGTAAAGGAATAGTATTATGTACTTTAATTGAAAACGACTCGAAATTAGAACAAATCAGGAACGAGGATATAAACCGGAGGCACACTACAGACGGTGCTGGAGGGATTGCGAGAGCCCCGACGCGATAATTCTTACTTGTATAAATCTATTTAAGAGGGCGAAGCTGCGGGCAAAGTTAAGAAGAATAAGAAGTGTATCTGATGTCTGTGTGTTTGTTGTTTCTATAATAAAATCATTGAGTAATTTGATGAAATTGGACAGAGGGTTAGCTTGAATTCCGAACAAGGGCATCTACTACATTTTATTGCAGAATATAATATTAGAAAATACAGGCGTTAAAACAATATATTAAATAAAACTGTACTAACGGAATAATCGGATCAAGTGCGAGAAGTTTAGTCCATGTGGGCAAAGTCTTGTATTCATGCTATAGTTAGTACAAAGAAGAGGTTACGCCGTGCAATCAGGTAAGTTAAACCAATTCTAAAAATACTTTCATATATAGAAAGATAATATGTTTGAAGACTAATGTGATTGAGACGTAGTTTGTATTGATACTAAGGTTTGCCCAAATTGAAATTATGACCTGTAACAAAATTGGAATAGAACACAGGACCGATTTAAGAATCGAAAACTTATTTTCATCTCTGATCTCAATGTGGATTACATACAAGGCTCTACAGTTGGACCACTTTTATGAAACCTAATTCTGGACTCCTTCCTCCGAGAACTCGGGGCAATCGGTGTATACGTGCAGGCGTTTTCAGACGGCGTGTTCTTCATGTTTTCGGGACAGTCGGCGTAAGTTCTAGAAATATAAGTCGAACGGGCACTGGCCTACGTAAGCGACTGGTGTATCAAAAACAAACTTATGATTGCACCATCCTTAAAATTCTTTGTTAGCACAAAGAAACTTAAGTTTCTTTGTGCTAACAAAGAATTAAAGAATTAACAAAGACAGCTAACTTAAGATAGCCCAGTTATTCGCATGAACCGACAAGAAATGAGCCTGATAGAAGAAATAAAAATTCTGGGACTTATAATACATAAATGGCTAACTTTTATTCCGCACGTCGCAAAAGCTTACAAAAAAGGAGAAACGGCAAATCTATAAAGGTATAGCCAGAGCAGCTAAGGTGACGTGAGGACTCAAGCCTGAGATCGTTAGAATGATATACGTCGCCCTATTCGCCACCTATTATCATGTACGCCGCATGCGTATGGGCAACAGTGGCCAGTATCGAACGACGATCATATGGGGCAAGGAATCATAACTCGTGTGTCTTTTCGCTTCCAAACGATCAAAGGTCGGATGAGCAGCTAGGCGCGAAGGACCCAGGCCGATAACCTTGCGGCCGGATCGGGCGTTCCTTTTGGCCTGACCGTACCATCAGGCATAGCATGACTTTTTGAGAAAAGCTTCTCTATAGAACTATCCTCCGCGTACAACAAAATAAATGAAAAGGATTTTCATTATATATGTCGTGCGAGAAGGATATATGTGTATTTATTTTTATTATAATATTGTCGAGGGGTCAACGAGTATGGGAGCCACCAGAGTGTAGGTGGTTATCGCCGCTCATGGACACAAGCTAAAGAAAAGTAAATAATGAGTTGCCCGACTTCGAGAAAGGAGTATGGCTTTTTATTGAGTTTTTTAACGAATTATACAAAAATATATATGCATGTATAATCTATGGTGACCAATATATTAGGGTGCTGATTTTTAATCAGAAAGGTTAAGAGTTCAATCCCTGATTAAAGGCAAATTGACCGATGAGTTTTTAATATATGTTAAATTAACTCGTTGTTTTTGATTTGGAAGGGAATGTAACTCGTCGATTATAAATGTTGTCACCTTATTGGTGACAGCAGTCAGTGATTAACCACGAGATTTTTTTGTAAGATTTATAAGGGGAAAAGGGGAATAAAGACCATTGGAAAGCAGATGGTGACCGTCGTCTATTGACACCCGCAACCCTAAGAGTGTCAATAATGAGTTGCTGGCTTTCTAAAAAGCCGTAGTTTGTTGGAGTTACCGCTGATGGTACATCATTTCAAAATCATACCATACGTGCCAGAAAATTGCGCAAAAAGCGTACGGTAGTATAGACAACAGTCATCGAGATAGTGTTGATGGTATATCCGGCTTGCGGGACGATAACGGAAATCAGCGGTAGGAATGAAGTTGAATAGCTCTTCAGAGTACTCACCATAATATACACGATAGAGTATGCACGAAGATGCACATCTCTTCGCAAAGTCAAGCGCTGAAGTTGATTGGAAACCAAAGAGTTATCGAGGGTTCGAGACCATTCGAGAATACATTTGAGAGGTGACAACAGTGATAAGGTCAAATCTGCGCCTTATAAAGTAAGCGTGAGGACCTGGTTCGAAGTTTATTGTCGTCGTCGCATTTTATTGGGTATCCCAACCTTTTTTAGAAGCTAGTTTTAATTTGCTCTCTATTTGCTGTCTAGAAAATCGCGAAACTGAACGCTTTTCGATATGTCGACACCAAGATACCCGATACTCGGTGTGGCACTAAAAAAAGTGCTTTGAAAGAGAAAATAAGAACAAACGGATAAAGTTTAGCAATTAACGTTGAAAGTTATGTCTTTGGAGATTAAATTCAACGAGGCTAAGTTTACCCCATTTCAAAATTTTCCCTAAGGCTGTCTCAATTTCAGACACAAGTTGGTTTCGACACTCATCGACATAGTCCCTAGAAATATTAGTGTGGCTGGAGTATAGTTAGTCCACATTATTGTAATCCGCATAGCAACGAATGATAGCGATTTTCAGTAAATAATTGAGATGCGAACAGAGTATACATCCTTGAGGGACACCGGCATTCACAGGCTTGGGATGTGAGCATATATCGTCAAGTGCGACCTAGGTGCTTTGTCCCGTGAGAAAATTGCCAATCCACCTACACAATTTCCCGGGCAGCCCATAAGAAGGAAGCTTAAAGATAGGTGCTTTGCAACTTCAAGGAAAAAGCCTGTTATTTTCTAAGAGGTCGACATCGCTCTAGGGATTCACTAAGGTTGCGCATGACCATGGGCGGGAGTGATCACTTTGGTGGCTCGCATACTGGCTTACCCTTGTAAATCTCGGTGAAAAAAGAATAAAAACATATACTTCATTGGGAAAATGTTTAGAACTTAAAATGTAAACTCTTTAATATGCAATAAAAAAATGTAGTAAATGACATCTCTGCGGTAACGCGATGAAAATCTACTACAATACCACTATCATTATTGTTTATTGTAATTGAAAAGGTTATTGATGAATGTGAGTAAAATAATTTAGGCCCTGGTATAACTTCATATTTAAAGTTATTTATAGAATATAATGTAAAATAGTCGAACCCTTAAAACAAAGTAATTTTACAAATTTAAAAATGTAAATTCTTTTATGATTCATAATTATTTTTCTTCACAAGCCGAATTATGAATCTTCCAGGTTCGCGGTCAGTTGATGACCAGGTTTCATGCGAGTGAAGCACTGAAATGATGACGAATTATTAAAGAAATATTGTTCAACAAAGTATTACATGTAAATTTGAAGGGTCTTTACATCCTAGTAATTATTCATATTAGTAAGCAGGCCAAATAAGTTGTCTTTGGTGGCAAACAGAAATCGTAAACTATTTAAACTCAGATATTTTAATTATAGCTTGACATTATTTCGGCTATAATAAACAAACATCATAAGATTGTGTTGCACTGGAAAAAAATTGGTAATTCCAACTAAAAGTTTGAATAACACAACGAATTTACAATATTGCATGGTTTTGAGCAAACTAATATTTTGGTTGTATTAACCAATTTGTATTAACGCGCGATCTTTATCGTTACTTCAGATATATTATTCATTCGAATTAGAAGTTGCAAAATTACAAATTATATCGACAATATAGGTAGAAACCTAATAATAGTGTCTAAATTAGTCTAACGTATTATACAAAATAGAAACAATATCATATATTGCATGAAAGTTTCTGCTATATACATGAACGATAAAATTACACCTATATGGTCGCATTATTACAAGAACAAAATGTTCTATCATCACATATTAAATGAACGAAATAATACCGATATTAGCATAAACAGCAACGAGTAATGTTTCAAGTATTACTTTTTGATGCACTGTTTCGCGCATTACTATAAGTATAAATATGCACAGTATAACTTCGTCGAAAGTTGAATACTTCAATATTAAATCCTACTAAGTAAAATTAGTATAAATCTTCGTATGCGTCCGAGATATGTAGAGCGCAGAAGTATGCGCGCGGTCTAATAAAGATAGCGCCTCACTGGTGACACCATCTACTAGCGACATTTAAACATTGTGGTTTATGGTTATGACAATACAATGATATCATTTCACAATACAAATCTAACTTATTAAGAAATTTATTTTCTTTTTGAAAATGTAACTGAATTGTATTACAATGAATAATATCAATAAATGTTATTATAAATATTATAGATGCTGCCATCTGTTTTAGTTTCACACTGTCGTCTTACAATCAATAGCCGTTGCTAATTTTATGAGTTTGTTCGTTAATCATACGCAAATATTGTAACCAGAACTTCCGAAATGCATTAATAAATTACGATTAATTAAATTATACGCATAGTTTGTAAATACAAAGAATTTTTCATCTATTGCATTGATTTAACCAAGCTAAATATTTTTAACCAAGTTTAAATTACTTGTTTAAAAATACTGAACTTGGTTAAAAACGTATGTAATTAAATAAAAAATATTTTCTTCAGCGTGCACGTACAATAAAATATATCATAAACAGTTGAAAATGTTCACCACTTTTGGTGACCGAGTAACCGACCAATTCGCCTGGGAACCTGAAAATAATCGATTTAAAGCCTGACCACGACGGGCGAATTAACCAATGACTTTTTGATCTAAATCAAACTAAGTCATTGGCTCTGTGCTTCGAGAGAACAAACAAGCTGTCGATTGTCGGTTCCAAATGTTAGCATTGCGCAGTTGACATCATCGTCAACAGTCCTCCAACTCGCATGCATTGGTCTGGCGTGGAGAGTCCAAGCCCTCCAGTGTGAAATAAAAAGAGTATAAGACAGTATACCTAGATAGTGGGTAAGTAAAACAAGATTACAACAAAATGTTCTAAAATGTTAGAAAACATTATAGAAGTAAATAACATTCGTACTATATAATGTAATTTAATGAAAAATGTGAATCAAATAAAATAATTCTTTTTAATATGAGACTAATCGGTTCACAGAATTGATTAAATATAAGATATTTATCTCATATTTTAAAATAAAAACGAAAAATAATATCATCTTTCATCTTTAAAATGTAATAGTGTTACAAGGCAACGAATCATAATTGAATAAAACTGACAATCTCCGCACACGTTACTGAATACTTGACCTTTTCCGTTACGAGGGTAGGGTCCGCGTGTTACTTAATCGATCATAAATAGTTAACTGTATACAAGAAAATCACTTAATACTAGCTCAAGACAAGCGTACTAATTGCAATGTTATATTTCAAATTAGTTACTTAGATTAAATATAAGGTCTGGGAAAAATTATTTCGTATTCAAGATAATTTTTCATCATATTTTATTTATACATAATTCTAATGTGCATATGTCGTTATGTTCAACAATTTATTGGCACTTTGTAGGTAGTGATATAATCAATGCCATTGCTGTAAAAATTTTGTGACTTCGGATGCAAAAACTGCGACAAGTAGTTTTGACAGTTCTCTATTGATGTTAACCTAACACTACCTAATGAATTCTGAAGAAACCGAAAAAGGTGAAAATCTGAAGGTGTAAGGCTAGGGCTATAAGGCGGATGTATTAAAACTTGCCAACCAAACTCTCTCAATATTTGCAGAGTGGCTAAAGATGTGTGTGGTTTAGCGTTATCATGGTGAAGAACCAAATCTTTTCTGTTGATCAGTTTTGACCGTTTTTTTGAGTTCCGAGTCAAAATGGCAAAAACGGAACCCTTATAGTTTCGTCACGTCCGTTTGTCCGTCCCTCCGCGTGTCATACGCATTTTATTCAAAAACTACAAGATCTATATTGACGAAATTCGGAGTAAAGATATTTTGTAAAAGCCGCTTAGTTTGGTAGTTGAATAACAAAAACAAATGTTTCTAGGGTGCCCTCCTAGGCGACTATAGTGTTTTTACCTATTGTGTGCGGGAACATGGAAAAAATTGTCACAACATAGTTTTTTCATCTGTAGTACATTTCGTTGTAGTAACGTCTTTGGAACCCTACAGTGAGCATGGTCCGACACGCTCTTAACCGTTTTTTTCTCTCTATTTCTTGTTTGAGTCTCATCAGCTGTTGGCAGTACAAATTCCAACTAATGATTTTTCCCGGCTGTAAAAGCTCGTAATGAATAGTGCCCTTCCAATCTCACCATACACAAGCAGCAACTTATTGTGAGTTAATCCGGGTTTCGTTTACAGACTATATGTGAAGCTTGTTTGCTTTTTGACCATGATGTTGTTCGTACGTTCTTGTCGTAGGTAATCCATTTTTCTTCACCAGTGATCAATCTTTTCAAAATCGGTTCGGTTTCATTGCGTTTCAATAAACAATCGCAAATGAACACACGATTCATTAGATTTCTTTCAGCGATCTCGTGTGGGACCTTGTATCGAGTATTTTTTATATCCATCTTCTTTGAAAGGACAGTTGCCACGTGTTCAGTTTTATTTAAAAAAAAAAGAATCATCCGCTTACAGGCACTTCACTCGCGCGCCCCCTTGTTTGGTTTCCGTTCATTTCGATCGCTGTTTTGTTTTATATTTATATTATATTTTAAGACTTCATTAAATCCGAGAGAATATTCATAAACAAACAATTAGCAAATATGGAACAGGAACAAATGAACAAATTTTGTTGTTTGATTGATCGTTGAATAAATGAACAATTGGCGCTAGCTTTCACTAGCGCTAAGGGCTTCTATAGACGCCGTCCTAAACCAACCAGCGCCCTTCTGCAACGTGGAGAAAGTTCTCGCCAAAGTTTGGCATAATATACTCATTAATTAGTTCCATAACCTTGGACTACTGGACAGATTCCCATTCATACTATGAGATTTTCTCAAGGATAGATACTTTCGTTCCCGCGTTGAGGGAACGCGCTCATTGTCCAGACTGATGAAAGCAGGAGTCCCTCGAATCTCTGTCCTTTGACCCATCCTAAGATTGAACTCGTGATATTCGAAGATGACACGGCACTATAAACTTTTGACGCACGATCTGGAGCCCTAATACACTTTCAAACAGCGATTGGTTTAGGAAGTGAAGAATCGAGATTAACCTAGAAAAAAATGCAGAATTGTACTTTTCGAAGGGTACATCAGAGACCTCCCACCTATCCCTTGGATTACAGAAGTTAAGTACTTCGGGGTTACTCTAGATACAAAACTTAATTTTGATAAATACATAAAAGCGTCCGGGACAGGATGCCCTTCTGTCTTAACCGACTCTACCGGGTGAAAAATGCTGGCAGCAAGCTGTCTTTCTATAATGAAGTTACGCTGTTCGAAACGTGCATACGTCCAGTCCTCACGTACGCCGGAGTAGTCTCCACGTATAAAATGCAAAAACCACTAGATATTCAAAACGGATTCATGTGCATAGCCACAGGTGTCACGTGTTATGTTAAGAACCTCAATCTGCATAAGGATCCGGGGTAACAGACTATCGTTGCTATCTTCAACAAGCAGTCCAAACGGTGGTTCAAATCAGGCGTAATCTACCTCAAATATTTAATAGCTGCGGCTATATTCTAAAATATCAAACTCTGGCGCAAGAAACGCCGGTCTAAACATGCTTTGTCGGACCCTGATGATTCCATCACATGCGTAATCGCGGGCTTTTCGCCTCAAGTAAATACCGCGGGTTTCTTCCTAACACTATACCGTCATACGCGTCGAAGCAGCCCATACGCGCTGCGGTCGGGAACTCCTGTCAGGTCCACAGGCCTAGCACATTAGACTAGCACTTTCAGACGATAAGTGCGGAGACCGCTGCCTTCAATGATGAACTAAATCGAGGTCTGTCTCTCTTCGAGGCGCCCTTAGGCAGTCGCCAAAAAGTTTCTGCGGTTTGAGTACAACGCTCGCCGCGAAAAACATTTGCGGTTACGATATGCAAGTCTTCGGGCAAATAGCGAGGTCCGAGGAGGTGTTTTAGTCTGTAAAAATGTTCATGTGTCCGTGCGTCTTTCATCTCTCCGATGAAAATTTCACCTTCCTTCTGCGCAAAAAAAAGCATTTTGTTCATTCATATCGACATCTTGTATATCATAAAAAAATCATTATTCATACGAATTATATACAGAAATTACTACTGAAAATTGCAATTCTTGTTTATGATGTAGGATATACACATGAAGTAGCTCTAATGTACGATCAACCTCTAGTTTATAACCCATAGTTCGAAACTCTATTAACATTGCGTCAAGTTTGACAGCGAAATAGCTCTTGAGGTTGTCTTGTCTATATACAGACAAGTTATAACAGTTTTGTAATTAGTTCGACTTTGAGACGTAAATAAAATAAAATAGATTCACAAAACAAATTACCAACTTATCAAATTTTTTTATATATAATGCTCCTCTTAACAAGATGGATATGTTTCTTGTAAGGTAAACTATAAATTACGTTATGTGATTTCAGTTGCGTCAGTTTTAAGTTTATCGTTGCTCATTATTAGCAAAAAACTACAAGATTTATACCTAAAAGACAAACAGAAACACCTAACACAAAAACAGGTAGACAAGAAAGCGAGTTAACATTTTATTTTCATCCATCTCTTAGCTGTTCTTATTTAAAGTTTAAAGTATCTATCTTCTCGGGAATTTAGTTAAAAATTGATTGTAAATTTATACAGAATAAAAAAGAAACAAGCATACAGACTATAAACCGAATTTAATAAACCTATATTATGTAACTATGTTATCATAAATCATAAAAACAAACAATTTTTCTATTATGTAAACAAAATTCTATTCTCATATATATACATTATATCATCCAAATATTTCGTTCACCGATTATATATTTACTGCCTAAAGTGAATTATGAACCCAAAAAATATGTATATTTAAGAAAATAATCCAAAATCGAGACCTTAAAAGGTATTCCACATATACAACGCGGAACAAAAAATTCTGACGATTTTATAACTTGCCCTTGCAATTATCAAATGCAAAATCTTTCGTATTGGAACTGTAGGTTGATTTATGTATAGTTTAGGAAGAGTATTGAGGTAAAATGATTTAAAAAGCTTCGATATGTTAGCGATTGATGTTGATACATACATATTTTTAATAAGTTGTAGTTTTTTTAAATAATACAGTATTTCATTTACTTCAAACGTCATGAAGTATATATCCTAAAGTTTGGAGATTTTGCATAATTTTAAAACGATTGTGGCATTTACGCTTGCACAACAGTTGATCTTTGTAGATCAGTAGCTATAATACTTTTTTTCTACATAGGAATTTAAAATTACATTATAATGCAAACTAAATATAGGTTTTGAGTAACATTCAAGAAAGTCAAAGGAATTTTCTTTATTAAGCTAAAATAGTCGTAAACGTTGAAATGCACCTCGTTCCGCTGCAGTGCGATCGTAACACCATACAATGTGCTATCCGCTTTAACTCGCCGAACCGTACATACAATTTATGGATTCTACGACGTCATAAAAATGATTTTTTAAATTTTTTACATCGTTTTTTTTCTTTTCAAATTAAATTATAATTATTAGTATAACTATACTACCAAATTAAAGACTACGCGGTATTAATTACTTCCCTTTTTTTTGAGTTGTAATTGAAGGATAGGCGGCCATCCATAAATTACGTCTTATGTGGGGTCAAGGAAATGTGACAATGCGCGACAAGGCTTTCTGTAAGAAAAATGGTCTTTCTGTATCGATCCATAACATAGACTTTTTCTATCGATGTATGATACCTATGGTCGTTGATTTTACTGAAACCTTTGGCCATTCATTATTGGAAATCTTGTCTAAGTTATTTTAATTGGCTTCTGGCTTTTCATTTTGATATCAACAACTAAAAAAATATTACCTAAATCTACTAAATTTTATTAATCAGGTCGTCAGCTATTAATTTATTAACTTCAGCAACCCTAAATAGGGATATGTTTATAAATAGAATACGTTTCCGTATATAGAATTTTAATGCTGGACATCCAGCTCCATCATCAGATCACTCCAATTATACCATATTACTGTCTTGTCATCGGTAGTAGGTAAGTGTGCAAGGTTTTAATTAAGCCTAATAATTAAAAAAAACAGCCGTGTAGGGAAAACGCCACAACAAAACCTTACAATAGAAAGTTACAATAAAACGTGACGCTTATTTTTTAATACCGCACTAATTTTCACCACTACGTCGACAAAAAAGTTTCACTTCAAAATATATGAAGACTAATTATCTATTTTTATTGTTGATGATATATAATTAGCCTCGAATTTGCCTCTGTTCATCGTGAAGCACGAAGAACGTACATACGGATAAACAGCTATACTACTAACGTTGCGTATCCAGATGTCGAAACGTAAGACGTTGAAATATGACATTAACTGCTAATTAAATATTAGCAATGAACATTTTAACAAGTTTTGCAATGTTGTAGGTATTATAAAAAAAGATGCATTCTCTTTCGATTATTCATTATTCAAAAAGGCATAATTACAACAGCGTGTATAATATAACAAAAGTCGCCATTGTTCGCGGGCGAAGATAACGTTCGCTTTGATGCTGTTAGCCGCTCTTGCGAGAGGGGACTCTGGTGCAGACGGCATTCAGGCACTTCAGCGGCTCGCGACACACCGCCGAGGGCGTCTCGCCGAGCTCCTTGCTGTAAGTTTTGCAGGCGGCGCCTTCCGCTGAAAAACGGAGCACAAAGGCCGAATTAAAAAAAAAAACAAGTTAACAAGCTAAATTAATTTCAGTGCGGGTCGTTGAAATCACGGGCAGAACTT
Source organism: Eumeta japonica (assembly GCA_005406025.1). NCBI lineage: Eukaryota > Metazoa > Arthropoda > Insecta > Lepidoptera > Psychidae > Eumeta > Eumeta japonica. The sequence continues at coordinate 209,072 of BGZK01000134.1, forward strand.
GATACGACTTGAAGAAAGGGGATAATACGAAAGGTGAATACTCTCTAAAGTAATCTTCATCTATAAATTTGTGAAGGATAGAATAAAAGTAATTTTAATAATATATTCGAATTTTATAGAAAAATCAAAGCAGTAGTGCAGATATTTAATTTTGTTTTGGTAAAAAATGTATTTTTACGAAAGTGTATTTTCGTTTTTAAAAAACACATTTTTTACATGTTTACAAAAAAGACTTCTGATGTAAAAAGATTCAGATTTTCGATTAAATTTCAAAAGATTTCAGACTTTTCCCATTTAGTTTAATGTCCTCAGCGCAAATGCAACTCCTGCTTGATCGGTTATTAATAAAATAGTTTTAATTTAGAATATGCACTATAATCGCATAAAGTTGGATATTAGATATATTGCAGTTCTTAAGATAGATCTAACCAAAAAAATATGTTTGTTGCACAGGAAATCCTGTAATTTTTTCTGTTTGTTTTTTATTATTTAATATTAGCCATAATAATACGCAATTTGTGAAAAATTTAATCGACTTCCAATTACGGTTCGAAAGGTACAGCCTTTTAAAGATAAGACAGACAGACGGCAAAGGCTCATTAATAGAATCTTGTTGACACTCTTAGGTACGGAACCCTAAAAACGGCGTTCTGCGATTTTACGGACAAGCGAATCACCGGCTGAGAATGAGTTTTGTATTGTATTATTGTTTGACAAAATACTTTTCCAAAAATCTTTTTTAGTATGTTCTGCGACCTAATGCACTATTATTCGTACGTACATTTAATTTGCAAAATCTGCAATCGCAGACACCATTTACTCAAAAGTTTCGGAGCTGTTGCCGTGCATAGGAAAATAGATTTTGCAACACAATTTGGCCGTCATACGTCCGATTGTCATAGAATAAAGACGCAAAAATTTGTTAAAAATATAAGCAATCGATTGTTTTTGCAATGGTCAAGATTGGCCCAGGCATTAGAGAAATATTAACATCAAACTGTTTTATAGTATGAAAATATAACGTCTAAATATCTCTTAGACATTCAATCCGTTCGGGTTGTGACATATAACACTATTTTTCTGTCCTTAATATATTTTTAATTGCAGTTTTTTGGTATTAATGTGCACATCACTTTAGTTCGATACATCATCATGTATGCCCTCGGTGAATATATTTCGTAACAATCGTACTGTATTCGACGAAAATAAGAAACTGTGTTTGAGATAAGAAATGTTTCAAAGGTCACGAGTCAAGATAGAATACATTTTTTTTTGTAATATAAATGTGGTGTTTCATATGAGACTTCACAGATTGCCTCAGAAAAGGAAATAACAAATGATAGCTTAACGCTTCTCTTAGTTGATAGCCTAAAGCTAGCTATACGATTGCCTCGACTTTGTCCGATTACTTTCAAACTTTTAGAAACATCATTGTTGCTTAATACGTGAAAATTGTTTAATTACTTTTCGTTCATGTTTATCTGGGTGGAAAAAGAAAGATCATCACAAAAATCTCTTGTATCATTCCATTTTGAATCCGAACCCTAGTTAAGCTCTTGATCCTACTTTTAATCCGGGTTCGATTTTTGATTTAGGTTCCTGTTCCAGTTATAATTTCTGTTTCGTGTCCGTTTCGTTTAACGACAGTATATTATGCGTTATCAGTGGGATTTGTCTAAATTTCTTTTAAAATTTTATAATTAAAAATCAAATTAATAATGCAAGTTAATATATAACAAGTTGACATTAATGTCAGTTGAGTCCTTCAGTTGTGAAATCAAGAATTCCTATAATTTCTTGCAGGTATCCAGGACAAGACTATTCGTGTTAGGTTAGAGACAATACGTATTTAAAAATTCATGAAAACCTGTTGAAACGTCGATTTGTATTGTACCGTATGTATTAAATAGAATAACTATAGAGTAGTTACAGTTATAGTTAATTATCAGATTAACTTTGATCCAGTTCAAGGCTAAGCAAAGTTAATTAAAATTTTACCACTATTTTCATACGACGCTGATAATAATACAAATAGTGCACAATTAATTTGTACCATGTGGACGTAGTTATGAGAAACAGTTTTAAAATACGTCGTTTAAAATTGTAACAAAAAAATTAACTAAGAAATAATATCAACAGCAAAATTATATGTATAAGTCGTTGTCGTTGTTCTTGGTTGTTGTTTTTCTTTGTTTTACTTTGTTGTTGTAGTTGTTTTAAGTCACCCCACCGCTAAAGTATAACCTGCCATAATCTCTTTAATTGAGATTGTGGAACTAGGGTCCCAAGTTTTCCACGATGAGTCAGTGGGCGTTGATGGTTCCTATAACATCCGCTGTCACTGATACAATGACAACGTCAGGTAAATTGGCGTTTTTCTGTAGTTAAAAATTCATTGGTCAACTCGCCCGTGCCCGAGGTTTGCATAAGATACCTTCAAGTATGAAGGCAACGATTTTAATCATTGACCCAATAGAGCAGACAGTCATATTTACATTATCCTTTAAGCATGGTTCCTTCAAGTAGTCCTAATCAATCTTATAAATGTGCGACGGAAAGTTTTATTAATCTTCAGACATAGGTATGTGAATATATTCGGGGAAAATAAATTCCATTGCTGATATTTTTGGTTTGTAATTGTATACAAATATAATTAGTATATTAAGGTTGTGGGAGGCTTATGGTTTGTTCCATTTAATTAAAGAAAAATGGTACTTGGCATTTAAAATTGTTGGATGAGAAACTTGTAAGAAACGATGGGCTTGGAAGCTGATATAATGTATCCAGCTAATTGCAAAACGTGGATGTTTTGCGATTAAGTGGATCCAATTAATACTGCATATTGAAATTAACGTAATAAAATTACATGAAATATAAATTGTTTAAACTAAAATGAACTCTATACTTAGTTAATGAGCAAAAAATGATGAGATTTTAAGTAAGACATCTAAGGCCGTAACAGCCACGGCGCACCTCACACGTTAATTAAACCTTATAAGCCGAATAATACGCCGGCAGTCGTTTCTTTAAGAAAATTAATAATGGGAATGAGCGCGAATCTCTCGGAATTATTTCAAAATTCAAAAGTTAATTAGACCCTACTGAATAAGTCGTCAGAAAAAAAAAATCAGATAAGTCGCTAAAAACCAGAACAGAGTGTTTGTTTTACACATATAATTATTAATGTTTGTGATAGCAAGTACACTGATAAGTGTTGTTCATCAAAATAAATTACAATTATCAAATGGAATATACGAGCCAAATCAAAAGTTGTGAAATAAATAGTTCATTATGTACGTAAAAAATAAATAAATTGGTGTATAAAGATTAGATATATTAAACAAAAATGTCCGTTATATTTTAATAACGTTGATAAACGTTAAAAAAAAAGCTTATCTGAACTACTGTTTGTTTGTCCGTATTTGTATTTTTTGCATCATGTAATTCGTAAAATTCAAAAAATTTTCATAAATATTTGGAAGATCGTATAGGTAAGATACTTATCCGTTATGCTTAGTAGATGTTATAAATCACAACGCCTCTGTCTGTTAGTCGTTTGTGCGCTCATAACTAGAAGAACCAATAGTTGATTTATATGTGTCTTCTTTTTGTATAGGAATTCATCATTTGGCCAGGTTTTAATATACTTTAACTTTAGTTTAAGGGTTTACCCGTGTGAACATACAACCGATTTCTTATTTCGTATACCGACTGGTCATCGATAAGATTGAATATAAAGATCAACACCGGTTCGGTATTGGAATCAAGAGCGGGAGAGGACTGAAATCATCTCATGATAAAATAGTTTAGCGGCGATATGTGATTATGGTAATTAAATTGAGAATGAGTACGGAACTGGTGTACGAATTCCAGAACGTCTCCGGAATCAGGATCTAGATCAAAATTTAGAGAGGGATCATGTTTGACAGTGTGATAGGTCGATCTAAAAGATGAAGAAATTGATTCTGCATGTAATCGGGCGGAGCTGTGGGCGAGTGTTCGTTCTATATAAAAGGCGAAATGTTGATCTTACACAACAGGGTGACGCAGGCCGGGCAACAGGCACACTTGCCGGCGTGGCTGGCGCGGTACTCGGACGGGGAGCGGCACGAGGATCGCGCCACCGGCGAGGTGCACGGGTGTTGTTTGCAGTAGTTGGTGCCGCAGACGAGGTCGCCCCGCACCACGGCCACCGTGCACACCAACAGCGCCAGCGCTACTATAACCTTCATACTGAAAATGTCGAGTGGCCATATGTAACAGCAATTCAAGAAAATAAATGGTTCAATATAATAAGAGTACAAGTTTAATATTTTGCTTTTCTCGGTAATTTTATATCAACGTGAAATCTAGGAATGCTATACAGTATTTCGGAGAAAAAGGTAATAGTTACTTGGTTTATCAGTGTGCTGTGTATCATTACCATATCATTAGATGTCCGCCCGCCGCTTCGCCCGCGTCAAAATAGATTGTTTTTTTTAATCCTTAATTTTGATGCCACTTTATATCACTATCAATTATGATTTCGACGTCGTTTACGTTTTAGGTTTAAATATCGGTTTTAATGTAAGGTCCGCTTTCGGTTTCCATTTTGACGGCTAGTGTATTTTGATACAATAAAATTTAAGCATATATACTGCGATTGTTTATTGACTAAAATTAATGTTGGAAAGACGAACTGGATGTGATTTCGCTTCTACATATAACTTATGTTTTGTTCACAGGTGTAAACGGTACGAACAAAACATTTTCGGTTAGTTGGTTCAAAATCTTAAGTATGAAAGAAGTATAAAGTAGGTCACAATTTTTCGCCGTTATGTAGCGTGATTTTATTCATATGAAAAACTAGAAAATACTCTGTCCATATTTATAACTATTTCATAAAATAATTTATAAATATTTTTCCTAGACAATATCCCTCCCTCGCAATCCGCTTCGCACACTCTAACACTGCTCCTTCTCTAAAAAAGCAAAAAATAGGTAGGTATGCTCTACAAAACGAAATAAAATTAATAACTTTCAAATATTTAACTTATTTCATAGAAATTGGTTTTTGTCAGGAAATTGAATATAGAATGCTTAATGCTTTACAAGAAATTAGTATATAAAAAACAGCTTTAAAGAAGCGAAGCCGTGAGTATCTATCTAGTCTAAACATTTATTCCCAAAAAAACCAAAAAAAAATACACTTCAAAATAAATTCCTTTTTTGTAATCAACGTCCCAAACAACCTTAATAAGCCACCCATGTAGATTTTTATCACTATATTTACACTTTAAGGAATTGATTTAAAGAAAAATCTTAAAACATGTTTTCGCTTATTTGTTTTTACGAGTATTTTTACAAAGTTTTGAGTGGAACCGTCTATTTAATATTGAAACTTTGAACTTATATTTTCAGCTTTCTAGGTTAATCAATTAAGACTTTTTTATACACATGCATATACATATATTTGTATATATATATATACAAATTTGTATATATATATATCGTGTGTATATATGTCGTATATATGTATGTATGTTTACATGATATTAATTATAATAATAAAAAATATATAAAACATATGTGTCAATTTTACAGTCTCATTTAAGACTAGTGTGGGATTATATTAACGATTAGTTTAATTTTTTTTAATGGAGTACTCTAAAAACAATTAAAAAAAAATCCAATTTTCATATTAATTTGTTCTATAAGTTTTAGTCTCTCTTGAATACTTATTGTAATAAACACAGTGGACAAAATTGCAATTAATTTAATAATTGCTACAGAATCAAAAAAAAAATTAATAACTGAAATGGATTTGGAAAGCATTCACACAATGTAGAAGAAAATAGTAGGTTTCTAATGAAAACGTGACTATTAGATTTATTCTTTTTGTGAATTTTACTATATAAAACAAATTAAAAAAAAAACCTTACTTGAATTAAAATCGATATATCCGTCAGATCAGGCAGGCAAAAACTAAATGACAATAAGTGAATCCGAGTCCACAATGTCTTGAGAGATTAAATATATACTTAGGCGATAACCTTTCTTGTTTACTTGAACGCTGCACACATCGGAGTCGCCATTATCTACTTTAGTCTCTAGCTGTTGCTACATCTACTCAGAAATTGGAATATTCTGGAAAATGGTTGAGAAGATTAAAGCGGGAAAATAACAATTCTATATTCCACAGAGTATCAAAGTTAGACATACACACATACATATATGCATGTAAGTGCGTGAACACGTAGGTACGATTAACAAATTGTTTACATTAGGAAGGAGAGATTTAGTAGAGAGATGTAATAGGTGATATATCATTTAAATTTCTACTTTATTTAATGTCGAAGTTTATATATAATAGAAACATAAGTAATTTTCAACACACACGATCTCATCGAATAGTGATCGTTGAAGTACAAATAAAAAAATCGTTGGGAATTTTTATTCTTTAAAGTTTGATTTTCAAAACAACTAAATTATCATTTGGTCTAAACTATCAAAGAGAAAACAAACTTTTGTAGCTTTCGGTATAAATACGTGATATATATAATTATGCTTATATTACAAATAATAAATCTTTAAGAGCTTAAAAGGTTTAATCTGAAGTTTGTATTTTTGGACAATAAATAAGGGAAAAGCTGTTTCTTCTTCGATTGGCTTTATTTTATTTATTACCAGTTTGTATTATTTATTTGTATTATATATATATATATATATATATATATATATATATATATATATATATATATATATATATATATATATATGACTTCAATAGATTATTATTAATTATGATATACTCTATACGTTTAAAGTTGTAATAAACAATAAAATTAGTACAGTGTTATACCCTTAAGACAATTCGACGCAATTAATCGACCATTAGAAGACCATTAGTCGAAACTGCACTGTAATTTGTGTACTTTTAAATAGTGTTAAGGTTATGTTTAAAGAAAAATGTTTGTTAAGGGACGTCTAAAAGGAGGGATATCGCAATGATTTGTATGTCCGTCTGTGGTGAGGGGCTATTGGATTTAAACCTGATTAGTTGTACCAGTAAGAGATTTTTTAACAAATTCATAGATTGAAACTGTCACTTATCATCGGTTTGATAGTTAAAAAAACCACGGCGGCTTCTTCAACTATATAATGTCAGAATATTATCCACTTCACATTTTATGAAATAAAATATTTAATTAAATGTGAAGTGGATAGCCAACACGCGATAGGCCGGCTTAAATAATTAGTAGATTATTCTAATCTACTGATAATTATTTAAAAATATTATATGTTATAATTTACTCAATGCCTATTGTGGATGGCTAGCGTAATCTGATTGTTCAATTTAATCTTTAATTCACATTTTACACATTACATTGCAATGAAATTGTTCACGAATGTTCAAAGCCCTAAATATGTTGCGTATGTCACATTTATCAGAGTTGTCAACCTCCTATATGGTATGCATTTACATTTACCAAAGTTTCAAATTTTTAATATTAATAATTTGAATAGGCGTCGGCCGTGCGGTGAGTTATTTTAACAATTACATTATTCGATATCTAAATAACGACATATACGACATTAGCTAACATATACGACAGTACCTAAATAACGAGTGCGAGATAAAGTTTTCTTTCGCTATTTTCCGTCATTCGCGGACACAGTGCGAGCTCAAATGGAAACATTTTCCTAGCATTAGTTGACTATTGATAATTGTAAAATAGGTAGAAGGATTTATTTCAAAGTCGCACAGGCAATGCTACCGGTGAAATCTGGTATGTCCAGAACAGAATTTCCATGGAGCAGCCAATCCTTAAACCTTAGGCGCGTCTGGGGGCGACGACTTAGAAAATCTCATCAGTGTTTGCTCGGCCTCTGTTTGGCGATTAGCGACGTGCTCGATCGCCGAACGCGGAGATCGCCCAAAAAATCCTAGAAAAAGAACACTTTTGTGTTTTGGAATTATTTCGCACTATTTTTGTAATATAAAAAAAGTTCTGATCCTTTTTTCAATTAACCTCAGATTAGAATGCCGTTATTTTATCATATCAAATCATATCTTTATGTATATATATATATATAAAGATATGATATTTAAAATATGACTACGAGGATAATTTTGAAATATTCTAGAAGTCATATTTCTTGACTAATGTGGATATTGGCTTTATTATTAAGAAACAATTACCTTGTAGTGAATTAATGTACCTTCTTATTTTTGTGTATTAGATCTAATATTTTTTTTGTTTTAATTAATTAAGGGCTTATGAGTTTCCATCCTTTTCTTAATCGTGACAAGCTCTTCCGTATCCAATACGATAAGAGACGGCTAATTAAAATTCTTGCAAATGATGAGTGATGTTCATTAAAAATTCCTATCCTTAAAAGGATCCGCACGGGCTGAACTTCACGTACATCATTAATGACGTTTTGGTTTGATGCAGATTACGCAATCCATTAGATGGCGCGCGAACGACTTGCGTACCTCGACTAAACACATATTTCGAAGTTACCATCAGATAGCTGTAAATACGTATACGCATATCGCTTGAAGTAAATTGTTAATGATATTTGTATTATGTTCTTTTTATGCATTGGAAAATATTTTGTCATTTGGTTTATTAATATGATCAGAGATGGTATCTTTTATTTCAACTGCTCCCAAGAAACACTATTGGTGTTCCAGCTCCATTAAAGTCCTTCTTTAAAGTAGTTGGTTAGAAGAATTAAACAAAAAGAAGGGCTTGGAAAACCCTAAGAACAAATTGATCAAAAATTAAAAAGTCCTTAGTATGGTGGCTGCCTAGCCGCTAACAAACAATTAAAGTGGGGTATGTATATATCTCACTTCCAATTTTGGGAATGAATCGCCCCGTGACGATGCAAGTGTCCATGGATGGCGGTGATCACTTACTTTCTGGTGGATCGCTTGTTCATTTTTTTGTTAAAAGACGCATATATGAAGAAATATTATATTCTATTCCGCGCATTAACTATGGATAAAAGTTAAATAGCATATATCGTTTATTTTTTCGTCATGAAAAAAATTTCTATTAGTGATTGTTAGTGAAATCATAGCTACTTAGAAGACCGGGTTCATCCATTTCACGCAACTATAATGGATAAAGATGAAATACATATATAAATTGGTAAGGCACTTCTTGCTGAATGTCAATATATACATCCATTAGTAAATGAAGTCTTGAGTTAGTAGACGATGCTCCTATTCTACGCTTCAACTAGAGATAAAAGTGGAACACACGTATCGGTAATAAATAAAATTCGTATTGAAAAAGTGTTTACTAAGCATTCGCATCAATTATGGATAAGAATGGAATACACGCATCGGCAATTTGTGTTGTGCTGAGTAAAATATTCAGTAGATATTCCGTATCAATTGTAGGTAAAAGTAAGTACGAATTGGTAATTGTTTCGTCACGAAAAAAATTCTACCAGGTATTTCTAATGAGATCCAATGAGCTCAAAGAAGCTCTTTTTTAGAGTCCCGTAGTCAACGAAGAATACTTATAGTTTCGTCATGTCTGTCCATCTGTCTTAGTACTAGAAAACTGTTATTCAGCATCTATTAATACCGGTGACAAAGTGATAAAATAAAATGTAAAAAACAATTTTTTTTTAAAGTTATTTCCTCTACACGTAAAGTGGGGACGAATTTTTATTTCACGCTTATGTCATAGGTCGTTGAAAAATGTTGTGGGCTTTTGAAAACTATTTTTCTATTTAGGGATCCGTATGCGAAATATTATGCTATAAATTGCAAATTTTCGTTAGACTTAAGTGTCCTCCTTCTTGGCAGGCTATATTGTTTTTGGACATATGAAAAAGGTTCTGGCAATAGTATTATATGTAACGAAATTAAAAGGTATAACTACCACAGCTAAGTAGGCTTTACAAGTTAATGATTAATAGTCTACTAAATTTTAAAATGTACTTGGAGAAGTAGAAAGCAAAATTACGTAAAACATTCATTGCAAATTATTTAGGTGACGTTCTTGATTGTGTAAAATAGGTATAGTAAATATAAGTTTATATATTTTCTATACCTTTCCTATTTAATTTAAATACACAAATGTACCAAAATCATGTTAGATTTTGGAAAAATAATATCATAACATCCGTCCTACGTGGACCATTTTTTAGACGTTATTACACATAAAACCGTAAACTCAACCAATATGTTTATAGTATTCAAACAAAAAGCTCCTAAGTCCGCATATTGCGACGGGGTACTACGGAACCCTATTACGAATTCCATGGATCAATTTCGGTGCTTCGAATTTACAGGCGGAAGAATAAGCCGTAAAAAAATAATTATTGTTTGGGGCGGTTCTCCAATGTTCGTAAGTCAAAGAGATAGGGGGAAAGCTCGTAAAATCTGTACTGCAGAATAAAAGTGTGGTCGTTCACATTTTATTAACCGAGACCATTATTTAGAAGCGCCCAAATAATATTTACTCTCATTACTGTTGGGATCCACGAACGTTGAGTGATTCGAAAGAGTTGAATGCAGTTTAAAATTTGAAAAAAAAAAACAATTTAAGCAAGCGAATATGCTCAAATTTTCACCGTACTCGTGACCAGGGATGAGGGATCGATAAAATATTTTGGTCATCGGAGAAATCACTGTCAAACCAAACGGGGTACGATTTGAAAGTGATTTTCTTTACAGATAGCACACAAATTAAGGGTTACTAAAGACTCTTCACCTCTACAATTCAGTTAAAATTCAGGTCGTGCTTTAAAAGCGTTTTATCTTATACAAATTTTGCGCATACTCGGTGCAGATTATGGAAATAGAGCATATCTTATTGTAAATTTCTAGCGGGCGGACGATAATTCTTGAGCTCAGCAGAACATGACTTTTAATCATCATTCCGAATTCGACCAAACATAAGGAATCGTTTCTAATATCACCCGTGTTCGATGCGCGGTATATATGTGTTATTAAGCGTCGTATTTTGCCGACGACGCAGGCTTTCCGTTATGGTCTAACGATAAATCGATGATAGTTAACGCCGCGAATCAGCGCCATCACCCTCATCACGAGCGGTAATATCTGTGTTATACGGCCCAAATGAATGGCATCCATTATCTTTTGTGACTGCGCGCCGAAACAAAGCGCTCTATGCGGCGTATATCGTGGCGACCTCATTGCTCCTTAAAACAATTTCCCTTCGCCGGTGCGAGGCGACGTCGCGACACGACCAACTTCGAAAGTTATGAACTTCGCGTACAAACATCATACGTCACCGCTCTAGCTGGAGACGCTCGTTGAGTTCAGATATGCGCAGAGACACATAGATAACATTTCTGGGCAGACGCGTCGCCGTACGCGTCGGAATGCTTTCGAGCTGAGAAATTGCAAAGTGTCTTTAAGCGTTTATAGCTATCGTCCGGCTCTACGTCGTCTTTTACTCAGCTGTGATAGTTATCCTTTTAATTTTTGTATCGTTTAGATTCATACAGGATACTTACTAAAATGGTGAAACTGTGACTAAATGTGATATTTCAACAAAATTGAAACATTTATTTAAGATATAACAAAAAAAACAGGAACATTTGTGAGCAAAGCCCAAAAAAGTGTATTACGTGCTATTTGTCATTTATATTTGATCGCTTCGTAAATAAGCAACCGATCGCGTACACACCCGTTCACGTATTATAACAAAACCGTTCCTTTGTTTTTTTTTATGGTAGGAGTTAAACGTTACTTCAGATTTTAGTAATATTGATAAAATCTGCTTATATACTTTTGAAAAAGTGATTTGTAGTAGGTGGGAAAATTGGAGTTTTTTGTTAAATATTGTATTTTGTATACACTCTAGTGTTGCGCTGACGACAACGCGTAAGCGAAGCAATTTTCCCGGCGCTTAAGGCCTTTTCGTCGCGTCACTGCTTTTGATCCTACCCTGCACGAAACGTGAACTGCTTGGCTTGTAACGGTAAAACTGACTTAAATGAATTGCTTCGATATTTTCATGTATGAAATATTATCATTATGTATGTTTAAATATGATTATCGCTTATTACATTGACAACAAACACGATTTGAATCGTTATTGGCTCTGCCCTTTTCGAGAGAATATCTCACGTTGCAATAGAAATGACAACACACAGGTACCTAAACAATTTTCATCTTCTATGGACAGGTTTGTCAGAATCGACAGATATCGACAGATTTGCTTAAGGAGAATGTCGAGAACAATAGTCGTAAAGATAATAACTCATCTTTTTTACTAACCCCCGGATTCGTTGAAATAGGAACTGTGATTGGTAGCAGAATCGGAATTAAAAGCGGGACGGGGAGCAGAATCGAGAACCAGACCAGGATCAGAATCGAAAACGAAACCAGGACTGAAATTGAGAACGGGACTAGAGCCGTAAAGGAGTAGGGGATTAAAAGTATGAATCGAAAACGAGACCGAAATCGAAAACGAGACCGGAACGGAAATTGAGAACGGGACCGAAATTGAAAACCGGACTAAAGTCAAAAACGGGTGTGGGATCAAAATTGTGACTGGGGATTGGAGATCAAAAGTGAGACCGGAACCGAAATTGAGAATGGGACTTGAGTCAATGAGTGTGGGCTCAAAAGTGTGACTGAGATCGGAATCGAAAACGAGACCGGAACCGAAACTGATAACGGGACCGAAATTGAGAACGGGACTAAGGTCGAAAATAAGTGTGGTATCAAAAGTGTGTCCATGCTGATGTAATGGCGGGCATTGACTATACGGACAAGCCCCTACAAGAAAGTGCAGAACAACGTCTGTCGACCCAGCTAGTTTCTAATAAAAATAATTGACTAAACTTTAAGAAAAATGCCTACAACAAAATTCGTTCAGAGTTAAGTAATATTGATTGGATTAAATTGTTCTCGCCACCTGATATCGATGTTTGCAATGAAATTTTTTATTGTACTCCTGAAACTGTAATTAAATAAAATACGCCGTTAACATGTAATTATTAACAAAAATATCCTGTCTGGTACAATTAGGCACGAATACGTTCCTTGAAGAAAAAACAGTAATATCAAAGGAGGTACAAGATGTTTGGCAATTCCAGAGTTTATGAAGTTTTTTTATTACTTCACGCTCAATGTAAGTCTCTCATTAAATTATGTTACAAAACTTTTGTCGCATCTATAGAAGATTCTGTTTATGTTAATAAGAAATCATTCTGGCGATTTATTAATGGCAGGAAGGATCACATCTCGATGCCAAGTACAATGACTTATGAAGATCGAAAATCACACAATAATCATCATGTCTGTGAACTATTTTCAGACTACTTTGGATCGGTCTATGACAAAGACACCGTTGATTGACTTGATAACTATCTAGACAGCAACACGATTAGTAGCGACGCACCGGCGAATATTTTTGTTTCTAGAAATGAAGTTTTAAAGAAAATTAAGCAGCTTGATAAGAATAAGTGTATTGGGCCTGACGGTATACCTGCTTTCTTTGTACAAAGGTGTACACACCACTATCCTTACTGTTTAATAAATCGCTATTGTTTGGAACATTTCCTTCATATTGTCCCCATTCATAAATCTGGTGATAAATCTAAATATGAAAATTATCGCCCTATCATCATATTGTCATGTTTTGCTAAGTTATTTAAAACCTTAATCTACATTAATTTCTACAATTAATTCAACAATATATTGTCTTCGAAAAAGCTTGGTTTTGTAAAGCATCGGTCTACTATAACGAAACTTGTTTGAGTATAAGTGTTTTCTTTGCAATAAATTTGCTATATAATGGAGCGCCGTTAGGTATAAAAATTGTAAAATCTCGGAATCCAGGGCCAGTCAATGAATCTTCATAAAAACTGTTCGCATGAGTTGTTAAAAGCTCAAATAAAAAAGTTCAAAGAAAAAAAATGACCGATCTTGATTACAACAATTTATAACAAATATTTATTGAAAAACGAGAGAGACAAGAGGAAAAAGAATTATACACTAAAGGTTTCAATTTTATACCTAATAAATTATATTCGCATAGTAACTTTAATGTTAATTTATTAATATTTAGCAAAAAAATAACGAGTTGAAAAAACATATTATCAACTATATACATTTCTACATTATTGTCGTCGTCATCGTAATCGATCTCATCGATGTGGACTGTAAGTGAAGGATTAGTACAGCTGTTACCATTGCATTCTAAGCAAGCTACAGTGCTATTTAATCCACTTTTCCTGCACCCATAAGATGCTCCGCATCCTGTTTTGCATCTGTAAAAAATCATTTTCAGTAAGGCTTCTGGAGCGGGTAGCTGCGTCATTGTTTGCTGCATCAGTATTCCGCATTCATATTTCCAACCCCATTCTTCTGGTGATATTTCTTTTCCAAGCCATGTTTGAATTTGCAGATATACTCTTTTGAAGTGTCCAAAAGCGGCATCTGCAGTACGTGGCAAAGTACTTTCAAAAAAGAGTTGTATCTTAACATATTTTAAATCTTTAATTTTTTGGGGGGCAGCGTATAAAGCAAGAGTGCATGTAACACCAGCGTTAAAAATGCCAATAGCATCTTTGCATTCATTTTTAAAAACTGTCGCAGCTTTTTGCAAGTTCAGCTGTTTTTCGAAATTCTTTGCAAAGACATATTTGCCACGTTGGAAAAAAGCTGACGTCGTGTCACAGCCGGTGAAAGCATGTAAGAACAGAATATGTTCTTTGCACTTTCTAAGCTCTTAGAAGAGTATACACTTTTTGCGGTATTTTGCTTTTGGGGGGTTTCCTAAAATAAATTTCTCGGTCTGTTGGTGAGAGCGCAGTCAATAGAACTGAAACATCTACATCTTCAGACACTACAACAATGTTTTCGGATTGAAGGTTAATAGCGGTTTCAATTATTATTCTGTTTGGCAAGAAAATATTTTATTTTCCGCAAGTGTTTCTCGTAGCATATCTATGAGCCTACTCTTATTTTTGGCATTCGCTAAAAATTTCTCCTGTTCTATTTTGAGAGACATGGTTTTATCGAATATTATGTCATTACACGCATTTCTTTTACAGCGACGCGTTCTTTCCATCGATTTTGTGCTGTTCTTTTCATAACCATCAAATACGACATAAGTGTTGTGTCCATAATTGTTATGTAGATATCTGCAGAAGCAGCTTTCAGTGTTGATATTCCTCTAGTTACCTTTACAATTTCTCCTAGTTCGGAGCGTTGAGAACTAGATCCGATTTTGTCGCAAATGAGGCAATCATTACTTTGATTATCACTATTAGATTTGTTCACTCATTTTGATAAGAGGCTGTAACAACAAATATTAGTAATATTAATAATTAACGTTTATATAATGATTAATAATTAATGTTATTGAATTTTACTGTAACATTCTAACTTTCAGAATCGTTTTTTTTTATAAAATAAACGATTAAGTATTCAAAATTGTTTTTATAAGCAAGTAATATAAATAGAAAACAAATACTATCTATGCAACTATTTTCTAAATTTGTAAAACATGTTCAGTAATTAACTATTATCGCATGAACTGCACAATAATAAATAAACATAAGTTGCAAATAAACAAAAATCAGTAATATTTTTTCTCAAAACGCACACAAATAGCTACATGTTTAGCCCAGGTAGGTGCAACGTGTACTAATCTGTTAGAGACCACGTCACCAATAACCAACAGCTGCTGTTGTCCCTTCTGTAATTCCCCCCCACCCCTCACCTTTGTACCTGAAGTTCCTTGAGGTCCAAGGACAAGTTTGTAATAGTTATCCTTTTGAAATATAACGGTAAACTAATGAAAATAAAAGAAAACTCCGAAAAATTAATAATTATTTATTTTAATAATTGAAAAATAGAGATCGGGCTAATTATTTTTTTTAACATTTTTCTATATGCTGTTAAAAACACATTTCATAAATTTATATGAAGATTCATTGACTGGCCCTGGATTCCGAGGTATAAATCTTATGGCGCTCCACTAATATGCAAACAAGTTGACATGGTATACACGGATTTTTCTAAAGCATTTGATAAAGTTAATCATTCAATTTTGTATAATAAATTGTTATTTTATGGCATTCAGGTTAATCTATATACATGGATTTGATCTTATCTTAAGAATAGGGAGTCAATTAGTTGTTATTTCAGCGCCAATACTTGTAACTTTTGGGATTTCTCAAGACTCATACCTGGGCCCTCTGCTAATTATTATATTTATCTGTTTATTTTGTTATATATACCTTAGTTTAGTTTTAAGCATGCTATGCACACATATTTAAGGATTACGGTCTAGATCAACTTGTATATTTATTATACCTTTTCATGCTATTTTAAAATAATTGCAATTTGTTTTGTGTACTTTTGGATAAAATAAAAGTAAGAATTGATATGTGAGATTTGTTACTTACATTTTTAATAAAGAAAAAATTAAGTAAGAATATTTCATACTGAAATTTCTATAGTACTTTGTTTGCATATTTTTTTAAATAATTTCAAAAACCCAACAGTTCTTTCTTGTCGTTCTCAATCATCATCGCACACTCTAACACCACATCTCTAAACGTAACTAATATTATAAGTATAACCAACAAAATAAAGAAAACTAATGACATTTAATGTTCTGGTTATAAGGAGTTATACACACAAACATTAAAATGCAAACAGTAACCTATTTTATGTGTAATAATGAGTTTTATCAGTTTTTTTTAATTTCATCAAAATTACTTAGTTAAATATTCGAATTGTAAGTAGATATACAGATAAACACTAGTAACTTATGTGTAACGATATGGTGTGCTCTATTACCACACTAAAGTTCATTAACATCAGTTTGAAATTGTTGAACTACGAAAAAACATACGAGCAAAACAAACAAGCAAAACGTCAAGATAAATATCAGTTCTCTGATTTCAAACGACTTCCATGCTAAATTTTATTGAGATCAGTACAGCCATTAAGTTATAGAAACGAAACAGGTAGACAAACGTTTCATAATTCGTTCAATTTTCAGTCAGTCATAATGACTGAAAGGGACGAGTCCCGGATACACCGAAGGGAGCATAATTATAGGAGGGGAGTGTTAGATTCTAGTCTGGATTAGGAGTAATGGAAGTGTAGAGCCAGTCGGTATTTGTGCAACCTTTAGTCAGAAACTGGAGTTGGGATAGGTAATAGATACTATAATGTGTCAATAAACATAACGGGACAGGTAAGTTTCTTCCTTTTCTCTTTCGTTCTTCCTTTCCTTTATTTGGTGCAGGCTATCATGTCCATTTCTGGAGCTGGAAGATTTCATCTACAGCCTAAGCCTAAGCATCTGCATTCGCTAATGTGCTCTGTACTAATGTGGTTTATTCTTTTTGATTCCTGTTATAATAGCTCCTATCTTGTTTAAGTAAGTCTCCCAAGTGTAACTAGTTTTTTTGTTGTAGAAGATCTTAAAGCGGAGTCAAATAGATGGTGTCAAGCTCTTAAAAGAAATTATCCTCACTTTTTCATTATTTTTCTTCGATTGGTGAAGAAGTTTTATTAAATATTTATATCCAGTAAATTACATATTGTACCAAACGCGTGTATTACTTCAAACAGACACTTATTATTGATAATTAAATATCTTGGTTAGTAAATTAAAACCAACGTTATCCTTTTAAAAGCTTAAGGATACGAGCTGTCTCACAATGTAAACTTAAAAAAAAAATCTCAATTTCACACAGAAAAATTTTAAGACGGCATCTTCTCATCTATACGAGTCGCATACGGGAAGGAATCTCAGATATTTTTTTGAGCTGTTTCCACGAGTCAAATACGCGCGCCGCAGATGGGGGTGACGCGTAATGAAACCGAGGCATCCATAAAGGATTCTATCCGGGGCCGATGTCAAACGTAACTCCTGGAGGGAAAATAGCTCTTCTGTGTGTATGAGACTTTTCTATAGGCGACAAAAGGATATATCCATTTTAGCTCTTCGCTCTCTGGAAAGGCGTTATTTTAATATTTTTTGTGTGGAGAAAATACAAATTGGGGTAATTTTATGAGTGTGATTGTAGGAATTATCGTATATAGGATCGCCGAGATTACTTAGAAAAAAAAATGTATACCTGTTGCGAAAAAATTACAAATTTCAACATAATTGAATCATTAGAAGTCGTTGTGTATTGAAATCTGTTAAAATATTTCGACAATACAATTTTTAGGCTTTTCTATGCAAAATCCGACATACTTTTTTTGAGATACAAAATCTTCAATTTTGATTTAAAACTACTTCAATAACGTACTGTTATAATTTTATTAGCTTAAAACACCTCAGCTGGAAATGAAAATATTATGAGAATGGGTACCTTATACGATATATGAAATGTGTTTTATGCAAAGTTTTAAATGATCAAGTGAATTAAACGATTTTCATTTGCGTTATAAACACACATATTTTTTTTGCTTATCTTTGAAAAATAACAAATAGTCAATCTTTTACAAGTAATTAAAACTGTTTATAATATGCATCAATCAAAATAATCACTATGTTATGGCCGTGCGGTGGTAGGTATAATTAGTAAATCATAAAGAAATATTATAAATTCTTTTTATTTCGAACTGTAAATCGAGACGACAAATATTTTATGTACGTGTGTGAAAAGTTATACTTCTTTAGCGTAAATAAAAGATTGTTTTCAATTGCATGCAAACAATTATTTATAATAAAATAATAAAAGGACTGGAATGAGATGGTTAATACGGTTGACAAGGTTTAATTTAAATTTGAAAAATTAAATAAATTATTACTTATTTTTTTATACTAATGGTAATACCAATTTTATCTTTTTATTTGAATTTATAACCATTACTAAGTGAAAAATTGAAAAATGATAACGGTATTTTGTTGCCATCTTCCATTTTGAAATCAGCTACACAAAGCTCACCGACTGATGTGACAATTCAGCCTGTCTTACACTCATATCAATATTTGGAATAAGAATATTAGTAGTATCGCCAATATTTTGATAAATGACAACTCCATCAGTTCGAACGTTTGACACATCAGTTATTAGTGGTTTGAAGTTACTCGCTAAATCGCTTGCTAGCAACTTCATACTGTAGCTTTCGTGGCGCTGCAATAACAACTCAATCTCATCGTTTTTTTTATAACGTTCGAAAAGAAATATAACATCAAAAATATTTTCAAGATTACCAAAAATAAAATAAAATAAATTTTATTGATGAAATATATATGAAAGTCGGCAAATGTAGAGCGACACTTTCTGTACCAATTTGACTGCTTTATTTGACTTTGTTATTCCGTTCAACAGCCACTCGGTCGCAAAGTCTAACAATAAAATACATCAGTCATCGCTCGTGACAGCTTATTGCTAGGAACTTTGAAAAATTGTGTTGTGGCCACAAATTTATTAAGATGTAGATATCGGGTGAAACGAGTAGGTACACGACTAATAGTAACTAGTGCGTTTGGAAACAAAATTTAGAAAATATTTACCCTAGCATGTATAAAGTGCAAGTACATCTGTAAATGAATTGAAATTTCATTTTTTTTTAGTTGAATAGCATTCTAGGGACTCTTCTAGACTTACTTGCATATTACATATCGATTATAGGTCCGTATACATTACTTAAATAAATACTAAAATATATTTTACTAATAAAATTTTAGTATTAAGTCAATGTAGTGGCGCTCAACTTGTCATGTTGATGATATGTTATGATTCTACATTGATTAAATGCCTTTTGCTGCTTATTTGCTGCTTATTATCCTATTGTCAAATATCTACAGACCAATATACGTTCATCTTAAAAGCATTTATTTCAATATTTAATGCCATAAATGTGCACCTGAAAATTTTCAAAGTAATTGTCTTACTGTTAACGCGCGGTACATAAATTATAAGTAAATATTGAATATGCACCAAATGCTTAACATTATTTTCATGTGCATCAAATTTCTAAGTGAATCTATATAAAATACTGTAGCTAATTGTACTTCCAAAAAAAAAACGTAAAATAGAGTTTTAGCCCATTAGTTAAATAAATAATACAATAAGACTCCGCTTGTTTATCTCTAAATACATGAACGTTCTTGTTTACATTATTTTTGAGTTTTGATTAGTTAAAATATTGTAGAAAATACTAAATATTGTCTGTCTAAGTAAAACGCGACATATTTAATTTAATTGAGTATTACATATTTATGACCTTGCTTACATTTGAAGAATCAGTAAGTAGCCTGTGGATGTATAATATGTATATATAGAAAATCGAGCGTTCCGAGTTTTATTTTCTTCCGACGACTAATCGTCGGAAGAAAATAAAACGCGTTAATAAACTATGCATGAACAGTTGTAATTGTTTTAGTAGTTACATGTATTTTTATTACATATAATAATTTAACACTTTTTTTTGTAATGTTTACTTTTTTCCTTTTTCAATCTCCGAACCCTGATAGTGATATATCGTAACAATAACTAGTCATCAAATGTAAAATGTCTTAAAGTTTGAGAGTGGCATATAGAAAACAGAATTGTAGATTAAAAAAAAAAGGTTTAGTCTCAAATTTATTATTGTAATACGTAAAATTAATTTCATTTCGGGATTTCATCATTCGCCTTAATATATTGTATATCAAATATGAACTAATTCAAACGAGATACAAACATTATGTGAGAATCAATACGACTGTGATAAAGAAAAAACAAACCGAATGTACGAAGCAGAGTCGCAAGGTGTCCTTGATCCGGGACACCTTGCGATCGTCCTAAAGTAAAAGCCCGTATTATTGTTCCGTTTCTGCACGTGCGCATGTTACAGCACTTCACACGGCTGAGAGACGACATAAATTAGACGCTAGTGCGTCTTACAAAGAGCAATCCGCGGAGCCAATTATCCGCCGGCGCCGGCGCTCGTCTGTAGCGGACGCGCGCCGACACACCCCCGGACACGACGCCGGATTGCGTATAGATACGGTGGAGTAATTTCAGGCAGTCAGACGTGTCTGATTTGTGTATGGGCACTGATTGGCTTAGGTGTAATTTTCTGCATGTCATTTAGATTTTTTTTTCATAAGTGCGAATATTGAAAAAAAAATTTGACAACTGAGGGTTCCGTATATACATTACCTAATGTTTATTTTTAATTTTAGAAAATGCTCGTTTTCATGGAAAACGTTCTCTAATGAATTGGTCAGGATCACGGTAGACGCTCCAGCTTTAAGCGTCAGTTTGTAATCGCAATGTTTTTCAGTGATGTAACTTTAAATTGACGGTTTTCAGGTTTTTTTTCCCCTTATTTTTGCCGTCGTCTTTGTGTTTTGTCAAATATCATACTATTATAAGTATGTATAATTAGTATCGTACTTATAATTTCATACTTGTAGATAAATGAGAAATATCCTTTAGGTTTTAATGAGAAAGCCATATATTTTGATACTAGCAAAGTATCAAAATATATGGCAATGTGACCCTATTTTGTGATTGTATTGACTAAGAAGCATGAATTTTTTACACCTGCAAGGGATTGTAAATCTTAATTCTTTTTTTTTGCATTTCACTCTTATTCTTGGCGCGTTCTTGAGAAAAAGGGTCTTCACAAATTGACAGGCAGATAGACAACAAAATGTTCATATAAAAGTTCAGTTTTCCATATAAGGTACGGAACCTTAAAAAAAACGACATCGGCGTATTAGTTAAAATGTTTCAGTTTTGCAACAGTTTAGTTATTAATGTTATCCTTTTCTAAAGATAATGATTTTTCATATGGATAATTAATTATTCTGAATGGTGGTGTCGTTGAAAATAATCGCTCGAGAAGAATTATCAGTAAAATAAGTATAGAGAACGTAAAAAAACGAATATATATTATATTGTTATTAAGTTATTAAAAAATCTTAGGAAAATCTACAGCTATTTAATTGCATTGAAATACCTATACCTTATAACGTGATAGAATTTCGTGTGGCGATAAATGCCAAGCAACGAAAGGTCAAAGGCTAAAGACGAGACGATAGCGAGTTTCCTAAATAAATTTTAATATTATCTCCCGCTATGATGCGGAATTTGCGATGACACGTTGTCATAAATTATTATGACGAATTTTCCTTGTCACGGGTTTTGAACGTGCGCCTGGCTTGTTTACGTGACACGAAAATCATATGTACTAAAAGGGTCACAATGTACACTCACAGTCATACATAAATTTGCAATAAAGTTCACGGTACAGCATCGTTTTTTGCTGCAAGCTTTTATTTTATGTAACAAGTTCAACTGTACATATGTAAATCTGTATGTATGTACTTATTTGCTAACTTACTTTCGCTGTTTTGAGATTAAATGTTATTTGGGCATCACTCCAGTAGATTCTCTAATATCAATATCAAGGACGGTCTTGTAGCAGAATTCAATTCAACTACATGCGCAGTAATCGTGCCCATTTGCGAAAGTAACAAATGTCACGTACATTTGGCTGCCCAATACTTTTACTGAAAACAGGTTTCGGACGACGGAACCCTCGTCACTTTTCCAATCCGCCAAGTCCGCGAGGGGCTTAGCGGGGAATCTCGGAAAAGTTGAGAATATACACGCATTTTCTTATAAGCTCCGAGTAATTTAGCCTGTTGTCGTTGATAGATTGATTGAATCCATTGAGATGCTTTTATACCATTGTAACGAGTATAGATGTAGGCGTCGCCGTCGGCCCCTTGATTGAGAAAGTCAATTATAGCTGCTCCGCTGTGGCGTTAATGGAACTTAATGTTACTCTAATAATGACCTTTTCTTTCTATTTTTGATTGAGAACAATAAAGTACTGCGCCTTCTTATTTTCTTTTCTTAGTGAAAGTGAACCAAAAACTCTTAAGTATTAATATACCATGATGTTAGTGGGCATATATTAGTATATACCGAAGTATATTCTGTGTGTATACGAATATATAATGGTGTTCACTATGATTGAAATAAAACAAAATTTATTGGATTTTGTTTATTTTTATTTACGTTGGTTATTCGTGATCGAGGGAGCGGTGGCTTAGTGGTCAATTCTGATGTCTTCGAATCAGGTTTTTTTTTTATTGCATTTTCGAGGAGCATACGAGCTTGTGGGTCATCAGAGAGTAGATGATCATCGCCGCCCATGGACACTAGCAACCCCAGAGGAGTCACCAGTACGTTGCCGGTCCCTTGTAGTGTAGGAAGAGGATATCTGGTGGAGGGGAGATTGATGGAAGAGAAATGGTGTGATGAAGAGGAGTATGACACCGGACCTCTCATTCACTGGACGAAATGTAACAACGGAAGCATATTAGTCAATAGTCAATAGCGTATGTGTATTGTTTTGTAATCGGAGTCTCACCGGTCGCGCCGGCCCGTTTTCGTGTTGCAGCTGAAATGACTTGGCTTGGCTGAAAGTACTTACTTTAGAGCCAAGTATAATCCCGGCTACGGGCGAATTTCGTGATTAAGTTTTTTCACTGATTCAGTTATTAAGATATGACCATTGCCTCTCGGAGTCGTATTAATAAACATCTCTCAAATTATGCACCATTTTAAGGAGTAAGTTGGGAGCGAGACACCATAACTGTCTTGTACTTTGCATTCTCAAGATGGAATGCCCACTTAAGTGTGTTTTATTAATATAACCCTCGCATAGCGAGTTAAGCTGTCGACTCCAGACGCATCGGTGACAATGGTAGACAGGAACCCTCAGCTCGTCCCGGTGAGCTTGAAGCATTTTATAAATGCGATGTATTTTCCGTGATTTGTACCATGAGTTTAGTGTCGTTGAAAAAATGGTTTTCTATTAAAGTTACTTGTGATAGTGTGTCTGCTTGTTTTAAGTTGTTTATGCAGTTCTGAAATTCAGTTTCTTTGATAGTATATTTACCTACATTGTTTTTGTTAAATTTTAGAGCATCTAAAAAAGTATCGATGTATGATTTTATAGTATTACAACATTCGTTGTTTCATTCCATTTGTATTCATAAAAAAAAATATACTTTTTATTATCAAATAGTCAAGATTAGTGTATTAAATACGTGAAGAAGGTCTATTTTACTTATATTTAAATAAGGGTAATATCAAAACTATCCAAAAAAATGTAATAATTTACTATTTAGTAGTACTATCTGGGCACCGAGCTTTGCTGTCTTTCGAGTTGTACAGATGTGTTCGGATCTTCCAACTGTAAAAGTTACCTATGTTCATTTCCTACAATAAATATTAAGATACATAAACACTACATTTACTTACATATTTAATTGTCATTGTAACGTTAATTTGATGTTGAGAACTAATTACATAGCAATAATGTAATTGCCTTCTAAATGGCTGTACACAAAGCAAAGTTCAGAATTTTATTTGGTTTTTCTTGGTAAGTCACCTATGTGTATATAAAGTTGAAAAGGAAAATTTTGTCGAAGCAGAAATTCATATAGAGATCGTTAGAACCGTTTCAGATTTAGCCATGTATAATTGATATTGTAATAACTGAGTTAAGTAGGTGGCGTGTCAGGCGTCCCGCTTCTATGCTGAGTCCCGGGAACGTAGGTTTTATTCATGATGTGAATTTTAAAATACTAGATTAGTCGGGGCGGAAAACAAAATACGGGGAGTTAGAAAAAAAGGTTGATTAACCTAACACTACCTAAATAATTCTGAAGAGACCGAAACAGATGAAAACCTGACGTTGCAAAGTTGGAGCTATATTTTGGATGCATTAACATTTCCCAGCTAAACTCTCAATATTTGATGAGTGGGTAAAAATGTGTGTGGACTGGTGTTATAATGTTGAAAAACCACACGATATTGGTATCGTGATCGGTGGCAATTTAAGCAAAGGGTGTGAGATATTATTTACATTCCGGAGAGAAGATCTATGGACGCCCGCTGCTTATTTATAGGTATTATTTATTTGTTCCGGGATCCCAATATGAG
Source organism: Eumeta japonica (assembly GCA_005406025.1). NCBI lineage: Eukaryota > Metazoa > Arthropoda > Insecta > Lepidoptera > Psychidae > Eumeta > Eumeta japonica. The sequence continues at coordinate 233,993 of BGZK01000134.1, forward strand.
AAGTGTTTCAAGTTTGTGTAACGTATGTACGTCTATTAGATAACATGCTGATTGAGATTACTAAAAATGATAATAAGGAAGTATGCAATGAAATTGCGACAGCAAGCTCGTCCGCAGCCTGTTGATCAATTCCGACCGTTTTTCTCTACTTCTTGCTTGAGTCTCATCAGCTGTTGGCAGTAGAGTTCCTGATCGATGGTTTTGTCCGCTGATAAAAGCTCATAATGAATAATGCCCTTCCAATTCCACCATGCACATAGCATCAACTTATTGCGAGTTAATCCGGGTTTCGCTATAGTCAGTGGAGCTTGCTTGCCTTTTAATCATGATCTTTTTGGCACGTTTTTGTTGTAGGTAATCACCGGTAATCATTTTTTCACAATCTGTTCGGTTTCATTAAGTTTCAATAGAGAATCGCAAATGAGTACACGATTCATTAGATTTCTTTTAGTGAACTCGTGTGGGACTCAAGTATCGAGCTTTCTGTATATGTTATTTCTTCAAATGGGTTAAAACTGTGTTGTAGTTAATTGTTAGCCCTTCAGATATGTCGTAAGAACATAGCTGAAGAGTTGACAATACTTATGCCGATTTGCTCTACTTTCTCCAAAACGGCATCGACTTTATACGTAACAGGTCGACCAGAGCGAATTTCGTATTTGACATTAAAATTACTGGATGGAAAGCGTTTGAACCAGTTTGGACTACTCTTACTGACATTGCGTTTAGTCCATAAACGACACTTTTTTTTTTTCGTGAATTGTGTCGCATTTTTCTTTTTTTTTTGCAATAAAACTTCAAAATATATCGAATTTTTACGTTAGATTCGCTTATTTTGATGGACAGTAAAACCATGGAAAGATGGCGGGAAACTGATTTTACTTTTTATGTGCCTTTTTTTAAATGTCATCTTTTTCATGGTATCAAAACCAGCCAAATACAAACAGCACAACCAAAGAGATTTTACTGCAACTTTTACTTATAAATTACGAAAAAACTTTTTCTTCGAACCAATAAATGTATCGTCAAAATGTGTGTATGCGTATTATTTTCAAACGACTGCACCAAATTGGATAATCCGTTTTTTTTCGTTATGTTTGTTATTGTCAAGACAAGGTTTGTATGAAAGAAAATAACTCTTTGTATGTATCCGTCCGTCTGTTTGTCCGGGGTATCTTCGAAACCGATGAAACAGTTCACGATGCGACTTTCACTGGAAGGTAGAGGAACTAATGGGGTTATATTTAAGGCAGTGGCGATTATAGAAATGTTTACAGTATTATTATAAATGCTCAAAAATTTTGAACTCAAATTTTGTACGATTATTTTAAACTCATTATTCTACTGCACGCAACAAGCTACTTCAAAAGGTTTTTGTATAATATTTCGTAAAGAATATCTGTTTCTGCGAAAATATTACCAAAATGTTAAGAAAATGCTACTAATTGAATTGGCCGTAATCAGCTAATCGTTTCGTACTACCGAGAAAAAATTTCATTACGCTTTTAATAATACTGAAAAATCGCTCAGGTCTGCCGATGCGTTGACAAAATTTAGATTTAATCTAATTTAATATGAGCAGAACATCAAATAAAAAGAGTTAATTGACAACGTTTTTTAATTTTATCTTCGTCACTTTTACTCAAAAGACATAATTGCTGCGCAATCATATGATTGCGCTATTATTTTGGATAAGCAGTCATATTCTCAGAGGACATGCAAAAGTGCTGATCTCAGTAAAACACTTGTGAAATCCAATTTGACATTCACGTATTTTATAGATCAGTCGTCTAATTTAGAATCTACAAAATATCACAATATAACTACGAGTCGTCCCCTTCCGCTAACATCCGATGTTTCATCAATGTTAATCGCCGTAAAATAAGTATCGTGTATTTATTTTTTAATTTTACTCTATATCAGAGAGGCATTACTAGAAATTAAATAATTTTGAACTCTACTGCATAAAGCCTAAGCCTAAGTCCTTTGTCAATGACTTTTGAAAAATACCATCATATTTCGATAACAAATCTACCATTTCTAAATAATTTAATTTGTTTAATGAAGAGATTGCTTCACCATGTCCTTGAACAGATAATTCTTGTTTATCCAAGAAACATACTATATCCATAAAACGTTGAAAAATGCTACAATTTTTATTTACTTTTGAATTGTGTTTTTGAATGCCTAATTTAAATTAACTGCATAAACTTGTTTCGGTTCGAGTTTTACCAAAAGTATGTAATTTGAAGTAGGACTCTAAGTGCTTTTCGGACCAGAATCGAAAGCGGAGCCAGGATCACAATCGAAAGCGAGACCGGAACTATAAAGGCAAATCAACATGCTGCCGGACCAGTTAGTATGTATGATAATAAAATAAATAAAATAAAAATAAAAAAGCCTTTTATTTCTTGCTTTTATAATACAGTTATAATACACGTTTGCAAATTGTTCAGAAATTTTGAATTTATTTTTATTTAAATGTTCCAATTATTAATTATAAAACTAAAACTAAAAATTTTGAAATTAAAAATTAAAAAATTATAAATAGAAGTTGTAAATTATAAATTAAAAATTAATATTACAAATGAAAATAATAAATTAAAATTAAAAAATTAAAATTAAAAATTTAATTTAAAATTAAAAGTTTTTTTTTACTAGATACAATAGAAATAATATGATTTGACCTTAATTTTTATCGTGATTAGTATACAATTATTTTTAAATAATATAATTGATTCCATTTCATTTTAAAGATAATATGACTTAAAAAAAACATCGATCACATAATAATAATTCACAACCTCATCGTAATTTTTAGTTAGATAAATAATAAGTTTGGAATTAATGTTGTATGAATATAATATTAATATGTATTGATTTAATTAATAAGATATATTCAAGGTTTGTATTCTGTTAGCAAGAACCCTCTCCTTGAAAGGTAAAGGCCTCCTCCAGAGATGACCCGTACTCTCTATTCTCTGCGGCTCGTAACCATTGAGTACCTGCTACTTTAATGATATCATCTGCCCAGCGTGCATTTGGTCTTCCTCTTCTTCTCTGTCCTAGTGGGCCTGTCCATTGTGTTGTTTTTCTAGTCCATCGGTTGTCACTTAGCCTCGCTATGTGTCCTGCCCAACGCCATTTGAGCTTTTGCGAGTGGCTAAGAGCGTCAATGACTTTAGTTTTCTGTCTTATATCAGTATGACGAATCTTTTGGATTTTTTTGATTTTCAGAATGCATCTCTCCATACTCCTTTGGCAGGATGTAATCTTATTTTTTATGTATGTATGATAAGACTACTTTATTGGCGTAGGCGGTAGTGATCCTACCTGATACGCTGGAGACGTGGGTTCGATTTCCCCACAAGACGAACTATGTGTATATATTCTATCACCCATATCTGATGCTTATAGTACAAGCCTCGTTGCTTAGTTCGAGATCATATGGCACTGTGTCCAGAGGTACTATTATTATATACACAAAAAATCGTCAGTTAATATAATATATTGATTTTCAAAATCGTAGGCTAACGCTTATTTCCTAAAAAGGATGGCAAAAGTGAGAGATTTCCATTCTGTATGATATTCATTCAAAACATTTAAAAGGTAGACGCTATTATTGTAAATACATTTTAAGCTATTTATCTCCATTACAATATTGCGGTGAGCTTTGGTTTCTATTAAATCAATAAAAGTATTGTTAACCTGCGCCGTACATTTTAAACATTATCCAACGGGGTAACTTACCCTGAGTGAATCTTATATTTAAATTTCTCTTTTTAGTTATATATTTACTATAGTACCAGTAAAGTGTATTTAAGAATATTTTAAATGACTTCGTTTACCTAACTTCTTTGGACCAGTGCGGTGCATTTATCTTATTAAACTTCACCAACTAAGTTGTTTAAAAATTGTACGAATAGCTGTAGTTTCCACGTAAAGTTTTCATTCAATCTAAATTTACATGCAAGTAGTTATTATTCGGAAACGTTATTACATTAATTATTATAATGCAAAATCCCTTTCTATTTCACATATTTTTTAAATTAAAACTCATGGTAGGTAATAAATTTTTATACGTTGTATTAAAAGGTTATGCGACATGTTTTCCACAGCAGGTTTTTTCTTATCTACAAAAGCACGCCATTTTATAGTTAAGGATGACGTGAAGTTAGTTAGACTACAGCTATACAGTCTTTTAAATTTCATTTAGGAAAATTGTATGAAATTGACGCAAAGTTGCCTCGAGCGCGACGCGTCGTTTGTTACGTTGGTGCCGCGCGCCTCGACGGCGCTACACCACAGTTACAGAGAATTTATGCCTTAATATCACTTATACAAATATTCCGGTTCTAGAATTACATTAAGGAAAATCCTTTTCATGTAAATAATACTAATAAAACCCGACCAGGCGCGAGTCGGGCTTGCGTAGGTATATACTATTTCAGTTTTATTACGTAAATTATTTTTGAAGGCAAACTTATTTAGGCGCACCGCACACCTTTTTTCTAGGCAATGAACCAAATTAAGGCGTCACGTTCTGCTCAGTAATGTTGAATTAGGAAAACCCGCTCCAGTTGCCTTTCTGCGAGTTTGGAACAACGCCCTAGAGAAAAGCCTCTCTGTAGAACTATCCTTCTCACGTCAATGGAATGAATGAAAGGGATAGTCCTGTAGAGAGACTATTGTCTAGAGTGTCAACAATGTACAAAGCGCAGGCGTCACGCTCAGGTCGGTGATGCTGAATCGTGAAAACACTCTCATTGCTTTTTCTGCGGGTCTATATTTCCCACGTAAATACTGTAAACGAAGGGGATGATCCTATAAAGAGACATGCGCGTGCTTTGATACATCCAATTAAACTGGGCACATACATACATACCCCCAAATCACAAATAAATATAACTCTTAAAAAATCATGCTATTAATAATTTTTTTTACTTTGGACACATGTGCATCAAGCCATTTGTTATTGTTTTTGTGAGCTAACTTCCACAAGGAACAAATCAAACAATTCACCGGTAGCGATGCAGGCAGGCTGCGCTAGCATTGCTTGCGGACGAAAGTATAACGACTCGATGTATAACTTTCATATTAAAGGCTCTTGTGTAATCAATCGTTTTCAGAGATATTTTCTGAGACAAATATTTCGTATGAAATATTATTGAATTAGACTAGTGACATTGTTTACATTGTCCGAGAAATTAAAACGTTTTAAACTTTAGTAGAAATCCACAAATTTAAATTTTATATTAACCATAACTGTTTTTAAATCTAATTACGATCAATCTAAAAGAAAAGCGGTATTAACAGTGTTCAACAGTATTAAAAACGCAAGTTTTGTAAGATTATAGAAAATATTTCAAACGAGTTTCATGGCCACTACAATAATTTAAAAGACTTAAAGTTTGTTAACCTATTTGCCTGTGAAAAGTTTTTCTTATTGTCTAAATTTTCCAGAAGAATGTCTCGTAGTTCGGTAGGGTAGATAGCCACTGTCGGTCGGCCAACAACCAAAACCATGCTAAAACTGATAAGTATATTTTACTCTGCATACCCTATCCGAAACCTTTGAGCACGCTCCTGTAGAAAGACTCTAGACAAGAGTCTTTCTACAGTATTCAGTTCACAAATACAATTATATATTATTTCAATTATATTGTTTCATGTGTATAAAAATAAGAAAAACACATTTATTTTAAAATAAAGATCTCACTTTGTTCTGGATGCAACGAAATAATATCCATCATATAACACCAATGCAACTATCATCATACATGTATTTTAGTACAAGAAAATCGTAAAAAAACAATTTCATCGTGTAATTATAAGTACACCCAATTTTCTAAAAGTAATTAACGCCTGTTGTGACCAATCAAGCAAATTGTGCTATACCAAAGGAGTTACTATAGTTAATTTTGATTTATTAATTGTATTGTCTGAACTTTTGTTCTTTTCTAAGACCAAGAACATAATAAAATGAAATTAATGCAAAGGATTTTAGGACGATAATTTGTTATGATTTTAAAAATATCTTTTGGCAACATTTCTCTGTTTGTTCTTACAATTTGAGGTAAGAAGCACTTTACCTGAAGACGTAAATTGGTATATACGTATGGGCCTAAATTTAATCTTGTCTAAGTTGTCTTTATCTAAGTTGTCTTTTTGTCTGTGATTAGATTCGTAAGAGTCCGGTCATCTACAGCAAAAATTGATGAAAATATCATTGATGTTTCGAAGTCATTTGGTGATTGGAATGAGTCGAATCCAAATAAATTTACGTCGACATTTAAAAATTAAGAAAACTAGTCGTTGGTTTTTCCATGAACTTACCTCAAAAGAAATAGTCTTGCAATGATACTCGCAAATAATGTTGTTAAAGTAAGATTACGGATGTTTAAATGCTGTTTTTTGGGATTTTGACAGAAAAAGTAACACGAATTTATCGTTATGAACAAAAGATAAGACCACAGACGTGTGAACTTTGAAGGTCATATCAATGCCTTAGAATTAAACCGGGTGAGAAGCGCGAGTAAAAAATAATTTATTTTTTGTTTTTCCGAATGGATCCAGTTTGTAGAATCCCACTTGAAGAATAAAAGACAGTTAATTCTGAATGGTGCATTACTCTTTGTTTCCCCATTTTTTCGAAACAGTTCGAATGAGACGATGAGACAACCGAGCAGTCGCTTTCTCATGTCAATATCATGACAATCCTTTTCCACACACCGCAAAGAAGACATTGTCATTTAAGGCTTCTAAAAAAGATGAATTTAATACCCATTCTGTAGTCCAAACTTGCTTATATTGCCCTTGAATTCGCATCGTGCGATTTCTTAATTTTCCCATAAATCTTGAGAGATCATGCTAATGATCGTGGTCACCAATCAAGGACAACGACTGCAGATCGTATTCTTCGAGTCAAGAAACAAGTTTAACTTTTTTTATACCTAAAAATTTTGTTAGTGTAATTATGATATTTAAAATACATAGTAACAATAACTCATGTCTATTTCCCGAAAGAGTAGACAGACACTATAGATTTCTACATATCAAAATCTTTGCGTATCTCTCTCTCTATTGACGATCAATCAATCTTATCATACAATCTCGTCAATGATGGGTGCTTAAAATTTGGCTCTTTTTTTAAATGCCAAACTTTTGTATTCATAGGATTTTCTAGGGCGACTCTTGCCAACCTTTTCTAAATGTGCCCTTGGGATTTAGGACAAGCGCTGAGACATAGCCTTTGATGGAAAGAGGCGATCGAGCTCAAAGTTTCTCTGCGAGATAAAGTCTGCAATGAGGAAATTTAAATGAAAACATACATGAAAACAACTGACATACCTCAAAGAATAGGGAAGTGGTTAAAGCGGCAACGGGCAGGTGACATAGCTCGTGTGTAAAACCAATAACCACTGGGAAAATGGTTCTCGACCGGCTACCATGAAATGGAACTTGGATTAATGTGAGGCGGTCTTCCATTCAAATTCAAATATTTTATTATTTCATAGGATATACATAACTCGAAATACGTCATTATAATATTAATTTACCATTATAATATAAATTAACCATTTGTTTAGAACGCAGTTTTATTAAGGAGACATTATATAGTATTTATTAGTTATACAGTAATATATCTGGCTGTTATTAGGTAGACAGACAATTTTGTGAAGGTCGCTAACCCCCTCTGGTTACAGGTAAGTCAGAGTGCTGCGTTGTGTAAATTTAGGGGGAAGCTTATATCCAAAAATAGACGCCCAATAGCTGAAACGAACTTCTCAAAATTTTGCCTAAACAAAAAAAAAAAACACTAAAAATACTTAGTAACGTATTACGAAGAAATTGTAATTATTTTTAATTAGAGAAAAACTTATTCATTACAAGTTTCCAAAAACTAAATCTTCACTGTAGCTATTCCTTATGCTTGTAGATATACTTTTTCCTAGAATAAACCATCATCACACATCTGATTTGCATTTGGTCAGTATCGAGGGCAATGTCGTTATGCGAGACTAAATGAGAAATATTTATGATAAGTATGCCTTGTAAAAAAAAATAAGAAAATAATCCTGCTCTGACTTTCATGTCATTGCAATGTCAGTCTGTGGAGATTTACAATTTAAATTGTAAATCTTCACCGGTTTGTAAATCTCTTTCCCATCGGTTTTTTACTGAAACAAACGCTAATATAGTCTTGAAAATTTGAAAATCCACAACATTCAGTTATATTTTCGGACAGACCATACAACGGAAACAAATGTACGCTCTGAATCCTAATCCTTAAAATTAAATTTGGCAGCCATTACCATAGGCGGACGAAAAAATAATTGAAGCTGCGCGGCGCCCTCTGCTGACTCGACGCATAAACCTGATTAGAGGTTAATGCGATTGGGAATGTGACGCCCTCTGCCAGCTCAAAAGTTGAATATTCATGAAGTGATTATCACTGTGATTAAGGCTACACTATATTTAAAATTTTACTGTCATTTTAGTATCACTCGTTGTAGTTACGTGCGGTTTCAACTGATTTTTTATTTATTTACGAAATATTTTTTATTGTTGAATTTTGTTAAAAATAATTACATCAGTCTCGAATTAAAAATTTCTTTACTCTCACTCCAGTTTCGACCACCCAGACTCCTAAATCTCTCCCACTCTAGCCGAAGCATTTTTCAAAGAAAGTATTCGGATCTGTAGTATTAATTTAGAATTGAAATATAATATGTGTTTTGGGAGGAGATTATAAGGCTATATAAGTCGTTGGAAATGAAAAAGACTGCTGACCTTCATGCTTTCTCTGTTGCAATTATAAACTCCATCATTGACTGTATCGCGCCACACTTGGAGCTTTCACTACGATGCTAGACGATGGCATGGTTCCCGCTCATATGAAAAAAAGTAAAGTCGTCCCATTACTTAAAGGCGGTAATATCATAATTGAACCCCACAAACTTTAGGCTTTTATATTCAATGCTGACATCAAATGTGTTTTAAGTTGACCTTAAATTGTTTATTAGCCCACTTTCACATTAACAATTGAATTTCTAAAAAACACCAAATTCATCCAGAGTCGCTCAACAATAAACGCCGGCGTTGAGCTTCTTCAAAAATTTTACAAGTAAAAGACAATTATAATCAAGAAATACGATATCGATGAATTATTTCAATATTATATATCCTTAAAACGTGTATAATATAACATTTAATTATTTCATATTACAATTTTGCCTGAAAGTTACAACAATTTATAAAGTTAAAACAATTTATATATAAGCATATAAATTGTTTCGGCGTTTAAAGCTCATCAGATACTATCGTATTTTAAAATAGATTTCGGAATGATTTTCTTTCTTTCCTAAAACCCTTCTAGAATCTTAATAAATATCCACCTTAGAGATTAAAAGTAACACATCGGGGCTCTCTTAATCACCAGATTATACTTGTAATTATGCGTTTGCATACGAATGATTGCCTGTCAGATGCGAACGTTTGACATTTCTTACTTTATTAATCTAGATATGAATTACTGAAGTAAAAACTTCTTTAGACACGTTGGGCGATTTTTGTATGGGTAAAGTCTTATGACATCGTATCACCGACAGACTAATGATTGACGCTCCAACTCCAACAACGCTATATATATATATATATATATATATATATATATATATATGTACATATATACTGCTGCGCGCGCAGTGACTTGTTTTCACATGTGTAAGATTATTACTATTGTTACTATATTTTAGTACAATACTAATAGGTTAGTATTCGTTATAGATTGTATATTGCATAATACACATCTATATAATGTTGTTTGACAATCTCGAACAAAATTTTTTATTCTTGTAAAATTGGTAACTAGAACCTCGCTCGGAGTGTCGTTACAGATGAAAGCAAGACTGTTGTTAATAATTTTAATTTGCAAATTAAGAAATTTTAAATTTTGCTAATACAATAACTTTAAAAGTTAAATAAAAATCAAAGTATTTCATAGTTTTATTTTTAGTTGTAAGACTGAAATGCTACATGTAGAAATGATTTTTGTGCGAAGGTCAATGTGCGTTGTATTATTTTGTTTTGAAATATTTCATGAGCAAAACGGTATTAAAATTAAACATTTAGAAAATGAAGTGACAGCGTCGTCTATCAATAAATAATTATTAATTCTATCAATAATTAATAATTCATAGGGGTGCAGGATACATCGTCATGTAACGGTATTTGTTGAAGTGAAACTTTTTTATCGGGGTTGGAAAAAAATTTAGTGAAACATTTTTTCGTTACGCGTCACATTTTTCCGTTACGCGCCATCTTTTTCTTATCCCTACCACGCGTGATTCGAAGTATACTTTCTCCAGCGGAGTAGGGATTGGTAAATGTCTCCAATGTATTTTGCGGCCCGTTTTGAGTAGTTACATTTTTTTAAGGTTATTTCAGGCTAACCTTAGTTTTTGATTGTAAATATCAGTGAGTTAAGCCATTAATTACAAAAATATATAATAACGATAACAATAATAGTAATAATTCTATTATAATTAATGAAATGCTATAATATTAGTAGCAGAAAGGTGAAATAATTGTATTATTTTTGTATCCATGTCTATGATAATAAAAGCCTTTTACATAAACTTTATCTAATTTAGCTTTATTCAACCAATTTCTGTGAAGTTGTAAATAGTAAATCATTTATCGAAAAATGATGTCGTAAAGAAGTTTCACTTCTTACGTGTGTACACTAATACACACACACTTTTTTTTTATTAAAATAGTCCACAATTAAGACTGTAGAAGACAACTTATGCATTGGCCGTTGGCGGGCGTCTTTTGTCAATCGCCAGAAAACTTTTTAGAACAAAGTGCTTTTCGATATTGCTGCTTCATCGCGAAATGTTATTTCCTCAACTTTGATTTCAGTAACAGATCTTTTTATAGACTCCAAATTAACAGTATCATCGATCGAGAATTTGTCTATAATGAATTGTCCATAATATTTAAAACGTCTATCTTCAATTTCTATATTGTCCTTTAATAGTTTGTAAGTCTCACTTCTTGTTTCTTTGTTAACTTTTATTCCCGGAGAAATCCTTTATCTTCATTAAGCGACTTTAAGTAATTAATTTTCAGTGTTAGCGTTATCGTGAAATGTTTGAATAGAACTTCATCTCTCCTGTACTAAGAATTTTATTGCCCATTTCTTTGCTTCTTTGGTTTGGCTTTGTTTTATTGAATTACAAAGTTTTACGTTCTGAAATAGCTCTTTATTATTTACTAAATTTCGTTTTATTTTCCAAACTCTTTAATTATTATCAGTAATTAATGATGATACTAATTAACATTCTTGGCCATATCAAAGGCATCCTTGGAGCTTCTATAGAACTCTGGCATTTGTTTCACCCCGTCTTATATAAGTTACGTACGCATTTTTAAATAAGTTTAAAGGTATTCTTTTATCGCAGTTAATAACGATTCGCTCTAAAGATAATTCTACTTCTTTCACTTAGTTCCTAATGTTCTATAAACGACATTTTCGATTGTTTTGGCCAAAGAATATGTGCCTACAAATAATGCGATACGAAGGTTTTTACCATTTTATTTACTGTTTTCAAATTTTTCTCGATGATAATGTCCGAGATTTTAAATTTTACTTTCGAGACTCAACTTATAAATTTAAAGATCATTGATACAGAGCCCTTTAAATTTTTATTGAGGAGTTCATAAAGATATATGAGTTTTTGGATACGATGTTTAAGGTTTATTAAAAATTATTTGCATAGTTCATCTCTTTCCCTCTAAGCCCTTAATGCGTTTTCTATCATCTCTGCCTCTGTGCAGTCCATCATGGTCTCTCTGTACGATCTGTTTATTATGAGGATCCCAAACGGTTTTCGAAACGGCTTCGAAACGGTTATCAATTTGTTGATTTTATTTTCCATATAGAAACATATCATTTGATAATTGTTACTTGTATCGTTAGATTTTCGTTTTTCCTCTTTCGTTTTGCTTATGGAGCATCTTAAATACCTTTTTGTAAGATTTTTTTCCAATTCAAGAGTCTTTCTCGTATATGAGTCACATTCCATATTAAAAGTCTTATTTTAAAGGTTGGAATAAGAACCATTGTTTTCATCAGAGTACTTATCACAAGCCCTTTAAGTACAAGTCGGAACATTAACTTATTGACGATATACTGTATATTCAATTCTTCACATTTACGTTACTATTATGAGATAAATTCTAAATCAATGACGGTATAGCCTTTTTTATTTTATTTTATTTGGTCATATTATGGTTGCTCACTTTATGATATGGTTGCTCAAGCTATTTTTAGTTATTAAGTTAAATAGGTGAAAACAGTTCGAGAGAGATGGAGAGCGATATTTTCGAAATGCTATTTGTTTTAATGATGTCTATTAATATTAAGAAAAATTAATAAAAATAATAAATATTTCTCGAGATTGGCTTGATGAGTGTCGAAACCAAATTGTGTCGAAAATTGAAACAGTCACAGAGTAAATCTTGAAATAGGGTAAACTTAGTTTTATCGAGTATAATACCGAAAAGGCACAACGCGTCTACCGTTAAAAAATCTTCTTTTGTCCCTTCTCCTCTCCTTGACAGCACACCAAGTATCGGGATCCTCGATGACAACATACCTAATAACGTTCAATTTCGCGAACGTTTAGAGAGCAAAGTAAAACTAGTTTCTATAAAGCTCGGAGGGCTTAATGGGGTGTGACCGTTCTTCGAACCCGATCACTGCCGCTTGCTTTATAAGACACAGGTTCGACCACATATAGAGTACTGTTATCATCTCAGGGCTGGTGCACCCTAACATTAATTTTTGCATTTAAACCGAATCCGTTTTCAAGCGTCTCGAACCGTCTGCGACCCTGTAGTATCCGCCCAACTCGACACGTTGACTTTGCGAAGAGATGTAATATCTTTGTGCGTGCCATATCGGGTATACTGTAGCATACGTTCTAAAGAGCTATACAATCTCATTCCTGCCTCTGACTGTCCTGGTATTCCACTAGGCGAAAATACCATTAGTAGCATCTTGATAGCTGACATTCTACTATCGTATGTTTCACGAACAATTTTCTGCCACGTACTGTAAAACCTTGGAATGGTCTACCATCAGCGGTATTCCCAATTAACAACAACAAGGGGTCCTTAAAAAGGAGGGTGTACTACTTTTTAAAAAGCCGACAACGCTTTGGTGACTGCACGACGGTGATCATCTACTTTCTAGTGGGCACCATGCTCATTTGTCCTTTAAAATTCTATAAAAAAATTGCTTAAGTGTAGTATGAAGCGAAAGAAAAATAAGAATTAATAATAAAAAATAAACAAAATAGCTGTAAAAGAATAGCTTTTTAAAATTTCAAAACTTTAACATCTGATTAAAGTAAAATTTTTAGTAATCGGATAGAAAACAATAATTCCCTGAATTTCTCGACGAATTTCAAGCTTTTGAGCAGGAAACCAAGCTGCAATTGAGAAATTTAGTTTCTGTGGGAGAAGATAAATGATTACGAATGTAGGTCATGTGGAGGGTTATAAAGGAAGGTTGTAACTGTTAAATTATAACATTTCTTTTGACTTTGGCGTAGCAGTGTAAGAAGAAACTGTCGATAATTAATAATTGTAATTAAGAATTGTTATTTATATAGGTATCTTAATACTTGATTTTTTAAATTAATTTACTTATTCGGGACATCAACAGCATATTTCAAACTAAAATAAAAGATGCAATTACAATTTACAAAGCCAATTACAGATGAGCCTTTGTTTAATGAAGTATCTAATTACAAGTCGTTGAGAAAAGATAAAATCATGTTTAAAGAATAATAAGTATATAATGTTATATAAAAATAAAAAAAAGTATACATACTGTGCGGAATATATACAGATAATACACATGCACATGCACACGCACACACACTCGCAAATATATATAAAAAATAATCGATAAATATAATGTTTAAGTTTAAAAGTTAAATCTGTAATTCATCTAACTTCCTAATTTTGTTTTACCCGCAAAATTAAAAAAAAACAAATTAGTACCATTTGTAGTCTTCTAAATTATGAAATAATCAAGGACCTTTTACTAAGCTTTGTCTAATCTAAAAGCACATGTAGAACGCACCGAAGGTCGTATCTCAAAAGCATTGCCGTCCTCCTGACGTGTGGTCCCTGCCTAAATTAAATTACATTTCGCGGTGTAAGTTTCGTATGAATTCGAAACCATTAGAGTAAATGCTCTTAACGTAGAATAATTTTAAACCTGTTTGCCAGAAGGGTAGGCAGAGACCACAAACTTCTACTCTTGTATACCTGTTTTACTCGACTGACAGTTTTCAATGGTCCCATACTTGTATCATCGGTTTCGAAAGCTGAAATTAGACGATTATATAATATTGTAATACCAGACTTATTAGTTTGGCATGCGGCCTCCGTGATGAATCCCGTGAACTTTGATTCTGTTTATGATTTAAATTTTAAATGTAAGTCAGTTCGAGAAAGCAAATATACAGAAAGAGTTGATCGGTGTCGGGACTTCGTACATAAGCTTCGAGAGTAATACAAAAACGAGAGAATCGAATGATAGTATTATCTAAGTAAAGTGCTATAAATTTCTTGAATAGATAATTGAGAATTCATCAAATAAACATAGTTCTGTCACTGCTGATGTTTCAACTCAAAATCCCAAATACCAAAAATCAATAGGGAATCGGTTACATTTTGGCGAAGGCGCGCTCCAGCACAGTTGCAAGCAGAAAAAGCATTACAGAGGAAAGGAAAATAAAAAGCATATAAAAATAGTAACACTATTCCAAGGTTTGCCCGATGAAGATTTTGAGGAATTTTGTAACAACTACGAAACAATGGCTGCGTTAAAAACTGGAGCGAGAAACGAAAAATTTTGGAAAATCGAAAAATGCACGCCTCTTAGCGGTCGTTCAATTTTTACAAATATATATTAGTACGAACGTTTTTTCTTGTCATTCGTGCATTTATATAAATCTTTAAGTACATTATCAGTAATATGAAAATATTATAAGTTCAAAAATTAGCTCGATTTTTATAAGGCGAGAGTAGAGCACTACTTCAGCGCTCCGCTTATGAAGCATGCAAAAATAGAACCGAAAGGAATATCAGCTTCATCAGAAATAAATAAAATAAACAAAACAAAATATTGAAAGATAAGATTGAGACCACTTTGGTTCTATTAATTAAATATTTTTGAATAAAGAACGTTTCGCGCCATTTTTTTAACTCAGTACAATACCACGCAAGCGTTGTGAAGGGACTTACTATACTATACTACTATAATATACAAAGTTTACTATACTATATAAATACTAATTACAATTAAACTACGTTGAATTAGACCGTGATCTTCGAAAGGACTTAGTTTAGGATAATACTAAAGCGTTTGGATAAAAAAAAATGGACTAGATCAGTTAAGTTTTTTGGGAGTTATCGTGACCACGCGAGTATTGATACATACAGACTCACGGACGTCCACGGAATAATTTTGTTAAACATCTTTTTCATTAATTTAAAAACTAAAATGTCTTTTAAAAATGTCATAAGTGTTGAAACTAATGTTTTTCCTTGATATTAATGTGTAAATATTATTATATAAGTGCAATAAAATAAATAGGGACACTTTCAGTTCAGAAAATCATTTGATTTTCGTAAGGCGAGAGTGGAGCACTACCTCAACGATCTGCTTATGAGGCGTGCAAAAGGCGGTCTTGAGTCTGTATACGGCGGACCCAGCTAAATTTTTCTTAAAAACCATTGGCAGTGCTGTATTGACATATACAGAAAATATAAATGGGTTCAGAGAAGAATTTAAGTGTGAAATAAATTATGCACAGCTGTTTTATAATAGCAAACGGAAGAGGGTGACTTAGAGGAGTATTTTTATAAAGTAAAAATACTAGTTTCAAAAACGAAAATCACCGGAAGGTAACACGATTATCATGACGTTTCTGCGCCGGATTAAAAGCAAACGTCAAACCGTTTTTTGCAGCACGACCGATTCATACGCGGAGTTAAATTCAACAATTACCAATTGTAAGTAAGTATACGAAGAAAATTGGAAGAAGCAGTGGAGAAGTAAAGGAACTCCCATTGAACGCCTTATGAGCGACAACGTGACCAACGTAAGGTCACCACAGCCGGCCATGACATAAACTCGACCGTACTAGCTACGAGACCCTGGTGACGGGCGACGGTACGTGGCACCACCGAGGCGACATCAGGGAAACGCGAGGGCGGCGACAAATCGACTACGAGGCGGGGAGTCGCCGTCTGATGAATTCACAAGCCGATCAAGCAGAGGCAGCACGTACATAAAGGTTACGATGAAGAAGGATAATGCGCACGCTTTGTTATAGTACAAGATCCCTCTTCAAGATCAGTACGCTCATCAAGTGTTCGCTAAGAACCTAATTTTTTACATATGAATAGGGTAATATATATCTACTAGGGTGCCTATCAAAATGTGGCCGCAAACATTTTTACTTAAAATGTTGTTAATTGATTTTTGGTAAAATCACATTGACATGTTTTTCAAATAATACATTATCCACTTCACAACTATACATGTAAAGACTGAACAATTATGGTTGTCGTTGGTGACGTGGCCGCACTGCTTCGCACCTGCCTGTGAACAGGTACGATTTTGTTACATTTTACATTAATGACGTACATTTATAATTTATAGTCCAAATTAAAGCTAATTTTTTTCTGTGTATGATTGTATAAGGTTGCTTTAGTAAGGGTTGTTGGTTGTAAAAGATGCTAAATATTTAAGAATAGAGTAAAAAGGGAGTTAGCGCACAACATCACTCGTTAGATGAGAATAGCGATTGTCGGCTGTACGACGCTTTAGAGCCATTGCCATGCTACAAAAGTTACTTAGTGCTCTCGACTAAACAGCTGCGACATTATTATTCTGTCCACACTACTTTGGAGTCTGTAATACACGACGGAGCATTTATTGTTGTTGTTTTAATAATCTAAAAATTATCAAATTTATGAATGGAAGACAAAATTTATAAATGGCTTAGAGCATGTTGGATCATACTCACTGTTGGGTTGCAAAGCCTTTACTACGAAGAATTGCATTGTAGATGAAAAAAACCACATTGTTACACTTTTTTTACACGTTTTCCGCATATAATAGGTAAGCATAAGCACTTTAGTCGCCTATTACTAAAAAAATAAGTAGGTACATCTTGTAGGTATATCTTGTAATCTTGTAGTTTTTGAGTAAAATGCCTGTGATATTATACGAACGAATCGCTCAGAAAGTTTTTGGAAAATCCTCTTTTAAGAGATAAAATTAGTTGAGAACTTTATACTGAAATAGACGTTGTCTAATAATGCTTTTATTTTTCTTTGAATTAATTATTGATAATATTAAGCAACTTATTTGGAGGTTATGACATTTCCACCTTTCTTTAAATCTACATTTTTAATTTATATTTCTGATAACGTCAATGTCGTTATGAGGAAATTTTGTATCATCCAACAATCTACATGCCCATTATCGTCAGTTTAGATGTTGTTTGTTTACTATTGATGTTAAATATCTGATATATCGCTATAGCTTAATAATGGCCGGTTCTTCAAATAAGAATATTAATGATAACCAATTGGACGTAGATATCAGCGAAGTTAATTTAATTAAATTTCCTATTGATATGAAAAATATAAGAAATCAAAAAAAAGCAGTACTTACATAAAAACTTACAAGGAAACTACTTCTAAAATCTGAATTATTACTGTAAAAACGCTTTATACAGAAAAAGCATTTAGACTCCCAGTTCGACCACTGCTGTAGTGTTTTTGGAAATCGAAGCTGGTAACATTAAAGCCGATTTTCATATGGGAATTTTCGCAATTCGACATATATGTTGTATGGAGACCGAAATCCGAATCCAAATCGAAGAGACTAAGATGAGACCGGACTGAGATCCGGGGGCCGAAATTATAGATCGATTAAGAAGTCTTGACGACTAATAGAAAAGTTTAGGAATTGTAGTCGTTATTTAGATCAAAACGACTTGAATCGACATTAAATGTAATTTATCGATAATATTTTGTCGATATCTGTTTATATCCGATATCGATATGCACTACCGCCGATCCATGCGCGCGGTGGAGTGACGGACAGCCGCTAGAGTATCACATGTATAATAATCATGATCAACACGTATAATATAAATTAATATTGATCCGAGATGTACAAATAACATTGTTATCGAATCAGATATCGGATCACTCCACTTCTAGAAATATCTTTCAACTATCTTTTTTTTTAGATTAACGAGTTTGCAACTTAATGAAAATAAGACGCCTAGACGTCTGTCAACAGGACAGACGTCCGGGCGATCTATCTTTTAGCCCCGACTCTGGCTGAGTGCAAGTCGCGGCTTGCTAGAGACCGTTGCCATCGACGTGATGACAACGTCCAAGACAGGTGGCTTAACGTTATTTTTGAGGCACAAAGTGATTAGTTTAATTTGACTGAAATTAAAAATTGATATGTCAATTTACCAATACTCAGGATCGACTCCTCGGCCTGTCTGTTTCAAAGCGATGCTCTTAACCTTAAATTGTCGACACTGCTCATTAGAATACAAATTTGATATTATAAGGCAATATCATGTTGTCCCTTGACATTTTACGGGCCGAGTTGGTTATTTTCAGAATAATAAAATTAATCATCTTAATTGCACACGTCGTCGTGTTACAGCGTTAACCTCGAACAGATGAATATGTTCGTTGTAGAACTACATTGAACTTATTTGGAAACACAAAAAAAATGTCTAAATGCATGTTAAATTATGATGCATATATACATACACGAAAATAATTTATACATATATATATATATATATATATATATATATATATATATTAAAAGAAATGAATTGTAAGTAAAAAATATTCTATTATAACTTATTTTACATTTTTTAATTCATTGAAGCTTGTTTTTCAGTTTTGACTATTTTTTTACACCCTAACTTTTATACTTTAAAGTCAATGTATAAAATAAATAAGCATATTAAGTAAATAAACGCATGCTTATTAATATATCAAGGGAGAAAAGGGCGCGGTAAAATATTCAATGTTCATTAGGGACATAAATGTGGCCAATATATGCAATACAATATACACACGCATAAACTGCGAAGTGTTTCTAATTATGCTTTTGGAAAAGCAAATTTGGTTATTTCAACACAAAGCTCTACACGGTTTACACTGCATGAGGTTGTTTAAATTAATTAAGAAACCATAAGTCTATAGCGGTCTGTAGCTCTTTATTACGCAATTTCAATGTTATAAAGGAGTAGATTATAAGTTGATTTGCATATTGTTAGAGTGTGCTTATTTACAAAATTGTGTTGAAGTGTTTGCATGTTAACTCAGTAGTTGCATACGCATAGAATCTTGAAGCAAATAACCGTCTATTAAGTTGACTCGACGGAAAAAAAAAAAGCATTTTTTTTGACACTAATACGTAATACATAATAATCTATCGAGGTAAGGTCGGGACACCTTGCTGGCCATGAGATAGGTTCTCCCCTACCAATCCATCGATCAAGAAAATTTTGATTTAATTATTAACGGTCAGTAATTCTGTAATGTGCTGGACATCCATCATGTTGGTAGTATATCATGCACCCGGTTTCCAAAGGTACATCTTCAATAAGTCCAAACATATCTTCCGTCAAAAAGTTCTCGTAAACTTGTGCGTAATAGTTAAGAATTTTCTTAATCTTATTATTGATTAGGAGCTAATCAAATTATTATTGATTATTCCAATCCAAACGTTCAATGAAAAGCGTCGCTGTGATCCTAGTGGTCTCTTTTTGCTTGCGTTTCTATCGGTTTTAGGGACTCAAAAGTGCGCGTTATGATAATTTGTTATAATAGTTACTTATATGTTCTATGAAATCTTTCCATCAAACTATTTATTTGTCTGCGGGTGAAACGCAGTAGCAAATCGCGATATTGCCCCGAATGCTCGGATCGTGTTTTTCATAATTCTCGAGCAAAAGACTGTCCCTCGGTCGGATATTACTTCCTGTACAAACCAAATTTGCAAAAATTTCGTTAATTAAAAAAACCGATATCGCTTCAGCAATGACTCGCGGAATAGCTTTTGTGATAAGATATTTAGAGGCATACTCTATTGCAGTTATTGTATATTTGTTGCTTTGCATGGACCTTCTAATGTGCCCAACTACATCGATTCTAATCTTTTCTAAAACTCCTCGTACTGCAATCTAGCTTGATCGCTCACTTTCCTTCTTTCTAAACAAACACGACATGGACTGATATACTTGTCTACTTCTTTCTCAGCATTCTTCACAAAATATTTCTCTCTTAACTTTGCTAAAGTTTTTGTTAATCCAAAATGCGTCCTGTCCAAGGTTCATCATGCATTTGTTTCAACATGTCATCTAGCATGCACCTGGGTAAAACAATTATCTCTTTCCTATGCCTTAACTAATCTATTGTCTTATATAAAATTTCGTTTCATGATGTATTTCGAAAATACGTGCGGACTCCAACTTCTGCTCGGTGCGCGCCGGCTTATGTGACACAAGCAGTGCATGCAATCCTTTGTTACTGAAAACAACTTTATTTTCCTTATAATCTAGTACAACTGCATTTTGTCTCATAAAGTCCGTTCCCAAAATTAAATCTAAGTGTAAATCTTTTACAACACAAAATGTGTCTTTAAACTTAGTTTCATTTATATAAAAATCAAGTGACGTAATCGCGTGAATGATGTTTTTTTTTATAAAAAAATTTATGAATGAAAATCATTATTCCGTGATTTTTTCGTCTCAAATATTTAATAGATCTTTTCGTGTATTAATAAATTGCCCGATATTTGATAGAAATTACAATTTTCAGCGTTAAAATTTGAAAAATTTAGCACTGGTCATGGTATTGCTTCGATTTCAGTCTCGAGTAAATAAATAGTCATGAAAGCGAAAACTTTTTTATGAAAACAGTTGAGTGGAAGTATTTGGAATGTGCAATAGATTTTTTACACCTTGACATTTCATATACGTTGACAAATATAGAGCTGGGTGTAATTCTAAAATATTTGTATGTAAAAATATTTGCTTCTTCTCCAAGGTGGATTATTTGTAACAAAAAGATATTAATATATTGAATTAAAATTAGGTCAATGCGCGTGCAAGAATGGCCTTAAAATTTGGGTCAAGGGAATACAAAATTATGTGGGCAAACTCGTATTCGCAAACAGTAATACTGTAATGAAGAGCAAAATTTGATTGCGAACGTCTATCTATGTAAACAGTATGCGCAAGTCTTTTCATATAAATTTAACCTAATTTTGTGTTTCTCATGATTGTTTATTGTTTTAAATAAGTCAATATAAAATACATTGCTGGTTAAATTTTGATTAATTTTTAAACACTACTTGAAATTTTTGTAAAATGTAGATAAGTATACCGTATGCGAAAAAGAAATGGGCAAATAAAACATTCAATTGTTGTTATGGATTAAAAGGAAAATAATAAATAGTATAATCAAGTCTTGTTGTAAGACTTGTAATACCTCAACATGAATATCGGTGTTTCCTAATCTAAATTTCCTTTATATGCCACCAATTTGATTATAATTTGTATACGACACATCATAATTGCCATAATTAGTTTCTACTAAAGGTTTAATGAGTCGATTCAAATAATAAATATTAAAGACGAAATAATACAAAAAAAATCTATTTTTTAATTTATGGAATTTCCTTAATAACTTTTTGGTTAATTTGTTGTCTGTCCGTGGTCATGTCGCATGTAAAGTATTTTTTGAACTAAAAAGTTTGTAAGTATTTTTTTCTTAATGAGAAAAACACTTGAGAGACGATTGTTCGAAAAAATTTTCCAATAAAAATAAGAGGATACTTTTGTGAATTGAATTCTATTTATTTCGATTACCATGAAGAATTCTGCGTTTCAGTAGGTAAAAAAACGAATTATTATCAAGGATAATGTCTTAAAATGTATTTATATAATATTCTGACATTTTACCGCGGGAATAAGATATTTTACTTTTGCAAATTTTATCTAGGCCATGCTCAAAATGAAGATATAGTCTATGAAGGAAAATGTTTGAAAACGGTCTGTTATTATACTGCATTAGATACCTTTGACAATATATTCTCATAACAATGCTTTTCTTGTGCAAAATGTAGTTCATGTTGACTATAAATATAAATTGTTAGGTTCGAATGTATAACTATTTGTATTGTATGAATAAGACTATTTTGAAGTAACAGACATACAGAAAAAAATGCTACAAACAGATTTATAGATTTTATTAACATTTAAAAAGCATTGGAATAAAAAAAAAATGTAAAATGTCAATTATTTATACTTGGTTTGATGTAATATACCTTACAGTTTGAAAAAATCTATTTAGGGACCACACCTTGTGACCTACGACTCCTGAATCACGAGTTTACTTTTCTAAATAGTGTGTGCATGATTTAAATAGTGAAGACAAATATCGTGAATGAATATGTGTACCTAGTTTTTCAGAACCTTAAAATTCATTTGAATTTTCCAAGCACGCACTGTTCCACGCAGCTCGGTGGCCTATGATACTCACTTCTTGTAGAAGAGATCCTTGCCCTTTTAGTGGGACGTCGTATGGGCTTATACAAGTACCAATTTAGGCCAACAAAACGAAAAATGGGCAATTAAACCTTTTTTAGTACTTTGCGAGACAAAGGATGAGTTGTCTTTAATTTAATGAGCGCGGTGAAGACAGAACGTGAAGGGGCCGTTTTTTGTCTTTAGAGTTCCGTAGCCAAATATAAAAGAGAAACCGTTGTAATCCTGTCGGGTTGTCCGTTCCTATGTGCCTTACAATTCCGCCATTTTTTTTATCTTTTCTGATGAAATTGTACAGGCAAATAACATATATAAATCGTAATAATCATTGTGAAAGATCATTATACAAAAATCAAGGATAAGACATAAAGTTGAGGAATGAAAGTTATTTTACAGAAACTCTATTGTGTAAGATGTTGTTGAATAGATATTTTAAAAATACATAGAAGACTATTGAATAAATTTTTGTTTAAGGTGTTTTAAAAATCTGAAGAAAATCACAGTTACAGAATTTTATAATTAAATTCAACTAAAATATTTAAAAAAATGAAAAAACATTGTATATTCGATTTTTTTTTTCATATTTACAATTTTAGGTTTAGTAATAATATTAAGACCGATCCTTATATATGATAATATATTAGATATTAAAACATATATTTAAGCTAGTACCAAAATTGTTGTAAATAATTTCTTCCAAAATTTACACTGAGTTGACAATACCTGTTTACTTTAGACTTAGTGCATTTTTAAATACCATTTTCGGGAAGAAAACGAGTAGGCGATCACCACGCTCATAGACAATCCAAACCCAAAGGGGGTGTAGCGATCTTTTTAGGAAAGGATGGGATATTCCAATAATGATTTGAAATTGCCAATTTCATTTAGTTTTATTCGTTATTACGGATCCCTTGACGCGTGGGTCCGACTACCGCCTTGGCCGGTTTTTCATAATAATTTTCTTGTGCGTGTACGACTCGTCTGCGTCTCTTTGACGAGAATAAAAATTTTAAAAATTATACACAAAGAAATTTAATTTCATTCTTTTCTGGTCTTCAAGCTTTCACGCAGCTGCAGTACAATAGACAAAAAAACTTCAGCTACAGCGGTCGAGTGATTTATGTCGCCAGTTTTTAACACCACTCGGACCGCGTAATTTCTCTCTCATATATAATACCACGTTTCCGCGGTCGGCCTTGGTCGCGTAAACTAAATCATTTGTTCACGCACAAGTCCACTGTTATGTAATTGCATGAAACTGAAAACATCAGGATTGGAACTCACAATTAAAAATATTTTAACGTCGACATGGATGTACACTTTTTTTATTATAAATTAGCTTCCGTCCGCGTGGACTTAGAATGGATTCCTTCATATCGTGTATCGACCGATTACGTTCTCAATCATGATCCCGACCGCCATCCCATGCCCAATTCTAATCCCGATGCTGCTTTCGGTGCCAGTATGTTTCACTCCAGATTGCGATCATTTTTCCGCTTTTGATTCCGTACCCGGTATTGATTTAAATAAATTCTGATTCTGGTCCCGCTCTCGATCCTGATCCTAAAATTTGATTTCGGTGCCGATTTTCATTCCGATTCCAGTCAATTTGATTATGGTCTCTTACTCGATTTTGACCTTGGTCTCGTTCTCGATTTCCGTTACTGTTCCGATTTGGACGAAGCTGGGACAAATGCTAGTACTAAAATAAAATTTAGGCTATATTATTGTTATCCATAAGTAAGAGCGAACTTCGTTATTTTAAACAAAAGATTTTAGTCGAACATAATGAAACAAATAAAAGTAATATAATTTTTTTTCTATTGTATCTAAAGATCTAATGTACAAATATTATAACACAATTACGTGGGTCAATCTAAAAGTCCATAGAAAATCCAAAACTGAACAAAGTAGCAAGTTATTTCTATTATTATTGTTTTTCAAAACAGTGTCCTTTGAGATCGTTACATGTCTGCATTTGATGGAACCATTTAGTTGTCTGTTTGGCGATATGTGCTGAGGCGTTGTCATACTGAAGGAGAATTCTACTGTGATGTCGTTTTTTCCTATTTTTTTTCGAACCAAGAGGCAATCAATTGTTAGTGTATCAGTCTACAGCCACTGTTTTTTCATCTTATAAACAGTTGTTGGGTAATGACCCATCATTTCAGAGAAAGACGTCACCATCTTTATTCCGACGCTTCAAATACGTTTTACTTTAGTATAAAACTCCTCGAAAGAAAACACTCACTAAGCAGATTGTCTCGAGATCGCAACAGTAAATCCAGTTTTCCTCACCTGTAACCATGTTGAAAATAGCATTTGAATCACCACCGGCAAATGTTTGCATAAATTCACGGAACCAACTATTACGACGAAGTTTTTTGAATATCGATCAAGTAATGATCTACCGAGTACAAGCTTCCTGATTGCTTAATATTCATGAAGGGTTTTGTGCACTTGACTCATACCGATTCATAAGCTTGTCTGACTCTGTTGGTAGGTCACTCTTTTGTCAGTCTCTATCATGAGACGCACAGCACTGATGTTGCCTTCGGTCGTCGCTGTAGAAGGACGTTCCTCACGCAGATCGTCAGTCAGATTAGTGCTACCATGTTTGAATAAGTTATAATATAAGTTATAAACAATGCAAGGGATGCAGATTCATAAGTGAAGGTCAACTGAAGTCTCTTATTTTCTTGTTGGGTTAAATGGCACCAAATATCATAGAAAATATTCTCACATTAAATTTATGTAGACGTAGATAAATATTTTTTTGGCACCAATTTGTAAATAAATGTGATATATATATATATATATTTGCCTTGTAAAGAATATATATATGTTCTTTACAAACATATAATAAAAATTAAAACTCTTACCTACTTAATGACACCCTACTTATTATATCTACATTTATGTAGGTAAGAATGCAGTAATTATTATAAACACAAGATATCAGTCAAATGCAATAAAAACATTGAGAGTTATGTGTAAACTTTTTCTCAAACTTTTTATAATCTTAGTTGTAAAGCTATCAAATACATATTTTCAGATATGTACTTACATAATAGTTTACATAAATTGCTTTATTTAATTATTTTCATTCGAGCTAACACATACCGTAGATAATTTAAGTGATTGATGTATAGATTATTATCACTTTTTTGTTTGTGAACGATTTGAAAGAAATAACGAACACTAAATGTTACGGGAAGCTTCCCACAATACATTAGTGAAAATCGCATTTAAATCGGTAAACCGTTTCTGAGATTAGCGTGTACAAATGCACAGTATAGACAAAATTTTTAAAAATTATTTTTTGGGCTCGGTAACTTGAGTATGTGCATAAATGATTTTTTTTTTATTGAATGTACAGACACGGCTTGTTTACGATGTTATTATGTGTAAAGATTTATACTCCTTTTGGGTTGGAACATCAAAATGACTGGTTGTCCGTGTCATATAGGAATATGCGACAGAAATTTTAAATCTTTAGGTTAAGTAATTTGGCCTGAGCCTTGACGAATCAGTCATTTAGGCAGAGCATATAATTTATGTGTATTTATTTAAATTGTTACTATTGTTGTTACTATATTTCGTTCGTCATTCATATTGTTATTTCTTTTCTGTATATACATTTTAATGTAAGCAAGTATTGATATAATAAATATTTATAAAAAAAACGTATTTCAAAAATGATTTAAATTGTTAAAAGAAAGTCGACTATTCTATCGAAAATTTCTGTGGTATGGTGGGCTGATTATATTTTAGAATTCTAATATATACTCAGCCCATTATAAAAGAAAAATATACGCTATCTACACTAATATCATTTTATTCTATCAACATCCGTTAATAGAACGAGATGACGTTTTTATGAAATAGGCAAACTATGTCATGGTCGCTTATGAAATCCTTCTACGATTAGATTTATTCCATTGGATGATTACGGAATTTTAAAATCAATTTTTAATTAAACAAACGAATACTACTTAAAGAAATATTCTACGAAAAGATGGAGGAAATGACGTCCCTATTTTCTTGTGCTGCGCGACACTATTAAGGAAAAAAAAAACTCATTTTAGTACACAAATTATAGGAATAATTGGTATAAGAGAACGTAAAAGTGAAATAGATTTTTTAAAGTTATTCAAAACAGCTTTTCTAATTTAAAGCCCATTGATTTCAGTCATAATAAAATAAAAAGAAAGCAAGAGCGAATTGGTCTAGCACAATTGTGATTCCGTGTTAGAATTTATATGAGGTTTAATACAATATCTGTACATCAAAAAGAATTCTTAATTAAAGATTCATTTTTACATTAATTTTTTTTTTCAGAAATTATTCTACTGTCACAGAGTTTGCCCTTTTATGATAATAACCAATTGCTTAATGTGTATTAAGTCTATGAAAATTTAAATATTAACTTTACCTGGGAAATCATGAAGGAACAGGCACTTCCAACAAATTTTAGCTGTATCATTGAAATACTAATATTCCTTAGAGAGTAAGCGTTTTTTAATAACATCTGATACAATATATTGATTAAATCTTTTTTTTATGAACAAACTAGGGCTCTATTTTAAGCGAAAACATTTGAAATCGTCGTCTGATGTGTCATCAAGATCTAATATTATGCTAAAATTTCAAATTCCTCTATTACCTAATTTCAAACGGGCTTGAGAGTAATCTAATAAGAATTCAATGCAGTTGATATAGGTTAAAACGAATTGTAGACAAGATGTGTTTCTTGAATAATGTAAAATGATAACAGTAATAACAATATTTATAAATTAAATATATAGCAACAACAGATTAACTACATAGGCAATGCTAAGAATTTCTGGATTATATATCACTGATAACACCACATATTATTATATGACTTATTTGTCGTTTCCGGAGTACATTCAAACACTATTTGTACACTTTCGGAATGATGATAAAAAATAGTTGGCCCAGTCTTCCTTAGGGATGTCTTCAATGGCCTCCTAAAACGCATTCAATACACAGAAATGAAACGTAACCTACTCCCAAATAGTTTTCAAAGACCGTAATTGCTTTTTTAATATTCTTCTTAGAAATGGCCAGACCCAGAATTTTCAGTATGATCCATGTAGGATCGCGGTTTGCCGCTATAGTATTAATTCCTTTAGTCTCCTATGAAAATCCTTAGGACTTGTGTAGATAGTATTTGTACGTATTTTATGTAGGGTGTGCGTATTCATGTATAGCATAAATACTGCTAGCAAGTAAATGCGCAAATAAAGTAACAAATACACTCTTATTAATCATCCATTAAAAATATAAATAAAAAATTGCACTTATTAATGATAAATAGGTAATTGGAAAAGCGAACAGAACATTCTGGTGACATTTTTTTAAGAAAGAAGTATAATTTAATTCTAACACAAAGTACTCGTAGACGCTTTTACACTTAGATGTTTAAGATGAGACAAATAAATATAAGCAAATTGCTTTTCCTAACTTTCTTCAGAAGCACAATTTGGACATCTGAGTATATATGAAACTTAATTTTTGAACTCTTGATATACTTACTAAGAAGATTCATCATCAAGCTAATAGCTTCATTTTAGGTCTTTGTAAGATGTATACTTACGAAACTCCGATCGCTCGTCAGAGTTTTGATATATTCCACTTTGAAATACGACAAATTGTATTATATTCTGGGACAAAGATGTATTATATTGCGACAAAGAAATACTTCTTTAGATTAAAGGTTTATGTCACTTATGGTGACAATAATTTCATTAATATAACTGTTATGTTATACACATGCTACTTGCCAAATAGTTGATACACATATAAAAGAATTTGCTCATAAAGTCTCACACAACATATTAATGAGTATTTATTATAAACAGTGTGAAATGACAAATGACTTGAATGCCAAGTTCTAATGTGTTTGTCCTTTTACTACTGCTTAAAATTGTTCGTTATTCCTGAGTTTCCAAAAAAAAAAACTACAACTATTTAAAATAATTTTTGTGACAAGAAAAAAAAACTGTCTGTCGGTGCTAACAAACAGCGTGCGCCACGCCCTCCACAACCCCAATGGCATGGGTACACTGTACACGTTTTACGAGCACGCTGTTCCATTATTCACCATCTGACTTATGAGCGATATTGGCGAAAGAATACCCTCGTCTTCACCAGAGAGGCGTACCCTTTTAAATATTCGCTCGTCGAAAGAAAAAGAAAAGATTAGTAAGTTTCAACAAGTTTCGGGGTGCGAATTACACGCGAGAACCGTTGCGATTGTTTTCGACGCGAACGGCCATGGCCGAAATTCAATGACGCCATTACGCCGCCATTAAATCGGCCGGGTAAATATCCGAAACATCGCTTTGCCGAATTCGGCCGCGGCGTTCTCGGGCGGAAGCCGAGTTAATTGGCGAAGAAATACGTGCCCAGGACGGTTAAGAGGTCCCGGTATTCGTTCTAGAAGTTTAAAACTTTGTTAGTTTGCGATCCGAAGCGATGCGGCTTTGTAAATTGAAATTGTTCTACTAAAAACTTACGATACAGCGGTTCGCGTTCTGTTTGTATTCATCTGTACGTCCGAGAAGAGCAATTTGTTGTATTGTTTGTTAAATGCTTTCCATATTTTGATTGTTGCCAAACTGAATTTAATAAGTTGTAGAACGGAACGAAAGTGCTTTGTCGTGTATTTGCCGCAAGTTAAGATTGTTTTGCAGATACTAGATTTATGGTTATTACCATAGATCTAGTATTTGCAGAATAATGTACCGGTACCACAGAGCGGAGTTCGCTCAGTGGTATGGGAGAATCAATAGATGAGTTTTTAAATTGAGGCGATTTACACCACATACGCCATACGTTAAGCTTGTAACACGTCGAAACATATGGTCTCCAAAATGAGATATGTTCAAATAAGCAACATGCATTCTGAATGTTTCGTGTCTCTCGTGTGCAATTAAAATTCAATATTGTACATTACAACTGTCATTTTTTTTAATTTTTATTCTAGCGTTGATTAAAATATAAAGATACAAAAAATAGTAAGTGATTCTTATTTTTCTGTCAACGATAGCTCAGGTTATTGTGACATTTTTCGTTGTCGATAAATTAAATATTACAAAAAAAGGAACATGTACGCATTTCACACGAGGCAAGCGAAACCTTCACAAAACTGAACTGCGAGAGAACGAGATTAATGCACTATCAAAAGAGAAAGATTATAGGGTTTATTTATTCTAATATTCGTACAAAAATTTTAATGTAATTTTGCATTTTATTATCTATTGTTTTTCTGCCCATAATCATATACTTTTCGGCATTACTTGCCAACGTATTCGATTTTTTTTATTCATACAATATTCAAAACACCATACACGTGAACAACACACCTCGCTGGCTAAGACGCCTTTTCCCTTGACTTCGCGATTCACAGGAGAAGAAACACTCTATATCTATATTCTTTAGGGTGGCTCTTATTTCTTTATCTTCGAAAAGTTCACACGGCACCCTTTCATATTGATTATTAACCTAAAATAATGGTCTAGATTTTTTTTATTTATTTTTTAAACAATAATTAGGTGGTGCTACCACTTGTTGAAGATTGAGAAAAAATACAATTATAGTATTTGATTTAGGAGTATAAGAAGATTAATATTTTTATTATATTTTAATGGTTCGAATGTAAGTAAACATGCCCGAGGCTCGTAAACGTTTCCTACGCTCCTGCACCCCCCTTACCCTCTCACTTTCAAGCAGATTGTGCCTGACAACAGTGACAACTCAGTACGCTTTCATCACTCACCGTGAGTGTATGCATTTTTGTTCTCTGGCCAATCGTGTTATTATAATGGCGTCTACAAGTGCCGGCACTAATTTATCAACACGGAATAAGACAGACATATGGCTTATAGGCCAACCATCACCGCAGTTGGTTCAAGTTTGGCGGTAGAGCTAAATGTAATTTTTCTTCCGAACTGAGTTTCATTATAAAAATAGCTTGTACCGATTTTATTAAAGGTAGTTCATTTATTTATTAAGTGCTTGACAATCGATCTAGATTCTGTTTTTTAACCGACTTAAAAAAAAGGGAGGCGTTTTTATGCTCGTCCATATGTATTGTTTATGTATCTTCAGCGATAACTTCTTTAATGATGGACAGTTTCCGATTTTTTTTTTATTTGAAAGAGTGTACCAGCGAGTTGGTCCCCTAGTTACAAAGTCAAGATCTGATGACGGGGTCCAAGGGAAATCAAGGGATACCCTCAAATATCTTTGGCACGTATAATGTTTTTGAGCTATTTTCAGTTTTTCAAGATTTTGCGTGTGAGTGTTAACGTCTTATGCTGCTGAGCTGATAATGAAAATTATATCACGGTGGTTACAAATTAAGGGATGTTACTTATTAATCTACCTACATATTTTCATTCAATCGTATAATTCCAACTTGACATTTTTAGCAAGAACATATCCGAACTCATTAGCGTGAATTAATTTAATGGACATAAGTCGAATTAATTTAAGGTGGAATTGAATGAAAATTTGATATGCATGAATTGTAGAACTTTTATATCAAAAAAATAAGAATTGTTTGTATCATTTATACGAAAATAATTTGGTGATTGTGCACAAACTAAGAATGTAAAGAACTTGGAATGATTGTCATCGGACAATAAATTAGAGATGGTAAAACTGCTTTCCCATCAGCTACGTACAAAAGTAAAGGAGATAGATGCCTGGTCAATTTATTAACTATGGCATCATCCACGAGCAAAGTAGCTAAATAAATCACAGTGTTACACCGATACTTGATAACTAAGCAAGAGCAAGGCAAAATAATATATGATCTATAAACATGAATATGAAACTTTAGTTATTGTATTAAAAAACGATTTTCTTCTTCGTCGTCTGATTTGTCTTTAGCTGGAACCGAGTCCAAAAACAACAAGGTTGTTATTTGAGTCTATTTAAACAAATATTTAAATAGATCTTTGAAGGCTTTTTTGTCATTTTTATAACAGTTATTTTCTTTAATTTTCTCAATTTTGTGTTTATAAGCTACTTTTGTCTTTTTTTCGTAATGTCTTAAAATTGTACGTTTCATAATGTCAATCTAAAAGTCTTTAGAAAATTTAAAACTGAGCAAATTAGCAAGTTATTTTATTATTATCGTTTTTCAAAATAGTGTTAACTGAGATCACTACTTTGCGGCATTCGATGGAACCACTGAGAGAAACATTTGTCCACTCGCATTTAGGGATCGCTTCGACGGCTTTTTTTATATGCAGCCATTGCTTCTTCAGCGTCTGTAAACCACTTTCATCGAAGTTTTGTGTTTTATTTTAGGAAACAAATAAAAATAGCATGATGCGAAGAGAATTTTTATACCTAACCTTCCCAAATAGATGTTTGTTTGGCGGTACGAGATCGTTTTTCCCACATTTTTTTTGTAACAAGAAGCAAAAATTGTCAGTGTACTAGCTTGCAGTGGTTGCTTTTTATCTTTTAAAACAATTGTTGTATAATGAACTCATTCCGAAAAAAGGTCACTATCTTTTTTTTGACGCTTCGATTTCGTTTTACTTCAATAGGCTACTCCTCGAAAGAAAACACCCACACTGAGTAGATTGTCTTTTGATTTCGGAACCGTAGTAGTAAATCCAGCTTTCATCACTTGTAACTATGTTGTATAGAGCATTTAAGTCAGCACCGTCAAGTCTTTGCATCATTTCGTGGCACCAATTAACATGACGGAGTTTTTGAGCTTCGTCAAATCATGAGGTATCCATAGAATACAAATGTTCCTGAAGATTAAATGTTCATGATGGATTCTGTGCATTTGACTCATACCAATGTCTAAGTTTGTCCGAATCTGCTGGTAGTCTTTTGTCAGTCTCTATCATGAGCCGCACAGCACTGATGTTGTATTCGGTCTTCGCCGCAGAAGGACGTCCCTCACGTAGATCGGCAGTCAGATTAGTGCGACCACGTATGGACTCATTAAATCAGTTATTACCTGAATGACCGAGCTTTGGTAGATATTTTTTTTCGTAAATCGTGTTATTTTGGAAAATATATTTAAATACGAATTACATACTGATGAAATATGATTAATATTTTTCGATCTTACCGCATTTTTTCAAAGAATTTCGATTTTTTCTAAGGCATTTTAAAGTGAACACGTTAGTTAAAAAGATAAATTTAGCAATAACATAAGTATGAAATTGTTCTCTTGGTTTGACCTCAAATCAAACACTCATTGGCTTAGTGTTGCTTAACAACGCCATCTATTGATGATATCAAGTAGCTTCAGTGTTGCTGTGTCGGTAAAACAGTTAGTTGCTCCCAACAATAGTTTTTCTCACAAAATAAGAATTTTTTCTCACAAAAGAAGAAATTTAAAATAAAAAAAAAAGTAAAAACTTTGAAAAAACTAATCATGAATCAAACTGGGGCCTTCTGGATTCGGAACCACCTGATTTTTCAACTGTATTATTATAATATTGTCGATAGTGACTAAATTTACCTTCGTAATCTAATTCTTTGCTTGAAAACAAGAATAAAATGAGCTTTTCTAAAAATAAATTTTAGCTAAATCGATTTATCGCGCCTGAAAATCCCTTAATACTAAATTTCATGGAAATCGTAGGAGTCGTTACAAGACATATAAGTATTGCTTGTATAAAGGTATTAGATAAACATTGGCAAAGGATGTAGCATGATCATGAGAAGCCGACTGCAGTTTATTATAACTATCTTGTTGGCTTATGTGGCAAAGAATGTCATAGAAAATCATTGCACGAAAATTTTCTTGCGTTAATTTAATGTTGACGTTAGACAAACAATTTTCTTATTACCACCGATTCCTAAAAACTAATGACAGATGAATGCAATATACATAACAATGTCAGCAGAGTTCCATTTTTAAAATTCAAATATTTTTTTTTAACAGTTTCTAAGATGTCAGGTCAAAATATTTTAAGTCTTACTTTCTGACTTCACAAGTTAACATCATTACATATGTATGTAATGGATTTAGTTTATGATGCTCTTTCTTCAGTCTGTAAGAGATCGTTTGTCCCAAGGAAAGGCTATTGTCGATCGATTCATGTACGTAATTTGTTGACTAAATTAATATTTTTCGTACATGAACCTTGAAAACTAATATTTCCAAATGATTAATAAAGTGTCACCTACGTATGGCAGTTCACATAATATTTCTAATTAAATTATATACATAATTTAATTAGAAACGGTGGAAAAAAATGGCGGAGTCATGAAGCTACGATGTGTGCGGGACAGACCTGATGAAACTATAAACGGATTTTTTGTTTGCTTTTCGATAAGACACTTTAAAAAATGATTAGTGAATAAAGAGATATACTCATTCCTCTAAAGACAATCTCGAGTACACAGTGAGGTAAATGATGAATATGTTTCATTACTGAATAAGCTTCGCTTAAATTAGATACATCATCACTGGAAAGTAACTAAAATAGTAAATACAGTCTTTAGGGTATTCAAGCAATACACGAAAACCTGTTCGTGTATTGCCTGAATGAAGCAGACTCATGTATCTTAGGACAACGAACTTAGAATACTTTTTACTTTCGCCCTTTGTGTTTCTCTTTTCTATGATTTTTTTTGAGTTATTGAATCGGAATTCATTTTCGCGTAGACTGTTCACCATAAAGATATGTAAAATTTTTAATTACGAATAAATTATTTACACAAATTGGAAGTCAACTTTTAATTTTATTAAGCGAATTTCTAAAAATGTTGTTAGTTTTCTTTAAGTATTTCGAATAGAATTATAAGCACTTCAGCGTAAAATAATGTTGTTTACTTCATATTTTTTTATGACTATCAAACCCAGAATACATCGAGAACAGTTTTATAATTATATTTCAATATTTGTTAAAGTTTTTATAAATAAAATTTTTGTTAAGGTTTGGCTTAACAAAAATTTTATTCATCGTACGGAGAACGTTAAGGGTAACGAAATATGCTTTTGAAAAGTAGATATTCATGTTTATTTACGACTGAAAATAAAAACCCTTACGTTAATTCATGACACCAAGTGTTCCGGTGTAGGTGGCGTTCGGTATTTACAGGCGAACGCGCCCTTAATTAAGGGGCCGGCGCGGCGACCGGTCCGTCATTATTTTATTGACGTACAGCAGGTGGCTCTAATAGCCCATATCGCCGCTGCTCGTTCCGGCTAATGCTGGCCCATAAGCGTAGCGCGGGCGCCGGCGCTCTCTGATTTATGTTTACGATTAATAAAAGGCAGAGCGTCGAGTTCTCGCGCGGCCGCGCGCGTGCCGTTTTCAGCATTTCCTGTATCGACGCCGACGACGATGATGCCTCGAGTTGAAGCCGTTACATCCGGTAGTCACTGGATCCGACAACGGGCGCGCTGACGATCATCCTTGTAGTGTTATCGACTGTCCTTCTTCGTTCTTTTGATTGAAGGTCTCCTGCTCCGGAGAGAGTGCAATGCGATTATTCTTCCTAGGTAAACAAAAGTAATCGAAATGTAAATGCTTTTAAATAGGGTTTAAACGTTTGTGGGAGACTACAAAGGGCTGTAGATACTGCGTACCTATCTATGATGATTCAAGACTCTGCCTACCGAATAAAATTATATCTTTACATAAGCAGGATGGGGAATATAAAATAATAGCGACAAGTGCTTGTTTGCGTTTTACACCACGCAAAAGTGTAGCATTGCATAGTTATGTTTGTGAAATGTTCATGATAATTTTATGTCTATGTAGGTAAAGTCTACATGTGCAGCAACCAAATAAAGTACGATAGAATATAAATAATAATACCAATCTGGGAACGCAATTTTAAATAAAAAAAAAATCAATATCGGTAAATAAACGATCGAGTTCTGAGGTAATAACAATAGAAAAAAATAAATGAAATTAAGGAACATGTTGTTTGAAAATGTCGCCAAAAAAATTTAAAAATTTTCATAATAAAGAAGTTGCTATTTTCAATTCGATTTTTTAAATCAAGTTACCATTTACCAAGTTACTATATCTTAACGCTATAGAGTTCTAGGAATTAATGTTAAGCATTTTCCGACTGACCAAATAGAGTTTTCAAAAAATGTTTTTTAAATAACATTTTGACTACTCTACTGATGGATATCAAAACCTGCTTAGCACTTTTACCCAAACAAATTGCATCAATTGCCGTAAATATCACAAACGTCAGCTAAATTGTTTTGACATATCGTTAGAAAAAAAGAATTTCAAAGTATTTTAATGGAATTATTTTGAAACTACTATTGGCATAAATTCCAAAATTTAACCAGGGCTCCTCCTTAAGAAACTACTTCGATGATTGTAAACTCCATCAAAATAGATTTCGTCTTTCGAGAGATATAGACAATGATAAATTCGAAATAGAGTTTTTTAAAATAACTCGTAAAAGCTTGATGGATTGTGTTTGGTACTCAACCACCTTTTTCTACTTAAAAAACTGTGTCAAATATCGTAAAGCAAATAGAAATTCAATGATGCTTTTGAAAGATAATCTAGATGAAATATTACAAAATAGCGTTTAAACTTTCCGCTATAAAAATTGAAGAATTTTCATGAATTGGAAATGTACTGTTATCAGTCTGATTTTAGCAAATTTTGATTTCAATTTATCTTGTTGTTTTAAGGTACTCATTTTTCGAGTGAAATCGTATACATTGTTGTGTGCGTATGTGTATGAATGCATGCGTACGTGTGCGTTTCTCTCTCTCTCTCTCTCTCTCTGTGTGTGCGTGTGTGCGCGTATATATGTGTTTGTGTGTGTACGTGTATGCGTTCGTGTATACATGCGCGTTTGAAATCTCAAAAATTATATATGCAGAAAAATATTTTTTACAATTACTTTCAAAATACTTTCAAACTTTCAAGATTGACACAAAAACCTATTCAGCACTTTTCTCCGAAATTTTGTATCGATTTCCGCAAATTTCTTTATAAATTAGTTGATTTGTTAAAATGATATGGTTCGAAAAAAAATTTCTAAAAAGAGTTTTTTACAATATTTTTAAAATATAGTTTAGTATAATATTTTTTAAATTATCCTTCTTAAAAACATTAATATTAATTTAATTGTTTATCTTATAAACTACGTTATTCAACGCAAATCGCATCAAAGTCGGTAGATTTTTCCTAGAGATAATGGTAGATAAATATTTTCCAAATAATGTTATGATTGTGCAATATTTATTTTATTATTTAACTGAAAATTCTTGAGTGACTTATATTTGATGATTACTAGTTATTTTTACTTAAAATAAAACTGCGACGGATGTGGTAAAGATCAAAATCAAAAGACGTGTTCAATAGGCATTTGAGAAGTAAAGAAAATTGAGTTTCTTTATATAAATCTAGATTATTTAACTCTTCGGGCTCAAGACGTATAGAACTATATTTATGAACTCGAAGAGCTCGAAAAAATACTAAAATTGATCTTTAATTTACTCCTAGGCATGTTTTTCAACGCTGTGAGCTCAAAAATAGAAAAGAAAAATAATATAAAGTCTGCAGGGTCAGCCGTTTTTGGAATTTTTGACCTGAAAAAGCTCATATATTTACAGACAATTATATTTTTAAACTCAAAGAGCTTAAAAACATGACCAGAAATATAATAGTGGGAGAGTTTTAAGGATGACTTGAGTGGTCAAGCGTTTTTAGATTTTTTTGAAATATGTTATAAAATAAAAATATCCTTGTTTATGTAGTTTTTTTAAATAATACAAATATTCAGCTTTCTGCTATTTTAAACTAAACTGTTATAACAGAAATAAATGTCATGGTAGGATAGGTCTTAATTTTTCTTTACTGCAGCTATCCATTTATTTATTTAATTTTCATTATATAAGTGCGGATTTATAATGTTTACTCATTTTCTTTGTTAGTATGTTCACAATTAAGAATACTACAGCTACCCTTACTCATTATATTTCTATTAATTACATTAAAAAAAAATTGTATTGGTACATATATTTGATAGGTGATATATTTGATGCAAATGAATACGAAACATTGCCCCGAAGTACTTCAATATCTGGCGCTAGCCGCGGATAATTATTATCCGCCAAGCGTCTATTACAGACAATATATTTGCGAATGAATATTATTTGCGTCCAAGTATTAATATTTGCATAGTATAATTTTTAAGCTTCTATTTATAGTCTCAGCGTTGTATCGTAACATTAACGTAAATCGTATCATATCTTTTGTAAAAGCCGCCCTTATAGCACAACTAAGGACCTAATGGCGTCGTCCCTTATGTAAAGTACAAACACATCCGACTCGCAGCGTTCGCCATTTTCTTTGTAGGTAAGTTAGCAGAATGCGGTGGGAGTTATCATGCGATACTTTCTACCGAGCTCACTGCACTTTGTATTGTCAAACGCTCTGAACACCTCTTTATAAATTTACATAATAACATGTCAAAGAAAAATCGTTTTATGTTTTGTACAATATCGAGTAGTTATCAAGTGTGCCAGGTTACAGAGATGTAACTGGCTGGTTTGACATCGTCAAAAGTGGACATTTTCAAACAAAATATTAAAAAATCTGTATGTTCCGCCGATTATGAATTATCTCATTCTATGAAAATGAACGTATGTGACTTAGCAATTTGATAAACCATAAAGTTACGTCACAGAAAAAGACAAAACACTACACAAGCCACGACAAAAATAAAATGTAAGGCTTATAGATCTTATATACTATCTGCATGGGATTCAAACAAATGGATTTGGAGAATTTTAACTCTAAAAATGAAACTAGAATGTCTTGATGCATTCACTTTACAGCCTTAAATTTGCCCTTCTAGATTGCTATCTGTTTCATACATAAACTGGCAACAAGTTACTTATCAAAACCCATACGTACCTATTAGTTATTGGTCGATGTTATAAATATGTATATTAAAACTTAATACACATATTTATAATTTATATAGAACACGCCGAAAGATATCCCCCTTCCCTATCCTCTCAAGCTTGATGTATTAAATTAGAACGATATTAAATCCTATCAAGTAATTGTGGCTTGATGAATTTCTGTATTAAATACGCAGTAATTAAATACTGGAGTAGTCAGATGGTTTCGATAGAACGCTATTAAGTGGTTTTCTGCAGCTACGTATACGGCGTTTTCAATGGGTAACCGCAGGACTTTAACAGAAAAATTAAATAAAAATAAATTAATACACGGTTTTTCGAAATCCAATGTATGTTCTTCACACAAAATATTGAACTGAATTTGGTATTACATTTGCATGAAAATTATAAATTATATATTTATTATCATTTTGGAGTAGTTACAAATAAAAATTAAAGATAACTTCAATATTGAAATAATAATTAAATTTACTGTTAATTTCCTTTACCTGTATATCTATCCACATCGCGGAATCGTTGTATTAATAATCTTATTTACTAAGTGTTGAGTTATCTTAATCATGGCTAAGACCTAAATCTACTATTAAATAATTACATAACACTGAATCTTAATTTGATACTATAAGCTAAGTGTTGCTAATTTTCGATTTATGGTTTTCACTTCAGAGATCAGAAAGTGTTCATTCCAGGCTTTTGTGTATAGATATTCAAATAATTGTCATGGAAGTTCTTGTGAGGGCCTATTAGCGTGGAAAAACTCTTTCTAAGCCTAAGGAAAGAAGTACTGTTTAAGAATAATTTCTATAAGATAAGAAGATACGCTATTAGAGAGATATATCTTTCAAAATATCGAGTACGGCTGTTATTCCAACGGTAACTGTTTGGTTCTTTAAAAGCTTATTTGAAAGGAGCTTTTAACCACGAAAGGGCCCTTTCCGAAGAATTCGCCCCCTTCACTCAGAGGGAGGAAAAACAAACTGATATTTTTTCAATTTTAAATGAGACCTTAGTTTAAAGTGCACCTGCACAAATATTTGTGTTTTTAACTGTGAAAATTGTGACGCTGTGACATGCCGGGTCGGACGCAGGTACAAAAAAATGTTGTAAGGATTCCTTGGTCGCAGTTTAAACCACAAAAATCGTATCATGTAAGTATTCTGTAACATTGTAGCTGTAAATTATTCGAAACCGACTTAGTCAAATCGTGATTAGATTTAGTCAAATCTTTTTCACTTTTTAAATTTCAATACAACGCCTTCTGCATTCAGAACTAAAATGGAAGTTAGAAAAGGTTTTAAATGTCCGAGTTGGAGAATATGAAAAATATAGGTTAAACTGATCGTCATTTGCATCTGATAACTGTTCATTATTATCAATATAAAGATTTAATATTGCTCTTTATTAAAATAATACAGTTTTCTGTCACAGCTCCTGCTGTTGGCCTTTTTAGCTGTGACCTTGGGGTGCATAGACACAGACGGTCTGAGCTTGCGATTAATTATTAATTAATTTATATATCGCATTAATGCGATATATATATATATATATATATAAACCGGAAAAATTCGAAAATGAGTTATGCTCTGAGGGTTCCGTATAAGCTTA
This sequence comes from Eumeta japonica, assembly GCA_005406025.1. Taxonomy (NCBI): domain Eukaryota; kingdom Metazoa; phylum Arthropoda; class Insecta; order Lepidoptera; family Psychidae; genus Eumeta; species Eumeta japonica. The sequence continues at coordinate 274,223 of BGZK01000134.1, forward strand.
ATTATGTATGTAAACATTTCTATTATCAAGAATCTCGACGATTTTTGTCTATTTTTATTCCTATACTGGCGCGATATTGGTCCCAGGACGATTTTCGCTATTAATATTTATCAAAAATTTTTCAAAAATTTTTAAAAACCTTTGATATTCTCAAATTTTATTGAGTGAAGTCAATAAAATGTTTTTCCGTATGTCGATCGACATTAAGGTTTATACTCTAAGTGCGAGTTTAAGTTTGTAATTATAAAGTAATATTTTTTCAAGTGATCCAATTACAGATTGAAGATTTTCGGATTTTATCCTTTACTTGTGCTGTGTGCAGGCGCGGATCCGACGGGAGAGGGAAATGGGTGTAATTATCTCCCCCCGACTAAAGCACATTTTTTCGTCGACACCTACTTAAAGATAACTTATCACAGAAGAAATGCCTCCATGAACGACATCCTGGATTCACGAGATATTGGTTGTTGCCAATTTTATGATTCTAGGTCATTGGGAAGTGTCGTATAGGTTTTGATTTATTTAAAAGTATTAAAATGTAAGCCACGAACAAACATATTGTTTATTACATTGATTTTAAATTATTTGATATTCAACTCAACTCGATACCTCCACAAGTTTCTGAAGAAAAGGTTCTTCGACCGACAAACGACAGACAGACAAAAGAGTGATCCTATAAGCGGAACCTTAAAAAATGGAAAACAGATTGGTATTCATTTATATTGTACGGAGAAATAACTTATTTCACATAATATATACAAGTATTGCTCGTAAGATCCACAGTGTTTCGTCTTGGACTTTCTTATATTCGGTCGAAATTCCATCACCGAGAGCCGTGGACTCCGTCGAATGAAAAATGTCAGAAAGAATATTATGAACTCCGCCGAAGAGGTGAAATCATAAATTGGATTTTCACGCTTCGGGATTTAATTGTCGAACGCTTTGATCCGTTTCAGATGCGCGTCATGAGATTTATTGAAATTTTCTCCCTCGTCATGCACGCCCGCAGAAACCGATACTTGTATGAAGGGGGCGGGAGGTGGGGGTATGCGCGGCGGGCGGAAATCGTTGCCCGTCAACATTACAGTAAAGAAATACCACCTGAAATATTCCGGCAACCGCGTACGACTTTTTCCCGTCTGCGAATACGAAAGTTCCTTTATTTGCGCGTCGATTGCTTGTCGGGCGAGACAACGGACTGACGTGAAATTATATATAGGAGCCGTAACGAAGACGGACATGGATGAAGAATATCTTTTCTTGCCGCCGAGCGGAATGGAATCAAATGAAAGGAATGAGGATTAAACGAGGCGCTTACGACGATCACGGTCTGATGATGAATAGACTAGGCGTGTAACGTCTACGCTATGTCTATATCTATATAGACAAGTGAGTGGAACCACATGCAAAAGACTGTATCAAACTTCATCTTAGTACGGGTATTAAAATCCATAAATAATTGTTATTTCTAGCGGCTATGTCCTTTACTGTTATTCAAATATGACAAGGCTTAAACTTCGTATTCAAATCGATCCGCGTATTCCTTGCATTTCGGCACTGGGTTGTTTTTCCGTTTTCCTTAATATCGGATCCCCGTTCTAATTACTACCATTCCACGACTGTATGGTGCAGAATACTAATTAGTGATTAGTGAGCTTCAAAATTGGTTTCCTTTATAATCCACTAGATTAGTAAATTGATAGTAAATTTCTATACTATATATGTAAAAGTAAACGAGTAATTAATGGTTATGCTATCATTAAGCGGACTTTACTTATCTTCTTAATTGCATTTGTAGTAAATCTAAGTCAAACCGAATGAAAATAAATTAAATCAATAATAACTTTATTTCGTAGGTAATATAAATCATATAATATATAAAGAACATTTGAAATACGTCATTAACGAATTCTTTTCGAGATTTTCTTACCATCCATACGAAATATTGATTTACTTCAAGAAGAATGGGCCAAAAACTCAAGGGTTGCTCTTTTTTTCCTGATCTATACAAAGAGAAACGGAACCGTATATGATTTACATGTATATATAGTATCTGTTTCATTATACATGTGTGTTTTAGCACGCGTGATCGTCTAGTCTATTAATTTATTAAAATTATGTAGCGCGGAACAGTCTGGCATTGAATCGGCAACAGAAGTTCGACTCTTACAGGGTTTACGATTTGAATCTAGATTTCATGCCTATGTCTAAGAATTCCTGAATCTCATGGTAGGTCACATGCCTTTCTGTTTCGATCATATAGCGCACGGCATCGATGTTTTTGTTGTGCACAGCGGTGGACGAAATCATCACGAAATTCTTCACTGAGATTGATACAACTGCACTTAAATTCTGCAAACCTGTTGTAGTCTTGTACGGTGCTTCATCACCAAAAGCAGTTCAAAGTCGAGCGAGACTCTGCTGAGATGTCGAATTACACTTGAAATCGTAGAAAATCCATAGTGATGAAGACACACAATTTTTAAATGATGCCACAATGTAAAAACAATTGACAGTTAAATGAAACAAACTGTATTCTACAGCCAAAAAGTTCCGTTTTAAAATGCAGTAATTACTTTTTAAATATTATTTATGTAAGTGGCCAGTTCTAGAAAATTAAAGTGTGTCCCATTTACTAAATCACTAAACCATTTCAGACATGGTACTGTTTACTTCGTCAAAAGCTGGTTGTTGCCTATTGATCTTAAAAAGTAAAGAAGTATCATAAGCAAATATACAATCCCATGCACATCCTTAATAGAACGTGGTAGACCATTGATATACACTAGGAGTACAAATGATCGAAAACTAAACCTTCTGGCCACACCCACATCGACTAAAGATCCTGGCAACTTCTCAAAATTCACATCGACCCTTGAATCCCACCACTTAAATAAAAAAGTCCAAGTGATCGTGAGACCATAATGATGTAGTTTCCTGATCAATGTGTCATAATTAACGCAATTAAACTCCTTGGATAAATTACAGAAAACACCAATCGCGTCTCGTGATTTCCCGTTTCACAATTTATTATATTTCAAATAGTTTTTATAATATTTGAGCTCTTTTTTTAATTTATTAATGATAAATAATGATTTTGTGGCTGAATAAACACGCTTAAATAATTTCTTATGTAATTGACAAAAATAACCGAATTTTTATACGACTTTTCGTCATAAGTGCGTACAATCTACACCTGCTAGTATAAATGCCCACTGTCGTACAATCACTAAATGATATTATTAACATTAATATTTTTGATCTAAAGACATTGTTCCATTCGATCTGTTTAGAGCCAACAGTGAACTGTATTCTTTTCGCTAATATACGTATAGCATTGAGCCTGTTATCCAGAGTACTTTCCAGTTATACAGTAACATTTATAAATTATAGTTTTTTTTTACGTAATATTACGCAATAGAACGTTAACTTTGAATGTCTATGAGGTAGGACCAGCAAATAGTTTTATCATAAATACTTCAAAAGACTATAGATAATTCATTAATGTAAATTAAAAACGGAAATGGAAGTTTACAAAGGGTTAATGATTGTGCAGATTGCAGATACAGACTATCCATGCCCAGTATGTTACTCTCCACAGTGACATAGTTTCCAGACCAGAGCTTGTACAGTCAATTGCGTTAAAGATCTCGCAGAATATTCCAATGCATCCCGTGAATCGTGCCTTAATTGGACTTGATTGCTTTATTATATATTTCGAAAATCGTATTTGATTTGAAAGTTAACAAAAATCTTATTGAAGATTTATTTTAAAATTGCCCATCCAGTAGGTGGTATGATTTTTATTACATTCTCGAAAGTCCATTTTATGGAATTTTAAGTGTGGGTATTATAATTTAACCTAAATTAATTGAATTTTAACTGAATATAACACCAAATATCAATTAATTACAGTTTAAAATGTTGAAAATTTGTTAAAATGATCATGATTGACGACTGTCGTAAATTAATTTTAATTGTAGTCGGGAGTTACAGCTTTTATAATAGACGATCTTCTTGGTTGAACAAGCGTAATTCTAGCATCGAATATCAAGGACGTTGGGTAAAACAGAACTCTTTTCAAGACGTTAAACTATTGGTGTAATAACATGCTAATAATGGGGTACTTGTTATTATATTTTTATAATTAATATTTTTGAAACAATTAAATGTCGCTAGTACAGATATAAGTCGTTATCGGGGTTTACTGCTGCCTTAAATGATGCCATGACTTTAGTTTTATTTAAGAGATCGGGCAAAACGCCACTGCCTAGACACTTATTAAATATAGATGTAAAGCGTGGTGTAAAGCAATAACAGTTTACATTTATAGACAAAGCATGAAGGTCAGCATTATTTTTCATGTCGAACGACAAAATATTTTGGTAACTTTCTCGGAATATACAAAGGTGTTTAAATTGGAAGTAATACAAAAAATAGTTATATTTTTCTTCATTAATTATTTATCTAGGATGGAAAATGGGTTTAGTGACTTAATAGTTGAACTGGAGCGTCAATAAAAAATGGGTGCGTGTACTTATGAATATGAATATGTACGCGTGAGAAGTTATACTTCTTTGGCATAATTAAAAAATAGTTTTTAATTCCAAGCAAATAATTAATTACAATAATTAATAATCAATTATTAATTAATAATTAATTAAGGACATTAATTAATAAATTTAAATTTTAAATTAAAGTTTATTCATTTTTTAAATATTTATTATTTTCTTAATTTAATATTCTGTTTTCATTTTTATCTATAACTTTACATTAAATTTGTTCATTTCTATTTATAAATATTTATTATTTATTCAATTTAATAGTAAATATTATAAATTATTATTTTAATTTGATGTTCGATTTTAATTTATATCACAATTTTTTATTTAAATGTCTTATTAAATTTATTTCTTTATTTTGTAAATATTAAATATCCAATAATAAATATATAACATTATTAATCTAATAATATTTAGTATTGATTATATTAAATAATAATATTGTAATTTATATCAATAAATAATATATACGAATAGTTAACTTCAATTATATTGGAGCACTTAAAAAAGTATATAAGCACAATTTTTTCACTAATATTTACGAATAGTAAATAATATTAATCGAAATATTCAATTTAAATCACTACTGATTACCATTTATTAGCACATATATAATTCGCACTTGCAGGAAATTAAAACACGTGTTGTGATGTAGAAACTAGAAACATATGGGTAAATATTACAAATATGAATACAGTGAGTGATCAGAGGCGACGAGCGTGCCAACATGCGCGACTAATAGAGGTTTCGTTTATGTTTTGTTGGTGGCTTGATGAGCGGTATAGCGGCCAGCTTCAACCTGTTACACTGATGCGTGCGCATCTTAAAACTTCAAAAACTTTTCAAAGAATTCGGCAATCTTTATTTTTTTGTATTACAACGTCTTTATCTACACGAATATGTCTTTAAATTTGCTTCCATTGTGGGAGAAAATTGATGAAAATTATGATAACAAAATAGAGGGATACAGTTTGATACTGCAGCTACATATAGATATGTACATTCAAAATTTTAATTACACCACTCGACAGCTAAAGGATCGTGAACTTATTGCGTTAGTGAGGTCTGTGGAGCATTTCGTGCAGCGGAGGGGGAAGGGCCGATATTTTGCGGTCGTTTCGCTGCGTCACAAAATTTCTTTTAGTATAAATTTTGACTCGGAGAAGTTACGATCTTCGTTTGAGTTTCAATAGGCAGCTCTTGTCAAAATTTATTGATTGCATATATGAAATATTAGTGGGAAAAGTTATAGAAAATATGTAGAGAGTTAAAGTAAAAAATTGAAATAAGTAATGCAATATAATCGTCAAAAAGTCAAATTAAAATATAGAAATCATATATAATTGGAAAAGGTTTCTCAAAAACACTCCAGGGATACCCATAAACATTTCATGACTACCGAGCACGTAAAAGAATGAAGACATTCGAGCAGAATAACGACGGTGCCAGTAGACCTGTGGCCCGGGGTGACCGAGGCTACGCAAGTGGATAATGTAATTGCTTCTACAGTATGGATTTGCTCATATATATTTTCGCAAATATTCATATTCTCCTTCTTTTTTAGAACAACTTTGGCAAAGTAACTATAACAAAAATATATCATTTATAAATAATATAGACATAACCCTAATAAATTCCCGGCCAGACTGCAAGCACGACCGCGAGAGGGTCGCGGTACGACGCCAGAACTTTTATCAGTGCAAGTTCGCGACTGATCGCAGCTGTGAAAAGCAGATCACTGAACGACCGCGCGGCGGGTATGCGGTTGGCCACGTAGCCCCTCTCTTGCCGCAGCTCGGTACCTACGCGTCAGCTGCTTTTAATGTTTTCATTACGACATTTCTAGGTAGATGTTCTACGTTACTTTCTTTCTTTCTTTCGTTCTTTCTTTCTTTCTTTCTTAGAGACGACTACTTTAATGACTATGATTTCTTTTGCTAAATTATTTTATAAGGAAGGAGATTATGAATATTTGCGAAAAGGTGTATGACGAAATCCGTTTTGTATATCAACGCTGACTGTATAGACATCGATTGCGAGCGCACACCCATTATTAAGACAGACAGTAGCAGCTATTGCACGTTTCACTACTACGTTTATGACAACACGAAATCCGAAAGACTTGTTAGTGTTCAAAAATAATTATACATATAATTCGCTCAAAGACAATATTATCCCTCACGTACACGTGTTCACGTAAAATACACGGCCGTGTTCACGACACAGCCAAGCCCCGTTTTTGACGTGACAACGTCTTAAATTAGGTTGCGGCTGGGAGTCACTTATGAAAAAGTGTAACGCTCGGTAACGTAACGATGAGTCACCGAACGAGAGAGAGGCCCGCCGAATGCCTTGCGTCTCTCTCCCACTCAACTATGATCGGTCTGCCGCGCGCGCAACTAGAGAATTAGTGTATAGCTTGCAAATGTATTGCAAGTTATTGTATGTATATTTGTATATAAATACGTATGTATGTGTAAAGGTAAAAATAAAATTTTGTTAATATGAAATTCAGTGCGAGATTCTTTGTATAAATTAATGTTTTAAATATAATTCTTTGTATAAATAAATGTTTTAAATTGTTACTATTATTTCATCCTTCTTCCTACTATACGAATGAATATTCACATTAAAATGATTTTACCATTCAAAGTCGTTGTCACGTAAAACTTTCGCCCGTATACCGACTTTACAGGCAACCAAATTTTTTTTTGTCACTGGTTTGTTCAGTATCGACGCGACTCGTAAGATAAATAGAGGGAGGGCTATACAGGCTATTTTGAAAACTCCTAAACAGATGTGTCTATAATATCAGTTTTTGCTCCAAACTAATATTAGGATTGTTTTAAATTTTAATTTTATGAGGCTTAAATCTTTCATGCAAATTTAAATTCGGAAATACCATCCATGTATCTCCACAATCCTATGACCTCGACGTAATGCTGTATCTAGATGTTTCCTCACAAGGGAACTTTTACATATCGGTTGCTATAAATCGTATACGTTTAGTTCATTAGGTGGCGCTGATGCCGAGATCATTTCTTCGACAGGGAACTGCTTGACCATTGATCGCTATCACTTGCCACGTCGTTTAGAAACATAGCTCTACTTTTACACTACGCTCAACATTTTTGAAGCTCAGCTTATGTCCAAAACTAAGGAAAAAGTGCCTTCAAATCAATCACAACACGTGCACATAATCGTAGTATCAGTCATTGCCTCACTCACCATTGAGTTTTTCAGAATTATACGGTATGTATGATATGATTGAGACCTGCATTGAACATATTTTTAGTTTAAAAAATTTTAAGGTGTTAAATAGATAACGAAATTGAAAATTCCTATTTCATTGTTTTTGAATAGTAAAAATATGATAGACTAAGATTAGGATTTGCTGTTTCTATGAGAATGCTAATGTTTTTGTAATTGAAAACGTAAAAATTAATATACTGAATTTACGGTTACAAATGGAAATAGGAATTCTGTAATATTCGAAAATAGGGATATGATAAGTGGTATTAAGACTTATCACGGCCACTATTTTAGTAATTCCGAAGGAGTAAAAGTGAAAGCGGACATTTGGTTTGGGAAAGGTTTACAACAATTTGTGTAACAATATTCCAAATATTTTGGCATTTCAATTGTCTTGTCTATTTAAATCTTCATTAATCCCTTACGTTATAAAATCTTATCTGATAACTCGTTTTTCATAAATGTAAAACTCCTGCACATACGAACGTTAGAGCTTGCTCGTACAAAATTTTTAAATGATGGCCCAAAATATTGAAGTTAAGTATGGACTGCTGTCGTAAATATATGGACTATGTATAATAGCGCTGTCAAAAGCGAGATCGGAACAGAAATGAGAATTAAGATCGAGATCAGTAAAGAAATCGAAAACAGGTCGGATACCAAACCTTGATCAAACCAGCTGTCAAAATAGAAATCTAGATCGGAATAGAGATAAGGATATAATAGCCAAACCTTAAAGGTGAAGCCATACGTGAACATGTACTAAATAAGCAAAAGTTGTCATGAAATGAACTTTTCTGAAAACTGTTATTAAAAATAAAAAGAAAGAAAAATAACAAATATCTGGACTACTTGTCCAGCGTTACTACGCTGAATACACGAAAGTGCCTTAGTTTGTGCATGCATTGCAAAAAACTGGTCGTGAGGTGATCAGAACTTAACTGTTAAAGTCAAAAACTAAACACGTTGAAGTATATGATCTTAGTCTGTGACTTTAAGCATTTGGGACATTAATTTAATGGCATAAATATCAATATTTTCAAGGCTAACTTAGTCAACTGCCAATTGTTAAGTCAAAACAACGTATTTGGACGTGTTTAGTTTTAACTTAAACAGTTAACAATGCATTATTTCGAATGAGAGTTCGTAGCACACCGCTGTTAGTACATACTATAACTACATTTATATGTGTAATAAGCTCAGATAGGTGTAGCGCTAAACCTAGAGCAAATATTTCCCGACCCGTTTAGTTTCCGTATAGCAAAAGCATCGTTTTCATCGTTTTCCATTACCGTCGTGTGTAAGCGAGAACACTTTACTTAGGGATAAATTTATTATCTATTTGTTACCTCTCATTAAACAAACGTAAAATAAGTTTAACCATATGTGACATGCTGTAGTCCTTTCGTGTTTCGATGAAGTACGTCACTTCTAAGATGCTACGTCGTTTTTGAAGTAACACACGTGTTTTTCGAATAAAATCGTAATAAAAATTCCCCAATATACATTAGAAATATTTTCGAGCAAAAAATGATATGAAAAAGAAGGAAAATATAAAATAAGTTTTTTTTTCTCGCCGTGTTGACCCGTCACTACGCAGCTATCAAGAGCGTGAGTTTGTAGTTTCCTAACAGGATATTGGATTACGGAGGAAAACGCAGACATGTATTTCAGAGTTTTCTTTTCGTGCGCTTGAAGTAAATAAATATTGTTATTTATTTCATTTATAACAACATTACAGAAATTGCAATATTCTCATTCACGACGCTTATTATTGAATTTAAATTGTTATTTCGCTTAATAAATGAGTAATTTACATCACAGTTATGGAATATAAAAACATAAGTATGACTGTGACTTTTTTAATGAAATTTTTTGCTTTCAATCAGATTATTTTTCCAACCTGAATTAAAATGAAACAAAATAGTACGTACGGTGCTTTTTTATCGTACACGGTATCATTATCCAACTAACATTCAAATCGATTTTTATTTCTACATGAAAACCGTACAAAAACGCTAGTTGCATTCTTCACTAAACTATACGGATCCGGAGCAACATTTATGTGTAGATTAATTTGAAAATTCGTCTTTTCACCGGGAATCGAAAACAGGATTTTCAGAGTTCCACAAAACTCATCCCTATGATGATGGAGGGCTTCGATTTGTAACATAAGTATATGATGTTATGGAACTGCACTTGTGTGCGTTCCCAAACTACTGAACGGATAAAATACGGTAAGCATATTTGTATAACTACACCACACACACTTTATCGAAATCTCATACGCGATAGATTTGGGGGGCGTATGGGCTGCGTAAACATTGTGTTTGATAAACTAAAATATACTCTCTCCGTGTTTATTTATCAAATAGGATAGACGTACGTATATAAGGCGACAATTGATTATTAACGTGAGATTACTTAGAAACGAAATGGAATTCTCATGAACCCTAGCATATACATTTTTTTTTATAATATGCATAATTTATACCAATACAAGCATTTCGGTCTTCAATAAATTAATATGCATATCTCTGCCTCGATAATATCTGAACACGTTAGTGCAATAATAGTGATAGCTCAGTGGTAGAACGATCGATTTGCAACACGAAGATCCTAAATTCGATCCAAAGTATATAAGACTTTTTTTTATTAAATTGAATAACCATTTGTTTATTCGACAATACTGTTTGATAATGTTGAAGGAAAAAAAGCCCACGTCTCGAAGGTAAGTAAAAACTGCGTTTGTTGAGTGTGTGGGATCAGTAAATACGTTCGCAACCTGTCATGTTAGGATTAAATGGCTGTGGAACATGGGGATGCAACAAGTGTGTATCTCCAAATGCCCCATGTTGGTGACGATAGCATCGAGTTCATAAAATATATTTGGAAAACCCTTGATCTTGTAGGTCGTTCCCAAAACTTCCGGCTATTTTCGAGCTCGGAGAACTCGAAGTTGTTTGTATATACAATTTCGAGCTCTTCTAACTCATGAGTACAAATAACAAATACGATGATAAGCTCTTTGAGATCAAAAATTTTCTGTTAAGGGCTTTATGCACGCCACGCGATGCCGATGCATTATATTTACGGTTTACATACAAATATAGTTGGTACGGGTTTTTTTGAGTCCCAAAAATATGATCATTAATATATCATGTTATAGACAAAATATGGATAAAAGCACTTTGCAAAAAATATTTTTACAATGAAACACGCATGTACTTGTATTATACAGTAGTTCCAAGGACAAAAGAGCATGCGGGTTACTAGAGAAAACGGCCACCGCGGCCCATGGATACTGGTAACCTCATTAGTTCGTTGCTAGCCTTTTGAGTAGAAGTAGGACATCTGATAGAGAAGGTTGTGGGATGGTGGAAAGTGCAATGGATGGATGAAGAATGGGTCGACGGAGTGGGGTGTGGTGATGCAAAAAGGAGTGGGCCACCGGAAATTTCACTTACTTTACTACACATGAAACGGCAGACGCAGTAATTCTGTATTTTGTGAGAGTGTAGTATCTCATCGATCGAGCCAACCCATTTTTATGGTGAAGTCAAGTTGATCACGGCATGGCTTTAACACTACAAACACGTTATTTTGTTTATGATTTTTTCTTGCAGCGTTGGTTTTAATAAAAAAAAATGTTTTTGCGTAAAATTCTATAGGATAAAATTGTTAAATTAATGATTATTAATAAATTGTTATTCGTTCGTTCAACTATCACAGGAATGTACAAGAGATGTTATTTGATGTTTCCTAACCGTTTGCATCCTCTTCAACTGTAATTTTCCAGATTTTCTGAGGATGATGTTCGCATCGAACTGCTTTGGTTTCAAGTGCATGGGTCACGTTATCCTTAAGAGCTGTAGGTTGTCGCAAAAGAACGGCCGCATGAACTTACCATATTACGGTTTTCATCGATGAAAGTTTGTGTAAGCAGAGACATTCTTAAAAGTGATTTTTCGTTAAAATTGAGTTTATGAATTTTATATGGCTATAAAGAGAGTGTCTCCAAGTTGACAACGCCTTGTCTGCGAATCCGCAATGTTATTAAGTTCGAATTCAGATCATATGCGAATCAATCAGTGAATTTGTAACTCATGCTAAATTAATCTAATCGCTCCCCCCTTAAAGAGTACCTACGTGAAATCATTTACGGTTAAAATACTTTAACGTGAAAAAAAAATAAAGAATGTGGGTAGGTATGTCTGTGTGACTGATACGAAGTCAATGGGGCTTTAAACGTTAATAATTTAGTAACATTTTACATTGAGCACTCAAAAATTTAATCTGGATACGGTGCTCCACGCACAATCGCCGATTGTGCACCGCTTTTAAATTAATTTCTCTCTGAATAAAGAGGCAGGCAGCGCAGCGATGAAAAGATATCGGACCTTTAATTACGTTGGTAATGACGGCATAAAAGAACCGATTTATATTTTTTTTCATGTTTTAATACCGGAGCCCAAACAATAATACGATGACGTTATCGACATTTAATAGACTAGTATTCGCCCGTAACTCCACCCGTGTGGACGTACAATGAATTACTTCATCTTGTGCGTCAACCATGATCCTGTATCCGGTTCTGCTCTCGATTCCGTTTTCGGTCCAACTTACCCCATCTAATCTATTCCATTCTTAGTCCGTTGTTCGTATCGGTCCTCTTTTACACATTGCTATTGCTTATAAGCAACCCGCATAAAAGAGAACAAAGTCCGTTCTATGTTCAAGGGAGCAAAGGCGTGAGCGAAAGCCAGTATCATTATAAATTATAGCCTATATATTACTACTATGTATATACTATAGTGTAAAATTTCATTAAAATCGGTTAAGTAGTTTCTACGTTAAAACTAACAAGCATTCATCCATCGTCACCAAATTTCCGGGCTTATGATATTACTAGCACAGACGATTCCGCTCTTTGCCTATGGTATTATATCGGAATACGTCAAACGGTATTTAATCTAAAACGTTACATTAACAACTTCCAAAACGTTTTCACAGTAAACCAACTTCCCGTTTAGCGCCAGCGCGGTATATACATCGCGATGAATTATTCAGACCGTCAACGTCGGGCCGCGCGTCGGCCGGCGCGCTGGTGACTGCGCGAACGGAAAGGCCTTACTTGGGAGTTTTCTTAGTTACATTTCGCAAAACAATGTCGCTTTGTTTTTGTATTTGAACAGTATTTCGCCTTTGTGACGAAATTCCAATACATTTATGACGTGAAGTTCATGTGTATCGCTTACTTTCTACGTTAAGTTATACAATGCAAAAAAAAGAAATCGTCGCTTTTTCGTCACAAAAGTTCTTGTTTTTAATTAGTCTTCTCTTCTTAAAAAATTGTAAGCTAAAATTTGAGTTGAAGTTATTCTTTAAAATAATTAGTTTTCATCATTCTGTGTTATGGATACAAATTTATTATTTTACTAACTTTTGTTCGCGGCTCCACCTGCGTGGACATACACCGAATACTTTGATCTTTTAGGTGGATCGATAACGTTATCAACAATAATTTCGATCCTGGTCCCGTTCTTGATTCCATACGAGAAGAGTCAATATTCTTACATCGAAAACACACATAACGCCGTTAATTTTTTTATATAAAGGGATCTCACTTACGCTCTCGACCCTGATACAGGTGCTGCTCGTGATTCTGATCCCGAATCGATGTTGGACTAGAAATGTTTCTTAAACATTATTATTAATAACCAAGCGCCATAAGCAATTAGTTCGTTCTACTATCATGCAGACGGAGCCATGATCAAAAGTGAGTATCTTCATAAATTGTAGTATATATGTTATTCTGATATATAATATATATTATTGTTAAGTTCCAGCTAATTTTGTTTAGCAATTAAAGCGTGATTGGGTAACAAACATCAAAATATACACACTTCCAAATTTATAATTTTTGTTAACGCCATATTTTATGCCTCGAGTCATAGATTATATAGACTATTCCCCCTGCCATTATTCCCGGGGCGCAGGGGGCGGGCCAAATAACGCGGGAGCGGATCTCACGTTTGGCGTTTACACAATGTAGGGCAAGCTCAGCGGGCGATCGTTGCGGTGCGCGAATGCGCGATAAAAATAAAACGAAACGCGGATCAAAGTTGGAACCCATTAATGTAAGTATTATTAGCGGAAGCGAGTGAACCCTGAGCGGGCCGCTGGACGATTTTTGGCTCATGCGCCCTGGACCGTTGGGATGAACACCGGCTGTGCCAGGTGAGCCCGAGAGAACTGACGACACCCCTCGCTGTCCGGGCGCGTGCAGATTTGTCATTGATAATAAATAAGGTTTAAGATGATGTCCGTTAGAAACCAATTTAAAACTAATAACCAATAAATATCGAAAGTAACATATAGAGTACTGTTGAATATCTCTTTTAAAAACCAGGTTTTATTTTTTTTAATAACTGTTTAAAATATATAAAGCTTCAACATGAGTTATGTGTGTTTCCATTCGCTATCTTTGAATGTGTTTGAATTTGAATATCTGATTTCGTAGGTTTTTGTGTGTATATAGATTCGTCTTGTTGTCCCCCGCGTCGATGAAAGTACGACAAGGTACCAATTTCAGAAAAAAAAGTACAATTAATAATGTTAATATAAAATAAAACTAGGATTTTCAAATGTAATCTAAGGTCACTAAATCCGATATGGTATCTATTGTTGTTAAAATTTAAAACCATTCGACATAGAAATGTTGCAACGATATTCTTTAGTCAATGTGAAAGAAATATCTAATCCACATAAAGATATTCTTTTTTTATTCAATTAAATAATTATGATATTTACCAATTTTTATTTTCATATGCTTGGAAACGCATTAATTGGTAAAAAATAATTTAACTGACGATGTCTGGCTTTATGTAACAGCTGTGGAATAATATGAATTTAATATCAAATAGTTTTGGAAAAATCTGGAATAGTTTTGGGAGAGAACAATTGTGAGAAAAGTCGAAATTAATATATTTAACTGTTCAGTGTTCTTCTTCTATTTTTGGGCAGAATGTAAACGTAATGTAATCGAATATAGAACAGACTAAATTTAGAAAACAATATAAAAAAATAAAGCATTAAAAAACCTATTAGGAAGTACTTTTGTTTGAGTTTGCGTCGACTAAAGCAAGGCTTGAGAAATACGCAAAGAAGTTTTCAATGATTGCTGAATAATAATCATAGCATATATTTTTACAACTAAACACTACTTTTTACAAAAATCGTATATGACTTTTAGAAAAACTTCAGTGGCAGATTCATATGGATTTAGCATTAAGAGTTAACGCAGCAGAAATACGAGCCGCTTTGCTTATACTGCATTTGCTATTAATGCTAGAAATTCAGCGTCGTAAACAACATATCTCCATGAAGAAACGGATTCATGAAATGTATATATTTCTTCAATTAATACAGATTGAAATTCCAAATAATATTACCACATCCATGGTAAGAAGAAAGCACATCAAGAGTAACTCTATGTTCGTATAAAAATCCACTTACATTTAAATGGGTACAGCACATAAACGACTAGCTCTTAGATAGCGCCAGAGTAATTCGTTATTTAGAATGCAATTTTACGAGTCGAACATCAAAAGATGCGCGAAAGACGCTGACTCAGTTTATGGCGCCTCGATCAAAATAATCGTTATAGCCAGTTATTATCACGTACGTGATATGTGATACAGTGATGAAATTACTTATGTAAAAATGCATTGTGAGTGAATTAATTTTGTGTGACATATATAGACGAGTTATATTCTCAGCCTATTCATTTACATATCGCAGTTTCGCGCGCAAGTATCGTGCGCTTGGCTTGGTTTTATCCTTTGTCGCGTACCTGCCTGTTTCATTAGCATCATGATAACCTATACAATCATCTACAAGGGACAACCTGTCCATTAATCAAGTTTCATACCTTCTATAGGTACTTTTTGACTGGTAACGAGGACCAAGAAAAATAAGTTTCTTTATATTGTACATATATATAATATTGCTCCCGATAGCGATCTTATGTATTCGTTCGGAATTAATCTTAGGGATAATAAATTGCCATTTTTACTGGAATTTTTGTATTTATCCTTTTTTTACATAAAACCTGTCCTATATCCTATTAAAATACATAAATTTATATGTAAAGTCCAATTATGATCCTTGAGGTATTGCTGTCAGCACTCGATGAACATATCGAATTTTATACTCATACTAATAGTTTATAACCATCTACAAACTATTTTACGCCGATTGGTCAAAATGTCATACCGACATTGTGGTTTTCTATTGATGCTCGGACAAAAACAAAAGAAATTGTTTTCATTATTGTTACACACAACTTTTATAATGTTTAGTTCGGAACGCTTTATTATTGTGTGCTTAGTTGATATTATCTGAACGAAATTCGGCCTGGCGTTCCTGATGAATTTATCTTTGTAACAATTTTATCTACATGTATAATACGTAAGAAGCTTTCGCGTTGTATGTAAGTGTTCAGTGATACTTCATTAATTTTCTTTGCTACGCAAATCAAAAGTATGAGAATTTATCGGAGGTCACACAACAATAATATCCGTGTTCTATTAAACATATAACGGTCGCAGCCGACGGTGAAGTTGGGGGCGTCATGTAAGCGAATTATCGATCCGGCGCTCAATATCCGACTCGAGTGTCGCGAATATGGATTCGCGGTTACTGCGGCCACTTCATTTTTATATGCCTGGTTAAATATAATATATCACAAGTAAGTACCACCCACATTTGCGGAATTTAAAAATATAAAATACCAATAAAATGTAGAAAAGTATTTCTATTCAGTGTCATAAATTAAGACAATGTACGTAATAAAAACTTAGTTAGAAATGGAGTCTTAAACGTATAAGAACTATCTATCAAAAGTGATATCATTTTATTATCTTGAACTAAAATTTTATGGTTTCTTTTATTGGAAACTATAAATTATTGTTGAACGATAAATTCATTTTCTAGTTGCCTTTGTCACTTTCATTTGTATCGGACGAAAATCAAAGAGAAAACGATTGCAAAAAAAAATATCTTTTCAAGGCATATCCCAACACTTGCCTTTATCATAAATCTAATATTGAGAACTGTTATTTTTTTTTAATATTTTTTTTATATCTGAATTATTTGACATAATACTTAATCAAAAAATCGTAAAAAATGTTTTTTTCAGGAAATTTCATAGGATATCCTGTATCTCATAGAACCAGAACGAATAATACAAAACATCTAATCTTATCTAGAAAAAAAATCAAATGTTTACTACAATTTACCAAAAAAGTTTCGAATGGAGAATAAGTACTAATTGTAACTTTAAAATATTACTTAGTTCATATACATGTAGTTCAGCAGAATTCCAACAAAATCTCGTATTGCTCATCTGGACGCAGGTGCAGGTAAATATGCGTCCACTATTCTCAATTTTTTAG
Source organism: Eumeta japonica (assembly GCA_005406025.1). Lineage (NCBI taxonomy): Eukaryota > Metazoa > Arthropoda > Insecta > Lepidoptera > Psychidae > Eumeta > Eumeta japonica. Next base: position 291,495 of record BGZK01000134.1, read on the forward strand.
TTTATGAGTATTATAATTCACTTCTAACCTAAATATACAAAATAATTGGTAACTAATGGTATAAATATCGACTTATCAATTACATCTATCCTTGCGAAAAACAAATAGTAAAACAGCTATTATAATTTGTCAAAATAAAAGATTAGGGCATGCTACCAAAAAAATATAAACAATTCACCAATCCAACTATGAGAAAAAACACCATAATCCAAAATGCTTATAGATACATGATACGAAGGTGTTGTGCAACACTTGAGGAGGAGAAATTAGTTGCTTGAGAGCTACATTACTCAAATTTTATTGTAGTAGGTATAGAAGAAACATACACAGTAAGTGGTTTATTCACTTTCAAGTATTAAAATTGGACGTTCAGCGAGAAAAATGACGCAGTTACAAAGGAAATAAAAATTTTCATTAAAAGCCATATCTAGAGTTATTACAGTCCAAAGGAAAAGTAATCGAGGTTGGAAGTGCAAGAAATTTCTTAAAAAAATATTGCTATTATGATATATATATATATATATATGTAGAACGGGTACAACTCTAAAGGTTTCATTTTTTTTGGCACTAGGGATCTTCAGTTAAATGTGAAGTAGCGATATGAATTACGTTTATTCGTTTATTTGTATATTTCGTTTATTTATATGTTCAAATGTCGTATATGCCTTCAATACTATGTTTATTAAATCAAATTCCTGTGGTTTTTATTACTCTTAGGGTCCGCCTCTTTTCCTTAACCCACCTTGTTTATCTCGCTACTTTTTTTTTTGCGAATTGAATAACATTTCATTGTTTTAAATTCAAACATAGAGTTGACGCACGCCCGACCCCAGAACGGAGGCTGGACGCCTCGCGTGCCACATACTTTATCTACTTATTACATAATTTCTCCCCTTCGAGAAAAAAAAATCTAATTAAATTTAATATATTTTTTGTTCATATTAACTGATATAGTACAAGTGTTCTACTTCAAAGTGGAACGTCATACAATGCGAGTGGTTAGTTACGACCCATTGACATGGATCTCAATTTAATTTATTCCAAGTGATTTTACATGTTCATCATTTACGTCTAAACACGCATAGCCACGCTGACAGGATTTACTCACCTGTCGGGGCCACATTAAAAGACGGACGACAACTCGAACAGACATGTTACTAAGAATTAAAAAACATATTAAATTTAAGCAAAAAAAGTCAATGTTTTTGAGTCCCTGGACTCCTCGCAGGCTTGAGAAGCTGCCGGAACAATGTCGGCCGCCGTGGGACCGTAGTGGCTCGGCTAGCACCGCTCCAGCGTCGCTCTGCCCTCGCGTCTTTTCAGCATCTGAAACTGTGAGTTGTGCGAGGAACCGGTCTTTGTCTGATATTTCCATCGGTTGTCGTTCTTGATTCTGTTCATGTCAGAGAGCGAACCACGCGGTTGTACCGTCACATAACTCTGTGAGCGTAGTTGACTTCCTTAACAAATCGAATCTCCTTTTTACACTTTATCTCTCTCACATAACTTTTAATTATTTAAAATGGGTCACGGTAAGCTTTTCGTCATTTTACAGCTTTTCTACCTTGATTTCGGATGCTGAGCGCGGAATCAGCCGCCCCGATGTTCATCAGCTCTCGTACGTCATATACGACGTAAAAAGAGTTACTAGATTCTACGTTACTAGATTCGCGCTGACATTAGCAGTATATACCATTTTTACTAAATGGTATTTAAGATGCAATAATTATTAAAATCCATACTTATCCTAATATATCACTGTACATTAATCTTAATAAAATTGGTTCGTTTTGAAATGACATTTACAATAGAACAAATGTCGCTAATATCATTTTAAAATAAATACGACTGTCGCTATACTTACCTACTTGGTGTCTTTTTCATCAGCTTTGTACTTTTATTTACATTATACATGTGGGTTAAACTGAAAGAAAGTCTTTAAAAAATTAAAACTAAGCAAACTAGGAAGTTATTATGTTTCGATGGTAGCACCGAGAGAAACACTTTGTCCTCTCGCATTTAGGAGTTATTTCGACAACGTTTTCGTAATGAGCCACTGCTTTCTTGGCGTCCGTAAACCACTTTTCTCTAAGTTTTTCCTTTGTTATTGGAAATAATAAAATCGCTCGGTGCAAAGTCAGGGTGGTAAAGTGGATACTATCCACTCAGTATTTCTATACCTAACGTCTCCAAACAGTTAGTCATTGTCTGGCGATATATAGTGAGTCGTTGTCATGATGAAGGAGAACCAAACTATGAGGTCGTTTTTTCCGAACTATTTGCAAAATAAGAAGCAAAAAATTTTATTGTTAACTGTTTTTTAATGTTTTAAAACAATTGTTGCATAATGACCTGCCATTCCGAAGAAAGAGACCATCATTTTTTTTCCAGTGCTTCGACTTCGTTTTACTTTTGTAGGCAAGTTCTAAAAATAAACCTCCTCTGAGCAGACTGTCTTTTGGTTTCGAGACCCTGACAGTAAATCCAGCTTTTGTAACCTGTAACTATATTGTGTACAGCACTTGAGTCACCATCGTCAAATCTTTGTATCATTTCACGGCATCAATTGACACAATAGTGTTTTAGAGTTTCGATCCAAATATGAGCTATCCACCGAGTACAAAACTTCCTAACCGTTAAATATTTAGGAAAAATTTTTTGCACTTAATTCATACCAATGCATAAGCTTGTGGAAATCTGCTGACAGTTTACTCTTTTGCCAGTCTCTATCGGGAGCCGTGCAACACTGATGTTGTCTTCGTTCGTCGCCATAGAAGGACGTCCCTCTCGTAAATCATCAGTCAAATCAGTGCGCTCACGTTTGTACTAGTTATATCAGTTATTAACAGAGACAAGAAAAATCATTGCGCAAAAATATTCTTTTTTTTCGCCAATTTGTGAAAACAAATGACAGATGAATGCAATATGTGTATATATATATACAGGAAGTTTGACAAAGAGTTTTAAAATTTGAATATGTTTTACCAATTCATAGTTTTTATGCGGCCAATCCTAAAAAAATTAAGTGTCACCTACGTATACATTATGTCTCGCTATTATCTCAGGTGAAACTTTTTCAACTATCCCGCATTCGTTTATTGAGCGACTCAATTTTATATGTGGCCCTTGATCATTTTTCCCACAATTCTATACGACTCTCTATAATATCCCATAAAATTCAAAGGTTTTACCAACAACTATTCAAGGTACATATACCACCATCAAGTTACCTACGCGAAACTTGGTACATTTTTTACCTCCATTATCCCTAATTTTCTGTTTTAACTGTTCGTTTCTGATGCTTCCAAGAGCCATATTATTTATAAATTCTTGACCTCGAGCCATGCTATTGTAATACCTCGACAGTCCATAAATAAATATGGAGTCAACCCTGTCGTGAACAGACATTATATGAAAACGTTAGTAAAAACAAAAATATACATCAATATCTCCGGTTATTGCCAACATACATCGATATGAGTTCGATGAAAACGTACGATGAAACCTCTCTATCAAACTATTTGTTTGCAAGTGGACCGCAGTAGAGAAACGCGATATTGCCTCGAATGCTCCTAACGTGTCTCTCACAATTCTCGAGCGAAAGACAGATACTTGGTCAGATATTATTTCCTGTACGGACCCAAACTTAGAAAAAATTCATTCAAATGACTCCGATATCGCTTCAGCTGTGATCCGCTGAATAGCTTTTATGATAACATACTCTATAGCTTTTATTATGTATTTATTAGCGCGCATGGACCTTCTCATGGACGCTATAAGAATACCAAACTTTTCTAATAGGCCATGTAACAAAATTGTTGAAAGCAAATCTGATGGCTGATTTTCTCTCTCTCCAAGCAAGCACGGCACGATCTGACGTACTTTGTCTACTTCATCTTTTTCATTATTCATGAAATATCTTTCTCCTAACTTTCCCAACGTTTTGGTTAAGCCAAAATGCCCCCTTGTCCAAGGTTCTTCGTGTACTTCTTTCGAAACTTCTTCTAACATGCACCTACGGAAGATTATTTTCCCTCACCTTTGTCTTAACAAACTTATCTTCTTATTTAAAATTTCATTTCTTACAAAAAAGTCCCGATGTCCACCTCCCGTTACCATTTAATCCCCGCAGAAATGTCACCACAGTTGAGTTTTCTTCTATAAATTTCGCTTTTGAAGTCAGTCTCTTCAATCTATAAAAATATTCTGACAGGACAGGATGATGTAATAAGTAGGTTAAGTATGTGGCACGCGAGGTATCCTGTCTCCGTGCTGGGGTCGCACGAACGTCAATTCTGTCTGAATTTAAAATAATCGAATGTTATTCAGTTCGCGAAACAAAAGTAGAGAGATAAATGAAGTGTGTCTAGGAAAAAAAGCGTGAACCCTAATAGTAAAAAACTGGCCAAGAGCATGTCGAGGGTTCCGAAGCCATTAATACAAAGAAATACACTACAGATGAAAAAAGTACGTTGTTATACTTTTTTCATATTTCCCGTTCTGAATAGTTATAAGCATTTTAATCGCCTACAACTAGAAAAATAAGTAGGTATGTCGACTATTACTATTAAACTAGTCGAAAGTGCATCAGCTAAAGAGCGTATCTTCATAGCACTTAACGTCCTTTCGTTGAGAAGCGCAGTTTATCGGAAATAACTCAAAAACAGTGTATCGGACCATATTCAAAATAATTTTTGTTGAAAGTATTTATTAAGCTTATTTTCGTTATTTTTTTCATATTTTTTGGACTTATGGTTTAGAAAATAGAGAGGGTGATACAATTTCTGCAACTTTTGGGGAGATTATTTCCAAAATTATTCACGAATTCAGAAAAATCTTAAAATATTTTTAAAAGAACTATCGAAATTTATGCCATTCGTTGATGTTTGCCGATAAAATTTTTTTCTGCTTCTGTTACATGTATGTAGTGTCCCCTTCCCCCCAGAAATATTAATTTTTTATTAACCACCAAACTAAGCAGCAAATTATAAAAGACACCTGCACAACTTTTTAGTTTAGGTGTAGTAAATTTCATCAATAAACATCTTGCAGTGTTTGAATAAAATGCCTGTAACATACGGGCAGACGGACGGACATGACGAAACTATAAGGGTTCCGCTTTTTTGGTTCGGAACCCTAATAAAAACTAAAGGAGCTGAATTTAATTAGTATCGTATTGAAGACCTATACGTCATTAAATATATCTAAGAGTAAACGAATAAACATAGTTGATATCGCTACCGCTCGTTTAACTGAAGATCCCGAGTGCCAAAAAAGTGAAACGTCTAAGACTGCTCCTATTCTACAATATATGTTTGTCCTCCTATAAATACATAGCACCATCTGATCCTAAACTAAGTAACGAGGCTTGTTCTATTGGTATCAGATACTTGATGAAATACATACATACTCCTTTTGTAAATATATACTTATTTACCCATAATAAATATATAAATAGGCAAGCAATAAATAGAAACATTCATAGTTGAAAGAATCGGGCCCTCGAATCAAGTATAGAAGGGTCTACTGTTATTATTGTTTTCTTTTAAGAAAAAAAACTCTGTTAACTACTTCTAACACTTGAGCAAATTTTAAAACATACTCGTCTCGGTGCGTTTACGGTGTCATTGTAGGTATCGTTGATTTATCAATGAACAAACTGATCGAAATCCAGAAACTAAGCGTCAGTCGACCGTGCGGCTATTTCCATATGAACCAATGACTAAAAGATTACAGCGAGCGAGAAGTGCAGGCAAAATTTTGTTAGAATATTTGACAAAAAGATTCTTTGACAGGTTATCCGGTACTCTTACGAAATCCAAGAAGTGTCAGTGATGAATGATGTGTTGTTAAAAGTTTTCCGGAAATTTTACTGCCGCGAGCAGTAAACGACTGAACACCGGCCTCCGTGGGCTATTGCTTCACCATGACAGCGCGTCTGGGCGCTCGTCGCTCAAAGCAAGAGTCTTTCTGGATAGGACACCGGTCAAATTTTCGCACTGCCCAAGTCATGAACGATATCTATATACACCATACACAATACGTATATACAAGTACCTATTGTATACGGGCCCATTACCCCAGCGTTAAACTTATCTATCATATCACAATGGTATTATAAAAATAAAGGTATTAATGTGAAGGTTTATGTTTGTTACCATTGAAAGCAGAGGCTGCTGAACGAATATTGCTATTTTAAACAATTCGGAAAACATAAAACAATAAAATATAACATATATAACTTACGACGAATTGAGTAGTTTTCCCTCACTGAAGACAAAAAAATAAGAATCATTTCAGTAGATCCAAAGACAATTTCTTCACATAAAAACTAATCAATAAATTTAAATTTACCTTTTTATTATATTAGTGTGGACGACCTAGACGAATATACACAATTCATTTTACATTATGGCCGTACTAAAACGACGTTCCACAATTAATGTGATATTCAACAGTAAAGTTAAATTTAAATTAAAAAACAGGACAAGTGCGAGTCAGATTTACATACTGAGAGATCCGTGCTACATCATATTTGTTTTAAATACTCAAGAGAAATTATTTTCATTCATACATTTGAGGATTCTCAGCACGAGCTCCACTCACACTTGGTTGATTATTATTTAATGTTCGCCTTAAGTTTCCGCTGTAACCCGCTAAGTTTAACGCTTGTATATGTTACTGCTTTTATGATAGAGCAAAGATAAGAAAAATAAACTGATACGCATGAAGTATGCACTCACGTACTGCGAGTGTCAGTTTATTTTGGATATTGAAATTAACCAAAACGAAGCAAACTATACACTTCTTACAGGTTTATTGTGTCATCTATAAGTACAGTTTTGTGTTTTTTTTTCTAGATTTTAGGCTCTGTAGTTTTGAAGATAAAGGGGAATGGTAAATTTTTATCTATTTTATTTAATATTCTTAAAACTATCCATTTTAAAATGTACTCTAGACCCTCAAAGTAAGTGCTTTCATTTGATAAATCACATGGTGGTACACTTTGCAAAACTATTTTTTAAATTTTCTAATAAACCCCCAAAAATGGACCTCGTATTTAAAACTCATTTATTTACATTACACGTCCATATTTTATTCACAGACATACGTATACCGAATGCCAGCTTAATGGGTCAAGTAGATCCAGAGCAAGTAGGCTATGACGAACGTATACTTTATGTTCGAGACACACGAGCGATCCTATAAGGGTCTCTATTTCTTTTTTTACTTGTCGGTAAGGAACCCTAAAAGTGCCTTTCGTATAATAAAATAAACCTAAGTGCTATTATAAAGTCATAGAACATAACTCGTTACTGCATTCGTACACATTAATAGATAGTTAATAATGGTATAGTATACCGGTTCGTTCGGATGCCGCAAAGTCGTCGACCCGATCGGATGTAATATTTCACAGCGACAATAGGCGCCCAGTCAGTTCACGTCGCGCGGAGTCGGCTGCAACGCAACTCCTGAGTGGATTAGACGTAGTACGATGCCGGCCATTTATTGCAGGCGGCGACGTCGACCCGATCTTCCTCCATTGCCGATATGAGGTTTTGCTTTTCCCATTCTTTTAGCGTTGTGTTTGTACGGAGTGCCGTCGTGAATGCACACGGCAGGAGCTGACGCGAACAAATCGGATGGCTTGCAATAACGAACTGTAATTGGTGTCATGTAAACGGTATCGTATATAACTATAAAGAGAAAATTTTTTTCTTCATTTGAAATGGTAAATTTTAAATTAACTCGTCATATTTTCCACATATCTGAGTATATGTATAAAAAGAAAGGGTGACTTGATATTTATTTTGTTCGACTGCAACGGAATATAAATCTATGTAAACGTCGTTATATTGTAAAGTCGTTACAATTTAAAATATAAAGAAAATCAGTTATCGCATACAAGAATATGCATACAGCTCTTGTTTCTGCTCCCTTCAAGTTTTACTTGCAGTTTAATGCATCTCTCTGGTAATAATATAAATGAAAAATATACATAGCGAATATAAATTTGATTACCATTTATTTAATGAAGTCTTTCTATAGCGTATAAAATTAACTTCCATTATAGATTTTTAATAACCTTAAAGTTTAACGTTATTATTACAATAATAATTTTATTGGCTGTTTCTTGTTCAGATAATAATAAACTCTTTTTTCGATCGATCGATCAATCAAAAATGAAAAAGTAATAAATTATTGAACTCATCACACTCAAAATATCAATTTTAATGCTCTCTCTTTCTCCACCGACCGTAAATCAAATTATAATTATTTCCACGAATACTCAGGTTTTAAAGTATAGCTTGAGGTACTTAATGTACATATACTACTATACTCGTATGTGACTCGTCAAATAAAGAACTACCTTTTCACTTACAGATTAGTACATTTTACAAAATGTGATATATCTGAAAACTATATTCATATATTTATACGGTTTCGTCTATACCATTTACTTTACTATATTCATGTTCATACAGATCTTTTTGAACTTTGTAATATGTTTTATAAAGTGTCCATTTGTTGTTGAATCGAAAAGATTTTCACCTGCTGCAAAGCTTCTTATGGTCGAGATCATTGCACGAAATCGTTTTTGCAATTAACGGTCTAGGGCTGCGGACCCTAAACCTGAATGGGGCCTTTGCTTGCTGTTATAAATAGTAAGCGTCTCACATCAAGCGAGTTTCGCTGTCTATAATGGGGTCCCGGTCCCTACTCCTTGGTCTGTACCTTCGTATGTTGTTAATCTGGAAAGGTTTGATAATCTGAAAAGGATTGCAGGCTGACAAAACAAATTCATAGAGCGAACGTGCGTGATGAAAGGATCGGCGAGGGTCTCTCTAGAAAATCTTATGCAGACCAAATTGGTGGCGCATCAAAAAAGGGCTAAACGATAAGTACTCTAATCCGACGAGTACGAATGAAAGGATTGACCCGAATCAGACGTGAGTTTATAATAATAAAAATCTAAGGCTTTGTAAAATATCGAGATATGTAATGCTCAGTTTTAAATTTTATGTAGATAATAGTCGATTAATGAATTGAATGTTTGAAAATGAAATAAATTGAACTGAAAAAAAATACTTGTTTGTACAAAACCGTTATTGTTGATATCACAAAAGAACTTAATTTCAAACTAGAATTTAGTACCTTGTATTAAAAAATAACGATTTAATAGTAAGATTAAATAATGATGATGATAAAATTTACCAGTATACTTTGTTTGTAAAAGCAACAAAATATTTTTGGTAATACATACTAGTAACTTTGGTTAATTTAAAATTTATATTTTGTGAAATAAATAATTCTCATGATAAACGTAAGAGAGTGTTTAATAATAATAATGAATGCGAAGCGTAACATTGACTAAAAGAAATGTCAAAGGCTAAATAGACCAGAGCATAGTGGCGCATTCGTTTGCAAAATTGTTTTAATTCGTAATTCTTTTTTAAATGTCCGGTAGGTCTTCTTTATTATAAAAGTGTAAGATGACACTTGATATCTTTTCATGTTATTGTTTAAATAACGAAAAACTATATAGCCTAGAAAAATGCATTTTTTGCAATTAATTAATTTTTTTTATATTTTTTACAATATTTCGAATGAAAAAAGTCCTCACACCCATCATCGTATCTCTAACCAATTAATTGTTTCTACTGATTACTGAAAAATAAGGTTCAGAAGAGTTTACTTCTCAGACAGTATCTGACAATGATTTTTCCATAGATAAAAATAAATGTTTCTGTAAACTTCAATGACGGAAAAAGTTATCGAAATCATCGAAATAATGAATATAAATCTCATTACATAAAACTATGAATTAGAAAAATTATTAAATTCATATTAGCAACAGTAATGTTATTATAGTTTAATATGTTACCGCTAAAAACCGCAAAAAAATTTTCAAATGCGTCGTCTGCCTTTCTCTTACTCATTTTTCTACATCTACGACATCTCTTTCAAAAGTGCATGCGCGTAGAAAGTATATTGTTATAAAGTAAAAAGAACAGAGAAATAAACAAAATTTTGAAAATCTATTTAGGCTATTTTGTTTAATATAGTTGAAATTTTTGATAAAAAATTAAAAATTATGGCATTTAAATTTTTAAGTTATATTAAATAATGCAAGAAAATTTGGATTTTCGGCGATTTTCAATTTTAAAAAATTCATAACAAATAATTGGTTAGAGATACGGTGATGAGTGTAAGGACTTTTTTCATTTGAAATATTATAAGGAATATAAAAAAAATAATTAATTATAAAAAATGCATTTTTTCTGGGCTATATAGTTTTTCGTTGTTTAAACAATAACGTCAAAAGATATCAAGTGTCATCTTACACTTTTATAATTAGGAAGACCTACCGGACATTTAAAAAAGAATTACAAAATAAAACAATTTTGCAAACGAATGCGCCACTATGCCCTGCACTAAATCTTTTAATACATCTTAAATTAGTATTCAGTCTTTGATGAGATTAAATTTGATTAGATTTTTTTTTATTTTAGAATTCTTTTACAGTGATCAATTTTTTAATGAAAAGAAACACTTATCTGAAAGTGCGTTTCTGAGAAATATGCATAATCATCTTGACCAAGTAAAATTAAGTTTTCAGAAAATTTTATTTAGTTCAGTTCTTGTGGTACCATTTTCAGTCGGTCAATTTGTTGAAAAGATAGTCTTGTTAGAGTTTACTCTTTAAGAATTAAGTAGTTGGGGAGCAAAATCGAGTGTTAATAGAAAGTGAAATCGTGTTATGTTGCCTTTCCACGCCATATATCTGCACATCTAATACTGAACGGGTGTATGTTTATTCTGTTGTTGATTTTTACATGTTTTATCTTTAACGCAGACAAGTTAAGCTTTCGATGTACATAGTGTTAAGTGTTATTTATAGCCATTGCTGACGATCTTTTAATGTGGAGTTTAGGAGTTTAAAACCTTTTTTTTATTATTACGTACCATCAATTTTTTTTTTGTTTAATGCGTACGCATACACACGAATTCACATGGCATGACTTTCAAAGTCACGTTAGCTTCCTACGGATGGGGAACGGCGCATTCAATAATAAAACGACTTTTCAGTAATCTCACTAGGACTTTAGAATTTCCTTTTCTCTTATCGGGGGGAAAGTTTAAAAAAAAAAACTATAAAGAAATCGTCTAACTGGACGAAATTCAAAACATGAACTCGAAAGTCTAACTCACCCGTTTGGATGTTGTTCATAATCTATATTTTTTAGAATATTATACTCGATGGTACCTCAGGGCCGCGGTGTCGCCTCGCAGACGTCGTAACGGGCGGACGCTTTGTGCGGGAACAAACGAGCTTAATTTGCATCATGTCGCTGGGGCCGCTCTCCTTTTTGGCTTTGCGTCCGCGAAACAACGCCGAAATCAAGCCGGCCCGGGAATAATAAGGCGGCGGATTACGGCGGCCCGGCGAGAGAAGCTACGGGAAAGCGATGTGCTTATATATATTTTTTATTCATTTTGATTTCGTTCAGTTTCGTTCGAATCATTTTTTTTTTAATTTTTCCAAATCACTGGATGAATTCAAATCGAAATTGCGCAACATCGGTTCTTGCGCTTCAATGAGCCGGCCGGCGTCGTGTGCGCAGGAACGATACGGCTTTGTTACACGTAAATGGTAAGACGAGGAAGACGTTCTGAGGCTGAGAGTTGCCGAGCGGATTGGCATATGCCATTAATTATTTTATAATTTGTGGTTTTAGTGATCCCATTGCTAAGATATATCCTGCCACGATCCCCTTTAGTTACTGGAATGATTGGGAGGTTTGGGACCTTAAGCTCTCCAAGCTGATCCAGTGCGGATTGGGAATAGATGAGGTGACACGGAGGGTGTTGTTTGAGATAATAATTCATTGGTTAAACCACATGTGGTAACGATCGAATAATCCATCCATCCAGGATCCATCGAACATCCAGGACCGAAGAAAATGCCCTTAACCTCTGGGCCACTACCACTCTGTTAGTGATTTAGTCGATCGTAAAGTTTTGATATGTACTTGCGCGTACAATGTAATTGTAATACTCGTATATGCGCGTTTAAAAAAAATCCGGAAATGACGATACAGACGTTTCTCATATAGCATGCACTAAGAAATTACATCCCTAAGAGGTACAAGCGATCAACATAGTGTACAAGACATACAATACACTCTACTGAAAATGTGAAGATGTCGATCTAGTCAATAGACTTTGGATGAAACTTGTAAAGAATAGAAGAATAGAAATATGAATATGCTTTCATACAGAGATGCATAGGGCGATAGTGGTGGAGTGGTCAGCGCAATGTTTTAAAATCGAAAGGTAATGGGTTCGAACTATGCGTACGAAATAATGAATCGATGAGTTGTTAACTTAAATCTTATCGAAGCACTTGCTCTGTGCCTCGAAGAGGGCGTTAAGTCATCGATGACGCGCGTATTTTGGTGACGGCCATCGTCAACGGCCTTAACAGGGGCAGCGTGAAAGGCCGAGGCCCTAACTCCTATCGAAATATTGTGGAAGTGTAATGGCCCTGTGCAGTAAGTAGGCTTTATCGACTTCATTGGTTTCAGTCATGGAGACGTAAATCAAGGTCCAGAGGTATCCTTCTCCCTTCGCCCAACTAAATAGACGAAGGATACTGTAAAAAGAAGACACGAAAGATACTGTAATGTTGTTATACAGCAAGGGATAGGCAGTAGGTACTATATTTATTGCATATATTACACTGTGATATATATTTTTATATATTACAGTTTTTAGAGCACATAGAGCACGAGTTTACAAACTATGTCGAGCGAAACTAATTGAAGCCACAGTTGTCAAAGAAATTGTGAGTACGCATAAGCTTTTAAAACTTTTTGTTTGGCGTTATAATAAATGGAAATTATAAATTTAGTAGTATATATTGAGATCGGAATAGTGATTGAAAAAGAGTTCGATGTCAGAAATGAAGGAATTCATTCTGTTTCCAGAGGAGCTGATCCGAGACCTCAGCTAGTTGTCAATAAAGTGATTATTAATAAAATAATTTATTACTAAAGTATACTAGGTAGAGTATTTGAATTTATTTTATGTTCTCCGAAGAGGAGCCGTGGGCACATCTCATTCAATCTCTAATAACTTTTTAATAACTCATCAATGATGTAGTTATTAAAAAGCATAATTGAAAAAGAGATCGCTCTATATAAAAAAAAAACGAAACAGAACCGCGGGCATTGCTAGTTAACTAAATTAGTATTGATAAATTAATTTAGTGATAATGCATTGTTATGTTTCTCGGTTTCCGAAATAAAGGACTGTACATTCTACGTCCACCCGGCCGGAGTCACGGGCATAGCTTGTTATTAACATAATAAAGAAATTAAACTAAAAGAAATTAATATTCAAATGAATTCTAAATTTTCATTCGAAAAAATACTCCAGTTATTCTCAAGCCGCGCCCGAAGAAATTTCACTTAAGAAAATTGATTACAAAACACTTGCCCTAACCAACGGACACTTATTTACTGCTTAAAAAGAAATAAAAATATTAGGTAAACTTCCGAAAAAAAACTTAGTTTATTTTTTGGAGTCGAACAAAGGAAACGGATTCTATTATTTGTATAATATCGTACGTACCTAAAGTAAGTAGATCGTACTATTACTGTCTATTAGTTTCCCTAAATTGAATTAAAGGTAAGAGCTCGGCCCACGCGGAGGGCAACGAAATTGTAATGCGATGCCGGCGCACGCGGCGGCGAAAGGATGGGGCGGTGTGCTTTTGATATATTTCTCTTTACGTTACTGAAACGAGTTCGGGTATTTTCTATTTACAAATAGTAATTCTGTTTCAGTGTAAGATCAGAAACAGAAAGTTTATTCCATATCCACACAAAGGCGGCGGCGAACGAAGGCTTACCCCTATCGATGAAGGTAATTACCTGTCGGAAGGGTAAAGAGAATTTAGATGGCCCTAGGTATCTACTGTTCGATGTACTCGTACCGTACATGACGAAACTTGATTACGTCCGCTCTGAAATTCGGCGAAGTAAAGGCGATCGGACAAACAAACTTCTTAAATAACACCAGCGGAGATATTCTTCCACTCGATATACATTTATCGGCAGAGTGCGCGCACTCACAAGCGACGGAAATGGGACGTCCCGAAGAATACGATTTTGGGCGTTTATGCCGATCCTCATGTCGAATATCGCTTTCGCGTCGTTTTCCGTATGCGCGCGCGCGGACGCGGCGTGGATGTGGCGGTTTTTCCGAGGGTATTTACTGTGGGATTTGATGAGGCACCCGCCGGCGTGCCGGGATGACTATAAGTGATAATTTTATATTATGTAATTGTTCGAGTGTATATTAATATTATGAAAAGGTTAAATTTATTTATTTCTCTGGACGTCGGAAGCAGTGCCTGGGGCTGTTGAAGCGATTAATACATTTTTTACCCGACTGCGCGGAGCAATGGAGCGATTATATGTGTATACTTATATATGTATACATGTTTGTTTTTTTTGTAGCGAGCTAGAGTGCAAACGCGAGAGCTAATATTGATGACTTCTACGTCTTTCGATCTGTCTTAATCTTGTGAGTGTCACTAAATTGTGAAAGAGAAGAAAATAGAAGTTGATGAACTATGTCAAGTGGTTTATAAAGATTTAGGGTTAGTTAGCTACCACTCTCATTTGAAATTTCAAACCTTATAATGAAGCTGTGGCAGATTTCTTGGATAATGGTGTAATAAATAGCTCTTATTAACGCGAAAATTAATTATTAATGTGTAATTCAATATAAATATTAAAATCTCGTGACCGATTCAGAATTTTATTGCTTTGAAAGATAATTTTAACGATCGTTACCTAAAGAGTTATTTAATACGTTGATAGAAAAAATAATTGAGAGTAACTAAATAATATAGCTATATAATTAAATAATTAATAGATAATTACAAAACACGATGTTGATATCGCCAATGACAATAAATCAGAATTGAAAAGTGGTAAATAAAAAAATAGAAATAAATACTGCGTATGCTTTGATTGTAATGCATAAAACATTCCTATTTCCTGAATTATGACCAATGCCCACAAAATTCATTACGAGTTGTGTCTTTTATTTAAGGTATGGAAGATTTTGACGAAGATGCACATTCCAAATACTATCATATATAAACAAAGATTACAAACTAAACCACGACTATAGAAAAAATTTCGAAAATTGTAAATGAAGTTAGATGTTTTGTTTAAAGGCAATACTTGATGTAATTTAAAACAACAAGTGCTGTTTATTTGTGAAGCGTCACACTTGTAGTTAGGTATTACCAATATATTAATATTTCAAAACTGAATCAAGGCTTCATGATGAGATGACCGTTACTTTTACACGTAAACGGAGCACTAATTTTGTTTAATAGTTAATTACTTATGTTCTTCGGGGTTGATTTTTTGTTTTTAACTTTTATGCTTTATAACGTACAAGCTTTCCGCTCGCGGCTCCACCCGCCTGGACCTAGGATTTGTTTCTTAATCTTTTATATTGAACGATTGTGCTGTTGGTTCGAATCTTGTTCCCACTTTGAATTCTGGTCCCGGTGTTGCTCATGTTTATGATCACGCTCTTTATCCTTGTTCCATTGCCACACTCGGTTTTGACGCTGGTCCCGTTCTAAATTTCCGTCCCAGTTCCGTTCTCGAGAGTACTCCTCATCTTGTTTCTCAATTCGGATACCGCTACCGGGCACGGTTCCGGTCTGTACGAAGCTGAAGAATATGCTTGCATAATAAAAATAAGCTGTAACCATTCGGGGATATAGCAACTTTCTATGAGCGAAGGAATTTTTAGAATCGGTGTAGTGATTCGGTTCAATAGTGCAAATACGGGGGCTAATTCGGGAACAAATGGTAAAATAAATTATTTGAAAACATTTTCCATGAAAAAGAATTTGGACGTGCCAAGTGTGGCGGTGACCGGTGACACGTTGTTGTAGTTTAGCTATCTCATGTTTACAAACATCCATTTACATATTTACAGATAATGGCCTGTTATAATATCGTTTATGATTTGCACACTATTAACCGAAGGTTTTAAAGCAATTTAACCCTCTACATACGTCGAGGTATATTTGATGAAATGGGATTAGTTACTTTGTAGTCCGCGAACATCGCGAAATTTAAATTGAAATAATAGTGCCCATTTCGCACATCAAGGCGAGGTATTTAAGCGCTCCCATCTCGTACAGTATGGATACCCTTTACTCGTAGCGGGCGAGGATAGCATTAGGGAGGCTGACGTCATCGCTCGGGGCGCAGGGCGGGCGGGCGGGCGGGGCGGGCGGCGCGCGCCGGCCGGCCGGGCGGGCAGTGGCGCGCGGCCGCGGCCGTGTATCTGTTGCGCGCCGAGTGCCGCCGCCGCCGCCGCCCCCGGCCGCCGCACCGACGTCGACCGACACCGGCGTGATCGGCGATCTATCGTGTTCCTTTATCTATCGAAGTTTTCATATAATTTCACTTTCCTTCGACGGTTACAAAGTCGACTAACTTTTTCTCTTACAAGTTTTGAACACATCACGAATTCATAAACTGTAGCGACCCGGATGAACGTTTCAGTGCATACTGGTGCATCGACTGCGACCGACAGCTGATTCGCTGTAAAGCGCACTTCGAACAGGTCAGTCCTAGTCTGCCTATAGTCTCCAAATGATATTACTTAACACATTGCTGAGTTATATTCTATTACATGGTCGATTCACTTTCTTTCTCGTTACCTACATCTCGAAACCTATTTTATTGATCACCGTTAATATAGACCCCAGTCGGACTCCGTTATCGAAAACGCATTATCGCTTTGACAACCCGCGCCAATAGGTGTGGAGATAGCGGCGCTTTCAGATTTCGCCGACTGAAAATGCACTCGTTTTTCATTAGACTGTTTGTATTTGCATTCTATGATTTTTATTCATAAAGGTACATATTGGACAGCATTTTAATAACATCAGCAGGCATTTGAAAATATTGCATTTATAACAAAAAAAAAAAAAGAAAATTACACAGAAGCAATAATAAAGCTATAAATTTCCAACTTCATAATAAGCTGTTGCATTAATTTATTTGTTTATTGTTAGAAAAATAAAGCAGACACGAACATTTCATTGAATATGTGCAATTGAATTCATATAAGTGTACAATCTCAAAGAATATACTGTTTTAATGAAACGGTAATCGATTGAAATGCTTTGAAATACAAAGAATACTATAGTCTAAGATCCGGCATTAGAAAAACGTACCCTCATCTGTTAATGGAATCAAATAATGCTGCAGATAACAATATTATAAATTTATGAGAACAATGTCTGCCACCATAGTCCTGCTGCTGCTAACATTAATTGTTTATTTTGTTTTTATGTAGGCTGTAAGTAATTTCACGGTAACTGCCACTTATAAACATATTTAGAATTTTGGAAACTTCACACATGTCTTAATATTTTTTTAACAGACGAGGGAAATAAGTTCGGCTTATCTGCCAGTTTACATGAGGCTACAGGTAGCTATAGCAGTCATAAAGGCCGCTGCTCATTGTAACATGGTGTAAAACATCATATTCGAAAGTTTTGTACTTGCGATGTGCAGTTAACATAAGAAGCAAAAAATTAATTATTAATGGATTAATTAATGTTAGTAGCAGCAGGACTACGGTGGCAGACATTGTTCTCATAAATTTATAATATTGTTATCTGCCTTTAAAACCTTATTTGATTCAATTAACAAATGAGGGTACATTTTTCTAATATCGGACCTATTATGTTTTAGTGAATAGTGAGAAATTATGAAAATTCATCATAACATTTAAACCGACAATAAATTAAAGTGCACTCAACGTCATTCGTAGAAATTCAGTTATCAAAATAATATAATTAATCTGGAAACGCAATTGCTCCAAATGATAATAGAATACTTTATTCGATTACTTACTTTAAAATAATATTTTGAATCAAATGATATTTAGCGAATTATTCGTATTTTATTTTGTTCGAAATTCTTATTTCTCTTTTCTCTTATATATATATATACATATATATATTATTTCAATTACTCAAAATTGAATTTTCAAGACATTACAGCTGTTATTTTAATTGGTCTACGTCTGCAAATTTAATGTATAGAAATCATTGTTTACTCTTCTGGATTTAAGTTAATATTAAAATTTTAGTATTTCAATAATTGATTTCATATATATTAAACTAATAGACTCATATCTTACGTGCATCGCAATCCGAAGTAATATGTACAAAATTAATTTTATATAAAATAGTTGTAAGAAAGCTTTAGTGGGCAAAATTATAATATTATAAAATACGATAGTAACACTATTTTGCGTTACTCGTAAAGCATAATTATTTTCTTATTAAGATTGAATTGAGTAACAACTTAAAGAGTTCCGTAACAAAACAAAAAAGTTAAATATTCCACTAGAAGTTCCAACTATTTTTTTTAACATTAACCAATGTTTTACACTGAAGATACGTCTTCAATATCAAATGCAAAAAACAAAAAAAGATTTAGTAGGTGTAGTTTGTAATAGTACAAATCACTATGAATTCTTGCGATCGGGTGTAAGGTAACCCACTTACCGGCTACATTCGTACAACGTGCATACAACTTCACGTTGACTCTTCTCTATATAGAGAGAGGGAAGTTCACATACTATTTTCCAATACACAGGTTTCGTCGCGAGAGTATTCCAGGTCGTATCGAGCTATGATTCCTCATTTCGACCCTCTCGTGACTAGAAAATTCACTGAGGCGCTGGATTAGCGAACTCCAGCTTGGGGTAAGCGACTCGGCGAGTCGTGCCGAAAGCGCCCCAGTTCCTATACTTCTGAAATTGAATTATCGCCTCAACATTTCAATTGTAAGCGAATATTAAAAATGTTATATTGAAATGCTCCAACTTTCGTCCGGGTCGTGCGCCGGGCGGCGTTTAGCTGCGGCGCTAAAATTTAATGATTGGACAAACGAGGCTCGAACACGATTTGGAGTTAAGTGAGCCATAAAACGGGATTTAAGGAGTTTTCGATAAAAAGAAATTTGTTGTCGAACTTTGATATTTTACTTCGCGGGGGCCGATGCCGCGTCGGCCGCCGACGTCTTTGTGAGCGTTCGCAATCTTTTTGACGTACACCCATTAAAATTTTCAAAGACTCACAAAGGAATATAAAAGATTTAAATAAATACTGCAATACAAGACTTAGGGGTTCGATTTCGAGATGAAAGGATATTTTTGTTTGTGCTCACCGAAATATTATTGGTGAAGATAAATAAATGACTTTGAATACGACCGAAATGATAAGGGCTAGTTTTTGTTTGTGAATAATAGATATTATGAAGAAGGTAATCTAAGCGCATATTGTGTGCAATTATGTAAGTTGCAATTGTATATCAATCCATTCGGATCATTTTCGATTCAACCTGTTTTTTTGGTGATTCGTGTTATATGATTGTTGATTTTCCAGATGTGTTGAAACTGTTAATGAGAGAAGGTATTATACATCAAAATTTAGATGGAACAGTTCCCAGAATATGAGGATTTAAATATGAGGATTTTGAACACGAGCTGATTAAATGCCTCACTCATTGAGAATTGAAAATCTAGGGATCCTACTTATTAAACTATTTTTAATAGTTTGTGCATGGACATTGTCTACAGTGTTCGTTATAAAAAAAAATCAAAAATACTAAAAATCCTGTTAGTATCCTTATTATTCATATCTTTATTTTCTACTATGTTTACTAAACTACCTTTATCTTGCATCATAAATAATTAAAAATTAAGTAAAAAACTTGGGAAAAATAAGCCGATTTCTCGCAGGCATGTGCGTTGTTATCCCAAAACACAAGCTATACCGAGTTTCATTCTTATGCGTCATTTACAGTATCTCGATAAGCACAGATTTTTTGCGCACTGATATACTTACCGATTAAACTTAGCAAGTTTTCAAAAGCGGTATTAATGTTCATATCTTTCTGTGCTTATTTATGCATATATATACGTTACTATTATTTATGTATACTATTGTTGAATACATTACTATTATATATAAAGACTCTGCAACTATAATTAATATGGGCATTGTTTGTATATTCTAGTAATTTTTTAAAACGACATAACTGTATAACAATATAAATTGTCTAAACACCAACGCACGTTATAGCTGTGCATAAATATGCTACTAACATTTCTTAGCATAATATTTTAAGGCAGAGAAAAGAACGCTAACGCGTGTAGACAACACAATAACAAAATGCACAAATTGAATTTGTGCAAAAATTGTAGATTCACACAAGGAATTGGATTACACAGACACGGAATTAGCGGAAGACGTGTAATAATTGTCGCGAGCGATCACGCGGGTGAGATGACGCGCGGCGTGGGCGGGCGTAGTACGCGCGCCCCGGCGCTGAATATTTGATGACCCCGACGCGCGCCCTACCAGCGCGCCGTGCGCAGCGCCGCCGCCGGCCGCCGTCTGTGACTCGTCTGGTGATAACCAATACGACGTACTTAATGTAACTCATGTGCGTATACTATAACCGATCGCCCGTGAGGTATGAGACTGGACCACTAAATATCGGCGAGAAGCCGACATTTAGGGTCCCGTAATCAACAAAGAACATTTGTAGTTCCGCCGTGTTCATCCGTCCGACCGTCTGTCTGTCTGTGGATTAGCTCATAGGCTCTTAGCACTGGAAAGCTGTATTTTTTTTGATAGGTATACATATTAATCATGTCGACAAGAGTAGAATGAAATCTTGAAAAAAATATTTTTTAAGGTACCACTTCTAAAGTGGGGATGAATTTTTTTCACGTTTGTCTCTTGGTGTGAGGTGTCGTTGGATAGCTCATTAAAAAGTATTGCTGGTCCGTGTAAACTTTTTTTCTACTTTGGGATTTATAATACTTGCGACATAATAAGCTTGAAGGTTCCAATTTTTGTTAGGGTTAAGTGTCCCCCTCCCGCCATGCAAATGGTTATTTTTAGATACGTGAAAAAATTCATGTCATTGGTATATTATTATGTAACGAAGTTCAACGAACAAGTATCACTTGTTTTACTTTACTTTACTAGTTAACGAGTAATAGTCGATCAACTTATAAAATGTACTCGGAAAAATAAAAAGCAAATTTTTTTACAAATTCCATTCAAAATCACTTAGACGTCGCTTTTGGTTGTGTAAAACAGGCAATAAATACATTTATGAGCCCTGTAAAATTGTTGAAATACGAAATCATATTAATCATTAACACCCGTCGTATGTAGGTCTGTTTTTAGATGTTATTAGCTGTTAAATTGTCAACTTAGTCTATAGATGCATAGTATCAAAAAAAAGCTCCTTTCTAAGTCTGTACGTTATAACGGGCAACTACAAAACCCAATACTGCACGTGGCTCAACACGCACTTAGCAGGTTTTTTTTATGTTTAAATAGCTTTCCGCTCGCGGTTTCGCTCGTGCGGACTAAGCATCTTGCGTTTATTCGTATTACTCCAGTAGCAGGATTTTTTTTTGTTATTTTTAAACATCTCGGGTTCGCTCTTCGATCGGGACTGTTTATTTTTTTGGTTATCGGAATGTCTCTATTAAGTTGATCCCTTTTTTTCCTATATCCCTTTCTCGAAATTTTCCCTTAATTGCTATCAAATTTCAATCGCTATTAAAAATGGTGGCTCTTTTTCGGGATATTACATTTTCTTCCGGGATACAACAGGTCTCTTTCTTTAGCAGGATGTTGCAAATTCATTCATGTCAATAGGCCGAATTGTTACGCCGTGCAACCGTTTAAAAGTATATTAATTTTTCTATTTCTTCTGGAATAGTAATTTTTTTTAGATGAAAGTTATCCCATGTTCTTTTCTGTACCTTTGATAAAGTGTATGCAAAATTTCATGCCGGTCGGTTGATAATTTAAGACGCGAAAGCGGAACAAACAAACTGACTTTAGGATTATTCATATGTATAAATAATAAAATGAATAGAAATTTTACTCCTACCTGCATTCAAATTTTTAACTTACACATAATTTTCTAGTTGTATATTTGATTAAAAGATTTTACCTTAAAAACTTTCAATATACGAATGAATTTAAATAAGAAATTGCCACAGCTTTACAGTGGTACATTTGACCAAAATATGGTACAACCATATTTTGGCCAAATGCCTGCAGCACTATAGTGCGTCGATTCGATTGGTGAAATACCACAGTCTCACAGAATGCGGACGTGAAGGTCAAATCTTCCGCTGTTGCGTTTCGTCTAGTTAGTGAAAAATTCCAATGGCTCACTCCCCCTGTTACCCATCCATCTGCATGATCTTCCCCAATTAGATATTCTTTTCCCTCCCAAGAGGCTCGCAACTCACTGGTGCCTCCTACGGCATTGTGATTGTCTATGGGCGCCGGTGACTATCTACTCTGTCATTGGCCCAATGAGAAATGTAAAAACTAATTTGGACAAGTGCATGTTCTGACGTACGACATGCTACTGGCTTGAGTGAGTTTTAAATGAAAAGTTATAAATACGTTCTTTTATCATTTTCTGTACAATCAAAATCTAAACGTCCGTGGCTTAAGATATATCAAAGAATACTAAACCGAGCATTCCCGTTTTATCTGTGAAACTGCTGACCTTTAAATTTGAAAAAAAAGATAGTATAAAATGTATTACTTAGTTTAACCGAGACACGGTTTATACCTTTATGTATATACAGAATTCTGTTCACACGAGCCCAACTCGTACATGCCGGTTTTTTTTTATTACTCCTACTTAATCGAGTCTCATAAAACTTTTTACACAAAATAAGTTCTCGTGGCAACACAATATTACTACTTATTATACAAACTTACTATACCCTTATTATGATGCTGTAGAGCTACTGTCTACCTAAGCCACAAGTATTGAAGATCTGCCATTTAGAATGACTTTTGCGAGTAAGCAAAAATTTCGTCTTCGATATTCACGTTTTGATTCCTCAGTCCTAATACTGGCGAAATACTGGAAATTACAATGTATTGAGAACTTGTAGGCATTTAAGGGAAGGCTTTGTCGTCACACTGGCTTTTAACTCCTTGCTCTTGATGCTGCAGACGTATCTATCTAAAGTCTGTCTACACGGTGGGACTCGGTGGGACGTCCACAGCACTGCTGTGCTGTAGACGTCAAGCAGACACTCCGTCAACTCCACATCTTACAAGCTTTTTATTTCCTCAGTCTTGATACCATAGTTCTACGGCGTGTTTAAGTACTGAAAAACAGAATTCCTATGATGTTTTGGTAGATCAGATGTGAGTGTAAAATGTAAAAATTAAAAATAAAGTAAATAAAAAAAGCTATTCCATTATAGGCGATGTACTAAAATGTAGAAAAATACGGGATACTAAAATGCGGGGCGCTTTGAATACTCGATAAACTATTTCGTTAGAGTGCTCATTATGCTATAGCTTTTGGTGCACCATCTAAAATAAGACTTAAAAAACTTACCATGCTCGCTTAAAAAATATATTTTAATTTAGAAACGCGTCCTCCTCTGATAACGACAGAATAAACTACAAAAATACACAACATTAAGGAAAATATTTTCCAACAAAGAAAATCATCATCACCATCTCTATCCTGTCGTTAGGCGCGATGTTCATAAAGGCGACCCGGGCGTCCTGATCGCACGGCCGCCGTTGAAGTTAACGGCGGAATCACCATTACAAACTCGTAAATAACGGGTGGCTAACGACACGCGCCGCCTCCGCCCCCCCTCGGCCAAAGTCCGCGGTATTGACCTGTGATGGCGCTCCGATATTGGGGAGGGCATTTCTTGCGAGTATACGATGATGTATTATTTATTTCCTTCGATAACTTGATAAATACAACACTGAAATTCAGAAACGTCTTGTCCATAATTATACGTAATTTTCGTATTTCATAAGTGAAAAGTTGCAGTAAGATCTGTTCGGTTGTGCTGTTTGTATCTGGCTAGTTTCGATACAATTAAATGGATGACATTTTAATAAAAAGAAGAATAAAAAGTAAAAACGGTGTCCCGTCATTTTTCTATTGTTTTTAGTGTCCACCAAAATGAGCGAATCTAACGTAGAAATTCCATACATTTTGAAGTTTTTTGACAAAAAAGGAAAAATGCGACTCAAGCCGCGAAAAGAACTTCTGACGCTTATGGACCTAGTGCAGTGTTGATAAAAGTAGCTCAAAACTGGTTCAAGAGTTTTCAGTCCAATAATTTTGATGTCAAATTTGAACCCTGCTGTTACGGATAAAGTCGATGCCATTTGGGAAAAAATAGTGCAAGATCGACATATTAGTTTTTATGACATAACTGAAGAGCTGGGAATTGACCACTAGACAGTTTTGATCCAATTGAAAAAAGCTAGATATACGAAAAAGCTCGATACATGGGTCCCACACTAGCTCACTGAAAGAAATCTAATGAATCGTGCACTCATTTGCGTTTCTTTATTAAAACGTAAAGAAATCGAACCGTTTTTGAAAAAAATGATCACTGGTGATGAAAAATGGATTACTTACGACAAGAACGTGTAAAAAAGATCATAGTCAAAAGGCAAGCAAGCTGTGGAGCTTGCTTGCCTTTTAATTATGACTATAGTCCGTGGGGACTATAGTGAAATCCGTATTAACTCGCATAAGTTGATGCTTTGTGTATGGAATTGGAAGGCCATTATTCATTATGAGCTTTTACCAAAACAACCGATTCGCATCTTTACTGTCAAAAGCTTATGAAACTCGAACAAGAAGTAAAGAAAAAACCGGCCGGAATGATCAATAGAAAGGGTGTGGCTTTTTACCTTGATAACATATATCTTTAGCCACTCAGCAAATATCGAAAGAGTTTGGTTGGCAAGTGTTAATGCATCCACCGTATAGTCCTGACCTTGCACTAAGTAGATTTTCATTTCGTTCGGTCTCTTCAGAATTCTTTAGGTAGTGTTATGTTAACATCAAGAGAGGACTGTCAAAAGTACTTGTCGCAGTTTTTTGATCTGAAGTCCCAAAATTTTCACTACAATGTGACTATGCCACTACTTACAACAAGTTGTCAACAACGAAATGGCATACATGATAATTAAATGTAAATAAAATACGAAAAAACTTTTTCCCCGACCTTATATGTATGTGTAAAACAATCTGTAAAACGGTTAACCCTGCAGGCAATCCCAAAAACTTCTCGTTATGATATGTATCGATACCAGTATGTAGTTCAAAATCCTACTTACGGTCGGTTTTACAACTTTGAGGATCAAACTATAGCTATAGGATCCACATTTTACCCTCAAAAACCTCAAAATATGTAAAAAATTAATGTATATAGATTTACGTAATTTTCCATAAAAATTATTTTATTCGCAAAAAAATAGTATAATATTGAAGAATAATAAATACACTTCACATTAAAGCAACTGCGTAATAACGCAAAAATGGAGCAATAAATTAATTGAATAGACGTATAATAATAAATGTAATTTCATTAATAATATTGTAAAATTTATAACTTAAACATGTAAAATATAGTTCTCATATAATCTGGTTATTTATAAATAAAATAGCATTTTTTTTCATTGGGGTAAAAATCTTCTAATATCAAAATACTGCTTTTCACTTAATGAGAGTTTTGAGGTTGTAGTTAGAATTTCAAATCAACGGATGATTCTCATTTAAAACTCAAAATCTTCAATGAGGATTTTGAGTGTTGTAGTAGAGTTACTTTCCTTGCGGAAAATAAAACATCAAAGGAATTGAAGCTTCTGAGGTAAAAACCAGTATTTGTTTTTTGACTCGGATGAGCTCGAAAAATCGAATTTGTGCTTTTTGAAGTTCTTCGGGGTGATAAACATAATTTTAATACGTTCTCAGCTCTTCGAGTTCAAACATCTAGATTTATTTAACTATTTTTAATTTTTTTTTACAATATCTATCGAACGCGTTGTTCGATTTTGATTTTCTTTGCAGCATTCAACACAGTATTTTAAGCTAAGGAAGTTCATTGATATCAAGCATCAGACCAACTAGATCTTCAGAAGTTATTTTGAAAATTTTTTTTGCGAAATCTTGTTTGTTATCTCTCGAAGGAATCAACCGATCTTGATGCAGTTCGCAACGATCGACGTTGCTTTCTAAGAAATTGAGCTAGTTAAATCTTGGAAGTTGTCGGTAAAGTAGTTTAGGGGATATTCTAAAAAGCATTTTTTGAGAATTCTTTTCAACACACGTACATACACACACATCCACACTTCGAGTTTGGGCGCATTTTGTTTGTTAAAGCATCTCCCATATAATACATTTGGTGACGAGGGTCTATTGATGGAGCTGGGAGGTGTATCATAATACACCTTTCAATAGCTACCTGTAAAGCTCTATGGCTTGAATTTATTTTGCTTGTGTTGACGAGTTCAATACGTTACATTTGAAGGCAAAGCCTAATGGAGTTGGAAGGTGGGAAGTGATACACTTCAATTTCTATTAAATTAATAGGTACCCCGAGTTTGAGTACATTTGGATTATTTTCGTGAGTCTAATATAATGACGTGATTACCGTCTGCAAGTTAATATTAAGAAATACAAATATGGCTTCGAAGAACGAATAGAACAACGCTTTATTATATTAAAAAAATCATTTTTCCTAACAAACGTTAAAGTTCTAATTTTTCCGTCTACTTTTATTCAACTAGTAGTCTGTGAAAACCTAAAAATGTAGAAAAGTTTGAACCCTCCGCCAATCTAAATATAGCTAGCTCGTTATCAGTCATGACGTATATTAATATGTATAGAACGTTTAATCAACTAAACGCGTGACTAACTATTCAGTAGTAAATTGCTATATAATTTTGACAAACACGATATCAACACTAAGGTTTAAAGCATTTATTACAAAGAGTATCTAACTATACTCTATATCATCGCCGCTAGTCGATATAGTTTGATTTTTCCTCTTGTCTTTATGTGAAGCATTTTTACAACCTTTGACAACAAGCGAAAACATTATGGACCATAAAAAAATAACAACATACACTAAATGAAATGACGCAAGTGGCGTCAACAGGTGCCGCGCTAGGCTACTATTTTGTCGTTCTTATGGCATCATATTGCAAAAGTTGTAATAAATGACATTGTCATGTGGCCGTCTTACAAACTAGAAACTAATGTACTTTAGCCATAGACAATGACTGTGTATTGGCTAGTCGTTTCGCATGCCTTTTTCTATTACAAATACCAGTATTTTATTACACTTGTACGTATTTGTGGACGTAATGGTATGTCGCAACTAAATTATAACTTACTTTCGGACTTTTCATTAATTTGATATTTAACATTCGTATTAAGAAAGTGTAAAAAGAAAATAATTAGGTACCACAGAACTGATCTGATCACAAAGGCAGGAGGTAGACTGTAGAACTTTTCAGTGGCTGCTAATAAACATTTAAACACGTTCGAGAGACGTATCCAATACATAGCGTATTAACGAACTATATTGGTACACGAAAAAATGTTCAATGTTTGCTCGTGAACCCGTAGAAGAGTGTAGACTCATTTGGTTTGTTATAAAAAAGTTCATGGCTATTGTGATCACGAATTAAAACTAAAGAGTAAAAATATAGTAAGAAAATAGAATAAAAAGTAACAACATAATCGAAGTCACACAATGTAAATGCAAATAAGCGTAGGACGCTCGATATCAATCGGGATGTTTTCTACCGGCATTATAATGACTTTACCTTTAGGTATCGTTAAAGATAAAAACACTAGTATCCGGCCGCGTTTGTGAACAGTTATGGTCCGACTGTCGGTTCCAACGACGATTGCCGTCAGTATTTCGATTTAAACCTCGATCTCGTTTTTTGTTTTTGTAAAAGTTATCAAAGCGACACCAGTAAAGTTTCCTACTGCTAGAATATTATAACTTGTGGATTTTGAAAACAACGTTTCACATTTTCGTTTTGATTCTTTTCACTTGTCTGTCAAAGAAAAAATATGCCGTTGCTAAATATCTATTGTGATTACATTTTTACTGATTGACCATCTTCCGACCGCGGCTCCGCCTGCATAGACAGAATGAATCCCTTCATCGTGCATATAGACAGATTATGATAATTAGTCATGATACTGATCGCTTTCCGAGACTATAATTTGAATCTATTTAATTCGAAACTGAACCCGATTTAATATTAAGTAGGTTCCAATTATAATTCCGTTTTCAATTTTGATCTATTTATATACTGTTCCCGGTCACGTTCTTGTTACAATTTTGTTTCCACAGTCGATTACGATCTTGGTTCCGTTCTCGATTTCGAACCCTCTCAGTTTCAGCTTTTGATTTTACACCTCGTTCCGCTTGCGATTTCGATTCTATTACCAGTCACAATTTCATTTTGAACGAAGGCGGGGCATATTCTGGTATCAAAATAAAAATTTACGCTCTATTACTTGGAGGTAGAATTCCTTACTATGAGTAAAAGAATTTTTATTATCTGTAGTAACACGAATATAGAAATCAAATCAAAGAGAAATGTCAGTCTTTTTTACTCATGAGGTTTCTTATTAATAAAGTAATTCTCACCATCGATTTAGTAGTTTGATTCAATAGTAAAAATACGCACACGACGTCAGATAAGAATGCTAATTTTCTTTTTCAGAAATCTTCCCATTCGCGAATGGTTTAAAAACAAACAAAATAAAAACAAATAATACACATTTTTATTTATTACATTACACAACCCCGCTCCCTTAACCTAATTGTGAAAGATGCACCTCACCACTTTTTAAAGTCGTACCTTGCTCTATAAAAAGTTTCATACAATATTCAACCCTCCTTAACTGCAATAAAAACACACTACTTATAACTAACTAGATAAAATGAATATGGCTACTAAGGAATTAAAAAAATAGTGTTCAATTTTTTATGGTTATCATACGTTGTTTAGAAATAAATAAAAACCAGTATGAGTTTTGCAATCACGGGTTTTAAATTTGCAATGATTTTCATCAATATCGGTAAATCAAATAACATATAGACAGACAAATTAGCCTATTATTTGTTATTTCTGTATACTAATTTCATTACGATTGATTACATCATCCTTAATTTATAAAAGAACATACAAACAGACAGAGAGTAGCCTGTAAATTACGTAACCACATGTTTTGACTCAACATCAATTTTCCAATAGATCGGTGAAGCTATTTATAAGTTATAAGAGAACATGTATATAGACACATAGACAAAAAAAATATTAGCCTTTAATTTGCGCAATCACATGTTCTGATTTTACATTATTTTTTATCAAGATTGGTCATACTCTGTTACAGCTATAAAAGAACATACAGACAGACCGAGATAGAGACAGACAGATAAACGGCATCCTATCATTTGCGCAATAACATGCTTTGACTGTACATCAATTTTCATCAAGATTAAATCTTTCTAAAGTTATAAAAACGATACAAAAAGACAAACAGATAAACAGACATTAACCTGTCGTTTTCGCAATAGCATGTTTTTGTTGTATATCAATTTTCATCAAGATTGGTCAAACGGTTCTTACGTTATAAAAAGACAAATAGACAGACAAAAAGATAGACAGACGTACAGATAGACAGACAGGCAAACAACAATTTGGTAGAATTCAGCTCAATTAGTCATAAAACGAATACTTATCATCAAATTTTTCAACAAAACTGAATATACAGACAGACGCTATATATTTGTATAGCAGTATAGATATTAGACGAAAAGAATTGTCTTTATTTGGAAACAGCTAGAGCAGTAAGGGTTTGTTAAAATGTAAAATATGTCAGAGGAATATTTCCAACAAATATTAAATTGGACGAGAGTTAGACAAAAAAGAAATAAAGAACAAAAACTTGGTAACGATTTTGTTAGATAAAATTTATATCGTATATTTTAGTGACTATGGATATTTTTTTTATTTTTCTTTAGAAGATTGATCTTATAAACTTTTCCCTTGAAACTTAAACGATTAAAGATTCAAGTACTTAAGAATATCAAAATTATTGATTTACATTTAGCGGACTTTAGTGATGCCGTTGGAGAAATACGTTTTGTATTAATAGAATTTTTTTTTGGGAAGTACCCATACCAAAAAAAAAACAAATAATGGAATAGTGGGGTGAGACAGCTTTAATGAATAAATCCATTTCGCTTCGATATAAGTTCCGGCATATTCAAATCACTACCATATTCGGCACCTCGGAGTTGATTGTGATCCAATTTTCTTCTCCGTTCGTTTAACACTTTCAGTCTGTAAAATCTTATACAGGAAGAAGAGTTTGGGAGTTCTTAACTTTCACTATATCTCCGTATCACGTAATCTGTCTCCTTCGACGGAGGGAGACTTTCGTGTTCTCAAAGGCGAATTTCATAGCCGCGACTTAAATGTGTTCGCGCCTCGTTGCCGGCCGTGATGTTTTCATTGGCCCAAAGGAAGTCCGCTCCGAGTGAACTTTAATGTACCGCTCACGTGTGTGAACGATCACGTTCGCTTCGATAGCGCGGTTTATTTGAGAATAAAAAAAAATAATAAACACATTACGAGTGATTCTATGCGCGCGCGCCAAATGTAAATCTTTCAGTGGACTCTCTCTCTGTGATGTAATTATAAATATTGTCTTAAGTACGGATATTGATCATTGAAACGGTTATTAATGGACAGATGAAAGATAAGGGTTTCGCCACGAAGTGACATTTATCAATTAGTGCCGCGCACCCGAAATTGTTTGTCGCAGTCCCTTTTCGTCCGAAGCCGTTTAATGTGGAAAGTTGAAATTTGCTATCGTTAATTGCTATTTTGCTAGCAGTCGGTCGGGCATAGTTTTATTTTATATTTATAATATATATATATCTAGTATGTACCTACGTATATAATATCTGTGGGTATTGTCAAAAAGAGTATAAGTAGAGTAATTGCATACGTCCATTTACATTTTGTCGAAACCAGAGGATAAAAAGTATGCATCCATATGATGTGCCAATACTTCAAATACAAATTCAAGGTCACACTTAGCCAAAATTATTTTATGCTTAATGATTTATATGCGGAAGAATAATCACAGCATTAACAATTAATTATTTATGCACACGTTTAACTCATATATACATTATAATATACGTTTCTTGCTTTTAATAACAAAACACCTCTTCATGCGGATAAATTACACCAATAATAATAATAATAATAATTTATTTCTCACCACAATCAGGTAGCATATCTCTAAGAGTACATTTTACAGTTAAATGATTATCCTAGGATTGTGAGAGCCTGGTACCTAAATTGGGTACAGAGAATCTGTATTATAGGTCACCAGGGTCCCATCTCGCAGTATGTGTACTTGAGAAATATTATGAGAAGATCAGTTGTTAGGCAGTTACTTAACAAGGCAGGATAATGGAATAATAACTATACAGATATGAGGATACGAATTTAACTCTAACCACTCTCTATCGTATTGTACGCTGTCTGCGAGTTACAAATAAACTTAGCAGAGACATATTTATTTCATTCTAATTATACTCACTACTCTCGTTTTGTTTATGGTCAATTTCATAATGATATAATTTTGCTGATGATTCGCGAGCAATTCTTGACATTTTAAAATTTCATTCTTTTCTATTTTGTTTTATGCGTCTAAAAAACGAAGAAATAAAGATAAATAAATAAAATATTGTTAGTTAGGTTTTTACAATAATCGAAAGTTTATCCAAAAGTAAGGCTATTTTATATATTTTTTTTTTATTTTGAGTGTATATTCCACAATATTTTAAACTCTTTTTTGTTTTAAAAAAGTATGGTTAAACTATGTGGATGTAGCTATGTAATTGATGGATTATGTATTCATAATATTATTGTTTACAAAATTGTTTTATCAGAAATGGGATTAACAGATGGGATTAAATGAAGCTCAGATCATAACGATTCAAGTCAATCAATGGTTTTATAATACAACTAGCCCTTACCTTATAATAAAGCTGTGATAAGGTACTTATATAATCGTATAATTAATAGATCTGGGATATTGTCAAAACATGATTGAAAAATAATAAAGGAAAGGGAAATAGTCAAAAATAAAAAAAAAAACATGACTGCGAAAAATTAAAGTGAAAAGATGGAAACAAGATGATATTAATAATCATCCAATCAGATGTGACAAATATCTCGCATCAAATTTGTTTCCTTACTTGTTGTTAACTTACCGCGTATGCCTCCGACTGCGAATATTTATTGCACATTTGATTGGATGATTTTTAGATCATCTTCTTTTTATCTTTCCAATTCAATTTTACGTAGGTAGTCGGATCTTTTACTTTTTTTCAATTGTTTTTTTTTTGACCGAACTTCACAACACATTTTAATAAAGTGTGCGTTTCCAATTCGCTACTTCTTTTGTTTCATGTACAAAACCTTTTTCATCGTGATGTCTATAACAAAAGATTCGATTGTCAAAGCTTCGTGTTTATAATGATTGCGCCAAAATCGCGTACAGAAGATTTCCCAGAACAATAACAGGTTCATGGTAGATTTAAATATCTATTGAATAAATTAGCCTCTACACTATAAAGAAGTAGCAAATATTCACGCGTGACGATTCTGCACAATGTATGGCCTCTTCGCGTTCGTATGCAAAACGGGGCCATATCAAAATAATTTGTTATGCGAATATTTTAGTCGACTGACATGCAGTGGGTATAAATTAGATTGCACGCTATTAGTGCAGCCTTCTCGTCTGTAGGCGCGCGCGCTAGAAAATTTTAAAGATGGCATTTTGAAAATTATTATACAACACTTGTTATTATTATATAGCATTCCTTTATCTTTTATAGTCATAAATCTTACTGTCAATACCAATCTCATACCCGCTTCAATTCTGTTTTTTGTACTGTTACTGATTTCGATATCCTTTACGCATTTGGATCTAACTCCTGGTCTGTGCTCGATTTTAATCCTGGTCACGGTACCGATTTGAATGAAGCCAGGGAAATTGGTATATCAAAAAAAAAATCACTAGGTATATTACTCTCTAATAGTGTGGTTTTCTATGAATACTAGAACTTTTAGAATAATTGTAGCAGTTCAGTTCAATAATATAAACAAGCATATGAAATTGGGGACAAATACTAGTAGGTATAATAAAAACTTTCTTCATGAAAAAAACATTTAAGTCTGTTAGGTTTAGCGATGATCGGTCAAACTCTGTTTGGAATACATACCGATATAGCATACATCATCTTTGAATACAATTGATCATTTTGTGTACACTGAATCTTATATTTCATAAATTAGAAGGCAATGTGAGTCAGTCACATTTCTGAAAAATATGGGTCCTAATAAAGTACACATCCTGTATTGGTTCCGCAAATGAATTGAATTTGCCACAATACTCTAAAATAAATTACATAATAAAACCTACGCCGTAACACAAGGTCTCACTTATATGATAATGAAATATAGGATTCATGCTGAAGTACTTTTTTACTTTTGCACTTAAATCATTTTAACTTTAAAAACATTTTTTAATTTCTGTACTTATAATAACATACACGTAGGTAAAATTCAGAGCTTACATTGAAGGAGAAATGTTAGCAATACGACAATAGAAAATTTTCTGTGTTTAATTAAAGGCTTAGTTTAAAAAAATTCTGTGTTTAGAGAAAAAAAACTTAATTTAGAAGCTGCTTGTGAAAAGATATGTGTTGTATTGGTCGTTTGCAATTTAATTTAAAAAATGTTTTTTAACAATTATTAATTGCATCGAATGTATATATTTTTTTATAATTTTTCAACTAAATTACACACACGATGCAGATATTCACACATGTGAGCACGTAAACGCGGAAGTCGTCACACGACATTCGATCGCGCCACCTGACACCGCTAAGCGAACTCGATCTGCTGCTACTACGCGAACAGTAACATATTTATTTAGTGCACTCACTATTTTTTCTGTCTCCTTCAGATAATTTTTCTAACTCGAGGGTTATTAGTTATGTCTGCTTACTGCTATTTCGGCTTGCCTATTAGTTGTTTTATTTCGAGTTTCAAGAAACAACGTACATGGTCACGACTCGCTGAAAGCTTTATTATCCGATGAGAGACAAAAGAAAGTGACAAGTGACGTCAATGTTTACAGTCTCATTAATTAAAAAAAAAATTTTTGTAAATTTTTCACACTAAGACATAAAAGAAACGATTTTTGCATTATAAACAATATGTAGAGGTCGCTACCAGCAAAGGAAAAATAAAAAATGTATCTTTTATAAGTGTTACCTTTTTATTAATTTAAAAGTGATACGTTAAACAAATCAAACAAATACTATTTGAAAGAAATAAGTACCCTATGCTTAATAATGTATGTAGATTTACATGTGTTTGTGTTTTATTTACGCTGAAGTGAGGGAATTGCATGATATCAGGAGGGTGATTTCACTTTAACTAAAAATCTACGACTCTAGAATGATTATCAGTGCCACTAGGGAATTCGGGATAGGAATGAATCGGTTCACCATTTTCTCTAAATTAAAGTAAAGGTCACCTCACCTATCATATATGTGTGTGTGTGGACAGGCGCGCGCGCGCGCTCAACATGCGCGTATGCTCCGCGCGTGCGTACGCAGGTGTGGGCGTGCGAATCGGTGCCATCTAAAGCAAAGCAAATTAAAAGTATAAAATAACAAAATTCAATAGAGAAAATCAAATCAACAAATTAGTGTATCAACAATGTATTAAGTCAAAACAATGTTAAATTATAAAAATTGACGTAAATTTGTTACGTTTCAACTGGCACTGTGTCCAAAAACAAATAATCGTTTAATTATTTTAAGGTTTCTGAAGGTGATTTTAATTTCTCTTCCTTAAAGATTTCTATATCTTTTTGTACTTTTTTTAAAAAAGCTATCGTACGCATTTAAATAATCTGCCTGAAGTTTATGATTTCTCAAAACTTCCTAAGCTAGACTCCCGACAGCAGATTAGTCTCGAAATGTCATTATTGACTGAATATTGGCTTGAGTTCGTTTTATAATTCAGTATTCAGAAACCGACATTGGTGCCTATTTTCACGTAGAATATTTCCCTTGATATCTTTCACTTAACACGAGATGCACGTACCGTTCCTATATAATCAACGACTAATACAATTTAACTTTAAAAATAAGTGTCTCGCGACATCGGCAACTATTGGTACCATCATCCCAGCATCTTGTTAAACTGTTCTACGTGCGCAGCTAGCTTCCGTTCGCGGCTCCATCCGATTTTGTATAGATCGCGGCCAGTTAATTTACAACGTGGACACAAAACAGAGACAGTTCTTACTTGTCTTAATAAATATTTGAATACCGTCATTGAACGCGGGTTTTCATTTAATACATGTGAACCACTTTTGTTAAATACGCAAACTAGAAAATTATGTCCATATCGGCATACCTAACTAACAAAGGCAATAACAAATTTTAAAACCATGTACGGTCGTTTGTAGGATCAATTAAGTATGTAGTTGAGAAAAGATAAATCTATTCAAAATTAATAAGAAACATGTCAAAAGAATGTATAAGTGTAGATATTACACAAAACATTTATATTTACCATTTCTCTATGTTTTATCGCAACAGACTGGAAAGGATAATAAATCGAAAAGGATTGTTTGGAGCGTCATTTATTAACAAATAAGTCTTGTTCATCTCGTACATCGATCAAACACACTCTCAACCACGATCCTGATAGCCATCCCATGCTCAATTCTGACCTCGGCCCTGCTCTCGCGGGCACCGATGCCAATTGCCACTTTTGATTCTGAACCGGATCTTAATCTAAGTAGATTCATTGTATCGTTCTCGATCCCGTTCTTGTTCTCAATCCTGATTTCGACACTACTCCTTATTTTGATTCCAGTCACGCCTTTTGTTCGCAACGAAAACGTTCCTGAGCATCCCGACTTACACACGGTGTGAATATACTCACAATTTTATTCTTCAGTCATATAGTTCGTATAGACGAGTTTCGAACTAGTAAGTCATATATAGAAAACATCGCTTATTCGGTACGATTTATAACAAAATTTACATAATGGAATGGTTTTTATACATATAGATTTATTTGTAAATACAGATATGAGTTTTTATAGCTTTTACTTCCGAAATGCATCGAACACGTATGTAGTTTAATAGCACGGTAATCCTCAAAAGTGTTGATCATGTGACATAGATATCGGCGGCCCTCACGACGGTAGGGCCGCTAACCGCTGACGGTAGTCATTTACGGATGCCCAATAGCCACAATTGCCCTTCTGGGGAGATACCTCAGTGCTGCTGTGGATATGCCGTCTGGTCCAGGAGCTTTCTTTTTGAGCAAATGTAGTATTATTTTATGCAGCGTGGCTGGGGTTATAAATTGATCCCCTTGGGGGCGACGTGTCCATGAATTTCCGTACACGCTCCTTAAAACGTGAGTAGTGTTCTTTTTAAGGTGGGGAGATCGCCGGGGGGCTTGGGCTGAGTTATTCAGCGAGGTATTCGGCTATCAGTTGATAGTGGCCATGAACAGAGTGTTCAATGAGATACTCCGCATAGGCCACTTCTCTGAAACATGGAAAAGGTGAAGAGTTATCACGATACCGAAAGCGAAGAAGGATCCGCGTAAACCTGAGAATATTTGGCCTATCACCTTGCTCCTTCACGTGGCAAAAACGTTTGAGCGAGTCCTGCTAACCAAACTGCGCCTCTTACTATCCCCGCGACAGGAGCAATATGGGTTCTGTAGTAGTCACTCCATAACGTTGCAATCCTTAAGAGTATTGCACCACCTCGCATCCGAGAGGAATTGCGAGGGATATACGGTAGCAGTACTCTTAGACATGGAGGAGGCCTTCTACAGGATGTAACACGATGGCCTCATTCATAAGCTCCTCGACACCGCACTGCGGCCTGCACTTACAAGAGTCATCGGAAGCTTTCTCCAACGACGTAGCTTTTGCGTTGCCATCGACGACGCATTATCCGCCCCCGCCCAATACGAGTATCCTACTCGATAGCAGCTGCTTTACGGGACTCTTGTCCTGCAAGGCCAATATGCCCACTCAATTGCGCCTGAGAGGTCAGGTGGTGGAATGGAAAGGATGCATCCGGTATCTGGGCGTCCATTTTGACCGCTCACTACGCATGGTACTTCACGTGGTCCTTGTCATCCAGATGAGTTATGTTGCGCGCACAAAATTACGTCCCATTCTCACGTCATATCGGAAGTAAAGCTCTACACTTCTATAGACACCTAGTGTTTAGAGGTATTATTTTGACGACTTAAGTTGGCGAGACGCCGCTCCTGCGAAATAGTTAGCCGATCAGTAAAACTAAAAACGGGCCCGCCGGCCGGGCCGGGCCGATACGCGTGCGCCCAGCCTGTCACACTTTTCATTCTAATTTTAGTCCCACTCTCGATTTTGGTCCCGTTTTAGATTGCGCTCCCCGTTCTGCTTGTGGTTTCGATTTAGCTATCAATCACGGTTTCGATTTGAACAAAGTCGGAACAAATCTAAATGGATGAATGGCGTAGGCACGCATAGGAAACGAAAAAAAAAACGTATTCATTGAAAAAAATGTATCCCTAACCAAAATCTTATTACGATTCATTCAGCCTTTTAGATTAAGAACTTAAGGGTTATATGTATAGATTAGGTACGTCGTAGAAGAAATATTCATAACAAAATTTTATAAAAATATTGTATGTTTAGTTTCATATATTAGAATAAATAGATAAATAAAAAGTATTATATTTCTTATAATAGGATCTCATTATATATCTGCCTTTATCAAAAATAAGTTTAAAATATATTTTGCCGTTTCGGAAAGGAGCCTGAGTAAACAAACAGATAGCCATTTATCTAAATTGTACATAGTTTATCATCCGCAAAATTATATATTCTTACTGTATATCAATTTTCATCACTATAGGACAAAGTGTTAATAATTTATAAAAAAGCATACAAACAGACAGACATACAGACATAAATTTTAAAAATTAAAAATTGCCGTCAGAGACACCTAAGACGAATATTTATCATAAAATTATTTTAATATATCACAAAACTAAATGTATAGTGTCTGTATATTATACGCAGACACTATAGATTTATATATTAGTATAGATAGATTTTATTTACCGGTGTCGATTCCTTTCATAAAACCAGTACAGCCTCTATCGCTGCCTTAAACAAGCTTTTTATTAAATCGATAAATCGATAAGCTCAAAGTTTACTTTAGGGGCTGTCTGTCCTATTTTTTTGTCCTAATTTTCTGCTCCAAAATAAATATTATTTTTGGGAAAATACGATAAATTCGGTATAACGAAATTTTGAATAATAATTGTCCCAATAGTCACGATTTCTATATAGTTTTGCAATGGAAACATCAAGTTTTTGTTTCGATGGGGAAGTCCGCATAAGTTAATTATGACTTGCGTAATATTTTGCCCTTGACAAGTTATTCGTTATGTTGGTTCAAATGCTCTCGTTTGTCTGTCACAGTCGCCCACTCCAGGCATTCAAGGTTAAGTTCAGTTTGGACGTCGAGTACTTAATTGCTTAATGACCCGTTAATTGTCAGTCATTACCGCAAATTATTACTTACACTTAAATTGTCAAAGCAATTATCGTAGATCAGAATGTATACGGACGTCCACGTTAAACATTTAATAAGCATTTTATTTTGTATTCAACTTGGAAATAATTTATTTTATATAACTCAATACATACTGGGTTTATTTCTTTTTTACATCTTTCATACGATTAGTACTTATATAACACTGCTTTCCGTCCGCGACTTCGCTGTCTTGAAAGTCGAGAGAATTCTTTCGTGTGATCTGGGTTTCGATACTGATCTCGTTCTGGCTGTATATAACTCATATCTAGTACAACGTCCATTTATAAATTGCTAGACGACGTCTTAGAATAAGTCATATGAAATTCTAACTTACGCAGCCATCTAAGACATATTGGTTGTATAAAAATGATTTCTTGATAGGTTCCGTAATTTAGCTGTCAAAACCTTCCAAGTAAATATATGGACATACTCATTTCGTATTATATTCATTTTTGGATTCGTAATATTAATATGTCTATGGATATTCTAACATACCATTTAAAAAATGCGAAGATAAAACAAAATATGAAACATATTGTCGACTCCACGTACGTTTGTATTTTGTGGCGGTTAGTTTGGAATTGCATATAATGTAAACGTCTCTAATTTCTAATACATTGTAATGTCAACAATATTTGCGACAAGATGCATAATAAAGTTAATTCTGTATAGATATAGATGGATTTTATCATACATCTTTTCGCAAATATTCATATTCTCTTTCTTCTTTTTTAAAACAGCTTTACCAAAGTATCTATAATAAAAATATATCATTGAAAATATATTTATACATAATATAAAATAATATAGACAAAACTCTAATAAATGCTCAGCCAGACTATAGGCGCGAGCACGGTCAAGTTGCTAGCCGCGCCGCGCGCAGCGACGAGGTACCTACGCGTCAACTGTTCTAAGTTTGTCAGTACGACATTTCTACGGCGATGTTTTAAGCTATTTTTCTTAGAAACGGGTATTTCTATGACTATGGTTTCTTTGAAAATTTTTTTTATAAAGAGAGAAAATTATGAATATTTGTGAAAATATGTATAATAAAATCCATACATTATAATTTTTTTAAAATAACAAAATTTTAGAATCATTCCGATAGTTGTTGAGTTTTCTTTTTATACAAGAATCGTCCAGATATTTGTCGAGTTTGCTTTTTGTACACAATTACAAATGGAGTACCTATTATATTTATGATTACATATATTAACTATTACAAAATACCTATTACAAATTCTTGTGTTTGGTTAACTGGGAAAATATTGCTTTGGAATAGTAAGTATTTTCAGAATCAGTAAGACAGTTTTTTGTTTTACTTTTTGCTACTAACGAATTTTCTCTATTTATATAGCATATGTCCGTGTAACGTTACCATTGTAACAGTAATGGTTTTCAAGCCTACGGAAGGACAACATTAATATTTTATTTTTATTGGAAACACACCAAAAATGTTATGGTAAATAATTATTCATTTTCGAGAGTTAAACACGTAATGCCTATCAACCTTCACGTACGGTGTGGTTTTTAGGCGCAGGCAAGGCTCGTATCAAGAACACGGTGTAGTAACCGCGTATTTTTCAGTCCAAAAAACAGATTACTGTATCGATATAAACGCGCTCAAGCAACAGTAGAAAAGGATTTCCTTTATGACAGCAATAACAAATCAGCGTGAGCAATGTTGCCTCGACCGATGCCGTCTTATTGTTGTCGCGGACTTGAATATAAATATTATGAATATATACTTTACATATATATGCTGAGCTACTGACGCGCGACCTCTAAGCGTCCTTATCGACGCAAGCGCATGATTGTTTTCGGATAAGCTGCTGCAACTGACGACTGACAGCCGTGAGATTCGCGTTTGTGTTGCATCTTCTGAGCGTATATCTAATCCATTAGTATGTCTATTGATTGTTATGAGACTATTATGTTTATGCATAAAGAGATGTAACGGAATCGATTATGTCTCCAAAATGAAATCCGTTTTTTTAAAAGTTCTTATCGTTTACATGTAAAGAATTTATAATCCATATAAAACCTTGTATATGGTTTTTCAAATAAATGCGAGTTTCGCGTCTTTCATAAAGTCGAGTTCTAGAAAAGCGGATTTCTCTTAGAGTGCAAGGCATCGCAGGACAAAGCGCTCCCGTAAGAAGAAATTATTATTATCTTTTTCAGGTAGTATTCACGTTTACTCACTATTTATTTGTCGTTTGTAATTAGTAACTAAAATGTAAACGGTTTAACGGTTTTGTTTTTTTTTATATAAAAATATTTCAACTCTTATCACACCCCCTTTACGATTCCTTTAAAATAAAAGAAGACGAGCCATTGTGTTTATCAGTACCTAATGATTAGCTAATACATGATTTTAACATAAATAGCTTTAACGGTTTCGAATTACCATATAACATTTCAACCTTCATTTTACCCCCTTCAGAGTTAACTAAAAAATATACTTGTAATTATTTTTCCTTCTATATGTAACTAAAGTGTTAAGTTTGATATCTGTACCTTCAACTGTATCAATTTTGTAACCAACAGTATTTCCCCATTTTTACCTCTTTTGGCGTTGAATTAAAAAAAAATCTTTCTTACCGCTCTCCTACAATATTACAGCAATCTCTGTAAATTTAATTTTTTTATACCCAGCGCTTTCGATGGTGCATTGCTCGAGCAGTCAGTCAGTTAGCCAGTCACTTTCTTCTTTATATCTACATTTTATAAAACAAAGTCGTCTTCTACGTCTGTCTGCTTATCTGCTAACTCCTCCTAAACCATCCATTTTTCTTTGATGAATGATTTTTATGCAATTTTCACCGTTAGCTAGATCGTTTTTCGAGTAATGTTTATACATATAATATATTTTAATTAAGCATTTATGTAAGCAGAAAAAAACAATATATTGATACCAAATCCCCAAAAATCATTTTTTATAGCTTACATAGGCTAAAGTAATTGTATATCTCTATCTTCTACGATTTACTCACACTAACTGTCTTAGTTTTAATATTTTAATTACAAATGTTACGTCACTTGAAATGCTATTTTCTGTAATTGAGACAAATATGTTGGTAGCCCTGGTCATTAAATATATGTTATAATTTTTCAATTAGTCAAACGTACGCGCAACCGAAAAAATAATTCGCAGCCGCAACTAAATGGACGGTCGGTCGGCAGGCGCGGGCTAATTATTTCACGCACAGAAAGCTACACTACCCCAAATTAATGTGGTCTATCTTTCATTTTGTTTCTAGCATTTGTTCTTGCTTCGCATAAATTAGAACTGGGAGTTGTATCGGAAGTGAAAGCGGCGTGGGGAGCAAAACCGAGAGCCAGGACCGAAATTGGGAACAGGACCGAGTCGAAACCGAATGTCGGATCGGGTGTAGAATGGAGAGTGTGACCGGGGTCAAAATCGAGAACAGAATAAACAAACAAACAAAATTGCCGGAACCAGAATTGAAACCGGGAACGAAATTATATATGACAGCAATCTCTTTCCATATAAAAGATGAAGAGACATGTTCCATGTTCACGCGGGCGAAGCCGCGGACGGAAAGCTAGTATTTATCTAAATTAACGATTTCATCACGTTAACGTCTAAAACGCAAGCATTTTAATTGACGCAGCAAGTAATATGTTACATAGTTTTATATTTCAAGTTTGAATAATTACGTAGTTTGAATAATTACGTAGAATTAAAAACAGTATATATGATTTAAAATGTAAATAAAACAGGTCTTTTATTAATTTATAAAATATTTCGTTTCTTTAATTTACTTTATTCTCTGTTTTTAATTGTTTCGGACTACAAATTGCTTGAAATTGAATCAATCAGATTTTACCGTAACCATGCCGTGTGAAAAAGATTATAGGAGGCAGTCTTCACCCTAGTCCAATACGTGTTCATGGTTCGTGTGTTAGGTTCATGTGTGACGATTCCAGTGAACTATGTTCTATTTCATCAATTTGTGGTGATTTCCTTTATCAATAAAGTAGATGATTTGTTGTCTGTCTATTATTAAAAAAAAAACTGAGTCAACTTTTTAATGTTTGAAGAAAATTAAAACTCAAAAAAATTTCATACTTTCAAAATATGAACGCTGTTCTAAAATGTAGATATTACGATTATGATAATATGAGTTAACAAAGCACGAGTTGAATTATATTATAGATGAATTAAAACAAAAGTATATACTTATCTAAAATTGTCAGAATGAAAAACTGGGTGAAATATTACTGGTTAATTATAATTCCAGAATTATTTTATTTTCTATCTTACCCAGATAATTCGGGAATTATAATCAATCAAAATCAACAAACAATACTCGAACGCCTGTAGCGAGATATTAAAAATATCCAGATCGGGAATCCATGTGTGAAGTTTCTTTTAAGTAGCGTTCATTTTGGCAAACGGACAACTAACACTGTCTTGTGCTTAGGTATAGCAAAAGAGTTAGAATGTGAGTAACGAGGTTGTCTACGATGGTCGTTCACACCAATAGTGGCTAACAGCTCAACGCATGTAAAACTAATTATAAAAAAATCTATAGAAGCACAAGAAATTTATTAATGTATTTATTACAAAGATTAAAAATCTCATAAAGAATCTATAAAAGAAAGTGCACGAGAAACATATACAAGGAGCTTTGTGGAAGTACATTTAACATCTTAAATGCTTATGAATAGGTTTTTTAATGGCACTCGACATGAGACACAAACTTCAAGTTGCTGTCATTGATTATCTCCAAGTTTTAGATCTCGTCAACGGGCAAATCGAATTTGGGTTGTAATAATTTTTTGTGTACCTTGCGCGACA
Source organism: Eumeta japonica (assembly GCA_005406025.1). NCBI lineage: Eukaryota > Metazoa > Arthropoda > Insecta > Lepidoptera > Psychidae > Eumeta > Eumeta japonica. The sequence goes on from BGZK01000134.1 coordinate 335,041, forward strand.
AAATTTGTCAACGTTTAAGGACATGTGATTAACATTACATCAGAGTTTAGACTCCATATCATTTTATAAAAAATGAATATTGATTATTCATTCGACTGTTTAAATAATTCAAAGTATTTGCAATGGAAATTCAGCTTTCTTGTTGAACGGGGCGTATTGATAAAACGTTGACGGGTTTCGACACATGGGTATGAGATCGTCAACGTCCAGAAGGGCTTTGCTAAGTTTCTTGAGTGTAATGATGTTGTTGATAAAGATTGAAAAGTCTGCCTTACCCAAGTGGGAGCCTCGAAGAGCACCGGACGGAATATAATACATTTCTAATTCAAATCCAGCGACAGCTACCAGTTGAAGTATGTTTATTAGTATGTGTTGTACCATTTAAGTAAAATTCCGTGAATAGGTAAGCTTTTAACTTTAAATATGATCAAATGCACTTTAGTTAGGCGTTGACTTGTTTTCCTATATCAACTTCAACAGATATCTCAGACGTAAACGAAGCTAAATTTGTATCTGCTTACCGTCCCTTATTTATATGCGCATACATATATAAGAGATAGAGGGAGAGGGAGACAGAAACAAGAAATTCAAACAAATAAGAATAATAAATTGCTATATGTATTCATCTGTTAAAAAAATCTGAAAAAAATGAGTTCTCATAACACATAACATAGTCCGCAAGTATATCGTAAACCGTTTTCTACAAATTCGCAATCACCGAAGGCGCCCGCATAAATTCACCGCCGGAAGTGAATATAGTTTCCTGCACTTTGTGTGGGTTTGTTTACGGGCTGCGCGAAAAAACACAATATGTATTCTGACGTTGAAATATGTATGTTGTCAACAATATGCCGGCTCCCTCGAACGCAAATCAATAACTTCCGTTTGCGTAGGTCTCCTCTTTCATATAACTTACCTTTGCCTGTGGTTTTTAAAACAAAATTGTATGTAAAATCTTTCTATGAAACAAAGTGAACATACGATAAATACAAATATGTTATCTTTCATTTGAAATTAATGAAAATAGAAAAATGAAGTTGTAAACAGATAACTTTTTGTTTTGTCACCACGATTGCTTTCATATTTATTCATGTTGTCTATGATATGAATAACATTATTATATTAGCATAGACTACTCAAAACCGGTTTTTAATTTTTTCGAGCAAAAATATATCTTTCAACATGTATTTATATGAATTCCACCTTGAAAACATTTTGAAGGTCATAAAAATTAAAACAAAAATATATATTATATTTTTGCATTAATCATTTGAATGAAAATGCTTAACAAATACTTAACAATACATATATACATTGATATACTATTTTGTATAGCATAAACTACCTCAATGACTTGAACATGTGAAACATTAATTGATTTATCTCTAAATCGTCTGTGTCAAAGGCTATATTTTTAAGAGTTTTAATAAGTTATCTGTGAAATATTATAAAATGTTTATATATATAAACATACTATGCTAAAACGAAAATCATTTTGATATCGTCATAATAAAATAAATGCCTATATGCTTAAGGCGCATTCAGCTTTGTAACATATATGATTACAAATAACGCGAATTATTTGTGCGAGCGACGTTATAACATGTAATGCTTAATTATAATGATCTATAACCGTCAGTACCGATCTAGTATCACCGGTAATGATAATCACTGTCATCTCTTTGATATAGCATAGTCTCGTCATATTGACGTACCGGCACGGTTTTTTTTTGTTATTCAGTATTTCAAATACACAAACAATAATGCATTAACAATTCGGTTCGAAATATTGTTATATACCTAAGGATGTATTTCCAAAACAAGATAAAAGAGAATTCGCGTCGAGCTCGTTCACAGTTATATGTCCATTATAATGACGTTCTTAAGGCATTCAAACGTATAAAAATGAAAAAAAACTGTCGATTTTAATGGCCTTACGGTAAAAGTAATTCATTCAATAATATATTGCATTGCTCCATGTTTAGTAGTGATTTTTAATGCTTGCGTTGATTGTGGTGTGTTTTAGGATCTATTGAAGCAAAGTAAAGTAATTTTCCATTATTTAAATCCGGTAGTATATCTGACGCTACAAACTTTAGACCGATATCAATACTACCGACCGTCAGTAAATTTTTTTGAAAAGCTTATTTTAAATCAACTGCAGTATTTATAACATTAATTTGATGAACGTTAAACAATTAGCATTCACAAAGGGCTGTTCAACAACCGAAGCCGGTAACGAAATTATTCAGCAGATTTTGGGAGGTCTGGGAGGATTCACGGGATGTGATTAGTATTTTATGTGATTTATCCAAGGTATTTGACTGCGTTCATTATGATACATTGATCAGGAAACTGCATCATTATGGCGTCACGGGTCGATCTCTTGGACTTTTAGAGTCTTATTTAAGTAATAGAATTCAAAGGGTCGACATTAATGGTGAGAGGTTGTCAAGATCTGCAGTCAATATAGGCGTGTTACAGGATTCAGTTCTTTGATCATTTCTATTCCTAGTGTACATAAATGATCTACCACATCTTGTTAAGTTTGGTCTTGGGATTATATTGTTGATGATACCACCTAATTTTCTAAAATTGATAGGCATCAACTTCATCTCATCAGACATCATCTCTGAAATCGTTGAGTGGTTTAGTATTAATTATCTTCTGCTCAATGAGAGGAAAATAAATCTTGTATTATTTTCCCTATCTATAATAATTCTAAATTGATCAGCACATATGTAGTAGTCAAGAACCAGGTAGTAGATATTGTGGACATGATCTTATTTCTTAGTCTCACTTTAGATTCTAAGTTACGTTGGAATTCTCATATTACGAGATCAGCGAAAAGGCTTGGTTCTGCAGTCTATGCAGTCAAAAGAACTAGGCAATTTATAAATGAAAGCGTCGCGAGACTAGTTTATTTCAGTTTTTTTCATAGTCTTATGGTCTATGGAATTTTGTAATGGGGTCACGCTGCCGATACAATTTTCATTCTGCAAAAACGAGCTATTTGTGCTGTTTATGATTTGAAAACAATAACATCTCTCAGAGAATAATTTAAGGTAATTAATATCCTAACTTTAGCATCACGATACATGTACGAAAACCTGGTATATGTCAAGAGACATATAGAATCGTTGCAAAAAAAGGATGACATCCCTAATATTAACAATCAACATAAGAACGATCTTGCTGCTCATAACATCCGTCTAAGTAAAGTTAATAAATCACTTAAAGGGTTGTGTGTGCGCTTTTATAATAAGATTCCAGCTGAAATTCAAAATTTATCATTTGTTAAGTTTAAACGTTTCGTTAAAAGAAAGTTATATGGCAAGGGCTATTATATCGTATCGGAATATCTTAATAGAAAAAACCTCTCATTTATTTCATATGATTTTTAAATGTCGACTAAATTATTAATTACTGAATCCCTTGTATTGATGAGTAAAAAAAGCAAGCCTTGAATTTCTTGTCAATTCTTCTCTAGATGAATTAGCATTTGGAATGGGTAATAATGACGAAAATAATTTATTAATGACATATTTCAAGTGTAATTTTATTACCTATGAGATAAATATAATTTTGATTTGATTTGATTTGGTTAGTGGACAAACAAAATGAACATGCACAAACACGAAGCGGGAATTCATTGTATTCGCCTAGGTCTTATACAGCGAACGCTTGGTGTTAGCGATGGTACGTCTGTATTTTTGCTTATTTCATAAAGCTCGAACATGAGTACATCGCGGGTAACAATAAACTACAAATATCTCTATGTACGATAACTGTGAGAAATACATATTGAACAAGCATCTTTCATCTGTTTGTATTAAAAAAAAATCCACAATTATGCACTCAAAAGTTTGTCCACGTGCGAGCAAGCACCTTTATGCGCATCACATTACATCAGATATTCATAGAATTTTCGTGCTACAGAAGCGAGCCATTTCGGCGATTTACAAGCTGGAACCTCGTATCTCTCCTTGTATATATACAATTTCCTGTAACTAGACATAAGTTTAAGAAAATAGGAATCTCAACTTTGGCATCTCAATTTATATATGAAAATTTTACGTGTAAGAAAAAATCTAGAAATGCTTAAGAGAAATTGTCATCTATGTAAACTCTGCACTAAAATAAAATAAAGTGTCTTATATTATATTAGTCGTCTACACAAAGACATGAATTCATGAATAAGGTGGTGTAGATATACAAGATTTATTGAATAATTTTAAGTTAATATTATTAAACAATGACTCACTTTCGAAAGGATATTATATAATTGGCAAAAATTTAGAAAACGAATATTCATTGACACAACTAGTGCGGCCATACAGAGTTATTTTTTTCCCGTTATAATTGTATATTTGGTTATACTTGCTTATACTATACGTATCTGCAGCGTCTGTCTGTATATTCAATTTTTTTTTGAAACATTTCGTGATATAATATTCGTTTTATGACTAACTAACCCCCATTCTACCATTCTTAAAATTTATGTCTGTCTGTCTGCATGTCCTTTTGTAACTCAAGAACCACTTAACTGATCGTGATGAAAATTGGTGTACTGTAATAACATGTGGTTGCGTTCACGGTAACGCTTATGTGTGTCTGTTTATAACTTAAGAACGGTTTGACTAATTGCAATGAAAATTGGTGTGGAGGGTAAGACATGTTATTGCACAAATGATAGGATACTGTTATCTGTTTGTCTGTATCTCGGTTTGTCTGTATCTTCTTTTGTAACTTAAAATGGTTTCACCGATCGTAAAGAAAACTGGTATACAACAAGAACATGTGATTACCCAAATTATAGGCTACTGTCCGTCACTTTATCTGTCTGTCTGTTTGCACTTTCTTTTATAACTTAAAAAGATTTCACCGATCTTGATGAAAATTAGTTCACTCTCAAAACATTTGAATGAGCGAATAATAAAACACTCTTTGCCGGTCTGTGTAAATGTTTTTTGTAACTTAAGAATGGCTTGACTGATCTTGATAAAATTGAATAAAGTTAAAACATGTGATTGCGCAAATTATTGGCTCCTCTTTGTCTGTCGGTCTTTACAACTTAAGAACCGTTTCGCCGAATGTGATGAAAATTGGTGTTCAATCAAAACATGTGATTGTGCAAACAATAAGCTACTGTTTGTTTGTTTGTTTTGTATGCATGTTCTTTTATAATTTGAGAATAATTTTATAGAGCTTGATGAAAATTTGTTCACAGTAAGAGCAAATGATAGGTAGGCTACTAGCTGTTTGCCTGTATGCACAAAATTTATTTTGATAGTGGAGTTTTCCCCGGTTTGTCCGAATTTGTTCTGTGACCGGCAACTAAATCGAAATTGCAAACGGGACGAAAAGCACGATCGCGAGTCGAAACAGGGAGGGTTCAAAATCGAAAACTGGAATCGGAATAAGTAAAAATGAGAATTGGGAGTGAACCAGGATCGAAAGTGGGATGAGCGAAAGTGGGAAGAAAGTAGACCGGTTGGACTCGAGAACTGGATGGCGTTCAGAATCATCATTAATTATCATAATCGGTCGATACATAAGATAATTCATCGTCTACGCGGGCAATACTGTGCGCGGAAATTAATTTATGATAAAAATTTGAAAATAGTGACTCTCCAATTTTTTTTTCGTCCTTTGTCAGGGAAAACTGCCTCCCGACGAGTGGTAAAGTGATAAATTCATAAAATATTATTACGTAATTCAGTGTGGCCTATGCGACAAAAATAATTTTATTAAAAAAAATGGATTTGAACACTTATATTCCTATAATTACATAGTTCTCAGTGCAGTATTATAGTAATATATGTGTGACTTTTTTCGTTACTTGTAATATTAATTTGTTACATCTAATGTAGATATGAACTAATGACGTGTCACCTGACTCAGTTCAGTACACTAATACAATTTCAGAATGGGAATCAATTTAAAATTATTATATACTGATTGCCAATAATACAGGTATACAAAGAGCTTCTATCAATTTACAATGTTTGAGATAAAGAGCATGGTGTAAGCAAACGTGCAGTAACATGGAACATGCAACCCGCCGCTGACTCTCGAATCTGTTCTTCCACGACATATCCTCATCCAACGCATTGACTATTGATTGGAGAAGATTGACAGATATCTAACACCTGAGAAAGTGTCAGTTTTCTATATATCTTAAGCGCCAATTTGTTAGTTACAATTTCCGAAACCAGAATAACTTTTAAATTAAATAATTCCATTGTTTTCAAAATACAATCAACTTTTTTTCCGTAAATAAACCACGTTGTATGCTCTGAATTTCATTAAAATTCGTTTGTTTGATATAGAGACATCGTTATGGAGAATAAACGTTCAGAAGAGTTTATTTATAGTATTCAAAAAGGTGTAAAACCTTTTTTAATACTTCACTTTAAATTTTTTAAATAATTGCATTTAAAAACTAGCTGTTAGAGTGCAAATTATAGTATCGAATTTAAACTGACGAGTATGGTTTAAAGTAGTATATAAATTGTGTTTTAATGGTTTTTGATGCCGGTAGTTGACCCACAGTTTAAAATGTGTGTGCGCCGATTTCGTTCGTTGTTTTTCGTTCCCCACTTCACCGCACGCCCTATTTAGATTTAGAACTAACATAAATACCTTAAAAAGCGAATCGAATTTTACATTACTCTAAAAATATAAACGATTAGATGAGACTTATTATATTTATCCTCATTGTCGGTGTACTTATTTATATACAGAAATGAAAAGAATAATGAAAGTATTCCATCTTATAAAATGTCCCAGAAAAATCCAACTTATTATTCCATAATGTCAGCTATTCGTCTCTTTCAATGTTAGTAATCAATCGTTGCTCCTTCAAATAAAATAATTCTCTACCTATCTACTATCATCATCTATTTGCCATATTATAAGTAATTAAAATATTGAATTAATTATTGTTTGCGTTTCACCTAAATACGAAACACATGTAATTTATAAAAATAACTTAAGCCGCGTTTGTATACCGTAGTCTCGTAAAGATGAAACGCAAACACGTACACTTTGTGAGGAGCTACGCATTGATTTCACCTTTATCAAGTTAACTTCATTTCGATCATAAAACTGTTTTTTTTTATATTTATTATTATATTTACTTTGGCTACGTCTAACGTTAAATTACGTTGTTGTTGTGTCAGATTTCAATTTCAGATCAAGGAGCTCGGACTTAAGCCATCCGTGCTGGCCCGATACGGTCTGAAGGCATCTATCGACCTAACAACCGTAGTTTCCAATGAAACGACAAGGCGCGGGTGCGACTTACCGTGCTCTCCGAGGCACAAGACGCGACGTGCTTTAATTTGACTTAAATTAAAAACCCATCGCCCGCGGTTAAGCAAACACGGCATCTTTCAGAGACGATGCTCTTTACCTCTTAGGGACCACCGCTCTTGTAATAAATTAAACTACGTAATGTTTTTCATTCTCTGCCCGAACACTAGAATAGTTTTTTTTGAGATGTATCTTTTTATATATCTATTAGTTATCCTAAGATCTATCTCATATAGATACTTGCTAGCTATATACACACATACACACACACACACACACACACATATACAGATATAAGATATATATATAAACACATATTTTTATTAGATATATATACACATATGCACTAAGAAAACGTGTTCTTTCATCTGCTGTCTTTCGAGCTGTTAAACGTAAATGAAAATAGATTCAGCACTACCATCCTAGATATAATAAGTATGTACATAACAAACAATCAGACGCATGCACGTTTAAATTGAGAGTTAATTTGTTCCAGTGCAAATGTCACGCGCGTAAATCGTATTAATACAATTCAAGCTACGTGTTTCATGCATGACAAATTATGCACGTCGATTTTCTTCATTTAGTGTCGAGCATGTCCGTCTCGGTCCGCAGGCTCCTCTCGTTGTCTTCATTCCGAAACAGCCCGTCGGGACGCGACGTCTCGTGTATTTGTTTTCTTGTCAACTTTTTTGTATCCGTGCGTCGTTCATCTCGGAGATAAAACAAAATTGGCGTTTCGTACAGAACGAATTCGGCGAAACGTGTGACGTCGGCGAGGTTGTTTTTGTCCGCAATTTTTTTTTTATTTGCTAAAAACCCTATCGTAACGAACGTGCTCGCCCGCGCGGACCAAAAAATAATACCATGAATAACGAATTAACGGGCTCGTCGTTTTCCACTTCGGCGCGCGACGACCGCGGCCCTGTGCCACGCCGACGCGCCAATGTGAAATCCCGAAAAGGGCACCTTTTGTTTTAATTCCGGCCAGATCGCAATGTGGAAGTGTACCGAGTGCCAGGAGGGGTGAATCGATATCTGCGGAAGCTTAATTTATATAAAAAGTCGTTCCAGAACTCCCATCGTCTACGTCGCTTACTCCGGCACCGGCTGTTTCACGGAGACAGACGAGTAAACCTTCGTTCTTTAGTTGAAGTCGTTTCTTCTCACGTATATTTCCATTGCATTGTTTGGATTCCGTAATTCCAATTGAAGAAAACGCAACCCTTATAAGATCGCTCATATGTCTGTCTATTTGTCTGTTACAATCAAGTACCTTCGCATCTACTACACCGATTAAGTCATGAAGTTGGTACACATATGAATTTCTGTGACCTAAACACAGGCGTGTAAAGTAAATAAATGAATTTTGAATATGGGGGTTACTTTAAGGAGGTATGTTAAAAAAAGTTTTTCCAACACTAACATGCTACATATCAAATCAAAGGGTTTGTTGTGAGGGTCTAAAATATGCATTTTTTTATTTTCTAATTGTAAAATAATTTTACCGAAGAAAATAGATTGATTAACGTAATTGTTTAAAAAGCTTAACCATTTACCCTTATCTCCGAAACTACTAAGTTAAAATTTTGAAAAAATTACAGGAAGTACTTTTTCACTGATAGTTTACAGAAAACCTATAAAAAGTGTATAGCCTTAAAATAGCATGATAAATCTCTCATTATTGTGCGTACAATTTTATGTATGCATTTATTTTAGCAACCACTAACATATTTGGTCAGATATAAAAAAATAATATAGGGCGTGGAATCCCTCCGCGCGGAAGAAGTGAAACTTCGTAATGTGGAAATGAAAATAGGAAGGGGTAGAAATTGCGTTTTTGTCGCACGTCACAATTGCGAAAAACAATTGCGAGACGAAATCTACCGACTCACTCTCTTTCTCTCTCCTACTTCCTACCTTTGTATATCTTTCTTTCTCTCTCCTTCTTGCTTTGGAATATTGGACGCTACTCGTTGCTGGCCTGTAACAGGTATATTTCGCGCATGCGTTCGAGTGCCACGCATTCATTCTCGCTCTGTCTCTTTCTATTCCCCCTTCCCAGGGGCGTTGAACGTTTAACGCAACAGTGCTTTCATACCCCCTCCATGGTAGCGTTAAACGTTTAACGCTACCTTGTTGGAAGTTGCATTAGAAGTTTCACTTCAAAAAACGCATGGTAGATAACATATTCGTCATATGAAATTCTTTCGGTGAGTGTTCAACTCGCACTTGTCCGGTTTTTCGTTCGATGACCGAGTGATCCGGTTCATCCCGCTATACACGTTCGTTCTACTGATGGTATGAGGTATTCAACATGTGATATAAAAAGATTCGTATACGTCGGTGAAGAGGTTGTAGTTCATTTCAAAAAATATCTAAGCACAAGCCGGCCGTAACAGTATGGGCCGATGAGTAAATAAAAACGCACAGATTGTATTTTTTTATGTTAAAAAGACATTAAAAGGTCATTGGGACAGTGCTTTAGGTTCAAAATAGTGTAATCAATTAATACGAGATAATTTGGTCACGACTAATAATGATCAAATTTGTTAAAGCGAAATAATGTTTATCATTAAAGAGTAAGGTTCTAATCAAATTTTAATTTTCAATTTATGTTATGATATTACGACAAAATCGAGATGCGGTCAACTAATAGTACTGAATAAATTTTTTATTCCATTTTTTGCGTTCTGCGTAGGTACACCCAGCGACCTTACTCTTGCGAACGGCTTGTAATTAGATTTCTATTTATTTATAGCCACTAGATTTATGTGTAAAAGTTTATTTTTTGAATTAATTTCGTATAATATACTACATTAAATAAAAAATATTTTTTTCTTGTTAATTAGAGATAAAATAATTTTAGATATAAATTCTGTACAAGTTTGCAATTCCCCATTTTATTCCCTTTGGGCAAGAAATTCGTACAATTCTAAATAGATGTTTCTCTGTTCGAAAAAAAAAAGCCCAAGTAACATTTTCATATTTGTAACTTCACTTCGTAACTTTTTTATGGAACTAACGATAGTTCCATAAAAAATTACATCTCCCGTTTCACTCTCCTAGGTGTGGAATTTCCAAAATTATCCTTATTATAACAGTAATCGCTGCTGCCATAAATTATAATCCATAGTATCGGTTTATAATAATACCAAATTTAATTCACATCCATCCAAGAGCTTCAACATAATTCGCAGCCAAAATACATGCAGACAAACAAAAATAAAAGGATTCTGCTGATTTGATTTCCACATAAATAATAATGTTTTCTCCAATTGAAATTAATAAAATATACTTAATGAATAAATTTCAATTTATGGTAGGTATAGATTAAAATAACTTAATTATAATAGGTATGTATATCTTCGATTTTATTGTTTGATTCAAAAAAACGTTTGTCTTCACACATAATACCTACTATTGTGAATTTATACTCAAGAACATGAGCCGCTTTGGAGGCAACTGGATTCCCAAATTAATGAAATAAATGGTCTAGAACGTATGGCGTTAAAATAGCCCTAACTTATTGCTTGTGATATAGCTACCTAAATTTATAGCCCACGAATTTACTATTACCGTGCTAATAAAATTGCAATAAAAGATCTATAAATCCGTAAGATTTATATTTATTATGTCTAACCTATCCCTGTCACGGAGCGACTCGAATGATGTCTTTGACTGGAAGAAATATGATTTCATCTGAAGGAATGTACTCCATCAGAATAGAAAATGAGCTTAAAAGAATTCGCCGATAAATTTCTGTCGGAGAACACCAGCCGCGACCGAGGAACGAATAAATCTTCGAAACTAGTCTGAAAGTACAAAGTTAAACACTAAAAAGTATATCCTTTAACTCTGGCAGATGTACAACTATTTCTGTGGGAGACGTCCCCCTCGTACGACGATATCAAATATTAAATCCTCTTTGTTAGAAATTGCCAGCAACTACGTTGCTTTCGCAATCTCTCGGCGGTGACCATTGCGGGTTGACACTTCGTTTGTGATCGGCACGCCATTGACCGCTTCCCCGGTACTAATTTTCCTTTACTTTATTTTCTTTGGTCTCGCGTTTGCCGGTAGTTCTCGCTGCAGATTCTTCGCGTTCGTACGTTACTCTATACCATATGGATATCTATATTCACATGCATGACCTGCATGACGTCATGACAAACAAAAATAACGGTTGATTTAATCTACATTGGCGTTTGAGCTTATTAAATTCCCTTTTTGTCGAGAATTTAATTTACAAAAGAGTGACGCCAATTTATGCGGGATAGACGTCGCGTCAGCGTCTTCGCTCTTTGCTTTAATTTATGGCCGTAGCGGATTCGAAATCTACAGCAGGGAAAAGGGAATTTCGGGATCGACAAAAGGTAGCGAGTAATTGCCAATAGTCGGAAGCTTGGCAGAAGTTGAGATATTGTTGAGTTAAATTATAGAGTATTAAAGCCATTCTATGGTCATCTTAGCTACGCCACAAAATTGGGCCGACCGGTGATATATCACACCATCACAGAATACAGATGTGAAGTAACAACTTCAGCTGTTGTCATTCTTCCAGTGAGTGAGAGTTCCGGTCACCCACTCTCCTCTCTATCGTACTACTCCCCCTCCATCAGTCCCTGCTGTAACAGATATTCGAACCGACTTGTACTCTTACGCATTTGTGACCCTTTTGGGATTGCGGGTCTGCATAATATACAAGCGGCGATCATCGAAACTCTTTCGTGGCTTGCAAGATCGTTCGCCTCTTGATAATGCTATAAATAAAAAACAGTGGCACTCGGGAGTGCCGACAGAAGTGAAAACTTGAACAATCACGTGTGTATTTTTTGAATCGTCAGGAAATATTTTATTGTGCAGGATATACTTTTAAATGAAGTGTTTTTTAAATTCATTGTTATGAACTACTACTACAAAACATACATTACAATTTTCATTTAATGCGGTATTGTACATGAAAAATAATGCATATTATTTTACATACAAAAATTGCTTAAAACGTAAATTTACAAATACAATACGAGAAGTTCCGACATGAATATATATCTATGTTGTACATATATACACAATATATGTTTATATTATATATAGTTATATTACCAATGTATTTCAACCCAGATTCAACTCTCGTGTAAAGTCGTGTAAACGTGGTCAATATATGTAGATACTTATATACAGAGGCGTCGATTATAGGTGATTATAGGCGTCGGTAATAGTATAATAGTGACGTGAGTTCAATGGTTTTTTTCCCCATCTCAAAAATGCCTAACGCGCCTAAAGAAGTTTTTCACTTCAAAAATATTTTTTAAAGCGACATCTAGCATACGAAGGCCGTTTTATTAACGTGGGCCGTAATAAGAATAAATCTCAATATTATTATAAAACTCGGAACAGATTTTGATTTTTACAACGTTCAGTATGTTTCGGAACATTATTTGGTAGTGGCCAGCAAGCTCGCACGTGAGACAAGACACGTACTCCAAGCAAGACATTAGTTATTTTTTGATTAAATTATGCAGATAAAACTAACACCATTGTTTTTACTGGTGACAGTCAACATCGTGATGAAATTAGCATAAAACAGATTTTCAAGAGTTATCAAAATGTTAAACATATATACTAGGTTTTAAGTCAGATAGAGCTAAAGCTAAAAAATATGCTATGCTTAGAACGGATCAGTGCATTGCCCTAATACTATTTGCCCTAGTTCTATGTACTGTCAAAGCACGAGTGCTTAAGGTGAGGTAGTGGTAAGCTTTTAATATGGCGTGGCGTAGTGGCCCGCGTTTGCTTATTTTTAAAGGTCGTACGTGATAAAACAGTCTTTTTTCGATTAAGTAAAACCTGGCACTAATCTCAAAAAAAAAAATCAACAAACATTTTGAAGTGTTTGTTTAGATTAATCTACGTGGAAAATTTACAGTCTTAAATCGAGTCTCGACAACAAGTGCGACACGGTCTTAAACGACACACTATGTACGTTCAATTCCTTGATGTCACATTATCATCAAAAACTTATACCCCAAAATAGATATTTATTTTTAGCTAAATCACTTAAGTTCTTTAAAGCTCAGTCAACGCGATTCTAAAATAGTAACTCGTACTTGTAAACACTACAGACATTGTATGTCTGGTGCGATATTGAAATTAGAGCCAACGACCATCGAGATCCTAACACTCCCCTTGCTTATTCCTTTGCGTTAGCCGAACATCATAATATTTGCGGATGTAAGTGAAAGAGACGATTAAGACCGCGTACATTTTATGTGATCGCGTGCGGCTCGAACTAGGAAGCGTGCAATCTATTTAATCGCTCTTATTTATGTTTCACGCACCGAAACTAGGGAAATTTCGAAGCAGATCTAAGAACTGACGTATGTTTCAGTTAACAAACATCGCGTCATGTTAAAGATAATTAATAAACATCGCGTTACTTCAACGGTGATTAACAAATATCGTGTCACGTTAAAGACAAAATTAATTCATTTTATCAAACTAACTGGAATTTAAATATTTTTTTTATTCAAAATAATGTAAGAGATGTAAAAATTCTGGAAAACTCTTAATTTTTGTTTTCAATAATGAGATTTAATATAATAATACTCTAGTTTCTATAAAAAAAAAAGAGAAAACCTATTAGAAAACTTACAGAAAACCTATAGTACAATAGAATTTCAAAGATTCCAAGTAGAATAATTTGATTCTTTCTAGGAATATTCGGATTCGTGATTTTCATATTTTAGTTTTATATAAACACTGCCCGCTGCTCCACCCGCGTAAATATTAATAGATGAAAAAATTCTTAACTTCCCGCTTTGAAAATCAAAGATTTTTCTTATACAAAAATACTTTTAACTCGGAAAACTGGAAAATTCATTTATCAGTATCCATTCCATACATAGCAAGAAATTTTAGGGTTTTTAACAAGTCAATCAAATAGTAATTTCTAAATTTTGCAAATATTTTTTTCAAAATTGAAGACCAAAAAAATATATAAACACATTTCAAGCTCGAAGTATATTTTCGAGCGTTTTGAGCTCGAAAATAGGGAAATATTTCACGGCTGGCCTACAAAGTCAATCGCGATTCAATTTCTTTTGGATAGGATTTGCGTAGGATATGTTCATAATGATCGTCTACGTCTCGAGTAGCCGCGCCACATTTCAAGTTAGTACTTATAGTTTCAGAGAGCTCGTGATGGGTCAGACAATCAGTGGTATTTCATCAATACATTGCACAATAATTAATAGTGATTATAACCTTACTGAACCATGCACTATTTGGATACTCATAATCCAAATAGCACACTAAAATAGTCCAGTGCTCCGACGTCCGTACAAAAATCTTCATACCCCCTTGCGTGCGTCCGTCGCTCTAACCATGTTTACGTAATATGTCACGATCTCCTGATGCGATAAAGCAAATGTTGCATTTCCACGTAGTAGGCAATATAAATATTATTTTTCGAACATCCGTCAAGTGAAGCAATGAAATACAAATTTTGCCGTCTATTTTTACAATCTCATATTAATTGCTTACATACAATTTCGGGTTATTTATATTTGACTGAGCGGTTCGATTTGCGTCTTAAATCAGATGAAAAAGCGCTTTATCCGGCAATATATATTTTTTAAGGGAACGCATGTTTCTACTCTATGAAAAAAAAATTGGAATCATTTTGATGAATATTTAGTTTCCTGTTTATAATTTGGGAACTCGATGAACACCGTTACGTAAACCATTCAACGAATACGAAAGTTGCGGCGAGAAAGTACCTTTTTTATCTTTTTTCACATTTAACAGTAAAGTACTCCTGTTTAGGGCGAAAAGAGCATTTCTCTTCGGCGAACTTACGGTCTCGGTAAAAGGAACATAAATTCAACCTTTTTTTATGTTCGGTTACATTTATTTCCATCCTACGAAATGAGGGAAAACCTTCACTCTTTACAAGGATCGCTGCGGGCTCAGTGCATATATCTGATATATCGTCGACAATAAACCATAAATAATAAAGACTTTGGAACTGTATGAACGTCACTGACATTTTTTCCGCTTCCATTATTTTCTGTTGCCGGTTCTATCTACTACGATACCTCCTATTGCGGTTGGATGATTTAGAGTCATCCATTAAAATAAAAATATAATATATTTTTACATTATCATAAAAAACAATATTGTACAGATTTTGATGATGTTCTCATTTGAAAATGGAAGCCAATTTATCTAAGTCGATTAAATAATTAACTACTGACAACACGAAATCAGTTCATACACATATAATAATAAATGCAAAAATATTTTTGTTTCAATGTTTGAACTTATTTCATTCGTACTCGGACCGTTGAATCAAATTTTTGATGGAAGATTGTGTTCTGGATACAATTTATACATAAAAACACATTGGGTGCATACAAGAAAAATGAACAATTCTAAATTTTAATTTACGCTCAATGAAGCGGCCAGAAAACGATATATGCATTCAAGTAGTTTGCCGTATAAAATTATATAGATACATATTTAATAACTATGTTTAGTTTATCTAGATGAGTTCTTATCTATTTCGGTTTCATTTAATTTCAGATTTCTACATCCGCATCAAAAACCATTTATTTCGGCTACTTCACGACAACGGATTATAAAAGAAAATACTACGATAAATAAAAAAAATTAGGGGTTTTAATAATAACAGACTGGGCTCATACTAAACAGGTCATTTGCAATCGCATTATAATCTAATAGAATAATATGGTTTTCAAAAGCTGGTATACGTTCTTCTTACGTCCTTTACAGAATACAAAAACTTAAATATGCGCTTACAATTAATTTAAAAATTGTTTATATCTATTAGAAAACCGCTATCTTTTCATGTACGATATCTTTGGAACAGGTGGTTTGATTGTGAGCTGCTTTGTAGCATCCGAAGTAATTTTTTGAAACAAACAGATGACCGAGCACTTTGGAAAAAAAAAACATTTTTGAAAAAACCCTTTTTTCGAACTTTTCTTTAACCCAGAACAAACAAATAATTTTGAGGCAATTTGCGATGATCCATGTTGTATTTTAAAAAGAATAAGTTGTTAAATTTTTGAATTTGTCTTTAGAGTACTTTAAAAAGTATTCTAAAAAACACTTTTTGAAAAATTTTCCACCAACAATATTTTTTGAATAAACGAAACGATATAGATGAATTTAACAACCATCGACGCTGTTATTTAAGAATGACTATCAAATAGATTTTAGAATATATCTGTAGAACAATGTGCAAAATATAAGTAGTACAACAATACTTTTAAAAAAATTTCCTACGAAAATTTCTCTTGAACAAAGCAACCGATTTTTATGCAGTTTACGCAATCAATGCAACTGTTTGGGAAAAAGAGTGGATTAGATTTTGCTATCGATCATTAGAGCAGACTAAAAGTTATTAAAAAAAAAAATCCTTTTTCTGAAACTTTATTATTAAAATTCCGCAAAACTTACGAGGGGAAACTAGTAGAACATTCCAAATCTAAGTTGAGTGGAATCCTTTCGATCCTAACTGCGTTACGATCGGTTAATTTGTTCAAAAGTTATGAGAGATTTACATACACACACGCGCACGAAGACATGCACACACTCACGCACGCATACACGCATGCATACAAGCATGCATGCACGCACACATGCAGAGAGATAGAGAGAGAGAGAGAGACATTAATCGGAAAATGGTCGAAATAGGTTCCTCGAACCTTAAAACTTGACGATCTGGCTTAAACTCGATTTATCGAAAATCAAGGTGAAAATAGTAACTAACCAAATTTATGAATTTTTCTCAATTTTCATAGCAGAAATTTAATACCGTAGAAAATATTTAACACTATTGTGTCTAGCCGCGTATTGGTAAGTAATAATTGTTCCTAAATAAATCACCTTTCCACGCATGCTCCGTTTATTGCACGTACAGTTTCATTCCCGATACAACGATCAATTAACAGTTGGAATCCGTATATAGAGCGTCTGCGCGCGAAATTGGTTTTCATTGAAATAGATATGTTTGCGTCATGGCTTCGTCGCGCCTCGTTTTCCGATGCGGCGGCGGGCTGAGCATCGATTACCCTTTAATTAACGTTTCGTTATTTATTGACCTCCGTCGTAGGTATGTCTAGGTTTCAGAAATTGTTAGTATCTCTACTTCTTTTGTATTTTACCGTTATAAATATATTATATTCTAGCTTTCCGCCAGCGGGTTTGTCCGCGTGGACATGGAATGTGTTCCTTCATGTTTTATATGGAAAGGCTTTACTGTCAATCCCAATCGCGTCTCGCTTTCATTTTTCGTTCCGATTCTGTTTTTAACTTCGATTCCGGTCACGCTTTTGACACTGATTCCGGTCCGATGGTTTTGACCCCGGCCCCTTTCTTGATTTCGTTTCTGTTCTGATCCTTGATATTGTTCCCCGTCCCGCTGTTAATTTCGATACTGCTCATGGTTCCAATGTGTACGAAGCCAAGACAAATGCTTGTTTAATACGAGCAAACATTAGTCTAATGTAGTGTAGCTTTCTATTAGTGAAAGAATTTTATATATTATACAACCAAGGTCATTGTAATAAGGTCTATGCTCTACTGCAAGCTAAGTTCTATCTATCCGTAAGAATCACATTAAAATCTGTTCAGTAATTAGAAATGTGCGTGAACATACAAACAGACAAACAAAAAATATAGTTGTTTTATTTTATTTGACCTTTCTCTTGTCATCCCCTATCCATTTTTCATACATACCTTCAATGTAGAGACACATCGGGTTCTACTGTTTTATTTAATATATATACAATATTTCGAAAAGTAACATATCTTATTTTTCTTAGTTGAAGTCCTTTACTTTTATTATTAACTTAAAGAACTAGTTCTAATGTAGTCTATGAAGAGTAGGAAGGGAGTATAATTAAATGCGCATTAGACGATTGTCTTAAAATAAGCGTACAACTTTCTACTGTACAAAAAATGTATATTGATTGTGTTCACTTAATATATTTACTACTATTAACCGTTTGATTGTTTTGGCGCTAAAAGACTTCTAATAAAATGTAAATGCCAACAGAAGAGGTTTATAAGGAGAATATGTAAATTGCCTGATTTTGGACCAGCGTATATTGGCCCCAGTGTGTACTGAATGCAGTGCATCGACTGCCAATGCATCAATCATTCTATCTCTGTGTAATACATAACGTAAATTAGTGGTCTAAAATTATTATATATCAATCAAGAGATTTTATTAATCTTACGCCAAAAATAAATTTTGAAACGTTTTGTTTTGATAATGGCAAATAATGCCATTATCAAAACAAAACATTAATTACCACATCAAATGGAATGGAAATACAACAATCATGATCATCATATTCAGAAATAATTACTGTACGCGCCCGGATGTAGGGGGAAATTTTGTCAATTTGCGAGGGTTACGTTTTTCACGTCGAGATGTCACAACTAGAACGCGTAAGCTAAAGATCTTTTAGTGAGTCTCCGAAAATTCACTCAGTTCACTCCCGCTAATAACAGTTTATTACAATTGCTTTTTGCTGCTTTAAGCCGCGTTTAATTTGTTTTTTAACAATTCAAACAATCGCGCGCGCGCATCTGTCACTTTGGACAAGGATGTCCAAAGACAAGGCAGTTGACACATACGTCAAAGTCTGACGTCGCACCTCCCGCACTCGGTCTGTCCCGCAAACAAGTCTGTTTTCTATGTCACAAAGAATAGACTACAAACTTTGGGATGAAATGACGTAAACAATTACGATAACAAATTTTGAAATTCGTTAAGTAGGCCGTCATTTCATTTTATTTTTGAAATAATATACAGTATATATGTACAACAAATACAAAATCACTGTACATTGATAATGAGGGCCTAACAGTACAAAATATAACGCATAACAGAATATGTGAGTAGTAACATAAAAAAGTGCCTTTTTTACATTTCTCTGTATACGCGGACAGACTGCAACGAGAGGGGTTTTGAATAAAAAACGTCGTTTCGATTCCGTTTTAATCTTCATCGAATCGTGCGACTTTAAGGCGAGTCACGTCTCGACTTGCTTAGTAATAAGCCGAGCTGTCTACTTCTTTTTTAATTAAAACTTAAGCGAGTGCTAATCGGAACGTGCCCCCGTAAACAATTAGCCGCCGCGAGTCGGGAGCTGTTAGCCGGCGATAGCGTATAAGCGGAACAGTTCTGACAGGTTATCCGGCGCGCGCGCGCCGTCGCTTGGATATATGCGACCCGCGCTCGCGCGTCGAACGGGAGACGGTGGCGAGCGGCGCCGTTAATTAAGTGGGCACGTAGGCGAGTGTCGGTTTCGAGTTTCAGCCTGCGGTCGCCGGCCGGGGCGCCGCCGGGCCCCCGCCGCCCGTCCCCCGGCCCGTGACCGTCGGTCGAATCGTATTACGTAACGGTACATAGGTACAGCGCCCTCGTAAAAAAAAAAAAACGAGGCATACCAACATTATCAGCGCCTATTCTGTTCCGTAGACATTATCGATGTAATCGTTCATAGATAGTGTATGTAATAGCGCTGAATGTCAGTTTATTGCCACGCCGCCGCAGCGCCGAGCTCCCTTCTCCCTTCGTCTGCCTCGTGGATAGTAACACGATATAGGGATTAGTACATTACTCGTGTAAAGAATACTTTTGTAAGTGTATTAGTTTTTTATCATCGTATGGTAGGTTAACATCGAGATACATAAAGATTTGAAAAACAAATAATTGATGTCACTTAAATTAATTTTGTGAAGTATATTATGTCTGGCTTTTATAAATAAGTATTAAACTGTATTCTGTAAAAGAGCTTAAATTTTCAAAACTCCCAAGCCAAAAATTCTATTGCTAGGTATGAATATTCTAGTTAGTGAGGTATTATTTCTTGGAAATTCATGATTGGACGCTTGCCTGTAAAATGCAGTAACATGCAGCATGCCATCCATTGCTGATCGACAAATTTGCTGTTCCACTACGAATTGATTCAAGAAAATTGACAATTATAAAACACTTAAAGAAGTGTCGAAAATATTGAGGTAACTTCTTTAGGCGCACTGAGCACTTTATTTTGTGGATATTGAATGAAACTGAGTTATCACGCTCGGCTATGTAACGCTGGTTCGCGTAAAGGCTTTAGTCGACTAAGGAAGCGAAACAAATATAGTCGACACCGTCACTGCTATGTTCGTTTGGCGAGCGTTGCTTATGAGACCATAACGCATCAGCCGCATTCAGTATCGACATAAACATAGTATATGTTATGCCAATGCCCCAGAGAGGTAGTAGGGTAGGGTAAGAAATCAATAAGGCATGAGGATGAGGGGAAGGGAGTATAGGCCTCGGGGCTGTATAGTCACCTACATGGTGACAGGAAACTTGAAAACAACTCTTCCAGCTCGAACTCTTGACACATCAGTTATTGGTGGTCTGGAGTTGTTCACTAAATTGATTTGATTAAGGATCAAGTTTTAAGCACCCGAAACTGACGAGATTGCATGAAACGATTGTTGGTCATAAGTGGAGAATAAGAGGTGTATGCATTTATCTCTACCTATTTATCTGGGAAGCAGGCGTGGAGTGATACATAAATAAAAATATACAGCCTCCTAAATTGGTAGGACGTCCTAGAAACATGAAAATAATGAAAATATTACCTACCCTCTGGTCGGGAGAAAAGTTTGCAGAGTCGGAACAGATACAATAAATAAGAAAGTAACATGAGGAGGGTAAGGGTCGGCTCGTGTGTGGGGGTCGCTTTACCTTTGCGGCGATGGACAAGTAAATTTTTACTACTTTGGACGGTTGTTGTTTTATACTCGTTTGCTCGACTCGAGCATAAATGAGAATTAAATTTAACACCGATTCTCATTGTCAAGGTTTGAACCCCTTCTGAATGAGGATCAATATAGAAGTAAAATCTTTTCTAATGTTCGGGTACTCATCACATCGTGGAAGTGAATTTGATGGCGTGTGAACGATCTCAGAAGAAATACAGCCCTTTTCTTTATCCGGAACGGACGATGCCGAAGAGAAAGGCAACCGTAGCACCTACTTTGGGGCACTGAAAGCGATCTTTATGTCAGAGCGCAAGATAAAAACCGGATATCACATAAGTTTGGATCGGCGTTTCGTGAAAGGGTTTTGATTTTATTTTTTATTACAAAAGTATGTCTTAACAGATTTCGCTTTGTGTCGCAAGATTAGAAGAACGATCTTTCGCAAAATTTGCAAATATATCCATCCATACGTCTTATAAAATACAACGACTCTTTCTCTATCCATATGTGTTTTATTATTGCTCGTGAACGTCTGATTTTACATTATTCTCCTTATGGGATTAAAATACGTTATTTAGCCCGGTTTTAGGATGTGTATGGTCATGATATGTAACCTAGGGTATTACTAGTAACAAGTGCACCACGATAGAAAATACAATACAATACTTCGGGTATACGTGTATGAATGTTCCATATCTATACGATAGTGTCCACAAAATTTTAATATTATGCACATCAAACGTTACTGAATACTCGCTTTTGATTCACAGCTCTGCCCGCGTAAAGTTTAATAAAATGTATATGCTGATACAAGACATCGTTTACAGAGTTTAAAATACAATTTACTACCTATCTGCCGATTTATCTGTATAAAATATAAGCTATTGAGTGTTTAGCTGTCTGCTTATAAAAATACGCTATATATTATGCTAATAACTTGTGTATAAGTTGTACAAATAAAAAACCTTTAAAACAACTATTTTATTTTTTGTGATACGTTTATTTGTTGGTTTTGGTTAGGGAGGGTAATAAAAAATGAAAGAGAAAGAGAAAAAATGAGAGAGATATGGAATGAAAATGCGAAGGAGAGGAGAAACGGGGAATGACGGCCAAGCGAAAAGGAGATCGGGGGGAATGAGGGAAGGAGAAAATACTTCTCAACCCGATAGTTAAGTCTTGTAAACATATACAGCCTAACGGTTGCATATTCTAAGTATAGGTTTCATACTTTCGATTAGTATAAAATTTGTTCCTGTAATAAATGAATATTCAAATATGATTTTTTTTTGAACATTGTACATGTTTAAATAAAGTCATATTTGAATTTTAAATTAAGTTCTGGTCAGGACTTTTTCAGCCAACCCGCACACGATATATTTTTTTCATATTAAATTTAACGTGAAATACTTTTCTTCTATTAAACGGATAGATGAAGCTTGTTTTTAATTCGGATTCTCCAATAGGATGTTGTAACAGAGAGCAATGTTAATTTTCATATTAATTTATTTTTATTTTGAAATACCTACACGTATCCGATATTCCTGCTGTTATTTATTCAGTGTGTATCTTACATTATCTGTATTTTACGTTAATCTTTTTATGATTTTAGAATAATTTTTCGTTGCAATAATTAGAAACAATAAATTAATATGTTTTAGTGCAACTACAATAAAGTTGCAATATTTAGCCACAAGCGACATGTAAGCTTATGCCTCATTATAAAATAATTAAAAGAAAAACTGAAAAACATTTTTTACAATGCCTTCGGTATGATGTCATCGTTTTATGCACCTACAAATATTGGAAAAACACATCCACCTAAGCATGGAATTTGACGTGCATTGTCCCTGCTGCACAGCGCGCCCGCGTCTTGCGACAATTTTTCTTTCAATATAATGCATTAAAATTGTTACTATTTATACCCTACGTTACATATCTAGTCAAATTTATACTAAAACCTGACCAGACAAATTATTTCTATCGTAATTTCACATGCTGACAAATTATTCTATAAATCGTGTTAATCATACCAGTAGTACCTTATTCTGGACCTCTAAACGCACAAGCGGACAGACAGAGAGACGTCTTATTTTATAATACATATGGATGTATGACAACAATCATACGTACATGCGTCAAATGCCCCTTAAGGGTGTTCGAATTTGAGAAACGCGTTAATAATTTTCTTTTTTTTTTTTTTGATAATACACATGATTCCTTGAACGAATTTGAATACAGCATTATTGAGCCGGAATCGAGCCTTTTTCGCCCTACGTCACAGCGCATGAATATAATAATGATACGAATAAAGCTCGTATGAATAAAAGATGGATTATCAAACTCTGCGCGATTTCATTTCCGCTGGGTTCGCATGCGGGGACATTTAATAGTCGTAAAAAGATTACGTAAAATACTTATATATAAAGGAACCGGGTATTAAGATATTATTAAGTTTTCAAAATTCAGCTAAACATCGGCAGTCTGAGAATCCTTACACAGATACTGAACGTATTGAAGCGTCTAAACGCGAATACTGTGTGAAGATTTGTAACTCAGATTCGTATTGCTGCTTCTCATATTTTAAATCTCTTTCCAAAATCCAACCAATAAACGACACCCGAACGCTGGTCGAGCATAAATTCGAAGATTCCCTGTTTGGAATCAAAAAGCTTATACCATTTTATTTTATACCTACCAGATTCTCGGAATAACCAACTGCGTATGATTGTATGAGGAAATGTGTTGCAGATTCTCACTCAAATTGATTCGTTCTTTTTTAAGCTGTGTGAATGCGAGTATATTTTAGAAATGTTTCGAACCTCTTGTAGTCTTGTAGACTCGGTAGACTAAGAAGAAGAGTCGAAGGACATAAACTTAAGAAGGACAAGTCAAAAAAGGATGTATCGTATGCAGCAGCTGATGCTGCCGCTCGAATGTCATGCAATTCGGAATGATCATCGGTAATTTTGGCAGATTCGACGTTTTTGTGATCGTATTAAAGCGATTCGGTGTCAGCCAAGGAAACACTACAATATGCCTAGTAATAAACACCGACTCCAAAAATAACAATAATTGTAACTATATTATTGTAATAATTTGATTGACTTTTAAGTAGTCTAATATTTTTCATTTCATTTTATTTAGGAAAACTCTAAAAAATATTTTCATTATTGTTTATTATTCATAGGTATGTGTTGAGTCAAATTTGAAGTGGGTAGGTACCTACCTACCTTCTTGCGTGATAAACATATAGATCGTACCTACATATTGATGAGCAGAAAAAGTCAGTTGATTATATAGTTGTAGAAGAATACGCAATTATTTTTTTACTTTTTAGTGCGTATTAACTTGCTTTGGAATAGTTTTTGTTTTGAAATCGGTTTTATTTTGTTGAAAGTATTGTTTATTTTTTGATTTTTAGTGAATCTGAAGTACACTAATTAATTTGTGTGAATATGGGTAGACCCAACATGATGCTCATAAATCGCACTCTTATTGTAAGCTGTTAAGGTGTTCCGTTGATCATCGTATTCGACTACGACAATTACTTGAACATAACTACGTTACGGTAGGTGATTCAAATATCCGAATAGACTATAAAAGATTCGCCTGAGTATCGTTAATTTGCTCCTAAGATTTGAAGAGATCCGTTACTTTGTCATGGAACCCATAATCAAAACATAACCAAACTCTCATCAATCTACTTTGAAGTACATCCTTTTCAATAAAAAAGAATCATCAAAATCGGTTGCCGTGATATTGAGTTATTCGTCCTTTTTTCGCGCACATACTTAATGCAAATTTAAGACTTATATGGTTTTATTATGGATACCACTATCAGTACTGGACCAAATTGAAATGGGATCACACGGGAAGCAATAACTTTCAAATAAAAAAAATCATTAAAATCGGTTCACCCAGTCGAAAGTTCTGAGATAACAAATATAAAAAAAATACAGTCGAATTGAGAACCTCCTCCTTTTTTTTTGAAGTCAGTTAAAAATAGCTTCTTTTCTCACGCTAGATCTGTGTTTTTATATTTACAGTTCATATTTATTTCTAATTCTAAGATTTTAGAAGCTCCGATGCTAATCTAGACTTGGAATAATAGAGTAACTGTGTTTACTCTATTATTCCAAGATGGTGTAAGAGACGCTTACAGTTGAAATTTTAAAATAGTTCCAAACTGTTACTAATTACGATAATACTAGTATAAAATTTATCCGCGACGAAAAGGTTGAAGATATAAAGATACGATTATTAATAAGTTTTTAGTATCTAATATGCAATAAAAAACATAAGGAACTGTCAGTGTATTCTCGCATGTTTGTCCAGCGGAGTGTATCATCTCACATGTCACATTCGAGCGGTAACTCTTCGTGACACGTCGGCCAATGCACGCGGCGCACGCACACGCGCCGGAGTATCGAATGCACGTAGCTGTCAAAACTCGCCCGCGGCAATGTGCTTCGTCACGTTCTGTGTTACGGACACATCACAGACCACCTCGCCGCGTTTTTGTCGATTAAGTGAGAATACATTCCGTATTTATCCCTCGAAAAGAAACGAAATGTTTATGATCTAAAGACAGAAAAACTGACTCTTGGGATCGTTAGTCCGCTCTTATTATTGTATTATATTCTACTGGTCAGAAGGCAGAAATAATAAAATGTCTATTGGGTTCCTGTGATGAGTTTTTGCGCGAAAAATCTAATTACTAGACTTAACGAGCTGCTCGAAAGATCGAGAAAAAAATGTGAAACTTCATAAACTTTCGGCAGTCGATATTGGGCTCGAAAAACGTGGGCGGAATTAAATATGGGAATTTGTGGAATATAAATATTTTAAGTTACACTCCGCCAAATGAGACAGATTTAAAAACGTAAACTACCTACATTAAAACTTTTGGCGAATTATTCTTTGTGATATTCGCCTTTTTAAGTGAAATATTAGTTTATTCAAATAAACCACTACTATTTCCGTTTTTGCTAGTACCAACGCGGGATCTGTGTTATTCTGGTATATAATCTCATAAAAAATCTACCATTATTTAAAATTATATAAACCTACACATTTCTCACTTTTAAAACTCCAATCGAAACCGAAGGACAATTACAGATAGAAAATAATATAATAACATAATACAATTCCTCTTTTATTAAGAGAACACAACCCTAGCGTAACGGTTTAATTCGAAACGACTCTATAAGTTTATTAATATCTTGCGCTATTATTGTTACGGCGCGCGACCGGTGCCCGAAATTGAAATCGTCGCCGTCCGCAGCCCAGAGATGGAACAATTTCCGTAACGGAACGGATCTATTGTCTACTGGATAGATTATTATTTTATTCACTCACTGGATAGGGAGCGGCGGTTCTTGAACGCTTCTGCGCAGCGTTACGGGGCCATCTGCCCGTGGACAATGTATGGCGGTGCTAAAGACGAAAGGAGAATGCATCTCTGACAGTCTTTTCATAAAACGACGTGGAAGATAATTGAATATGTAAGATTTATTACAAAGTAATTCAGCCATAAACGAGTGGATTTTGTTCTAAGTACATTCATGTTTAATTCTAAAGACTGTCAGACATCGAAAATGGAGTTGGTTTTAGAGAAATAACGTAAAGTTACCGTGTATTTTATTCCTTGTATTTGTTCTTTCGTATGCAAATGAAGAGAGTTAAATAAAATATATCAAATTCATAATTTCCAAATGTTTATTCAGTTTCTAAAGTATTCCAACTGACATTCTGTTTGGATTCAGTTCGATCCGCGTACTCACATTATCTAGAAATTGAAAAACAATGAGAACTATTATAGACATACATAACGGGAATCGATGAGTTCTAGACTTCTAACCCACTCAAACATATACAACTACTCCGTACAATACATAATAAATATATTAGTGCCTATTCCCTTTCGTTAATATTCAATAGACAACATATGACTGAGGTCCAAGTTTCTAGGAACGTGCTGATGTAATGGACGCGTACAAGAACTATATGATATGTCCATTTAGAGTATTATTGATAACTAAATTCAAATGTCACCGAAAACTACATTAAAATCTGTTCATTGTCCTGAATTAGAGTTATTTTTTTATGTGAGCTTTGTAATCATAATCTACTTAGTGAATGCGCGAGTCGCTTTTATTTTTGTCTAAGCAGGCCAGTAATCTTTGCTTTCGAACTAAAAAGTATCAGAATCGTATTCTATTCACGGATGTGTTGAACAATAGACATTTAAAATAGGTCAATTGACTGTCGATTCGCAAAAGATTAACAAACATCGGACAGCTAGCGAGTGTGGATTTTTTACTTATCTTTAAGAAGATTAAAACTCGTTCAGGTGTTTGATATCTGTCAATCCTCTCAGATCAATATCCAATAGGGATAGGAATTTGTAGTGGAACAGCAGATTCGGGAGTTGGCGGTTGTTTTCATGCTATTCTGTTACTGCTTTTCGCAGACGAGCGTCTAATCTGACCATGGCTTTCCGACAAGTAACAGCTTATGTAATAGAAAACGTGCATGCCAGACTTTACACGGCGCGTGCACCGGCACATGTCCGTTTATTTTTCATACTCAACCTGCGAATGTCGGAGAGCGCGACAGTGTATTCCAAAAACAATCTAACGTAAGTTCTTATCTCACATCTCGAGTTGTGACACTCGAACGCCTCGAAGATATTTATGTCACACATGAACGCTGCGTCTCAAAGGTGAACGCGCCGGTATCGGTGTCACGCGAGCGCTCCGCGCCGTCGTCCATTATGTATCTTTTGTCGAATCGAGCCCGACGACAATGTAGTGTCGTTTCGTAGAGGAAACGCGTCGTTGTGAAGCTAATACGGTCCGGATAGCGTTCGGACAGGCTCGAGGTAAATAAGTAACGACGTATTCATCGTGCCGCGATGTCCGGACGTACACGACGCTTCGTGGACGCCAAAGAGACAAACAATCTGGACGTATGTCGCACACGACGCTCCGTGGGCGCCAGAGGGACAATATTAAAAACGGACATACGTAACTAGTCTGTTTTTGTGTTATGATTTTTTCGTTCGTAATATCTTCTTTCTCTGTGCTCTTTTCTTAGTTATTGGCAAGCGTATTATTATATATTTATTTAAGTTGCGATATTTTTATTTTAAGTGAAACTTCTAACGCGACTTCCAACAAGGTTGCGTTAAACGCTTAACGCTACCATGGAGGGGGTATGAAAGCACTGTTTTGTTAAACGTTCAACGTTCTATAGAAAGAGACAGAACGAAAGTGAATGCATGACACTCGAACGCATGCGCGTAGCACACTTGTTACAGGCCAGCGCGAGCGTTAGCAACTCGTAGCGTCCAATATTCCAACGCAAGAGGGAAAGGGAAAAAAGATACACAAAGGTAGAAAGTAGGGGAGAGAAAGAAAGTGAGTCGGTAGATTTCGTCTCGCAATTGTTTTTCGCAATTGTGACGTGCGACAAAAACGCAATTTCTACCCCTTCCTATTTTCATTTCCACATTACGAAGTTTCACTTCTTCCACGCGGAGGGACTCCACGCACTATTTTTTTATATTAGTTTTTACGTTCATTGAAAAAAAGTGAATGTTGTGTCAACAAAACCGCTTTTGTTCACGATTTATTGTTAATATCGCAAAAGAACTTAATTTTAAATAACAATGTCATATATTGTATTAAATATAAAATTATAATCGTATTTGAGTATAGTAAATTCAAATGAATAGTTTGTAAAGACCTATTTCAAAGTAAGATTAGACAATGATTGCGGTGAAATTTACCAGTGTACACCGTTTGTAATAGCAACACAATATTTTTAGTAGTAAACACTAGTAACTTTAAGATTTATGTGTTGTAAAATACACAAAACAGTTCTCATGGTAAACATAACAAACAGTATTTAGTAATAATAATTAAAACGAAACGTAACATGTCAAAAACTAAGCCTTTATTAAAATTGTCAAGTATAACTTTGAAGTTTTAGCATTGGAAATGATTTGTCGATTGCTTCATTAGGGTGCCTGTTTTTCATAAAAGTGCGACAGAAACCTAATGTTTTTAATTTTTAAAACAGACGAATGAAAATGGTATCAAAATATATGTTTTTTAAAGGTCCAAAATACTACAAATAATTTTGGAAAACTTCAATAAATTATTTATAACATAAATTTTCTACCAGTTTTCTTTTGCAACTTTTATCAAAGAATCTTAAGTTTCTCAAAAACGGAAAGGGTTCTTAAAATCTCGACAAATAGGAATATAAAATTATTTATCGCTTGAGTTTTTATAATCATAAAATCGATGGATATTTTACGGTATTTTTGTGGTCCCCAAAATAAATACTTTTTATAAATGTTAGTCGGATTAAACTTGCGTACGACTTCGTAAAATTACTGCTTCTAATAATGATATGCAAAAGAAAAGTTTTTGATATGAACTATTTTGGGGGTTGTAATTTTTGACAAAATGTCATCACTCACAAGATGCGCGTTACGTAACTTGCAGTGCGTTGCTTTAGCCCTTAATTTAGTATAGAGGGCATAGTTAATGTTTATTACTATTGTGATAATAAAAATATTTTTAACATTTTAAAAATTTTTTGATCCCATAAGGGTCCCATTTTCATCGAAAATGCAAATTCGTTCTGATGTTGTAAATATTAGGTTGGCGTAAATAATTCATATATCAAAAGATGCTTATGAACATGGGCTACATGACGGTGATCTTTGATTATATACGTAGCAAATTTTGAAAAACTGATATTATTATTAAAAAAATAAAATAAAACCGTTAAAATGGGTATTTTAGGAGTTTAGGAGTTTATAAAAATTTAAAATAATCCATTAAGCTTGATATATCGATTACGTTCCATCCATGGCTCTTCACAACTGTATACATATAAAAAAAAACTGATATGGAGGGTCTTTATTAGAGTAACAGATGCCAAGACAACAGTTTTAAGAGTTTTTGTCTGTCTGTCTGTATGTTTGTTACAGCATTACATGTCTAACTTAACATCTAAGATATGTTTCACCTAATTAGGTTAGGTAGAACCAGAGATAAAGCTTGATCTCTCCGTAGTACTGTCTTTCATAAATAAAGGATGTCATTTGAAATGGTCGTTTGGAAAAAATATGAATAAACGCCATGAGCGCTTTTAAAATGATTTAAATATTTACGTGGACGGGGCTGCGGGCAAAAGCTAGTGAACTTATAAAAACATAATTGAGCGCATATTTGTTGTATTATAGGATTATTATTGGTATAAGTAGCATTTCAAAGATGCATTATAAATCAAACAATTCTATTTACTTTAAAGTGGGCCCTTTTACGGAATGTATGTGCTTATAAATCCTTTATAGTCCTGATGAAACCATGGTTTTGGGACAATCATAAAATTAATTTTTGCTTCCTGGGACTCCATATAGAATTAGGTCGAAAGAAGTGCAAGACTTAGTGCGGTCATGACACTTTTCTGTACTTACATTTCAGAAGCTGCTCGAGTCAAGCTCTATAAGTCGTCAATCGCCGACGTCCACACCATGATGAACTAAAAAAAATAACCTCTAAGAATTATTTAATAAAATAGATTATTTTTTTGTATTAATAACCAAAAAAAATAAACACTAAAACTATAAAATAACATGCTGTGTTCCCAGGCAGCACGGCCTGCCAGGCGGTCACCCATCCAAGCACTGATCGTGTCCGACACTACTTAACTTCGGTGATCGGACGCAAAATTGGTATAGGTGTTGCGTATGCGTATGGTATAGTTTTGCTAAATACTAAAAGTATTCACAGTAGTGCTTTTTTTTGATTTATTTAAAAAAACGATATTCCTTTTTAAAATTAGGATTTTGTTAATGAAAATTATAAATAAAAATATTTCATTCTTTTTGTTATTGCGTTCATTTTTAATGTATCCGAAGGTCGAGTATTACACAATAACCGTAATTTTATTCGTTTTCTATCTGTGGCGTTGTACCTCAGGCGAGAACGTACCTGACCTTATTTTGTTAGACAGTACTCATGTTTACTAAACCGATAATATAATTAAAATATTATAGATACTCCACATATCTCAGCTACAGTTTCAGCTAGAAATTTAGTGTCCGAACTCAGATATTCAATTTTGTTAGGTTGTTCAAGCGAAAATCAGATGTTGATCAGAATAGACTATCCAATTTCAGCCATTGTTGTAATTAGAAAGTTTTATCATGAAGTAGATATTTAGTTTGTTTGAAGTAATATGTTTTATTTAAAAAGGATTTAATTTAGATTTCCCAGTCAAGCGAATGATGGTTTATTGATCCTGTGAAAAGTCTAAAATGCAAGCACTCTAAATAGTAAATCTAAAAAAACTCATTATTTTCAACTTTATTATGAATATATTATGACAATATTTTGCATCTTCATGAATAATTATCATATTCATAATTCGTAATTATTTTAAATGACCCCTGGTCCATAAACTTTTGCAAAACCATGAAAATGCCGCCGCATTGCCATTCGTTCTTAAAGATGTAGAACGTTTATTGGATGTAATTTTTATCGACATGACAAAAAAGAGAAAATACTCAATTTGTCGATATTTTTTTGTATGTATTTTAAACGATATCTTCGTCAATTTTGAATCGATTTCGAAAATTATTCTTTTATCGAAGTGGTCCCATTCTCGCCAAGTCAGGTTCTGATGATAGAATCTCAGGGAAATCGAGGGGCATCCTCAAATATTATAGTGTGTATGTATGTTTGAACTCTTTCTTTTAGTTCTAGAGGTAGACAATGGTATTCTTCAATGAAGAGAATGAAATTTTCGAGTTTGGGTTTATTTGTTTTGTTGCGACGAGTCTTATATGTTAACGATGTTAGTAATTAGTAACGATGGTCTGATGATGGGGCCAGGAAATAGATAATGAAACTATAATTAATTACATAAAAAAATATCACAGTTCGCTAAAAAGTTGAAAATAAATTAAATTTTCACAAAAAGAAGGAAATAGAAAAACCGATTTCAAAATGCCCTTAAATTAAAATGTTGACGCCAATAAACACAAAATTATTATTAATTAAGTATTCTCTATACCTACGTCATCAATTGTTCTTTTTTTTTTGAAGTCGGTGCCAGTCGAGACAAGTTGAACATAATATAAAATATTTCTTTTTCAATTTAACCTAAATGCATGATATAGGTATGTATATCCACATACTTAAAAAAAAAACTTTGTCACAAAATAGGTAGGTACAGAAGGTCTGCTCCATTCAAACTACGCCAAACGATGATGCACATACGTCGCCGCGGCGGTCGGCCGATCAAGCAATCCGGCGGGCTGGGATCAAACGCGTGTAGTAGCGGCTGGTGCGTGCGAGTTATATCAAGGAGACTACATAATTATCGATAAAGGACTGCAAGTAAGCGGAACTATTATAATTGCTGCATATCGAGGTGCTTAAATACCTCGAACAGTTGGTTCACCTTATTTCAGTACCTGTAGACTTAGAAAAGTATTAATAAAATTATATATATATATATAAATAGTTTATTACATAGTTATTTAAACTCGGTTCCTTCAAATGCTACTATTGCACTCAAATTACATATATGACGTTATTCTTAGACATTAGGCTACATAACAATAATACTATTTATATAATCTAAGCTACATTATCTGTATTAATACAATATAATGAATAAAATAAATTTTTGGATGTAAAAGATACTCAATCTTGAAAAATGGTGGCCCGAGTTCAATTTTTTTTAAAGCATCTCTCATTAATATAAAATAATAATAATCATTTTTTATATAAAACACTCCTTTCTAATTCAAAAGTGCTATAAGCTACCAATATACTAATATTTGTCCCAACTACACCCACGTATTAATAAGTAATTAAAAAATACTAAATAGTGTTTGTGATTTTTCAGACGAACATATAGTTCAATTATATTCAACGATAACACTCAAAGGATAAGCCCTCGCTTCATTGTTGTGATGTTAAAATCATTATGATACTAACTCTATTTTAACATTGTTGAGTCAAAAACAATGACAAAATTCTTCTAAAGCTCTTACCGCCTATTTATAATAATAAATAGATATCAGGAATTTAATATGTAATTAATTAAATATAATTTTATCTAATTAACCAATGAAAATTATGAAAATAAAAAATCTAGGTAACAATCGAAACAACCAAGACAAATCTATAAAGTGATAATACGTTCCCGGTTTTATATGATTTGTTAAATTAATAAATGGCCAATTCTGAGAGTTCTTTAAAGTGAATTGCGTGTATAGTCAAAAATAGATCTTGAGAAGTATGCACCTGTTCTTTTTTGTATTAAGATCTATTTTATAAAACTATTTGAGAATGAGAATTTATAATACCTTAAAGTACAATAGAGCGGCCTGAAATATAATAATCGTCGCAATCGTCGAAGTACTTTTTTACCACGAATATTTAGCGTTAAGTAATTAAATGTGCCTATTTTATCGATTACTGATTTGTTTTATTGTCAAAAATGATTTTATCTTGCTAGAAATATATATAACCACAATATTTAACCACTCTTTATTTCTAATAAAATTACTTGTCTTCTAATAATTTAAAATAATATTTTGATAAAAAAAACACATCATATATAGTTCTGCAAAAGTCGCAACTTCGATCCCAAAACGAACGGCCGAGAGTAGGTAATTAAAATCGAATATATACAGGAGAGGACCCTCTGGATATATTTATTTTGTGTCTTTGTATTCCAAAATCGACCAAAAAAGAGAGCGTGTGAGGCGGGAGCGCGCACAAGCAAAACTGCGTTGTTTTGCACCGACTCCAAAATAAAAAATTATAAGGGTTCCGTTTTTGCCATTTTTCGCTCGGAACCCTAAATATTGTAAATTAAAGGTTAGTATTGATAATAATTAATCAGTGATCATTTTAAATGTTTCCATTGTATTCGTAGGCTTTAGAAATCATTGATTTATGAAACTAATGGCTTAAATTAATGACTTGATAAGGCAGACTTTGATTTAATTTTAAGATATGAGGAATACAGCTTAATAGAGATGAGACGCGTTTACAAACTGAGCTATCCCAATGAACGTCGCTGGTTCGATCCCATTACACTCTCGAGCATGGGTTGAAGTGTGGAGAGCGAATTTAAATAAATAGAAACATTTGACTTTTTTGTGCCTAAGCTCATAGTGTAAGGCCATTTAAATTTAACTTCAAAACGACATTTAACATAAGTAAACTCATCCATATCTTTATCATCCTTTTAGATTTAAGTAGTAATTTTCATTTCTATAAATTAAATTTAGAAATCAGTGAGTAGGCTGGAATTTCTTATAAAAAATAAATAGCCCGGGTTACATGTCAGTTCAATTTAAACCAATTAGTAGTGTTAAAAAATGACCTAATCACGGGTTCGTAGATTAAAATTAGATAAAAGGAAACATATATAACATCAAAAGGAGCTGTTTAACAATACAGTCACAATAAATCATTATAGAACCAGTGATCATTTGTCGTTGATCGCACTTGATTTGCGAACGCTCTGATCGCATAAATAAAACTCCCATTGTTGCCTACTACACTTCACTATTTATACCTGCCAGTCCGATCTGTCTGGAATCAATCGGGACAACAAGTCACGTCCGAAATAAACAAGCGAGATTATTAACTCTCCATAATTCCACCGCACAAAATAAATTAATTTAAAAATAATTTATGAATATACATCAAAAACACCGACGGAGGCGAATACCGGTACGCGGGGCGCGCCCGTTGTTCAGGTATTTATTTATTTAGAGAATTCCATTTTCGGGTATTTTTTTTTATAAGAGAATTATTTTGTACTTATTTTTAAACGTGGTAGCTCAGTTCGTAGTAGTACAATAAAGGATAATGAACTGTCGATCGAATTTATTTAAAAATTATTGTCATATTTTCGTACGATCCTCTAAGAAAGAAAGTATTTTTGTCGATAAATAATAATTGGCTTTCGAAATATAGTAAAGGTAATAATATAAATTATTTGTTGAACATAAGTACCAGAATATATAAAATAGCTGATAAACCGCAGCATAGATTACATGAAAATTAACTTTGAAATGGAATTTATGGTGGCTTTATGAAATTCTATTACATATTTTATTAGTTATTCATGCGGTAAGCTTGTTAAATTTGGTTTCTTGCGAAGTTCGCTAGGTAGAGAAACAAATATTTGCTTATTAAGAGCTGGGACAAAAATCAAACTAAAAGGTTAAGAATTTTTTTCAAAAGTTAAATAAGAATTTAAATAATATATTGCAACAGAAACCTTATACAGGACTGTTGTTCCCACCGGATTTATGGTTTTTAAATTTCGTATTGACTTAGTTCCAAGTATTCGCCATGTTTGTATGAAATTTGAATTGTGCGTGTAGATTAAGATGGGTACGAAATACTCCTATTGAAGCGAGAGATGATCTGTTGTGTCGAAGATCACCTAACTTGTATGCAAGACGTTTTTGATTTTAAGTTTGTATATGACAAACAAAGATTTAGGTAATAATAAATTGTAAAATCATATCGCAGTAATTGTTAACATATTCGTTATGATATAAAATGGTTGTAAATTAAATAATCAAATATTTAAATCCAGTTGGGCAACTACAAACGCGGCAAGTTGAGGCGGCGTTTTCACGTACTGAGACTAATTTCTACTGAAGTATGAGTTTAAATGAATTTCTTTCATTGAAATAAAACAATATTGCTACTGCATTTGTGCCCATATCCGTCGTCCGACAGTGTGTAAATTTATTTAAAAACATTTATGAAAACGTAAATATTTTTCAAGAAATGGAAAAAGTTGCACTTGCCATGTTGAAATGTAAGGTGAAATTTGTACAATGCTTATATGAGGGGCGTTTAAGTATTTCTATATTAATTTTCAAATTCTACCTTACCTACCTTTTAATGAACATCCATTCTTAGTAATAAGATGTAATTGTTTTTTTTTATTTTTTTTTTCAGCATCGATATTAAGCCTGGGTTTCCCCGAATAGATAGGTCATTGGTTCATTTAAAAAATTACCACAGCTAGCAGAGTAGACTGACTCCTCGAAACATTTATTACTAATAAGAAATTTTAAAAAAACATATACAATTATAAATATTGTTTTGAAAAGATTTTCGTCAATTTGTCCTTTTTTTATCTTACATAAGATTATATACGTCTGTTTCGCGCACTATTGTCAGCAAAGTAAGAAAAATTGAACCCTTCCCCGAAACAACTTATTTAATACTTGAACGGCCCTAATATGGTTTCTCGCATTGCTATTCTTTAAAAGGAGAACAGACAAAAAAGCTTAACGATTTTCTGTGTAGTTTTTGGATATGTTTATACATTTCATAATTTTGTGAGAGGGGTCGGGTCCAACGTGATTTGCTAAAAATAGCGAAATTTAGTTTAACGAAGTTTATGAACAGCCCTAAACACCATATTTGTAATCTTGTAAAAGTACCAATAAATGTCCAGGTATTTTTGCTTGGCTACACAGATAGACATTGCTTATCGCCTGCTTCTTGAAGGAATATTTGTATTCCTACAAAGAAGATGATCGGCGAAAGTATGTATAACTGAACCTGGTTAGAGACATCAATGCAAATAGACTTCTAAAACTAAAAATACCTCGGTGTCTATACGAATGAAATAAGACCACAAGTGGAGCAAAATCGGGAT
Organism: Eumeta japonica; assembly: GCA_005406025.1. Classification (NCBI taxonomy): domain Eukaryota; kingdom Metazoa; phylum Arthropoda; class Insecta; order Lepidoptera; family Psychidae; genus Eumeta; species Eumeta japonica. The sequence goes on from BGZK01000134.1 coordinate 371,899, forward strand.
CGATGTTGGGACCGTAACCTGGAATCCCATTCAGGAGTGCCATTGGTATCGCGATCAGAATGGCGATTAAGAGACTCGATGATACATTTTTTTAACGGTCGCAAATACGAAGCCACGAACGGTCGTTTTCAATATAATTATCCTACTGTTTGTCGTCGTCTGTCAGTTTTATGCCTATGTATCCACTCGCCATCGGAGCGTATTGTAGGCCTATAATAACGGCGTTTCCGACCGCTAGCACATACAAAGGTGGGCAAGTACACCAACGGGTATTAGAGACGATGAATTGGGGCCGCAGTAATTGCTCGCGCTAATACAACGAACCACTTGACTGGGCCATTGTACCGTATGAATCCCTGTTGACGCTGTAAATCGAACGCCTGTGAATTATGGGGAGGACTCTACCGCCGCCTGCGCAGTCCGCGGTGTGGTTACTTCGATGGCATTTGTACGTAAACATGAGATCCTATTTATTTTTTTTTTTATAATCGAGAATTGCACAGATTCCTTTCAAACTCTCGTGCCATGATATGACAAAACTTCTACTTCCTATTAATACAGAAATTTTATTTTGTTATAGTTTTATTTTCGTGGTACCTCCAGGTAAATTAGTGATGGATATTCTGTGTTACATGAACTCTGTCCAATTGCTGGTAATACGGAGGGGTGACATTTGTATAGTTTAATTTAGATGATTTAGTAAAGTATAGAAGATTCAATTGGTTAAATATGATAGTTTTGATAGGTCTGTTTATCATCAGATAAACGAGATGTGATATAAGTGATTGATTTGACTGGTCAGGTATAACAGTTGACTTATTTGGTCGATTAGGTTGATATTCATTGGCACTTTCTTCAAATTTGATTAATTATATTAATTCCCGACATGAATCAAGTTACTGTTGTTACGAGTATAATTAATGTAATTTAATGTAATTTTGTAGGTTTTAATTGAGTTGCATGTATATAAATATGTATATGAATGTAATAAAAATTGCATTGAAATTTAATTTGCATATTAAATTAATTTCAATTGCAATTTTGAGTTAAAGCTAGAATAATGTGCGCGCTTTGGATTAGGATTTCTATAAAAAAAAGGCGGCAATTATCTGGATAGCAAAATAAAATAAAAGAAATAATACGACGGATGCGCAAACGCAGAGCCGTGGATTGACGGAAGTCAGTCGGTTTTGGGAAGCGAACAGAGTCGGTACAGATCGGACTCCATACGGGTGGGTCGGAGTTCGGGCGCGACCACGCCTTAATCGAGATTTACTTAATGTTCTTGTCGCAGTGTAAATTCCCACAAGTAGGATCCAACTAGTACCGGGGGAACATGACAGAGAAGACAGACGATAGGGAGGCGAATTCTATTAATATTTATTATTATATTACATATGGCGTATGTTGATTTCCTAGTAAATAGTTTGTTTAAGGGTTTCAGATGAATAAGCACTGGCCTCGGGCACTGTCCCTAATTGTGAAAAGTTATTTGACCAATATTCCAAATTATCTCCTTTTTCGTTAGATCTATTATAATAAAATAAGATTATTTATAAGAACTGGTCGTCGAGGGTTATATAAATATTTTAAACGGGGAAATATTTACAAGGAGATCAGGTCAGCTTCTGACTCCATTGCAAATCGAACCCCATTTCTTAAAGTCGGATCCATACGAAAAAAATATTAATGAAGTCATTTAATAAAAACATAGCCAAAATAAATAAAGCTAAATATAGGAAAGCTTGCACATTACGATAATAATCATATTTTAAAAACGCAACTATAAGACTTTACTGCCTATATTTAATTTTATTTTATTGTATATTATTTTATTTCGTTGAGCATTGTATAAAATGTGTTATTTGCTATTGTTTAATATATTGTCAGGGGTAAGTATATATTTAGTCTTTCGACAATCATAGGTGAGTAACATATCTGTGCGCTTTAGCATACGCAAAAAATTTTATAATAGGTTGTTGGATTTTATTGAAATTAATATTTTATTGATACTATTATTCTGATTTGTGACTTAAGTGGATACCAGCTGATACTTTGATGGTTCATTATTCGACTTGATAATTATAGACAGCGTAAAAGTGAATCCTTTAGCGTTAATTAGTGTTTATTTATGTTAGTAACGTTAATAAGTAGCGTTAGTTATTGTTAAAGACGATTATTCTGAGATTACGGTGCTTGCGAAGTCCCGCGCATACAATTGTATTTATAACCGAAGCTCTGATAACCTTAAAAATCATTAATTTTATTTGTGATTGACAAAGCACATGCTATAATTTTAGTTGTTAATACTCTCGAAATACGGGTTGGAATGGCTTCACTGTGCCGATAACATAAATCACTCGGCTGCGCTGAGAGGTGCCGCCGGTACCCTGAAACTCGACGTAGCGATGAACTACGGTCGCTGTAATAACAGTTTTCCTGCGGTAGACTCATGAAATTAGTACTCGCACAAAAGCGTTTGAGCTCAACAACATCGAACGAGTGTGGAAGTGTACCCTCGCGCTTTAAGCGAGCGAAGAGAATTCACAACTATATTTTTGTGGAAAGCGAACAGTACGCGATACAAAACATGCGGTCGGCTGTACTTAAGACAATCCAGTAACCTGAAGACTCAAACCGTCGGCCCTAGCAAAGCATACCACTGTTCCCGATTTAAAGTCAGATCGTTTTGCTTTACATAGTTTCACATATTTTAACTAGACCATCACACAGGCTAAAACACACGTCTACAGTCAACTACCAGAGATTACATGTAGGCCTATGGGATTCCATTTCAAGGGCTGAGATAAAGTGTTGAAGCATAACCCAGATATTACATAGAATACAAGGATTTTCAATATTAAAGACGGCTTAAATTTGAGTCAACGTTTTCTGCGTAAATAAATTGACAGACAGACAGACAGGCGAGAAGCCTGACTGGCTTTTCTTACGGAATCCACTTTGATACTCATTAAGTAGTCAAACGTGCTGCTAGAAGGCTTACTTTGTGACATCGCTGGATTAATATCGGTGCTCACTAATTTTAATTGCCTTCACAGACTGCTAGTTTTTCTAAGAGAGGTACATCGTTGTAGTATGATTATGTAGTCTCATATCTCGTTATGATCAGAATTGAAACAAATTTTTCGACTCGATTTCAAATGGATTACTTAAAATTAAAAAGTGTGTATTTTTAACATATATATTTCCGTTTGTGATCGAATCCAGTTTGATTGTCCTGTCATCTTTCGTTTTAAAATAAATTTCAAATGCATAACGAAACTGCAGAAGAGGCTCATTATTTCTATAAAAGTAAAATTAAAGAAAAAAATTTTTTTTTAAAAACAAGCTTTTATTATTTTTTAATAAAATGAACTAAAAAGTTAAAAATAAATTAACTACATCTTAATTATTAAATCTTCCCGTTTTATCACAATTCCAATGTTATAAATAAAAGCGTGTTACATTTTGATGGAATAATTAACTACATTTAGCACCTTCATGATAGCAAGTGGAGAAAACTTGCTATCATAATGTAACACGCTTTTATTTATAAAATTGGGACTCTGATAAAAACGGGAAGATTTAATAATTAAGGTGTTATTAATTTATTTTTAACTTTTTAGTTAATTTTATTGACAAATAATAAAAGCTTGTTTTTAAAAAAGGTTTTCTTTTCTTTAATTTTATTTTTAACTTTTTAATATTTTTAATTCGAGTTTTTTCTTCTCTCTTGTGTATGTATTCTATTGATATCTTGCCTATTTGTGCGTTGCTTTAAAGATTCGTTTTTTTTCTCTCTTGTGTATGTATTCTATCGGTACTTTTCCTATTTGTGCGTTGTTCTAACGATTCCTTTTCTCTATGTTTAGCTACTGCTAACCTTATTTTTTCTAAACGTTGCCGCTTGTAACATCGTTTTTATTAGCAATCTTCTCCTATCACTTCAATTTCGACTTCTCTAAACGTCGTTTTCTTTGTGTAGTAGTCTCTTTTTTGTTCATGTTGTTCCCACGAGTATGAGACAAAAACGGTCCATGCCCCAGAAATCCATTGTAGAGAAATAAGGGCTTCAGTGCAACAGGGTTCGCCCTGGTACCCTGAGGCGCAACGTTAGCGATATGAAATGTTTATACATCCTCTTATCATTCAGCCCTCGGCACGTCCTCACCTTGGCATTGGGTCATCCATCTAATCATTCAAACATAATTCACATTCATAACAAACGGAACGAATTTTTTTTCCCAAATTGTTGGAGTTGCACTTTCATGCCAACCAAGATACTCATCAAGACAAATCAAACGAGCCTTAACTCGATGGGGTTGCGTCGTTTAATTACAGAGTTCCTATGGGATGGCCATCTTCCGGCTCCATCATCAGACCCTGGCTACCATATAGTATTAAAGTACTCGTCAAGACAAATTAAACGAGCTCAAACTCGATGGGGTTACGTCGTTTAATTATGGAGTTCCTATGGCTACCTTCCAGCTCCATCATCAGATCAGCTCTATGTCGTAAAAAATACTGCATTGTCATCCGATTTATACATGTATGTAAAATTTCAGCTCAATTGGAAACCGGGTAGTAGATCAAATTTAATTTACAAGATTTGATTACACACTACGGGACAGGTGAAATTAAATAAAAGCTTGTAAAAAGCCTTCTGTTGCAGCTAATTAACCTAGAAAAAATGTTATGCAGACTTGCCAATCTAACTATAATTAGAAGCGTGTGCCGTTTGTCTTTCTAAGAACTTTTTCTTTTTTTTAGGACATAGCATTACGGAAGGTAACTTCAAAAGGTATCCAAGTCCAATTCTGTGATATCGGAATTCACTACTTTTGAATATTACTTCCTGGCTTATGCTTCGGTGCTCATACACCGTCTTAAAATTCACCCAGCTTTTTACTTCTGTATCAGCCAACTTGTGTTATCCACGAATACACCCCACATCTGCCTGCACTGCTTACTCCTCATGTTTCATCACACCATTACATCGAATCATTGTAGAGTAGAGGTGCTTAAGGAATACACACTTACCTATAACGTTATTTCTTTCCTTTGTTTTAGATTATGTTTTTAACTTTAACAGTTTTTTATTTAATGCAGTAATATCATAATGGTGAAAGTAAAAAGATCATTTGATCGTGGAGAAATTATAAGACAACAATGCTTAAGATCATTGAGTTAAATATCAGTATTGTTGTGAAGATTTGCTAACCATTTATGTCTTTTATGGTTCTTAATAAACGATATTAATAACCGTGCGCTCTGAACTGCTTATGCTTCTTGCATATTATTCAATATTGTGAATTATTAGTTTATTTGTTGTCAAATTCTTAAAATTGAATATCACAACTTATTCATTGTAATGGAAAAGGTGATAAGCATGATTCATAACATTTTAAATTAACAGTATTATAATATAATAATCTATTCTATGTATACTGTCCTGGTGTTTTATGGAGCGTTACCCGACTAATGAGAAGAACCAATTGTTTTTTAATAAATGCAATGTTTAAATTAGTTATTAAAACAAATAATAAGACATTCCTTCTTTATGTTGCCATCATATATATTTGGTGGAATGTTAACCAACTTTATCTCTACTATAAATTAATTTACGTGATTTTTAGTTAACAGTTAACTTTATATGTTTTCATTGCATGCCGTTAGCTTACAAAAATTTTACCCCAAATATTATTTTAACTTCTAAGCACTATATTCAGGTGTCAAATGTTAAACTAGTACCCTCATAAAATACATCTACCTTCTTAAAACATGCACATAACTTGCATGACACCCAAATCAAGAAGAGTGCCGAGACTGGTTAAAAATATAACTAACGATTGCCGCAAACCGATACAGAGCATTGTTGCACCTTTTTTTTCATATTTTGGCAAGAAAACGAAACGAACTCGCACAAATCGATGCGTGTTTAATACAAACGCTCTGTATTATTTTGGAACACCACTCATCAGCAGAACGAATATAAGAGCTCACAGAGAGTCTCCCGTTGCAATAAATAATCGATGGTCGCTGCGTAAACGGCGCCCGCCGCCGGCGCGGCGCAAAGGATCGAATTAACAGTTTACACTAGGCGTCAGTTATGAAGAGAGCAAGAGCGCAGACAGTATGTCGGGTGCTGAAATGCCCGCGGAGCGCGGGCGGCGCGAATCGATGGGCGGCGCGGGGCGCGGGGGCGGCTGGATGCGCGGGCGTCGCAGACGACGCTGGCGGCCATATAAACTGCAGAGTGTAAATGCAATAGAAATATGAGTTCGAAAAAACTACGCTTCTTTTGTGATAGACTCTATTTATGATTCTTGCACTTAAGAATTAAGAATTGATTTTCATATTTAACCCACGGTACGCTTACTCGATGTGAAACGTAAACGAGTGTTAACAAAAATGAAGTCGTTGTTATGTTGCCCCTCCGCATAACACATTCCTGCATCTTACACTGAACGCATGTATTATTATTTCATCATTTTATTCATGTTTTATCTCTAACGGAAATAAATTATATTTTTGATGTGTATGATATTAAATATTATTGCTATTGTTACATCTTCTTTAATGTGAAGTTTTGGAGTTTCAAATTTAATTATGTAATATTCTATGAAATTAATATGAATAAACGTATATGCATGCTTTTAGTATTATAAGAGATGCTGTTATTTATCCCCTTTGCCCACTATATATATTCCATTATATTTTGTATGAGAAAACCCCGTCGTGCGTTGGATCTGACATGTACCACTATTTTTCTTTTGGAATATGTAATTAAATAATGATGTAACGTAATTAAAATTGAATTGAGTTTACAGCAAAACGCGATCAAAAAACATAAAAATAATTTGAAGTCGTCAAAAGACAACTAAAGCCTAATATCAGCTTGATTTCTATTTTTAATAAAATTTCTCAAAAAGTGTAAAACAAAATTAACATTAAGAGAACAAAAAAGACGACATCCATCCGAAATGGAACACGTTAAATCGGTAGATTGACACTTTGGTTATTTTTGTTTTTAAACAATAATTTCACTTTGCTAGTTGTCGAATAAAACGTTTATTCGACGTTTAACATATGATCTAAAAATCAATTGTCCATGTTGGCAACTCAAAATCTTCCTGCTATTTTTAGCTACGCGAAAAAATAAATTAAATATAAATAAATTAGAAAACTTACTGTTTAATTCGAATTTTCAAAAGACGAGTTTTCGTCAGTTGTCTAGGTTTGAGATCGCGTTCGCGTACGTTCGCCATTTTATGTACATGTGTTTAAGGGTGATATTCGATATCAGCTCAGTGGTAGGATGCCTTATTCTCTATTCAGAGGTCGTCGCTTCCATCCAATTCGAGTATGTAAAAGTCATTTTGTCTGTAAACGTAAACATCGTCAGGGTAGTTGAAAACTTATACCTATGACGTGCGAAATCTGTGAACAGCGCTGGGTTCGCGTTCATATAGAGTTTACATTACTGTAAAACGTGCAAAAACCATTAAATCTATCATCTCTGGCCATCTCACAATGAGAACAAGTCCATGATATCTAAGCTGTTTCATAAAAAAATGGAAAAATATGTTTCTTTAATTGCCCTAATCTCATTAGCCATCAGTTTGTAGGCTATATGACATGACGCTTCGATTACAAAAGATTAGTAACGGTCGCCAACGTCAATCAATCTGTCAATCTGTAAGCGGGCGCAGTGGGACCGCACGACGAAAAACTAAAGTTATCGAATCGTATTTAGAGTGGAACAGATCCAAAATAGGTGCAGTTATTCTTATTAACCAAACAAGAAAGGCGGTTTTATCAAAAATACTTGTAGAGCAAAAACTTGTCATCATCAGCTTAATATGATTTTAGAGAGGGTAAAACGAATGCTAAAGCTATGTGCAATGGTATATTTGTAATATGTAAAACTAAATGCTAATGGACTTAGTGATTTTCTCGCAAAATCATTCGACACAATTTCTATTCCCTTGTTCGTAAAAAACTTAGAACACTGTGGCCTCAGAGGTACACAACTACAACTTATGCAAAGATTTTCTGTCAAACCATCAAGTTGTTCGTGCAATTACCAAAATTGAAAACATAATTTTTCTAGTGCAGCTGAAGCGATTCTAGAGTGATTTTTTTATATGCTAATAGATGTTGAATTAATTTAGTCACAAATAGGAGCTTGAGTCGCTTTTGGAGGAGTAAACCATCTTTCAAAGTAATACAAAAAAAAACAAATTTCTCGAAAAGCATCGGACGTTGTTATTTCGAATTGTCTTCTAAACATACACATTTTTAGGCAATACAATGCTTTAGGCGGTTATCGTGCATGATGATTTGCCCCTGGAGCCCGGAACTTGATACCTCCATTTGGAATATCACCCAAAAAATGTAACTTTGCATTAAAAATTTACGATAATAGTCTCGCGGTTGCTAATTTTAAGGAAGTATAATTCTTATTATTATTGAGTCGTTATTAGTGAATAAATATATTTCAAAAATTTTTATTTATTTACATTTTTTTCTATAGGTCTCGTTGTTTATGGAATAATGAGAGGAAAACGAGAATTTTATTATGAAATTACGTTTAGTGACCTGTACTGCCTCGCCAGTATGAGTTACGGTTACGACGCTGTCGGCACTTTTGTAGAGTAGTCGAGTCTGAGGAAATTCCGACTGTGGCCGAAGTAGTAGGTACGAACCGAAACACCGTTGAGTTATATAACGTTAAAAATTAAACATCTAAGATTACCTGTAGTTCAAATGGGTAATCTTTAAAATTACAAAAAAAATATATTTAGAATTAGAATTAAGAGCTCCGTTTTTAACAAGTTTTTTTTCAGTATACAGAATTATGTTTCGCTGCTGAAAAAAAATGATAATTCAAAATGAATCACCCTAATAGACACACATTGACTCTCATTTTAACAAACTATACGCATACGGAATCCACTTCGGTACTCATTAAGTAGTCAAACGTGCTAGAAGGCTTACTTTGGTAAATGTAAACGTAAATACAGGTAAACGAGTACACACACATACACAACACATAATTCACGCATAGACACACACACACACTCATATGCATATGTACACACACGCACGCATACGAGAACACTCATTGTACGGTAGATTAAATTTTCTGATGTGTTTTCATTTTAACCGTTGTATGTAATTTAAAAATTAAAACAAAACAGCAGAATGGATCCTGGAGACCTTTGATACATACTCCACCTAGCACAGGCTCCAGCCTCACATCTACTAATGGACATAAATTGCAAAGTTTATTATTTATAAAAATAAATGTTATTTTTATTATCAACTAAATGCTTAGACCTCAGAGTGAACGATAAGAACGTGGGCAGATGGCGCTGTCTGTTGCGTTGCGTTTTCTGATTTAGACGTCATTGACTGGTTTTTATCCAGAGTATTGTTAATCATTTTCTATTACTATTGCTTAGATGTTTTACTATTTCATATTTCAATATTCTTATTAGTAGCTATTGCCTGCGAGTTTCTGTTATACATGGAAATTCAGAGCAAAAATCCTTTCAATCCGCAATCGTGTTATTATAGAGCGGTACCATAAATAAACAGACGGACTGAATTTGAAATTCGCATCGGAATACACGTCGCTGTCGGCCGTGGTAAAACCGACGCCTGCGTCAGACAAACTGGACGTCAGTTGCCAGTAAATCGTTCATGTCCTATTGCACCTTCTAATAAAATTTACGATCATCGAACGCATACAGTTTTGAAGCCAGATGCACATCGCGCGCCGGCGCACGCTCGTAAAATGTCCGCTTAGGTCGGTGCATTAAGTGTACGACCGTTTTCAACGTTGCGCGCGGGCATGCCACTCTATATACCGCCACTGCGACGGCGCGCTCTGACCTCATCGATATTTCCCTTTCATCCTCGGCACGTTTGTGCTGCGCGGTTTTCGTTTCGCGCACGAAAATCCGCTTTCCACGGTAAGCTCTCGCTTCGGTGTGAAAGCGCGAGTCGACATAATGAGGTAAAGTACAGTGCGCGGGGCTCACCGCGAACGGTACATAATCTCGGACCGCAACGTCTATAACATACGAGACGCGACAATGGCCGCCTTTGCGTCTTCCATGTTGTTTATTTTTAACTTCCCGATATGAAAATTAAAAAAAAAATGCATCATTCTTCGCACACATGAAATCATGATAGATAAACAGGATATTAGAATAGAAGAAGAATATAGGGGATAAGTATTAGTAGCGTAAAAATAATCTGTAATTTATTTATAAGCAAAATTAAAAATGTTCTTAATCTAAGTTACAAAGGAGGATGTAATGTTTTATTTGGACGTGTCTGTGTGACATACGGCCACGTTTTATAAATAGCCTCTTAAAAAAAAGCGACCCTGCGAGGGTCACATCAAAGTGGACGCTTTTTGGTTACTTTTGCTGGTTTATTTATAAAATGCTGAATTCAAAGAACTAAAAAAGTTATTTAGTGACGCGATGATGAAAGCGAGCGAACGTTTCAGCTCGCATACGGAATTTTAAAATAGTACCCATATTATTTAAGAGTGCTTGTTATTTTCCGCATAAAATATAAAAAAGGAAGGCGAGAACAAAAAATATGAAAATAGAAAATAAGCATTACGCCTGTCTTTTAGGTTACCTTAATTACTAGTATTACCAGTAATCATAGTAAAATTTTCAATATTTTATTAAAATACGCATATTCAAAATTGATATCAGATATTGATAGAAAATATCTATCAAAATATATTTTCTAGTAGGAATCAAAAAGTTATATATGAAACGCCTCATACATTGCCCAAATGTCCCCATTATTCTTTGCTGTGATTTTATTTATGAGTGTCACTATTTCGAAAGAAAGAAAGACGGCTCGAACTTGGATTTGAATTTCTTCACAAACGCTCACTGTATTCACAATGCATTCATAGACAATTAATCGAACACAATTTCTGTTAGCGATCAAATTAACATTTTCAATAGCGTTTTATAAGCGAGCTACGGCCGAGGCGAGACGGACCGCAGACTCCGGCCCTGGGGCTTTCCGCGAAATAGGGACTCCGACTACACACATCCCTAGATAGCCGCTTGTCGACGTTATTTGCGCCGATTCCCGTCGAATATTTGATTGGCCGATCCGATTGAGAAACATATATTTTGCTCGAATTTTGCAGCTGCCGTTTCGCGCGTAGCGCCACATCTGGGAGTCGATGCCTCATAGTTCCGACGCGGGCCCAGCGCCGCCCATCCCGAAGTTGTAGTTCGATAAAACTATTCGTGTTTCGGTGCCGCAGTTCGTGGAGCAGCTTCAGTGGGTTCCGTGACTATTTAAAATATTTTCAGAGGGTTTCCCGTTTGACTGAACTAAATTTCTGATGTTGCACAACCATTAAAAGTTTCTGACGGATAATACAAACTCTATGGTGTTTATTATCGACCAATCAAAATAAGGTGTACTCTCAGACAGAATTTTTTTTTAATTCTTAAAATTTATTGCTTGTGTACGAATAATTATCAAAAAGTGAACATTTAAGGAAAGGCGAGCAATTAGAATAAAAAAACATGTTTTAAAAAAGAATACACAAAAATAATAAACTGAAAATGCGAGTGAAATGCCCAAATTTTTGCAATTTTGAAAAAATTAAAGAAAATCTTCTGGAAGTAATTTAATGGGTGAACCGTAATCTATTAAAAAAAAAGCTAAAAGAGCGATTTGCAGCCTGAGGGTTCCGTACAGACTTCATTATATATGTAGATATTCCATTCATCAAGACTCGACTAATTTTGTCTGTTTTCGATACCGATGCTGGCGAGATATTGGTTTTAGCAATTGCGAAGCCTTTACTTTTTTTTAAAAAAAAAAAATAGAATTTTGTTAAAATATCTTATTGATTGAAAATCTTAAGTTTTTATAGCACGAAATTAAAAAAAACACTCTCCCACCTATTGGTATACATAACGGTCAATACTCCAATAGTAAGTGTTAGTTTGTAATCATAACAGAAAATATTTATCATATGATATAATCATAAATTATCGATTTTCAGTTTTTTTCTTCCGTTGTGCTGTGACGTCTTTCTTTTTGCCAAATTTGATGATTCTAGGTCAATGGGAAATACCCTAAAGGTTTTGATACTCTTACGAGTATAGAAATATTCGCTACAAACGTATTGATTGTATTGACTTAGAAATTTAATTTTTTCAGAACTCTTAATAGATTGTAAACTTGAGTATTTAATATTAATATGAACTTGCTATCTCCACGCGTTTTTGAGTAAAAGGGCATTGACTAATAGATGGGCAAAGGGAGAACGAATGAACTTATAAGGGTGTCTTTCAATTTAGAGGTACGAAACCCTAAAAAAGCCTATGTTGATTTATGAATTTTTCATTTAGTCTGAAAAATTCTGTTAAATTATTGCAAATACAACAAATTTTTCGTTACTAGACCAAAAAAACTCAAACTCAAAGTAAGGTTTTTTCTTATATATACTGCGTCTTTTTTTTTATTCATTGCTATTACTAGCGTTTCTAAGTATTTCTCTAAAAGATAGAAATTAAGCTAATTGTAAATTACGATCAGTCAAATTATTTTTTAAATCAATTTGACATTTATTGACTATTATGAGCAATTGATTCTGTGTAACTGTAGTTCTTGAAACACATTAAAAAAAAATACAATTATGTATCAATTTATGCATAAAGAGATTGTGAATATTTCACAATCTCTTTATGCATCGTGATACATATCATGTTATTCATTTTCTTACGAAAGGCAAACGAACTTGCGAGGTACTAGAGATAGGTGGTCATCGACAGCCATGGAAACTTGCAACCCAGAGGAATCATTAGTGCGTTGGCAGTCTTTTGGGTAGAAGTAGATATTCTATTTCTACCTCTCCTTAAAACTTCCCTTATTGTTTGATGGAGGGATTTGATGAAGGGGAAATGGGGGAGTGTTGGAGGGGGGGAGTTGGAAATCGGAACTATCACTCACTGGACGAAACGCAACAGCGGAATTCTGTTCACATCTGCATATACGTGTTGCGTCATGTGTTGACCACGTAATGTCTTTACCGCTCTAATCTTTTTTAGGAATCGTCAAAATAATCTACATAATTAAATAGGAACTAATTAAAATACTAATATTCAAAAAACAATTAAGTACATGTGCAATTCGAGCATCAAGGTTTCCGATACAATACAATTTTGATATTTAAAAGTAAATTAAACGAACCGATAATAGTTTATAAGCTAAAGTGTAAAAGTGGGTGAAATCATAACACATTTACTTTAATATTTTCAAAGACTATAAATGTCTGAAAATTTGTTCCATTTATCTTGTTATATGTGATATTTATCATTTCAAGAAATTTTTTATTAGTCCCTCAACCTTTCATTTGATTTATTTTCAAATTATTTATTTTAATATAGATCATTTAGAAGTCAACTACAACAAACATTTACATAAAATACACAGTGTAAACATCGACGATGCAAAATGTAATAAATACACTGTTTATTTTTTATTGTTTCATAACGATTGAATAAATTATCTGTTTCATGATTTATTTTCAAGTCATGAATGTAAGCTACATTAAACTTCTTTACATACACACGTATACACATACAAGACATTTATATACGTGCGCTTCGATGGGTTAAGTCGACGTTTATCCAGCGTAATGAAGAAGCGATAAAGGCGCCGTATTATGTCAGACTCCGAGACGGGGCCGCGTCTATTATTTAACGGTACTATACGGAACTACGCCGCGGTAACTTTCGTCCACCGGCGGACGCGAGCGTTGTTTTGTATGTAAATGCGTTGGCCCACATCCAGACACGTACCGAGTTGATTTAGGGCCTATGAATCAAATTAATTACGGTAGCAAATGACTTCGAGACCGGTGAGGCCTCGCCTCCGAACCGGTATAGCTATAATAATAGTGATTGGCCCTAGCTCGGCTTCTATATAATGTCTATGCTAAGATTAAGTTACTAAAGATTAAAGGAGAACGCCTATATAATTTACTATGGAGCATTGACACATTCAATATTAGTTTCCATTTCCAGAAAAAACGATGAAAACCTCATTAAGGCTTTCTTTTAAAAGTGTCCAACCAGTGGTACTATTTTTGCGTTAATTCTTATTTCACTCTTAAAAATCAATTTTATAATGTTTTCGGTATAGGTATTGACACAACGTCAATGTATTGAATAAATCTGTTTGCAATTTGTGTTATTATAGCGGATAAACTCTTATGCAAAATTAGAGTTAAAAGCTATGAAATTATGTAAAAAATCACCTACTTGCATTTTAGTGCATTTATGACGTATACTATCATGAGACCACACTACACGAAGTGCTGTTTAGTGCGATTTGTTTCTTTTATTTCTGTGGCATTAAAGCAGCAAATGGCCATACGAGTCGTCGAGAGACCAACAGGCGGACACCGCCGTCCTAGTAAGTTACCAGCCTTTTAAAAAGCATTAAATTATTCTCCTGGAGATCCTCTTATCGTACTTGATTCGGATTCTCACTGATGGTAGATCATCTCCAAGTTCGTTGCAGAAGATTGCACATGAAGTGCACGGTGGTAAGACACCAGGCAACAAGATGGTGACAATGGAGTTTCCGGCGAAAAAAAAACCTTGACGAAAAGCAAGAACATAAAATAATGTTATAAAAATCGGATGCGATCTTAAGGCAACAGTTGATATTGCGGTACCCTGCTCCGAAATGATAAAAGTACTCCAGATGTGATTGGACCTGTACTTTATAAAGTGAAAGGCAACGATTCGTCTTCAAGCACTATCACTCTCTATCGAGTACTCGAAGCTTTTATAGAAGCTAGTTTTTCTCTGTTTTCCGGATGATAGTGGCACGTAGATGACTCAAAACGTAATAAAATGGCTTAAGGGAATGCTTCAGAAAAAAAGGGGAAGGGCCGTAGGGAGTTTTTTGGACGTAAACGTCCAAAGTTATATATTTCATGGATCCATTTGGATAAGGTTAAATCGACCCCATTCCACGAATTGCTTTATGGACACAAATTGGTTTCGACGCTCGTCGGCGAGATCTCGGGAGGTATTATGGCGGCTGTAGCGTAGTGCGTCCACAGTATTGCCATTCGAACAGCAACAGATGTTACCGATTTCCATTGAAAGATCGATATGCAGAACGTACAAAACATAGGGGCAGTAAACAACCTTTAGGGACTCCGGCATTCGCGGGTTCGTGACCCGAAGACGAACCGTCAATCGCAAACTTGACGCTCCGTTTCATCGGAAAATAGCTAATTCACCTGCACAATTTCACGCTCATAGGAGAAAAGCTTTAATAGCCTTCGTTACTTCCGAATCGAGAGCTTTCCTTTTTCTCTCGTATTCGTAATCCTGTTAACCGTCAAAGAATGAATACTTTTTAACTATAGATATTTCTAGATGCACTCGTATAAATAAAATTAATGGGCTCTTGAAATATTAGTTCATAAGTGTTGAGCGGTCCGTCAGTCAAGTTAACGTGTTATAAATGAAAAAATATATTAAAATGTCGAACCGCCTTCTGAAATGGAAATCATAAAAAGTATTCACAAAAAGTTCTATTTGTATTATCCTATTCTGTTATCACTTACGTCTTTTTGTTAAGAAGCACAGTTTTTCGGCAATAACTCAAAAATAGTATATCCGAAACAATTTTCGTTGAAAGTATTTATGAAGCGTAATCTCGTTATTATTTTTTTATTTTTTTGACTTAGGGATTAAAAAATAGAGGGGCGGATACAATTTATGCTACCTTTGGAGCGATTATTTCTGAAAATATTCCCTTAAACTGTTCGAAAAACTGAAAAAAACTGCTTAAAATCTTATTTTTTTAAAAGGACTTGTTACATGCAAAACATGATGTTTCATGCAAAAATTTTTTTTAGTGTCTGTTACATGTATGAACCGCCCCCCTTAAAATTATTTATTTTTGTTATTTAATCACCAAATTAAGTAGCAGCTTATTTAAGACACCTACACTATAAATTTCATCAATATACATTTTGTAGTTTTTGAATGAAATACCTGTTCTGTATAGACGGACGGGCGGATAGACGGACGGACGGACGTGACAAAATTATAAGAGTTCCGTTTTTGCCATTTTGTCTCGGGACCCTAAAAATGGGTTCAATAGAATAATATTATAAAACGTTAAAATTCAATATCATCATTCAAATATATCTATTTTTTTATGTTGTATTTGTAAATCTGTGTTGTGCTCAGGCGCACGTCGTCGATGTCAAGGAAATCCCGGTGAGATCGCTCCATTTATACCTACATTGCATGAATATAACAATTAGACAAACTACACTTCAAAGCGTTCAATAATCACTAACAACTAAGTATACCACATTCAAAAGTAATGACCAAGTGAACAATAAACGGGTTATTCGACATTATAGATATATTCTCGCTATACCATTGTTTAACTACAAAAACTATTCAGGTATATAGCCCTGTATTCTGAGTTGTATATAAGTCACTCTTGAAATAAAGACAATCCAAACTAATAATAAACATAGATCAAAGGACAATTATTGCATTGTTTTTACTGTATCAAAATCGAGACCTAAATAAAATCTAAATTTTAAGCAAAATCTTAATCGAAATCAAATATGGTGAGACCCATCAATTGTTAATAAAGATCATATTGATGATAATCACATATACTTAACTACAATTCACAACACAACAAGGGCTAAAGATACAACACACAATGTACTTGTACCAATTTAGGATATCATACGAATATAGATCTGTCTTTATTGAAGTATTGATAATCCAAGAGAACCGATACACTTAAACCGATGAAACAGGAATTATAAAACAATATTATTATTAGCATATTCTATAAACTGTGACAAGCTAATAGACTAACAATAATCACACATGGAGGAAAGAAAGACCATTACAAAAGAATAAATTCACAACGCCTTTTTATCTAATCTAAATACGAACCTGGGCACCAAATATAATAATAAAAAATTGATATTCTCTAGATCAGATTTTTCTTTTATAGATCATTTTCATATAGAGCCTGATCGGCCTGAACTAAGGAGTAAATGCATATAATTCTTTAATATACATTAACAGTGAGTGCCTATAAATATAGGTTTGTATATACATGTGTTTGTGTATATGTATGTTGTGTGTTGGTGTATGCAAGTGTGTGTGTGTGTATGTATGTACATAGAATACAATAAAAATACTGAATGTATCATCATATTCTAAACAGTAATAGATTTAGGCTAATATGTAATGGATACTAAGCAATAGATATGATTAAGCTGTATGAAAATGTGTAAACTCATGCATACATACCATTAATTTAATTCTAAACATATTGTAAATTTATTGTTTATCACATACATCATTACTCATTGACACTGTTGGGTGTCTGTAAATACATAGTGTTTACACCGTCATATACTAAGAAGCAATAGATTTAGGTTAATACTACATAATAAATACTAAAGAATAAATGTATTATTTGACTAAACTAAGAAAAGAAAGTGTGTAAATGCATGCATGCCTTTAGTTTAATTATAAACATAAACATTAATTGCTTATCATATACACTCCCACTCTCATTATTTATTAATACTCATTATTGAGAATTTCATATAGAAAGTCTATACTGTCACAAAACATAGAACACGACAGACATACTGAGTGTACCATTATAAAAGGGTCATAGATAAAGAATCCCTATAATTCTTAGGCTAATATTAAGAATAAACATTAAGAAGTAAGTATAGTTTTATTAAGTAAGAAAATAAAAAAGCATATAAATACCTTTATACGCCTTTAATCTAATTATAATTGTGCACATTTATTGCCTATTGACAATGAGTACCTAGGATTGTTACGTAAATCATAAATATATTACAGATACAGAACATACTTTCATAAATCAAAACAGTCATAAATGATTAAACAACATATCTTTAAGTTAACATTACACAGTGATCACTAAAGGACTCCAATAAAGTTTAGTATTACATTATTAAGCTTTTTAATGCAAATCGATTAATATTTTAACTTCCTGTAACTGTTAATTGTATAGGAGTTGAAATTAGAAGGTATAGTACTATCTTACTGAGCTATGACAAATTGACTGGTAATATAAACATTAGAATACCATTGTTAACCAACACAGAATGGAATAAAGCTAATAATTTCATATATTATTATGTGATACAAATACCTTAAACTAGTATTAGTAATTTTAAATTACTAATACTGAGGAACACGTAACAAAATAAATAATTGAATAAAGAAAAAAAAATACTATATATCAGTAAATACATTACTACTCACTAAACTTTGCACATGGACTGGTAATAATACTTACAAAAAATGTTATATCATCAAAGGATTAGGAGGTCAATAATAGGTATGGTTATCTGATGGAATATTTGTGAATTCATTCATAGTATAACACAATCATTATATATAATATACTAATTAGTGAGGTAACTCTTGTGCTAGGATTATTAAACACTATAGGATATACATTACTGTATAATTAAACCACCATAAATTGAATGATAACATAATTCTTTTGATAATATTATTAACCACCAGAACCTGACGAGTCAATAAGTAGGTATATTATGTAACAAGACTGCTTTGAATTGATTAGTAGCACTATTCTTATGTTAATAGTTTATATTATTATAAGGTAATGCACAGCTACTTAATGTACTAATACATAAATAAATTATTACTGTTGCTCTCATAAATTTCATTACTAGGAGCTGTTACAAATTTCACTATCAAGTAGGAAGAGTACATGTCATCAAATAAAAGGTGACGGTCACTGTCTTTGCAGGGCAATAACACATCATATAAATCAATTATTTGAGTTAACATTGGATGACAAAATGATTAGAATACAACATTACTACTGAGCGAAGTAAGATTAAAAATTTGAGCTGTACAAATTCTTTGAAAGGAACACTGAAAATTTGCACCAAGTGAAGAACAAATTAGTAAGGAACTTATATTTTTCTTGTTGAGAAGAGTTGGGCGCCATCTACTTAACACCATTTCAGAATGTACTACAACAGAAAGGAAAAAAAGGAAAATGAAAAGCTACATATGGAAAACTCGTTTAGACAATGGTTGGTTCCTATTACAATAGGAACCAAGAAGAATGGACTTTATTCGCTTATAGCAAAGGAGAAATTAAAAAGGTTGTTCATGATGTTTATCAATTCTCAGAAACGTATACTAAAAATGTGCATCAAACGAAGAATATGCAGACCAGAATGAAAGAACAACGCAAGAAATATATATATATATATTTTTAAGTGAATTCTCTTTAGGCTTCACTTCAAAAACGAGGGAAAAACTTTTATGGATGAAACGCAATATAATAATATTAGCGTCACGAAGATGTGCAGCGTTTTTGTATTGATATATAATAAGGGCTTAAGGAAATGTGAAACATAAGATAACTGTACAATATCCTATTATATTTTAACGGCAAAAATAATGCTAATGCATAATGACTGTCCTGACAACGGATCGCGTCCTTGTAGACATTAAAACGTTGCTGCAGTTCTGGTTTCCACGCACGGTGGAACTCTTCGACGAAGAACAGCACAGACTTGAGACTTGGCGTACGGGCGCTGCTAATCATCGTTCGACTGATCGTGGACAAGAAAACAGTGCAGCGGCGCTGGTTTCCGCGCACGGTGGAACTCTTCGACAAAGAACGGTACAAACTTGAGACTTGGCGTACGGGCGCTGCTAATCATCGTTCGACTGATCGTGGACAAGAAAACAGTGCAGCGGCGCTGGTTTCCGCGCACGGTGGAACTCTTCGACAAAGAACAGCACAACTTGAGACTTGGCGTACGGGCGCTGCTAATCATCGTTCGACTGATCGTGGACAAAAAGGTGCAGCGGCGCTGGTTTCCGCGCACGGTGGAACTCTTCGAACGGCACAGACTTGAGACTTGGCGTACGGGCGCTGCTAATCATCGTTCGACTGATCGTGGACAAGAAAACAGTGCAGCGGCGCTGGTTTCCGCACGGTGGAACTCTTCGACGAATAACGGCACAGACTTGAGACTTGGCGTACGGGCGCTGCTAATCATCGTTCGACTGATCGTGGACAAGAAAACAGTGCAGCGGCGCTGGTTTCGCACGGTGGAACTCTTCGACGAAGAACAGCACAGACTTGAGACTTGGCGTACGGGCGCTGCTAATCATCAATCGACTGATCGTGGACAAGAAAACAGTGCAGCGGCGCTGGTTTCCGCGCACGGTGGAACTCTTCGACAAAGAACGGCACAGACTTGAGACTTGGCGTACGGGCGCTGCTAATCATCGCTCGACTGATCGTGGACAAGAAAACAGTGCAGTGGCGCTGGTTTCCGCGCATGGTGGAACTCTTCGACGAAGAACGGTACAGACTTGAGACTTGGCGTAATGGCGCTGCTCATCATCGCTCGACTGACTGTGGACGAGTAGATGCCCTAGTTTTACATAGTAGACTCGTGTAGAAAAGACATGAGCCATTTCAACGTGAAAAAAGAAGAAAGAATGGACTGCATCAGATCAGAAAATCAGACATTAGAAAGGCTGGTGATGGACCTCATCAACTCTCAAAATTGTCACTGAAGAATTGCCCCAAACGAAAAATATGAAAAATGAAAGAGAAAACGAAAAATAAATTAAAAAGAGTTTTATTTTTAGACGAGCGTACACCATCTACTTAACACCATCTCAATACTTACTACATTAGAAAGAAGTCGGATACTCTAGTTACACATGGGCGACTCGTGTAAACAGCGAATCATCTATCACAACAGGAACAAAGAAGAACGGATCGCATTAGATTAGAGTGAATTGCTTGATGAACTTCATCGATTTCCAGATGAATACTGAAAACCTTGCACTGAATGAAGAACGCAGAGTTGACGAAAGAAATTAAGTAAGAAAGGAGGATTTATTTTAAGAACAGCTTGACACTACTTAACTTCTCTTTAAGATTTATGCAACAATAAGCTAATTATACTCGGGAGACACGCTTAAAGAAGATATGAACTATTCATTACAACAGGGACCATAATGAATGGAGCACATTAGCACAGAGCAAAAAAAACAACTAAAGAAGCTATGGATGAACTTATCAACTAGTAGAAATGGACACTGAAAACCTACACCACGCAAAGGAAATAAAGAATGAAAGATTAAAGGAAGATAAAATTAGGAAAGTTTTTCTTTAAAGAAGAGTTCAACACCACCTAATAGTTATTGCTTTAAGATCAAAGGCAAAAAATAAGTTGGACACTCTAGTTACATATGAGATAATTGCAAAGACAAGAATGAGCTATGACAGTAGTAAGAAATAAAAATGGGCTGCACAGAAATTAATAAGGTTATAGCTGAACTTTTGGTTCTAACTGAAACTAGAGAATACAAAGATTGTGGATGATCTTTACCAATTCTCAAAACGGACAATGAGATCTGCACTAAAGGAAGAAAAATTAGAATAAAAGATTGAAGGAAGAGAGGTGGGAAATTAGGATTTCTTTTAAAACAAAAGCTCGACATCATCTAATGAGCACCGCCTTAAAATCTACTACAACA
Source organism: Eumeta japonica (assembly GCA_005406025.1). Taxonomy (NCBI): domain Eukaryota; kingdom Metazoa; phylum Arthropoda; class Insecta; order Lepidoptera; family Psychidae; genus Eumeta; species Eumeta japonica. Next base: position 393,567 of record BGZK01000134.1, read on the forward strand.
GAAAGAAAAATTAGACGTCCTAGTTACACATGAGAGCCTTGGGTAGACCGAGCTATTACAACAGGAACCAAGAAGAAAAGGCGATTATAGTACAGAGCAAAGCGGAAACTTCAAAGGCTGTCGATGACATTTGTCAAGTTCTTAACGGTTGCTAAAACTTCTTCACCAAGCTGAGAACATAAACAATGAAAAATCGACTGAAGAAAAATCCAGAAAGGATTTGTTTAAGAGCTCGACACCATCTACTCAACTCTAATTTAAGTTCTTCTACAATAGAAAGTTATTCGCACTTGGGAGATTCGCATAACAAGACAGTAGTTTTTACAACAGGAACCAAGAAGAATACACGACATTAGCACAGACTATAGTAGAAATTAGAAAGGCTGCAGATGAACTGTTCCAACTCTCAGAAATGGACGTCAAAGCCTGCACCAAGCAAAGGAAACGAAGAACGAAAGAGAAACAAAAGGAACATACCTTCCCCACTGTATTTATTGACACACTATAGTATCTATTACCTATCCCGAATCCAGTTTCTGGCTAAAGGTTGCACGAATACCGGCTGGCTCTACACTCCTGTCACTCCTAATCCAAGCTAGAACCTACACTCCCCCCGATATTTACGCTCCCTTCGGTGTATCGGGACTTGTCCCTTTCAGTCATTGCGACTGGCTGAAGGTTGAGCGATGATGATGATGATGATGAATTACAAATCATATGCATAGATACGAATTGAAGATAATTCATGAATTAAAAATTTAATAGTAGTCTGAAAAAATAATCCTGATTCGTAATATATTTATTATGACAAAATTTTTGGTATAAATTTTCTTAAATAAAACTATTTTGTTTTCTTGAAACTTATAACTATACTCTTAACAATGGCGATAACACTTACAAAACAAAAAAAATATAATTGTTCTACGATTTAGTATAAAAAAACATTTCACTGTGTGGTTTTCTTTCTTGTCTTATTTTTTATGAGAGCATTTTGTGAATTGACAAACAAAATTATGAAAATGTTGCTATTGTTATGTTTTTTTGATGCTGTTCTAAGATTTTTAGGAAAAAAACTATATGCGGCTCAATAATAATGAATTTTACACTTATGTTGCGTTTTGGAAATTTATAAGAAGTTCTTGGATGATTAGAAAGTGTTTGACATTTGACTGTAATAAAATAATACTAAAGATAGTAATATGCGAATATTTCTGTGTATTTGACAATAAATATAGATATTGATTACCTATATAAAATTTGTAAAAAGCTTTCTAATATACTACTATACTATACACAGCGAGAACTACAATGGTGTAAAAAAAAATTAAGTCCACAAACACAAGAAGGGAATATACTATGTAAATAATTATATAGAAGTTTTAGCAAAAAACGGGCATAGACTGAAAATATTAAACATCTACGTCATTTTAATATTTAATACATTACAATACACGTATTAATTAATATATCAATACGTATCTCAAGAAGAATTCTGTTACCGATTAGAGATTTGGTGAACAATTATTTTTTTATAGCAAATACAATTATAACCAAGTTTTGTTCTTTTCGCCTGTGGCAGAACAAAGAATTATGAAATCGTAAAGAACTGTGCATTTTCGTCGTAATACATCATTTCTTGAGACGCTCTAAAGTTTATAATTCAACAAAAAAGTAAGTCTCCTTATAACATTTTATAAATTTATCCATAATAAATCTAAATCGGACTCAAAGATTTAAAAATTTATCTTTTGATATGTGATCAAGACAAAAATATGTTTCATATCGAATAATTAACACCAATAGCTATACATATTTAGAAAAAGTCGAAAACAGGTGATCAATCAATTCCAACAATCTACGTGTTTGGAAATGCAAATAAAATCGTTGCAAAGCATTTTTAAATAACCATTTTATAAGATGGGAGGTACACGATTAATTATATTTTTTAAACGTACAAAGAGTGTTTCATTAATTCTTAAACGTAAGTAATTCAGAAAAAGAGATTAAAACATTCCCAAACACTTTGGAACCCAAAGAGCATCAAAATCTCTAGGTAGCCTTATAATATTATTGACTTCAAGATATTCTGACCTGTGTGGTCAAACGGTTTTCTGTCTTTTTGTTTTTTTTAATGATAATCAGGTGTAACCTTCGAATGCCAACAGTGATGGAACCAGTTAAATGACTTACAAGTTAAATATGATTTAAGCGAAACAAGGGAACGTAAGAATGTTCAAATTCACTCTATAAAATAGCCAGCATATTGATTTCGTCTCTACGTGCCGATAATAAAACTTACAGTTAGTACGTCCCATACACTCCCACTGACCTGTAGCACCCTCGTTCTTTTATCCACATTATCTTCTTAATTCTTTCTCTCTGTATCCGTCCGACGGCTTTCTCTGATAAATAATTCAAATCCATTACTTTTTCTCCGTTCTTACCTTATCGTACGTTAAAACACGTGCATTTGTTTTTGTCGAGTAAGTACCTATTAATCTATAATTATTCTAAGCAATATATTTAAATTGTACAGATATTCCGCGTCGAAATTGATCCGGCATAATTTATTATCTACTTATCTTCGTAGCTCATTGAGAAAAATCCCTTTTTATTAAGCAAATTCTTTATATCTAGTATCTATAGGACCAAAAGGTTCCGCCCTTGCTGATATTTCATTGTCTATAGTATGCATATCATGTATACACAGATTTATAAAAAAACAATCAAATTGTTTTATCGTCAAAAAAGTTTAAAGGTTTAATATTTATTTATTTTCAAAGTCCAAAAACCATTTGAAGGAGAATGTCTTATATTAAATTAATATTTTTCTTTTAATTTTAATCATTTTGAATTTTAATATGACAACCGAAACTTTTCAAAAAAACATCCTATTCTATTTTTATAGTCAAATTTTACATTTTAAATTATATAAAATATATAATAAGATTTTTTTTTCATTACAAGAAAAAAATCTTATTATACCTAAACTTTTAAAAAGATACGATTTTCAAAGGTAATGAGAATAAATGTACGGAATAGTCCTATTTATTCCTGTTTACAAGGATTTGTATAGAAGAAGCTATTTGTTCCATAGACAATTTTTTCCGAATGAACTAAACTTGTATGATTAATTAATTTCATTATTTAAAATAAACTCATTTTTCCATTCATCAACCCAACCACATGGAAAGGATGAATGAATCTAGACTGATAAAAGAAATCTATAGAAATAATGAGTCTACTGGAAGGGTTGACAAGGGTTCACCGAGAATATCATATGCAGACCGAATCGGTAGCATTAATATGCCACCGGCATTAAAATTTGGCTCTGCTTTAATAAGCAGAGTCAAATTTTAAGCACCCGAAATCGATGAGCTTATATGAAAAGCTTGGTGGATGTCAGTGAAACGAGAGAGACATGCAAAGATCGCACCGTGTGGAAATCTGTGGTCTCTGCCTACCCTTCTAGGAAATAGGTGCGAGTACAGAAAGTAATTTCTAATATTGTTTTTTTTTCCGACGTCGGGACTGTGAGCTTTGATTAGCACGAGCAAGCGGTGTCGAGCGACAGGGTCGCTCGAAGCAGTACGACGTCGACGTACGCCGCTGTAACCACATAAACTAATTTTACAGTCATTTAGAGCTGTATAAAATAAATTTTCTAGGTCAATGCATTCAAAATAATTTTCTATTTTTCCGCATATTTTGACAATCGCAAATAAATGAAAACCTTGCAGATATTTTCCATTGCCCAATCAAAAATTTCCAACCAAAAAATTGACAAGAAACGCTTGGAGTGCAAGTAAAGAAAACTATGGCCACCTTCTAGCTCCATCATCAGACGCTGATTACCATATAGTATCAAAGTACTCGTCAAGAGGAATCAAACGAGCCCAAACTCGATGGGGTTGCGTCGTTTAATTACGGAGTTCCTATGGCCACCTTCCAGCTCCATCATCAGACCCTGGTTACCATATAGTATCAAAGTACTCGTCAAGACGAATCAAACGAGCCCAAACTCGATGGGGTTGCGTCGTTTAATTACGGAGTTCCTATGGCCACCTTCCAGCTCCATCATCAGACCTGGTTACCATATAGTATCAAAGTACTCGTCAAGACGAATCAAACGAGCCCAAACTCGATGGGGTTGCGTCGTTTAATTACGGAGTTCCTATGGCCACCTTCCAGCTCCATCATCAGACCCTGGTTACCATATAGTATCAAAGTACTCGTCAAGACCAATCAAACGAGCCCAAACTCGATGGGGTTGCGTCGTTTAATTACGGAGTTCCTATGGCCACCTTCTGGCTCCATCATCAGACCCTGATTACCATATAGTATCAAAGTACTCGTCAAGAGGAATCAAACGAGCCCAAACTCGATAGGGTTGCGTCGTTTAATTACGGAGTTCCTATGGCCACCTTCTGGCTCCATCATCAGACGCTGATTACCATGTAGTATCAAAATACTCGTCAAGAGGAATCAAACGAGCACAAACTCGATGGGGTTGCGTCGTTTAATTACGGAGTTCCTATGGCCACCTTCCAGCTCCATCATCAGACGCTGATTACCATAGAGTATCAAAGTACTTGTCAAGACATAAAGTTCAGTTTAAATTTTAAAAATTAAATAAATAATATTTATTTTCTTATATTAAATGTACATAAATTCTCTCATTATTCGAAATTCGAATTCTAAGCGGGCAGCTTCAATCTGTTAATTTTGCGTCACACAATCTTAAAATTTCAGTCTCATCATTTTTTCATAACGCGCCTAAAGAAGTATAACTTCAAAAATCTGGCAACGAACACAAAAGTATAAAAAAAGATATTATATCATATAATAAAGAATAGTTTTTACTAGTACAAACTAACGTTTGCAGTTGGAGTATGGACCGCGATCTAAACCGACATAGAGGGGAACATTTTGTTGCGTCCTATTACGTAAATTTAAAGACAAATTCAAGTATTTGTAATTTTCGGAGTTGCTGATTCTGATAAGTCATTGGTATCAGTATCGCTACAGGTGAAAGTCGTCAGTAATGTATGAATAAAGTAACATTATTTTATTAAGCTTTTACAGAAAGTTTTGTGTACGTATTCTGTTCCCATTTGCCCGGTGTTTTTAAATATGAAAACCTTAAACGAATATAATTCACAAGTGACTGGTTATTCCTGTGAAACAATAACTTTCAACTATTACAACAACAACAACTGTGTTTCAAGTAGGTGCAATATACCTATGAATTTTCAGAGTGCATTGAGGTACGCTGCTGCTATTATACTCAAACTCCTATGAACTATAAAAAGAAGTTTCTATGAATACCGGTTCACACTTTTTCTCCATATAATATGCACAAGAACGAAAAATTTGTCGTAATAACTTTTTAATGACAGGTAGTTAATAAAAAATTATAACGAAAAATTTTCCGAATTATCCATAAAATCCTCGAAATTCACGTGCGATTTTATTCTTTATTAGGCTCGGAGAAATCATTTAATACTTTTTAGTCCATTACGAAAACGTGAAATATAATTTAATCTTTATTTCTATTATTATTTTCTGCTCTTTGTATTTTGTGTGCTAAATAATGCAATCGATTTAGAATTACATTGATTGTGAAGCAAAAATTTAAATCATTTAGTGAAATCAATTTTATTATTCCTCTTCTCCTCCTTCCAAATTTTTTTCCATTTTCACCCAATTTGAGGCTATAAAATCGCTCGCGTACCTTTAACCAGGAAAACGAACTAGAAAAAAATATTAATATTATATTGTCATCTGGTGCTGAGCTATGTTTAAAGTTTCAAGTTTCTAGCTTATCGGGAAGTTAGTTTAAAATTTATTGAAAATCCACCCGAACACAAATAAACGATTAGACAAAAAAGCGAGTAAAAGAAAATGTGACAAAAAACTAATATTCCCATTTATCAGTCTCGTGCAATGCAAGGCGATTATTTTTTTTTTTTTGAAAGATGTACATTAATTTTTTTTTGAAAAATGTCGCACATCTGTGACAATTTTATTACATGCGTGTAAATCCCTAAGTAATTGCAGATGTGACACGTCGCGCGGTTGCGGTTATTGCATTGCTTTGCAAATAACTAACAAGCAATAGAACGGGCTTAATGAATGCGTTTGCATTTTCATAGCCATTAATAAGTTAACGAGGTCGAAACGGCAATTCCGACGTGCTATTATACCGTTCACGACGCGTGCACGACTTTGGAATTGCAACGCAACAACAGTCGTTGTCATAACAGTACTTTTATTACTGAACAGTGATTGTACTGAATACAACTAGACTTTATTGTTAAAATTATATGTTTAAAGTGTGGTAAAATTATTTTGCTTTCTCTACCTATATTATATTTAACTTACAAAATATACCGAACTAAAAAAGATATTTATGTGATAAACATGTAGTTAAGTTTAGGGAAGAAATACTTATATTTTATAACAATTTCAAGTGGTAAACGAACATGTGAGTCATTGAGAGTAGGTGGCCATCGTCTCCCATGTACACTGGCAACGGCAGAGGAGTTACCGATGTGTTTCCAGACTCTTTGGTAGGAATAGGATGTCTTATGAAGGATCAGGTGAGTTTATGTGGAGAAAAATGGAGAGATAGAGGGGAGTGGACTACCGGAACTTTCACTCACCGGACGAAATGACCTTGAGATACTTTTGAAACAAAATCCATTCAATAATAATACACATACTGATAATAACGGCAAAAATTCAAAAAATTCAAGCGTGACCGTTATTATGCAAAATTTTTAGAAGGATCAATATCGGCAGTGTTATATTGCACGCCTCATAAGCGGAGCGCATGAGGTAGTGCTCTACTCTCGCCTTAGGAAAAACGAGTGATTTTTTGAACTTTAACTGTCTTTATTTATTACATGTTGCACTTGTAAAATAATGTATGCACTCAAACGGCAAGAATAATCACTGATTTTAATATCTGTAATATCTTCAAAACACATTTTGTTATAGAACATATTTTAAAAACTGTTTTAAAAATTTTTTTCGTGGACGTCCGTGTGTCTGTATGTGCGGATCCTGTATGTGGTCACGATAACGAATGAAATACTTCACTATTCGAGTGGTTTTTTTTTTCATTCGCTTTAGTATGCATCTCAATAGATGCCTATTGAATTTCACTGTCTAATTCGGTGTAGTTTAAATGATATTTAATAAACAAAGTTTTGACGAGTCTTTTAGTAAAAAAAAATTTTTTTTTATTAAATCTTAATCTAGAGAACATAAGAAACCCAAAGCGTGACTGTCTTTTTTATTCTCAATGTTTAAGTAAAAATTTTTACACCACGGTAAGTATTTTTTTTTAATTTATTTCAATTTAAAAAAAATGACGATTACGGTATAAATTTTTGTTAATATATAGAATTTAGAGTATTGAACAATGCATACCAAGTAATTTGTAATCATAAAGAGTGAGCTCCAGTCGTTCGTCGGAGCTGACATACACACTTTTCTTTAGTAAAAATGGAATAACCGAGGCGTGCACTTTTGGGTTTTCCAAATTTTATTGAGCATGCGACGAGTGCAGGATGCTTAGCCGGGCCTAACTCGATATCGGCCCCGTGCCGCACGAGCAGACGTCCTTGATAAAGTTTTTGTACGACATGCGATTTATTGGTCCATCAAACGGAGAACTGACCGACAGGAGTAATGTAACGTTCAAAATTATTTATCTTTTTTATAGTTTAGTCGACCTTTAGACGGTAGATAAGAAATATTCTCGGATTTCAAGTTTCGTTTTTGAAATATAAAGCTTTTGCAAAGTGAAATCGCTTAACACGTACGTTTTTATATTTGTCGCCTTCGAGTCATGTTTCAGTTTGTGGATAACTTTAATAGTTCAATTATAAACATCATGAACAGAGAGTAAGAACGTTTTTAATCAATCCAAACGATATTGTAAATATTATCTGCCATTATGGCGTCAAACACACAGGTTTTCTAATGTAGAACTTTTCATTTGCAATTTGTCGTCGTAAAAGCAATATGTAAAAGGGCTCCGTGCCCTTCGCTGGGCGCCTTCAATTCAATCCCTCACACATGCGGATAGGGTGCGGGTCGAGAGCGCGTAGCCTACGGCTTTTTTTCTGTTCAAAAGCCTTTTTTCTCGTTAAGCGATCAAGCAATGTTATATTATTCACGTAGAATGGTAATTTGTCTGTGTTGTTCGTGAATAGTAGATGTGTCTAATGTTATTGCGAGCTGTTATTTTTATTATGTTTTTGTACCAAGCTTTCGTCACCCCAATGCAAATATGCAACTCCATCTAACATTTGTATTTCTTTTGACCTTAAGCGTTATTAAAATAAATGAAACTATTACTGTAACATAGGGGATACAATTGAAACTTCTGTAATGTTTAGATCGATTACGCATGTCAAACTGAAATTTATTCCTAGATCTGTTTCCTAATTCGCATATGAATGCGGATTAGAAAACAGATCTAGATGTGAAATGTATTGTTACTAAAGATTCGCTAAATTCAGTATGAAAAATGAAAATAAAAGATATTCAATATTTTTCTCTATAATGCAGTCTATATCATCTATGCAAATTTAGTGAAAATCGGTTAAGCATTATACAGTAAGAACGCAATAAATAAATTTGTTTATTATTATTAATGTAATACAATTTACTTAAAAAAGAATCAGTCTTAACCAAAACATGTAATATATAGCAAGAAATGTTATTTTACAGAACAAACTGATAACCAAACAGTATTTTTGGTAAACAGTACTGGATGGTCCAATTATCACATTTGAAATTTATTTATATATGATAACGGCATCTCTATAAAATTTATTGTATTTTTAAATTCTGACCTAAGAATTAAAAAATGTCTCGAGGTATTTTTATAAACAGTCTCTCTTTGATTCGAAATATTCTCAGACATTCTGGAATAATATTTATTTCGTATATGAAAGGAAAGTGATTAATTTATTATGTAACACAGGGCCACTCAATTTTGATAGTGTCTAACTTCGGACATTATAAATCATTTGAAACATAAATATAAGATCTATATTTAAAGCTTTCTTTTAAAATTGTCAATCCGTAGAGATATGATTTTTGTGTTATTTTGATTTTACTGCTCAAGTCCATTATACGGCGTTTTAGTATGGATTTATGAATTCTAATTTGATGTAAAATAAAATAGTAATTAACTACATTTAGAAACGTTAAAAACTTAACAATTATGATTGCCCAATGCCGTGAACTGATTTTAATTTTAGTCGGCTATTACCGCTTTTATGATGAACTACCTCATTTTAGAAATTAACGAAGAAAATGAAGGGCTGTTCAAATCTAGCTTTGATTCATTGACTCTTCAAAATTCAGCCGCAGCTCCTCGAGTGCTAGGGCACGCGTCCGTTACGGCGCATGTGCGGATTATGGACGCGCTACATGTGGGGACATATGTAGCGTGCCTTATATCTAAATGCAAATGGGATCGTCCGCAGTAACCCTCGCTGTGCCCAGTTATGTGCTTTAAGTTAACTCAATTAACCCGTACGGCATGCACACATCTCTACAGGGTAATCAGCAGCCAAATTTTTGGACAACATTTGTCTCAGCTCCATCTAAAATCATAGAGATGGTTAATAATACGATTCCTGAATATAACAACATGATATCCTTATAGGGCCTGATTTAAAAGCTTACACATGATTACAATTTTTTATTAATATTAAAGGGCGGAAGTGCGATTTAATTATAAAAAAAGGGGTAACCTTGATTTTCAAACAGCGTTGCTTTCGTGTAACCCATGCGGATGGTGAATACACATTTTAATCAGAAATAAATGGTTTACCCTACGTCTTTGACAGTTTGTGGAGTTGTCGATTCCAGTAGTTGTCACATTATCGGTGACAATAGTTTTAGAACACGAGGCTTCCATACTAGCATGGTGCGAATTAAGCTAGTGTGAAAAGGTTAAAGTCAATCTTATATCTGAAAGAAAAAAGATTGTAGGTGATGGTTAAGCATTTATAGTTGTCTATTGACGTGACTATATTTGTCAAGGGATCACGCAGCCGATATTAACACAATTTTCATATTGCAGAAGCGAGTTATTCATACTCTTTATGATTTGAGACCAATAGCATCTCTCAGAGAAAAAATTTAAGGAAATTGATATCCTAACTTTAGCATTACAATACATATACGAAAACCTGTATATGCCAAGAAACATGTTATTTATTATTATTAGGGCAAAAATTATTTCTTTTTGAGTTTTATAGTAAATCGTATATCAGCCAAAGTAATCTTACTCTAATGTAAATATATATCAGTACAACCTTTATTTCTTATTTACTTACTTACCATTTTCAAACAAAACTCATTTAACAAAGGGAAACCAGTGTGGCTTATTTAAAAGTTTTTTTACAGTAAATTAGAGGCAAACGCACAGGTGAGCCATCGGAGAGCAGATGGTCACCGTCGCCCATGGAGACTCACATCCCTAAAGGAGTCACCAATGTATGTAATGGAGGGAGGGTCGGGCTCATATACGGAGAAAGAGTGAGTGGGCCACCGGAACTCTCACTCATCGGATGAAAGCCAACAGCGGAAGTTTCGTCCGTATTCTGTGAAAGTGTGGTGTTTCTGTTTGATTCTGTGCTGCAACCGCGTTAGCCGCAGTATGGCTCTATCACAGTAACACAGTTTCGTTTTAGCCTGAGAAAATTATAAAAAATTCTGATTTAATAAATAAACAAATGAAATAAAATAGGAATGTTTGTTCGATTAAAGAAAATGTCTACTTTACAAACAATATTTCATCTAAACTAATTTCTACTGCGTCGTCCTCTGGAGTATTAGTTTAAATTAATAGAAGTCCTTGGGCATGTTGAAAAAAAGTTTCATTCCAGTGCTACTTAAGAAATTCATGAAAAAGGAAAAAATACAACATCAAATAGAAAACTTCTTTATTTTTTCTTTTTGGATTGGCTTAGTTTCTTTTTTTTTCACTTAATCATACGCCTCGCGATTTTTGGCGAGGCATTCGGTCAGTCACTTGCGGCTGAAACCACAATGTCACCATTAAAAATAGAAACGCAAGAGCCGCTCTCTCGGCCCTCGCGAGAACAAAAACGGCAGAATCGCTCGATTCCGTGAAAAGGTGAAATTTCCCCCGCTTTTGTATTAGACACATCCGTTTTCTTCGGTGTTACGCAATACTGCTACATATAACTGTCATTGGATTCCGTAATGTTATTTATGCTTATAAGAAGAATTATGTTTATTCAAGAGTTACGAAAATAATTGTGTTTGTCGTAGATGAAACGTGTTATTATCGTTTGCCGTATTAAAGTTGAAATTCTATATTCTCCACAAATATAAATGGCAAATTGTTATTTATGTCAAATATTATACTTTGTAAGGATTACAATCTAAATGTATATTATATAGCTATATTTACTCGTAATAAACATTTTCGGGGTGGACAGTAATTGCAAGATCTATTTTTGGGATCCTAGTTTTTTATTCGCTTATTCTCCAAATGTATTTTAAAGTCTATTTTAATAACGGTTGTGTCAATTTTCTACCACCTCTATGCTTACATACTTTCCTATAATGTTTTAATTTGAACTTAAAGGGTTAAAGTTGTATCTTTAACCCATCTACGCTGACCCAGTGTGGATCGGGGGCCGCTAACGACTGTTGTCACCAATGCGGTGACAACGTCTGGGACTAACAGCTTATCGTGTTCTCCTAAGCACTATAGGAGTGGTTTGATGAGACTTAAGTTAAAAACTGATTCATTAATTCATTAGTTGTAAGGTATCAACGTAGTACGTTCTAGTTCGAGGACGATGCACCTAACCATACCCCCAACAGTATGTAAATGAACAGCACCACGCCATTTTGTTACAATTATACAGGATCGTATTCTAATTACCGTAAACGCATTAAAAGTTACTATGAACATTACCGGAAAATTAAATAACTTTTATTAATTATTAATGAATCGACGTGTACAATTTGTTCACATGCAAAAATGTGATAAAACCACTGATCTCATCAACGCTGACTTTCTTGCGATGTCCAATTTAATCAGATCTTCGGCTTACTTCAGACCGAACGCAACACGACACGAAAGCGCACGAGCATTACGTTTACTAAAAATCACGCAACGCAACGTGAATTTTGATTTTATTTAGTGGTAGTAAGTATTAGGATATAGAGTTAGTTGTACGACAAGTGTGGATACGACACCATGCTAAATAACATGCATATTTGTATCCAAGTTGCATTTTTGTTGCGATAATTATTTTTACTATTGACGGATATATTTGAATTTGACATTAAACTCGAATTCATTCTAGAATCCCATTGTTATTGAGTTACAGGACCAATAGCGTACTCGACCATTATTTTAACATAACGTATCTGTTATATATGTACTAAATATGAGACAACGTTGTCTGCGATTAAAAGAAACTTTTCTATGTGCTCGCTAAATTCAGAACTGATGACGAAAGAGGAACTCTTAAAAGCCTGCCTGAGCGCCGAGCGAGCTGCCGACCGCCGTCTGACCACCGACTCCGACCGCCCGCACTTGTATGCATAGTCACATGCATATCCACTACGGATTACCGCAGCTCAATTGACCTGTTTCAACACTGAGTCGTATTTGATCCGGCTCAGTCGATAGCTATCCGTAGCGCTGTTCTATACTCTGAACGACGTCTTATGTTTACGTACTTTGATCTACTTTAAAAATATGTGCGAATTACGATTCCGTTTTTCCGGTACGCCCCATCACTAGCTCATGTACTTTATTGTCAATTAAACTTTTATATTCTTCATTTTTATACGTTATTAACTTTCATTTTACATTTGTTTATTTTACATGTATTAACATTCGTATAATGTAACATATATTGCGACGTTCTACTTAATTTGAAAACAATAAAAGATAGACAAGTAATAGCATATTATAAAATTACATACGAAAGAGATGATAAAATCATGGCGTATGGTTTTTAATTATAGTGACCTCTGTGACATTTAGCTTATTTTTTTCGATATATATAATCATAATGGATTTTTTGTGTAAGGGCATCACGTGAAAACTACTGAACATATTGGTAAGCGACTTTGACCATTAGACGTAGAATTTTTGTACATTATTATAGGCTTTTTAATATAGTTTTTAATAAAAAAAATTGTGATTGGGATCGGAATCGACAGCGGGAACGGCTAATATTAAAAATAAAGGAATTAATTTTATGCATCCGCTAGCGAAACCACGGACATATTTGAATAAAAAAAACAATTATTACTGAATGTTAATTTACTCCCAAAGAAGGAGGTGGGTAACGGTTAGTGTATGTATGTATATCGTATATAATCAATTTACAAATAATACTCAAAGAATTAGTGTCGAGAAGTAAAAATTAGGTATCAAATATTCACAATATGTTTTAGGTTGTACTTGTACTCAATAATGTTTAATGTTTTTAACTTGATCAATGTCCACAATGTAATGTACTAGCTACTCTCATTAATCCGAGACAATTTTATTATATGAAAATTGGTCAAAGGTAGAAACATAATCTTGTAGGAAAAAAATAAAGTAATGACTTCAAAGGTATTAAGTATACTATATGAGTACTTCACTATAACCTTGAAATTTCAAGAATTTAACATGATCTTTCGACTAAGTCGGTACAGAAATGGAGTGCCGCGTATAAACTTTACCGGCGTCTGCGCTTTCAAACATCTATCCTTTACATGAGAAGATAAGTATCCTAAAATCATCACTGACACGTACCTCAAAATTATATCGGGAACAACAATTCTTATAAAACATTATACCCCACAGAATTTTATATCTTACCTATCAAAAGCTCTTAAAACAAATCAATATAGAACAGAATGGTTTATCACACCATTGCATTCGAGGAAAAAATTTAAAAAACGTATTTAATTAAAAAAATACAATCGTGTCAATTGCCAAATAAGAATCAATGAAAATAAGAAACGAATAACATTGGGAAAGGTTCAAAATAGATGTTTTTTTTAATTTTATTTTTATCATCGTTGCCTCCACTTTATAAGGCACAGGTCCGACCACGTCATCAGAAATTATCTTCTTTATACACATTACCCGTCTTCTTTTCTTCTCTTATTTTTCAATTCTTCTCTAGTTTATGACATGCTTCATTACGCGAAGCGTTCGAGATTGCGCTTTGTTCTCAACTTTTAAAGGTCAAGCAATTTTCTGGACTTAAATTGCTACCATTACATGCACACTGTCCTTTTAGGATAGTATGAATAGACGTATATCAAGAAGAATTATTTTTTTAACACGTTTTTATTAACACGTTTAGTATTTTTAAAAAACATTATTCTGTTTAATACGAATAAGAAGGTTTGAAAAAATATATTCATGAACGTCGGAGTATCTGTGTATTCACAATAGCCATCGAAAAACTTTACGTATCGAGATCATTTTTTTATTAACTTCACAAACGCAGTGGCTAATCTCGTATGGTATATCGTTGTTCTAATCCTTCTAAATCGTATAAAATATGACGCTTATCAAAATTAATTATATTACGCATGAATTTTTTTCTGACACGACCTTAAAATTGTAAAATGGTATAATAAACTATTATAATAGCGCTCGCCGCTCGCAGGCGTCATTATAAGCTGTTTGCTGGGTTGTTTTCATTTCTGTTTTTTTTTAGTACTTGATGATATTTTTTTTTTCGTTTTCAATTTTCAGCAATAGAATTTTTTTTTTGTGAAATAACAAATATTTTTGGATTTACCGTATTACCGTATACTCTTTTATTATATGTATAAACTATATACATATTATACTTAGTCTATTGATTTCTTGTTTATTTTATTACATTACATATGTAGATGCATGTCCAGATTATATATATTCTAAAGTAATAACGTATGCGCACATAAATAAAATTAGTTTAATACTTATTTTCTGAGCGTACACATTTCTTCAATTTATTTATTTGAAATATAATTGTTTTGCATTTCTGCACTTAGTTCTTTGTATAAAAGTTTGTTATTTTCGATTTCATGTATTTGTTTTGCAACAATTTTTAATTATATGCTCGTATACAGAAAGTAATTCATTTTACTTTTCTTTGCTTAATATTACTAGATATGATTTTTTACTGACTCTTCTCACATCAAAAAAATTGTAATAATATAGTTACACGTCGGACATTGACAATCTATCTTTGATATCCCGCATTTTTAATTATTACTTATTTCTATTTAAACATATCTGCAATTTTCGTAATTCGTTAGATATAGGTAACAATTTCACACTAGCATAATACTAAAATTTAAATCTATGTGTCTGGTGCAAACGGCCGACTTAGTCGCTGGACGTATTTTCGCACGCATTCTCGTAGAACACTTCTGAAGTTTTCAGGGGGTACACGCATAGTATGTTGAATACTTTAGCTTAAACTTCAGATGGTAGGGTACAAATCCGACATCTCTTGTAAAAGTGAACGTCAAGTAGGACGTCGTCTCGCCGTCAGAGGGGACCTTGTATGCCCATTCCGTCTGGGATACAAACGCTCGGTAAACCCGTTTCTTCCTTGGCGTATGGCTGCGACCACTGCAGACAGGCAGCCAGATCATCGCGTGCGACATCAAATAGCGACCATAGTTCGTTGCAGTTTCCACGGTGAAGGCGGCATTCCTGGTGAACTCGTCTGCAACCCGGTTTCTAAGTCTCAAAATAATCGCACCTCCTTATCTTCTCTGATGACCTCCGAGATGTCACCTTAATTGCATGAGCCAGGACTCATTAAGTTTTCGAGCCGAACAACTCTTTCGCCGTTTCGAGCCGAACAAGACATTCGTTAACCTGTCCTTACATCCCCTTCACCCGCCGTATTCCTCTACATGTCGGCTTGGAAAATCGCGTAGAAACTCACAAGCCGGAATTCTCGGTAATACGAACTCCACGTTGTTCCTTATATTTTGTTTTTATAATAAGTTATAAATTTTCGAAAATCAAGGCCGTTCTTCACAAATATAGGCTTTTACATGTCCATTTCAATTTGCAGTGCTTGGCGATTTCGGTTCACAGTTATGTAATAGCCATGATAATATTGTCACAATTTTTCTAACACCGTACTTTTACGAATGTGCCCTTATCATAACGCTTCAATGACATAAAATTGAAATAAACGTACCATCTTTCCCGTTAAAAGCTAACGACACTATAAATACGGCACCATTAATAGCTTTTGCTTAGTCTGTGACTAATACTATAAGCTTCAAGGAGCCTGTAGACCGTGGAGAAGAGGCGTTTGCATGACATTTCGGTTATATATTATAAAGCACATTATCGTGTAACTAAGTTAACGGCCGACAGCTCCTATACAGCGTTTAATGGGGGCGTAACTGCCTAATTGCTAGGAACACTTCGCGGGCCGTAAACCTCAGAGGTAATCGAGTGATTCGTAGGAGAGTTCGCTCAGCCGCGAATTCGATAAAGAACTCTATTATCAGGAAACGGCGGATCACGTGACGGACGTGTGACGACGACGACGACGTTACGATAACGTCACGATAACGTTATGATGACGTCACGATACTGACACGATGACGTCACGTTGATGTCGCGTAATAATGTGTACATGTATTAAAACAGTACAGAGCAAAAAATCTATGCATTAAAAGATATTTCAGAAAATCTACTCTGAAGTATATTAGAAAGGTTGATAGAATATATTTCAATAGAATTAATGTGTCTGTCTGTAAATTTGTTCGCGAACTCGCCAAAAAGTATTGGACAGAATTTGATGGAATCTGGTATGTTGATAGCTTATACCCTAATAGTATACCTGTGGGATAGTTCTTCTCTTATCCCAGGATTTTATGCCCACGCGATGGGGGCGAAAGCTAGCGTATTTATAAATATCTATAAGGTAAATCTATGTGTTGTTAGATGCATCATATATCGTCGTTTGTGTTATGTTAACATAGTACCCAGTTAATGTACAAACTGGGGACACTTGCCCGAATATATGTTAGCCCAGTGACGGACTACGTCCGGCGTCGCCGTCTTTTCCGCTTTTAGGCAACGCGCCTGTCGGATTAGAAGATCGGGAAAGCTGCAAGTCGTGTATTTAAAACAGAATATTATCTCGTATGCTCTGCACATGCTGGTTGTTTTTCATCAACACTACGAAACGCTTGATCCATACCGCATTATTATAGACGTAAAGAACAAGCGCGTGTCCATGGACACTGACTGATAATATTGACCGAATACTCATAGTATTCGGTGGTTAAAATTTTGAATGTTTGTACTCGATCCACAATACGCAACGCATCATCTGTCAAATGCCAACCGAGTCTATGACCCCGACAAGAAAATTTGATGTATTTAATATTTCGTTTTAATGAAATAAATATTGAAGAGAGAAATTAATCGGGAGAGTTACATTTAAAATTTCTTTTGCAATTAAATCTTTACTACCGTTCATATTGTCCGCCTAAATTATCAGTAATTCATATTTTAAGTTTTTTTCTTTTATTCTTCTGTTCGATTATTCTTCAGTAAGTCACTGAAGATTAATTGTTTCGAAATAGACCAATATTAAATTACGTCTACATATTGTAAATGTAAATTAGCAACCGAGGAAACTACTGTCATTATTATCCGACCTAATTTCGACCAAATCTCATTTTTACATTCATAATATGTCATGGCTGTTATGAAATAAAATCCAAACAAATATAAAAAGCGTGTCTGGAAAATCGTTTGAAATCCATTGGTTTCGAGTAAGTGAAGGCGATAAATGTGGTAACTTCGTATTGAGGGTTAAAATGCAAACGCGAATGGATATAAGGTGGACTATTTTTAATACGTTTTTACAATGGCGACGGTAAAGACATTAAGTCTTTTTAGCTCCAATTTCACAGCTTCAAATACCTAAAATAACAAAGATTCTTAACGTTTATTTCACGACCTTCTATTAAATTCACTTTTAACACAAATTATTTTTAAAAGGTAGTCTTAAACTAATTTTGATATTTTCAAAGTTGTTTATTGATTGATTACTGTTTAAATTAATAATTTAGTTTTATAACGATTTTATATAGAATACTGTAATAAAATATTTTTGTTTCAGATCGAAGGCCGAATCACAATATTATGGATTACACATTCCACTTCAGAATAAAAGTGTCAAGTAGTAAGTATTACATTCTGTTCTGCAATATCTGCACGAAAAAGACACAAACGAGTTTTGGAATTAAGTTTCTTAACGCAGTTTATGGTAGAAATCGTAACATAACGAAAAAGCGTTACAAACAAATAAAACGTTACGCTCCTTCCATGAAATTCTGATTTTTTTCTTGCTTTGTTTTAAAAAATTCGCTTTTTTTCCTAAAACTCTAAATGAAACTTTGATTTTTTTTTGAAGTGAAACTTTTTTATCGGCGTATGGGAGAAATTTTATAGCAATGTAATGTTTTTCTGTTACGCGCCATCTTTATCTGTTACGCGCCATCTTTATTTATGGGAATAATTTTTCCGTTACGCGCCATATTTATTCAATGTTATTAATGTCATCGTGGCATAAACATAATTGTTACTAAGGCCACCTGTCACATATACTTTCTGTCAACACCCTAGATCTATTTACAGTTTGTATATATTACATTTTCCTATTATCTAAGTTGAAACCTTTTCAACCGACATACATGAACTATATCTCACATTCTTTCATTGAGTGACTCGATTTTATATGTAGCGTTCGATAATTTTCCTACAATTCTATATGGCCCTTTATAACATCGCATTAATTGAAAAGTTTTACCTATCACCCTTCTAGGTACATATATCATTACCAAGTCTCCTGCATGAAACTCTGAACATTTCTATTTCTGAAACTCAATAGTGACGTGAAAAATAATATTTCAATTAAGTGATTAGCGAAAAAAATTTTATTAAGTTATTGGCAAAAAGAATAAAAGATATTTATTCTAATTCCAGTGGATTTCTAACAGAAGTAAGTAATTAAACCTTTTTTCTAATACATTCAACACGTGGGTGTGATTACGGTATTTTTTTTTTTAAGGTTATTTCAGGTTAACCTTAGTTTTTGATTGTAAATATCATTGAATTAAGCGATTAATTACAAAAATATATAATAACGATAACAATAATAGTAATAATTCTATTATAATTAATGAAATGCTATAATCGTAGTAGCAGAAAGGTGAAATAATTGTATTATTTTTGTATCCATGTCTATGATAATAAAAGCCTTTTGCATAAACTTTATCTAATTTAGCTTTATTCAACCAATTTCTATGAAGTTGTAAATAGTAAATTATTTTTCGAAAAATGATGTCATAAAGAAGTTTCATTTCTTACGTGTGTACACTCACGCACACTTTTTTTGTTCCAGTGAGTATTTAATTTTAAAATGTCAGTAAATTACTAATACAAGTATGAAAGTGACATTTATTATTGATTTAAAACAGATGACGCTATTTAGTCCTTTTTCGTATAGTTTACAATTTATCATTTTATATAGAATTTTTAATTAATTAATATTTTTACTAGAATATTACATGAAACTTTGGTTTTTATTTTATAATAGATAATAAACAAAATTTTATTACTATAACTTTAAAATACATGAGTTATAAATTTATTATCATCATTTAATTTAGATTTTTTGTATTTTTAGTTTAATTACAATAAAACGTTGTCAATTTATTTCATTGTGCCTGTTATTTAATATGTAATGTATAGCGAAAGGAACGTCTTTTCAACCGGGTAACCCGAGAAACCTCTAGTTTTTTTTTTGTTTATTGAGAATCTTTACAAGTACAAACATATTACATGTGATGTCTTCAAGAAACAGTACCCTGTCATACAACATATTTCAATATAAAGGACAATTCTAAGATTGAAGTCTCTCCCAGGAGGAGGCCCTTCGTCGTGGGATGGAGTTGCTTAAAATCAATTCTGTTATTTAAACATTCTACAAAGACAAAGTAAATTATCACTCTGAATACCGCACTGACTCGAGACTTTCGTTTGTTCAAATAAAGCATCGATATTCCGGCGGGGGCGCGTCGAGATCGACTTCGAAACAAATCCGACAATAGCTCGTCAGCCATTCAAATTAATCTTCGGTTTACGGTTCAATGCGAATTCCTCTCGCTTCAACGAGTACAATTCGACACGATCCGTTATTATGTTTGACGTTTCGTACATAACCTCAAAAGCCGGCCGCGCGGGACGCGAGATAAGGACCATTCGGACAAATATTCACTTGGAAAATTGCTCGGCGCGGTGATACTTTTAACGATTTTTTTTTTGTACCCGGCGTAACACTTCGAGGATGTAGACCTTCTTTCGTTCGGTTAGGATTCCAACACAGTGGGGCTCTTAAGATTTAAAAATTACTTATCATCAGGCGAAATATATAAACCCGGTTCATCTAGATATTGCAACTTTATTAATATTGGAGTTTACTCCTTAAGAATCGATTTTCATATAAGGCGCCCGGTATGAGAAAAATTTGAGGCATAAAATCTACTGATGAATCCGTGTTACGTTTTTGGTACGCAACTTATTGGCGCACCTTTCACTTTTCAATCGCGTGTATGTGTATACTTATATACTTGTCTGTATACCTATATATATTATAAAATCATGCTGTTCAACGTTTACAAACGATATATATATATATATTGTATCAGTGTTCTTTTACAATGTAAATATTTATTTTAAATACTTTTTGATAATATTTTTATAATTTTAATTACAATAAATCTTCGTCTTTTACTTAAAATTAAAAATACAAAATAATTGTAGATAGGTTAAAAATTTCTTCTCTAATGCTTTTCTTCAATTATTGGTAAAACAAAAATTTATTCAAAATACTTTCCATAATATTTTAATAATTGTAGTTATAATAAATCTTCGTTTTTTTACTAAAAATGAAAAATGAAATAATTGTAGATAGGCTAAAAAAATTTTATCTTTAATCATTTTTCTTAAATTTTTAGTCAAAATGAAATTTTTCAGTTAAATAAACTCTTTTTGCGTATGTTTAGACAATCGTACTTAAGGAGTAAACTCCAGTCGTGCGTCGGAGCTGACACACATTTTTTTTATTGTGTACGGTTCTGTCGAGTAGCTTTCGATGTCAAACGTACGGCAGTTAAGATCTAACAGCTTCATTTGATTTATCAATATTTTTGTTACTCTTTTAATTAAAGGTGTTTTACTCCAGAACAGTGGCAACAAATTACTTTTTAAATAACTTTAAAAAACGAAGATAAAAAATGGATTGAATCAGTAACGTTAAATTTCAATAGAACGTTATGTAATATGTGTTACATTGGATTTTGCTCCTTTTCCAAAAAATAATTTAAATAATTTTTAATGGTATTTTTTATTATTATAGCCTATTTTATTTCCTTAATATTTTAGTACATTTATCTTATAATTATATTTATATACATATAAACTATTTAATAGATTAAATTAAAAGAAATTCACTATTCGTTAAAACATTATGAAAAGATATATATGTATGGGTTCCCTGTATATATTTTTTCATGCGGTTCTATCGGTTCACTACAGTTTGATTATGATACAATTCCCTACTTTAGAATAGAAACGTGCAATCAAACAAGGGTTTGGCCATGCATCACTTTGTTTTAAAGATCTCGCAACTACCCTACACTACACACCGGCCGACCACGCGCGATGCCAGTTCCACGTAGTACAAGACAAGTCCACCGCCTCCCTCACGCACCTCCCTACCCACTTCGGTTGAGCTGTGCTGTAATTCTTCACGAATACCGTGTCTCCGGACCGCGCGGCGCGTAGTGTGACAGCTGCACGCGCCTGCTGCTTATCCTATGCGGCGAGTACATGTTGTACGAAATTCGGGAACAGCTCGTCCAGCCGCCCGCGCAACCTTCACTTACACATCGCCATCGCCGGAGACACGCCCGTAATTGCATGATCACAGTTTCTATAATGAAATAACATCCGGCTGAGAGCTTGTTCCGGATCCTCGCTCTCTACTATAGCTTTTTTGATGCATTTTTTAACCATCTTTATGGCATTCTCCGTATCCGCCGTTACCTCGCGGCCAGCACGAGCTCGTCGAACAATATGCGATCGCGTTCCACATCATATAGTTTCTAATTCCACTCGAACCTAATCGAGGGCCGTTGTAGATCACGACTTGTAGCGGTAGTCCAAACCGTGCAAACCACTTTCGAAACTCACTAATAACACTTCTCGCGTTAGTAGTGGTCGTCGTCGACATATCGATCCATTTTGTGTGTGCATCGACGATGATGAGGTAGTGTTTGCCCCGACACTCCGCAAAATCTGCGTGCAGCCGCTGCCACGGACGCGCCGGGAACGAAGCGAGTCTCGTTGCTGCCGACATGGCTCGCGCGCTCGACACGGCGCCTAGATCTCTACGTCTGAAACATACCAGTGGACATAATTTCACGCGATACTTTTCATTTTAACAACATCCAGGTGTCCTTTGTGTAACCCGCGTCGTGCAGATTTCTGCAACGCATAGGGTATAGCGATTATATAATTGTAAATTACACAACCTTCTTCAACGTACACATATTGTTTTCTATTAAAATAAGCTTTTTCCGATTCGAATTCGGTCAATTGCGGTCATCCAAAAAGTATAGTATCGGATCGATGCTCATAGCGTCCGTGACATCATTTAACTGATCAGTTATTCACTTTTCGCATAATGCAAATATAAGGCAACCACCAAAACGAGAGCCAATTCAATTGCTTTCTTATAGACCAAAATTGATTTCACAAATATCAGACTTCGCATGTCTCGCTAATAACATCCGAAACGAGATGATCTCTCAAGTTTTCTTCTAGATTTCTGCCAGCATTGCACGTGGCAGTCAAATATATCAAATTTTGAAGATGTTCAAATTGCGACAGGTCCTCACCCGGCCGTCAGCGCTGTCGGAGTGCGTGTCGTTCGGTGATGTCGGACCGTCTTTTACGATATCCACGAATCTCTCGGATGTCTTGGTCTCCGCTAGGGCACGCGGGTCGACCATGATATCATCGTCGCCGCCCCGACAACGATTATCAATGTTTCTACATGCAACTCCTCCTTAATATTATTTAAAGCGATGTACTATTTACCCGACTTACATACGCAGTCCATTTATTTGATGGAATCTCGTACAATTCAATTTTTCCGTACGACATTATCACTTATTTAAATATTAAATAACTTTTAATCGACAATCCTCTTCACCAGTGAGATATTAAATAGGTGCACGCAATCAAGTGAGGGTTTGGCCATGTACTGCTCTATTTTAAAATCTTGCGACTACCCTACACTACACACATGACGACTACATAGAGATTTCTCCTAGTTTTATAAATTAATACATGAATTATTTTGGGGTGGTCTTGCCCCCTACTATGATTTGTGAATTAAGATTAGATAGTTTGCAACACTAATAGTCAAATACTAAAACGTCACTAATTTTTGAGAGCCAAATAGTTGAGACAAATTCTCTACTATTTGAGATGCTGTTAAACTGTAACTTCGCATTCTCAGACATCAAATTTAAGGAATTCTCAAATTTAAAGGCAACTCAAGTTGCGTGCAACTTAGATGCCTTTCACTAAGAAAATTGTAGACTAGAATGTCACTGAACTTGTGAGAACGGCCCATGTTTCCTATTGGAGTAGCTCTTAAATAAATCAGCTGAATGTTCTTATTTATATCATTAACGTTCTCCATTCCAAAATAATTTCTATTTGTAGAATGTTCCATAGAAAAAAATTTTAACAATAAATTAAAAGGATAATGTAAGCAAGAACGAACTTTTTTCGTAAATTTAGCTATTAAATAATCATATAAGAGACTCTCAACTCATTACGATCTTAAACATTAGCGTGATTTCTGTAAATTTAATTTGGAATTAGAGAATGCTCAAAATTAAGATGATCTCAGCTGATCGGTTGATTTGTTTGAATTTTAAGTATTCGCCCGTAAGCGCACAAGTCTAGCTCATGCCTATTCGGTTTTATAATAACCCAATGTTACTTGTAGAATATTATAAATAATAGAATTTAGTACAATGTTTAATAATATTTACGGTACGGATAACAGCTGCGCTGCCGTGGCGGCGGTGAGTGAACGCGCGAGGGCATGCAGGCGGCGAGGGGCGCGGGCGCAGCAGGTGCGGGCATGGATGGCGAACTGGAGTGGGAGACGTACGTTGAATTGCCGATACATTTTTCCTGGGACAACAGCAGTTGGAACAGCAGTACCTGGAACGCGACTAGCAATGCCACCTGGCCGGCCGAGCGCGCGCCCTTCGACGCGTCCGCCGAGCACGCGCCCTTCAACACCACCGCCGAGAACGCGCCCTTCGACACGGCGGCGGGTGTCACGCGCGCCGCCGCCAAGGCCATCGTGCTCGGCTTGCTTATACTTGCAACCGTAGTTGGTGATTATAACTATTCTCTATTTTAGTGAATTGGTTATTTTACTAAACGTCCAATATAGCTTAACCAAGCGAAAATTAAAATAGGTAAAAACGTCTATGAGTTAGAATTAAATGTTTTTCATTATGTCTATATAAACAAAATAATGTTAAAAAAATGTCAGTTTGCGCCAATTATCTATTTTATTTTATTGAATCCTGTCATAGGTAACGTCTTCGTGATTGCGGCCATTCTCCTGGAGCGTCACCTACGCAGCGCCGCTAACCAGCTCATCTTGTCGCTGGCAGTGGCTGATTTGCTAGTCGCTTGTCTGGTCATGCCGCTGGGTGCCGTCTATGAGGTGGCGCAGCGCTGGACCCTCGGACCGGAGCTCTGCGATATGTGGACCTCCGGCGACGTACTTTGTTGTACCGCTTCAATACTACATCTAGTCGCCATCGCACTCGATAGGTATTATATCTTATCAGGTTTATGATAGACATATCATTTAAAAATGTCATATATTTAGACTAGGGCAATAAATAAATCTAATAATTTCAGGTATTGGGCTGTGACAAATATCGACTACATACATGCGCGTACGGCGCGTAGAGTCGGAATGATGATCGCTTGCGTATGGTCTGTTAGTTTTTTGGTATGCATCGCACCGTTGCTCGGCTGGAAAGACCCGGACTGGACTCGTCGTGTGACCGAAGGCTTGCGTTGCGTCGTCAGCCAAGACGTCGGCTACCAAATCTTCGCAACTGCCTCTTCCTTCTATGTGCCCGTGTTGATCATACTCATACTGTACTGGCGAATATACCAGACGGCCCGTAAGAGGATCCGGCGGCGGCGCGGAGCTACGGGACGGGGCGTCATGGGTCCGCCGCCGGTGCCGGCGGGCGGTGCGCTGGTGGCGGCGGGCGGCAGCGGAGGCATCGCGGCGGCCGTCGTAGCGGTCATCGGCCGACCTCTGCCCACCATCTCCGAGACAACGACCACGGGTTTCACCAACGTCTCTTCCAATAACACCAGTCCCGAGAAACAATCCTGCGCGAACGGCCTCGAAGCAGATCCTCCGACCACCGGCTACGGGGCGGTCGCCGCCGCCTATTATCCGTCACTAGTGCGCCGCAAGCCGAAAGAAGCGGCGGACTCCAAGCGCGAAAGGAAAGCAGCCAAAACTCTAGCCATTATAACCGGAGCTTTCGTGGCGTGCTGGCTGCCGTTCTTCGTGCTCGCCATCCTCGCGCCGACGTGCAACTGCGACGTGAGCCCGGTGCTGATGTCGCTGTCGTTGTGGTTGGGTTACTTCAATTCGACTCTCAACCCCGTTATTTATACGGTATTCAGTCCCGAATTCCGACACGCGTTCCAGCGGCTGTTGTGCGGGCGTCGAGCGCGCCGCCGCCGCGCACCGCCGTAGCGCGTAGGCCGCCCCGGTCCCACGTCTGCGCCTGCGCCACCGGCCCTTGTCCCTAGTTCGTTCCTTGGTCGACGTTATGTTACCTTGTTACATTTTCAGAGATATATTTATACCCTTTATTTTTTGTACGTGATAAATGTGAAACGAATACCTGTCTAGTGAATAAACCATTAACTTCTCTAATTGTGCTTTCAATTCATCATTAGTTTAACTCAGTTATGAAGATCGATAATGAATGCGTACACATTTAAGCAAGTAATAAAAGTAAACAGCTAAAAACCATAAAAATGTACGAAGACGCACAAATATACGCAAATAAACGATAACTTAGGAAATACTTAGGAAGCCAACTTAAATGAAACACTGTTATAAGTCAAATAAAGAAGTCGGTTTGCTTAAACTTTTCTCCAAAAATCACTCCGTGATATGCCTAGTAATTGATGTGAAACAGTTAGTCGATTGTTAACATACGATAAACATCAATAGAAATATGTATTTTTCTAAGCTTCTAGTTATTAACTAAGACTTTCAGCGTTATTTAAAAATCATCCCCTAAAGGAGCAAAGTTTGGGAGTAGCGTCATTTATTTGATATGTTAAGCTTTGAGATTGATTTTGAAGCTCTAGTCAGCAATTAAAAACGAAAATGTGTTGTGTTGGCTTTTAACTCGAAATTATGAAAGCATATCAAATTTTCCAAAAATAACGACTTTTAAAGAATTGAAATCAGGGATGAAAAGTTCAATATAATAACTTCGAATTCAAAATGCAATTATTATAAGAAAAACATCTGGGCAACCACTTCTGCCGTTTTTAAACTCGGACAGAGCTCGTTACGTTATTGTTTATATTTTGAAGCTCTCTGAAACCGACAAAAATCACTTTGCTTAAATACAAAAAAAAGGCAAAATAAAATTGATTATCAAATATTAATAAAAGATATTCTATGAGCGAATCAAACTTGGCTCAAATGATTCAAAATAATCATTTGAGCATAAAAGAAATATATTTTAAAAATCTATCAGCCAAGAATTTTTTGGATTTGAATATTTTTTACGTCATTGGA
The DNA here is from genome assembly GCA_005406025.1 of Eumeta japonica. Lineage (NCBI taxonomy): Eukaryota > Metazoa > Arthropoda > Insecta > Lepidoptera > Psychidae > Eumeta > Eumeta japonica. The sequence goes on from BGZK01000134.1 coordinate 420,587, forward strand.
TACAATTTTATAACCTAGTAAATAATTGAACGTCCTAATTAGAGGCTTGCGTTGTTGTTCGCGAAATATTCAATTCGTTAGATGAAGATTCGTAGTGGAAAAGCTGAGTTGAGGGTCAGCAGTGGATTGCGTGCTGCACGTCACTGCTGTTGTAGGTACGCGTTGAATTATGAGTCACCCAGAATTAATATCTGACACAATAGAATATGAATATCCTAAATAAAATATATATAAAAGATATTTTAAAAAACATACACATACGAACATCTTTCTAAAGACATCAAATAAAGTTTTCCAAGATCTCAAAATATCGATGTCCGTTGAAAACCCTATTTTTCTAAATCAAACTGAGAATAATAATTTTCCAGAATTTTACGAAAACTTTCAAATTTCTTAGCATCTGTGATATACGTAGAGACTACTACAGAATTTTTATATTATCGACTCTTAGAGAGGTAAAACTGGTAGTAGCTTTTCTAAAATTAGTTAATTATTATATATAAAAATTCTGAGGTTAAGATATAGAACCAATTTCTATTTAAATTAGCAAAGAGCTAATAGCATACCTGCTATTAACTCTTTGCTAATAGTGGGTACCTCTTATAGCAACGCATATGATTAAATTTAACTACAGTCCAAAGAGGGAAGTACAATGTCATGAAATTTCTACAGTAATATAAAAAAGAAATAATCAAGAAATATTGGCAAATGATCACTGGTTAGATTTTGATATTGAACAGATTAAAATTTTCTTCGAATGACGCATTCAACGTCCATGCGGGTGAAGCAGCAGGAGAAAGCTAGTTATAATTATATAACAATGAGATAGCTATTAGCTATAATAATTCTAAATATAAACGTATTAAAATTTTAGCCAGCGTATCACTGCAATCTTGTTGTGTTTCTAACTGAAAATAATCCAGGTCAACTCTTAGAAATTTTCCAACACAACAAAACTGCTTCCCCAATAAAGACTTCGGGCATCTCCTTGATTTCAAATAAGCGAATTCTTGGCAAGAAAAGAGGTAGAAAAAAAAGAAACGCTTTCCGCAACTTCAAACGGGGCTGCATCGACATCGTAATATTGAGTCTAAATATTTCTTCATGCATCAAGAAACACGAAAACACTCCCCGCCCTTCGGCATGCTCGATTACACCACGAGCCTATTGAAGGGACGGCGCGGCGATAGCGGTTTGAATGAGCACGTGCATGTTATTTGTGGGCTACTTAATGATGTTTTATTAAAAAAAGTTGCAATATCCCTCCATTTTATATGCTACCTGCCCGCTTCGCTGGGCATTATAGGTTGTAACAGTAAATAAAGAAAAAATCGGCCAAGAGCATGTCGGACCATGCTCGATGTGAGGTTCAGAAGCCATTATTAGAAAGAAATGTACTACAGATCAAAAAAACTACGTTGTTATACTTTTTTCCATGTTTCCCATACAGAATAGGTAAAGGTAGGTATGACGATTATTACCTCTTAAAATAATGTAAGCTAAAACGCACTAGCAAAAAAGCATATCTACATGCCCCTTACGTCCTTTTGTTATGAAATTTTTCGGCAATAACTCAAAAACGGTATATTCGATCATGTTCAAAATAATTTTGGTTGAAAATATTTATTAATCGTTATTTTTTAATTATTATCAATTTTTTTTGGACTTCACATTTTTAAAAATAAATGGGGAGAGGACACAATTTATGCTACTTTTGGAGCGATTTATCCCGAAAATATTCACTTATTGAAAAAAATTGGTTAGGAATTTTAAAATGTTTTCGAAAGAACTGTCGAAACATGTACCACACGTTAATGTTTGATAAAAAAAAAATAGCTTTTGTTAAATGCATGGCGTGCCCCCTTATAAATATTTGTTTTTGTTATTTAACTGTCACACTAAGTAACAGCTTACACAAGACACCTATACTCCGAATTTCATTAATTCGGTTCAGTAGTTAGATTTGGTCGTATCAATACGCGGATGAAACCGGGGACACATGCTAATTTGCGGTAAGAGTTCACTAGTAGAAGCAATAACGTAATGAAAAAACGTTATACAACGAAAAAGAGTCACACCCACTTTTACTTTCTCTCTCTTTCCGTATCTCTCTCTCTCTCTCTCTCTCTCTTTCTAGAAAAAATATTTTTTTCTATTTTTGTATAACACATAATTAATAATTCAATATATTTTATATAATAATTAACAATAAAACTTTTATCACTATTATTTATTTTTTTTTGTATTTATACTTTATTATCCTCAAACATTGTCATTTTAATTTATTTTGTCTGTTAGTCAGTACGTAATATATAGCGAATTATACTTTGTTCTAACCAGTTATCCCACGACACCTCTAGTTTCCTTTATTCAGGAACATTCCCGGGCATGCATACAACGTATCATCAAAGTTTTACTGTAATCGGATCAATGGTTTAAGCACGCATACGAGGCAAACATACAAAAAAACACTCATTTTTGTATATCAAAATTTATATTACACCAAAAAAATAATACGTTGTACCTATTATCTATCTTTTTGACGGCTTTTATCTAAAAAGGAAACAGGACACAGTCTAAAGTACTTGTTAAGTAAACTGTAGTCAGTAACCAGCTTTGAGATATCTAATATCAATAAAGGAAAACAATGTGGGGTTTCAAAACTCAACCCCGTGCCTACGAACTCACAATACGCTATAGGTTAGTTATCATGATGGCTTGTTTCTTATCTTTTCTTTCACATTTTCGAAGCACAACTCAAAGCTTCGTGTTCAGAAGAAGGAATTAATTAAATTTAGGGTTGTAGGTTCATAACAATTACTCGTGAAAAACGAGCGATGCACAAGGCTCACGCGGGACATCAAAGAGCGACTCGTACGGTTTACGCTTCAAATAAAATCATACGATTCTGCCGCCATGAAGGTGTAGTGGAAACTGCGCCGCAGAACTTAATAACATAGATTTCAAAAAACCTAGTATGTAGTAGGTCTAGTATGTTATTAGTACTATACTTTTATAGTATATAATGTAATATGCATATTAAAGTCGTTATAGCGACTTGACAGTTCATGTGATCATTCCCATTTTATTGCACTGACTACAAACATATGTTCTTTTTTACGAAATCTGATTTAGATTTTTGAGGTTCTAGAAAGCTATTTTAATTGTTCTCACGATGCGTGAAAATGTGCATTGAATCTGTGTGAAGTGTGTGTGCGTTGGTGAGTGAGTGAGTGAGTGAGTTATGTGTGTGTGTGTATATGTGTTTGTGTGTGCGCGTGTGTGTGTAAAGTATAAAAATACTCTTTTTTTAACAATGTGTAAGTTTTTTAATCGAAATCTTTCAAAAAGTCTGAAACAATTTGAAGCTATTTATATGAGAAATAGAATGAAATATATTGGAATATTTGTATCTCAAACTTAAATATTGAAACAGGTAGATTAAATTCACATGACAATAAATGCTTCTTGATGAATAATGAAAAAATCAGCGATTGATGTTGCCAGTGCAGTTGAAACTTATTTATTAATTATATTTGTATGCATTTCTTAGTAAAAACAATATTACAATACTAAACAATATTAAAGCTTATCGATCTCGGGAAAAGTGTACGCAATGCGAAAGTTACCTCTTTCAAGACTATTGTACCTATCAAATTATTAAAATAAAAAGGCGAAATTAACATAACAGTACCATATTTACCGCCCTTGAACCGCGATTGAGACAGAACGTTATGTAACAATTGCGGTTCCGGAAGCGAGATGAATAAATATACACTAAAACAAATAGAAGGAGTATATTCCAGTATACTGTGACGCTAAAACGCATTACGGAACCTCGAAAACATTTTTCTTTTAGTTCATCGCACTTCAGGGTTATCGCCATTGCACGCCAAAAGAAGCCTAACTTCAACGTTTAAATTCACGTATAAACTACGCATACACATGAGTTATTTTCAAATAATATTTCAAACTAGTTATTAAGAAAAAAATAAAATGCAAATAAGAACAAAAATGTGGTTTTATTTCTTTGTATTTGAGCAAACTCTTGGAGGGTACAGCCTCTCTAACTTTAACATTTCACTTTTTATTACTGGACACCGTCTTCAATTAGCTTTCTTTTCCTAAAGTTAGCAAATCTTATCTACATTCCTAAAATGTATAACAACTATAGGGTGCTAGTTCAAACTATGCGCAAAATGAAATTGTTCACGTCCCGTCGCACGGCGCGGCGTGGCGCGAAAATGGCGGACCGACGACGGTGGCGCTGGGGAGAAGTTCCACACATCGTTGGATAACATTTTAGAGGGGTCAACGAACATCTCATCGGAGAGTAAGTGGTCACCGCCGCTCATAGACACTCACAAACCCAAAGAAGTCACCAGTGCGTTGTCGACCTCTTAAGTAGGAATAGAATATGCGATGGAGGGGGCATGTTAATGGCGGCGATAGAGAATGAAGGAGGAAAGGTAACGACAGAGTGGTGAAGGGAAAGCGAGACACCGGAACTCTCACTGACTTGACGAAACTTAACAGCAGAAGCTGTTTCTCAATGTCTGTATTCTGTAAGATCATAACGTCTCCCCGGACGAGCTGGCCCATTTTCGCGCTGTAGCCATGTTAACCACAGCGCGGCTCTGCCGCATACGGGCAGTATGGCTACTGGAATTGTATTTAAATGTAAATTATTTTTTTTTATCTTGATACTAGATTTAAATCAAATAACAAAAACGGCTTCCTCAAAATAGACCAGTAAATTATTGTTGCCTACGTTTCGTAGAATTTATAAAAGGTGGTTCGAATCAAAGGTTTTCATATTTACCTCTCATAATCTACTACAAAACAATTCGGTTTCGTGAAAGGAATATTCACAATGGACGCTGGCGTTTCGCTATTAAAATATATTACGCTAAGGACAAGCTCTACAAATACATTTGAAGTTTTCAGCAACTTATCGAAAACACTCTATTGTTTGATTATCAAATATTATTGCTGAAATCAAAGCATTACGACGTAGATAGAAATGCAAATGAATATCTATATAATAGAATAAAACTCAAAAAACATTATATGTATATCTATCTCGATAAAAAACCCAACTGCGTAAAAGCGAACTAAAAAGGTGTAAACAAGATTATTTAAATACCACCCTATGAGATATGACAAATATTTGCCGTCAGATTTACGTTGTCTTACTTGCTGAGAATCTTGCTACATGTATGTCTCCGACTGCTAATATTTTTCATATTTATTTGGATGGTCTCACATCTTTTTATTTCACTTTTAAGCTGTAAATTTTTTTACTTTTTATTCACTGGAATGAAGTTCCTTATGGGGCGTTGCGGAGGGAACCCTAGCTGGCAAATAAACGTCCGTAACGTTAAAAAAAAGCGTAAGATTTTTATGTGTAGTCTATGCATGATAGCTATACAGTGTCTAATGTATAGTCTACGTGATGACTGTTATTATTTTTGCAGTTTGCTATTATTATTATATCATTCCACTAACGTTTCATGACATGGCTTGTGTTTTTTTTATTACTTAAATTTTGTTATATTTATGAGATTATTAAGTATAATTAAATTTTGTACTAAACAACAATATTTAATTTCTCCCACATCAATTCAATTAATACTATTATTAATTATAAAATTAAAATAAATAAAAATCAATTTTATTCATTTTTATTATTAATTAATAAATTATTTATAAATAAATATTTTTACAATTTTTGGTTATTATTAAACAATGTCAAAGTTACATAGTATATTTTACTGTTTTCTTTCTAGTTCAGAAATATATAGTTCTGACAATGTATAGATAAATAATAATGAGAAGAAATAACCGCGACAAATGATGTTATGTCGGTGAACAATACTCAGCATTCAGTAAACACACTGGTTTTACAAAAATTTAAAATTTAATTTTTATACAATATACCGACTATATTTGTAGTCATTGAGTTTATTCATTTATTTTTATCGATAAAAAAATCATAATGAAAAATTTATACTCGAATAATGATTTTCTTTACATTTCGAATAGAACTTGAAATTAATATTTTTATAATAAGGAACTTCGTTCCTATTTGGTGTCCCACGACACCACTCAATTTTTTTTATTTGTTATCATTTTGTTCTGTTTTATTAATATATTAGGATTGCTTTCGCGTCAATAGCGGTATCAATGTCGTGTCTCCTTGAAATAACGCGATGTATTTGTTTACGGACACTTGTTAATTGTGTAATAAATGATTGTAAACAAATTATGATTTTCGTTTTTGTAATGTTTACACAGAGGTTATTGGAATAAAATGGTCTAGAACACATTCATCTTGATTTTGAAAAACATACTTGTTGTATACATACATATGTAACTCAATTGGTAATTAATTTTGTTCGTCTCTACCATGATTTTGTATTCTACGGCTGGTCTTAAAATGATTATTTTATTTTTCAAGTCTATTTTACTATTATTTAATAATTTATTCACACCTTTATTACAAGATTTGAAAAGTTTTGGTGAAAATTATTGTTAACCAACTTTAAATGGTTATAGACGCTAAATAGTAATTCATAATAAAAAAATATTTTAAAAATGTAGAAATGATTTTCAAAGACCTATTCAACGATAGGTTGACAACCATTTGACAGATCGTCGACTTTATTTTCTTTATAGCGTTTGGTTATCGCTATAGTGAAATTTGATTACTGTTATGTCTTTAGTGACATTCACGAAATTAAGACATATCGATTGACTTAAAAATTATTAAAATCTGCCCACTCCTTTGGATTCCAAAGCAATACAAATGAAAAAAAAACAAGCTTACATACGTAAATGCTTATACAGGCTGATAAATACATCACCCTCCTTTGTGTTTGCAGTCGGGTAAATAGGAACTATAGTTTAAATATAAATTCCTCGAGATCTAAGTTGGTCAAGAAGATCGTCAAGGTACTTTTCGCTTCTTGTTTAAAAATAGGCTTTTTAAGCAATAGATTGAAGCATTTTAATTTAAATGCTTCAGCCTATTGTTTAAAAAGCCCTCAAATTAAATATATATATATATATTTATTTGTTGTTAGTTACCGATATATTTATAGTTATTTATTGACACTTATAATACATCGTGTTAAAAATAAACAGATATGTTTAACTCTTTTAAGATATATTTAACAGTTTAACTCTCCCGAATCTTGAATTGGTTCGACGCTAATAATTGTAAGTTATGACAGAATAAGAATAGTTTTTTTTTTTATTCACTTTTTCCAACAATCGACAGGCCACTACATAAAATTAAGAATAGGATACGTTATATGAAATCGGCTTAATGAAACAGTTCCACAGACATTGCTGTATCGGGTCTCAATCGTCCCAAGGATTCACACCCTCCCACAGTCTTTTCATTTCGGCTCGAGAAACTTCGACCTCCCGCGCTGGCCTCGTGTGCGTCGGGAGCTGCTGACGACCCCCGTACGGTCGTCTTTTACTCAAATTAAAAACTCATCGGTGCAGTTGCATACTTTGGGACGTTTCTTGTCAAATACGATGAATACGTTTTATATACTCTTGTGATGTTTCATCAAATACGTGCACAATGTTCGTTATTGTAAATCAATAACGAACGAACGGTAGCGCGTACCGTTTTATAACAGCGATACACGTTATTATCAAGCGTGTACCTCTCATTAATAGTGGACTGATCTCGATATATAGGAAACGTCAAAGAGTCCTTCTCGGCAGGAACGGCTTGGTTACCAAAGAACTACAGTTCCGAGGACACTCCATCCAATCTTGCAGGACTTGGTATTTGCTACGGCTAATAACTTTGTTCGACGGACAAAGTTATTATGTAAGCTTCGATGTCTAAGGTTTTCCGTTCTGTTAAGACCGCACATATAGCCAGCGCTGGATTTATACTAGGGGCAGTTGGAGCTAGTGCCCAAGGCGGCAAAAATTCTAGGGCGGCAAAATTATGAAAGAGAAAAAATAATTTTAGTCGTTTGAAGATTGCTCAATATAATTAAATAATTATCTCTCGTTCATCATTTTTTGTTTAGTGGATAATTCCAGGAATTCAATTCGTGCATTAATTGTAAAATCGAAATTTTGTAAATAATGATTTTGGCACTATTAATTAAAATTAAAAGTCAAAATAATAATATTCGATTTTTTATTTTCTGAAAAGAAATTATAGTTTTTTAAAAAAATTTAAAATATTTTTGAGTAGTTCGTGCATTTTTCGAATAATAAGCTATAATCACTCAATGATTTTTTTTAATTGCATAATTTAAAAAATAAGGCGTGTTTGCCTAAGGAAAAAATTATCGTGATATAATTATGAGTCGCCCTTAAAGCAAAATTTATAATTCTAGAACAAAAAAAAATTATTTTTATGTTTTTAATGTGTATAATACATAATAATTTTCCTCCGATAAATTAGTTATTTTAATTTTTTTTATTTTTTTAAAATAAGATATCAAAACTACAACTTTACGCAAAATTTCAGTGTTGGATCGGCATTTTGTACAATATCCAGGGGCGGCACTAATTTTAAATCCGGCCCTTCATATAGCCATGATTATTATTTGTGTAGTAATGTATTTAGAAAGATCAAGGTATTAAATATGCTATCTAATCCAAAAAACCGTAACAGCAAAAGTTCTTTTAAGATTTATTTCAGAAAAATTATCTGTTCAAAGTTAGTTGAGATAATAAATAATAATTTCTGGGGTGCTGTAAAATCTAAATTGAGCGATCATTTGCCTGCAGAAACTTAAACAGATAATTATTTTACAGAAATGAAAAGGAAGTTAGTAGATATAAAGGGTGATAGCGGAAAGGATATTAATAATATTCTCATTGTTGTTTACGATATTAAAATGTATGTGAGACCGTTGTAACAAATTATTTGTATCTGTAATTATAATTAATAAATCGACTGTTAGATTCAAATCTTTAAATCGAATTGACGTCATTGTAACGAAAAGAGTAAAATACCTAATTATTTTTACTAAGAGAAGTCAAAAAAACAATATTTTGACAAATTTAGCATCGTAAAAATATTGGACTAGTCTCCATATATATCGCGGGCGATAGATATCCCTAATATCCTTCTAATGCCATTCTTATTGAAGGGCTTCAAAAAAAGTGTTTCAAATAAAAATTCAGAAATGGATCCACATATTTTTTTCATGAAGTAAAACATCTTTCTAGGTATTGAAAAAACTTTATAAAATTGTCTCGAACATAAAATCTGTGAAAGGCACACTTTCACAGATTTTGTGTTATATCTTAATAAAATACCAGCTCGTATTGTGCTATATTTATAAAACTTTAGATCCAATTAAATGTTATTTTAATTGAAATCGACTTTGCTGTTTCTTAGGTACAAGCACATAACACATAGACTTACACTGTCACTACTTACGTTTTCTCACAGGCCGGTGAGTTGGGGCTAAGTCCAAAACTTGAATGTTTTGGAAAAGTAACGACCTAATTGATAGTCTGGCAAAACCGTGAGAGTAATTGCATTGCAATCATTGATGTATGTATATAAATATAATTATAAGTTATTGGTACATCAACGGCTCTACATAAAAAATTAGATTAATTAGATTCTGGAATCAGTCAGTAGAAATAGGACCAAGCCAACGAAAATTTCGGGATAGAAACTGATATTTTAAGTCACGAGCAAAAGCTAAATGAAAAATAAAGTACTAGGAACCAGTAATGCCATGTCACCCTCGATAACTGAAATTAAAATCAAAGCAACTTACATTATAGTATATACATATAACCTGATTCGATAATAATATTCTCAATCTCTATTACATTCATGTAAAAAAGAATGTAAAAAATAAACAAATGGACTTTGGTACTACGTAGAACTATTCCGAGTGAACTACCGCTAAAAAAGAAATAAATAATAAAAAAAAAAAAAAATGAAATTATAAAAAGACACAAACTCACGTCAAGACCTTTCTGATGATATCTTATTTAACTACAAAAATCCATATTATCATATAAATATACTGTAGATAAAATATTTTTTATTCTCTTAATTACATAAACTCAATCGTTAAAAAAACTTTCAAATAATAAAATTAAATTAACGCTTCCTTTAAAAACTTAAGGCAAGGTAAATAAAAAAAACTTAAATGGAAGTGAAGAATATAAATTAATCAAAACTTGACCAAACCCAGCACCTGAATTTATAAACGTAAGTTTTAAATGTGTAGTACTGAGTCAAAAGAATATAAAACGTTGAGAGCTGCGACTCGACTGCATGCAAATCTTTAGCTGGCCACACCAACGACAACAAATTTATTTAAATTGGTAGGTTTTGAAAGTAGTTTTCATTCATTTATAAATTTTATTGCTTACATATTTTAATTTATACGGAGATGATGGTGCATCCATTTGACGAAATTTATTAACAATGAGTGGGCTACATTATTTAAGTCTGTGTACTCGTGTATTATGTTGTTGCAATTAAACTACATAACACAACTACCATAAAACAAACACTAGAGGCAAATATGTGCTCGCGATTCCCTGATTTACACTATCAAGGGTTAATAATTTTTTTAAGGGCGATTGTATTCATTATAATAATATAATTTCAAAACAGTTAAATAATAATAATAGTTATTTTACCGGTTAACCATGGATTAACGTTGTACCCAGGCGTCGAGTGTTCATGAGGTTATGCCCAAGTAAAAATTGTTTTATATTAATGTCAAACATGTAGACATGCGTCTGCGTCGAAATTTGAGTGGCTGATGTATGGTGATCGCGAAACTTAGGGAACATACCCATACTACGTGACCCATATTTTATAATTTTACCCTTCTAGTTTTCACGTAGTAATTTATAATTATGATTTTAAATTGCTAACAGAAAGTTAATATAATCAAGGAAAAAAAACTTATGTAAAAACATATTGTAACAGGTACTTACGTTTTACTACAAATAGAATACTATATAAGCGCACCACTTCGGAATGAGTACAAAAACTATCAGTTTTAAATCAGCTGACGTCCCGGCATATTTGCGTTAGTGTTTCCATCTGTAAGTTTAAAAAACTGCTGAACGCTGCGCACCATAATTTGAATAATATATCTCCGAAAAAGCGTAAGAATTCTCTAACTACGTGATGAAGCCTTAAGTCCCCGCCCCCGTCTTGTGACCAAGCGTGGTGTATTGACACACACCCCCCCCCCCCCCGTGAACAGGTCACGTAGTATGGGTATGTTCCGTTAGCGTTGTAGATATACACGTAAATACACTGTGCAGGAGAGACTTGCGAATGAGACAGCAAAAGGATTTGAATACAATATATGTTTATGTAGTTTTTTTTATAAATAAATTAATTAAATTTTAAACAAATGCTTGTTTTATTACGTAAATTTTACATTTTTTTGTGTTATTATTGTATTTTGAATGTGTCGTCCCCAAAATTAAATGTGACATTAATTCGTTATTTAATTGATTTCTTTGATTATCTACGCTATTTTTCCCTTTACAGTTTGCTCCCATAGCCAAGAGACAACTAACAAACAGGGGTCGGGGGAAATATGCGGACAGACGTCATACAGACTCGCTTACGCGACCCGGAGCGTCTGGATACGTGAAACGCATCGTCGGCGAAATCCTGATGAGCCCCTGAACTGGCTATTCCTCAGGGCTATCCCGACGCGTACACTGACATATAATTTAAAATGTCTGAAAATAATTTATTATTACTGTTACAATGACAGCACCTTAGAACAATTTATTATTGGTAAAATTAATAAAATTCATTTGAAATTACTTATTTTTATTAATAATTAATTAACAGAATTGCTAAAAGAATTCGAATCAGTGATATATTATTAAATCAAAATATATTTTTTATTCATAAATATAAATATTTTCTAATTATTATTATATTTAAAATAATAAGAAAAATTTATTAATTTTATTAACAATCTTTTTCTTCATTATATTTGCTTTATTAGTATTTATTAATTATACAATTTAATATTAATTTAAATGTTTCACATCTTCCGAGCATTCTATGACGGCCAATTTTTTTCTATTTATTTGTTTTTTATTTATGGTACACATGTATTGCGTTCAATACTAAAATTTCGACGAAAACGTGTAAAAAAAGTATAACCTCATAAGCTTATTTTTAAACTTAAAATTTATGAACAAATTTACTAATATTGACAAGGGGTTTGCTTTATTTTTCTAAAATGCTCTATAAAACTTCAAGGCACAAAATATTGCCTTAAACACAAACAACGCAAATGCAAAAGCTTTGAAGGTGGATTTAAGAACATTTTAACTACACTTCGAATGACCGTCTTCTAAGCAAATATTATTCTGAATCACTGATTGAATGAAATGCATGAAAAATTTACACTATTCGCTAAAAGGTGTACTTTCGCTTTAGTTTTATTTTTTTCTAAAAGAAAAATCTAATATTTTTGCAATGGAAAACACTATGCACAGTTTTCCAAACTCGGATAAAGAAAGATGAAATTAATAAGAAAATAGAAAGCATTTAATACAAAAATAGTAACTCAAGATCATTGGGAGCGGCCTAGGTGAGGGGGGTCCGAAAACATCAGAAAATAATAATTATAATAAAACGTATTTCTATTTCGGGGCGGGCGGCGAGGCGGCGCGCCGGCGGCGTGTGGTAAATTTAATTGCCGTCCTTTATTCAAACAAGGAGCTCTTTTAATGCGGTCACGTCCTTCAGCCTGTCCGTGTGTCCGACCTTCTTTTGCTATCTCCGACAATTTCTTTTGCTCTTTGAAAAACGCGTCACGAAACTCTTCAGTGTGTTCAATTTATACACACAGCCTACAGTCGCGTTGCAGATTTTTTGTTGTTTTTTACAGTTGTAGCACTGCTTGTATGACGGGGGCCGCGAGAGATATAGCTACAACCCGAGAAACTAAAGGTTTTTTTTTCGAAAAACAAAGCGTTTCAGGTGGTCCTTTAGTTTTTTTAAATACCCTGTTGAAAAAATTAGGATTACCTATTATTTATTATGCTCTGGCCGATTCGGTGTAGCCAAATTAAAACAGTAATTTGCAATGCCGCTGTCTGTCCTTCCTTGAACATTACTACTGTTTGTGTATTATTTGATTACTATCCGTTCATCCTTTTAGGAGATTAGCCAAGAGAAACGAACAGACACTCTGTAGACTTGATATATAGCTCTGTACAATTGCCTACTATTACTGCATTATAATTCGTCCAAATCGGTTAAACGGTTCTTTCATTAAAAGCGGACACAGATTAACAAAAATATGTACAAATAATTTTAAATTTGGAAAATATAAATTAAATGCTCCATAGAACGAATATTCATCATAAAACTTCAAAAAAATATTGTACCTATAAGATTATACTGACGAACTTAATTACTTAAATTAAGTTCTATTTAAGAAACTGTCACTTGATTGGGCTTCATAGCTTTTATCTTTTTTCTCAATATGAAACTTATTAAGCGCTATTTTGGATTTTTATTATTAAAGTATTTTTAGTGAAATCGAAAAATTTTTTTTTTTTTTAACTATATTATTTATATAAATAAAAATCAATGTTTGTATGTTTGTCCTCTAAGAGTGCCTAATCCATTCATCCTATTACGGTGAAACTTTGGTGATACTTATGTATTGTATGCATAACCATATATATATACACACTCAGAAAAATAAAACTAACATTTGTCCCAGGTTTTATCCGCGTATTTGTACTACTAAACCGAACTAATAAACCGATTCTCAAAATTATTTCACAAATAGATATTAGTACTGTTATTGAGTAAACTAGACTGTGAACATTTATGCCCGGCTTCATGCATGAATTTATTTCCTAAGACGATTTTAATAATTTTTTAACTCACAGAAAGTTACTCTATCCGAATAATACAGCTTATTTTTTATTTTGATATTTGCATTTGCCCCGAGCTTCGTCCAAATCGGAACTGGGACTGAGAGCGGAATCGGAATTGTAAGCTGGACGGGGAGCAACATCGAAAAAAGGGACCAGTGAGTGAGCTGCCCGTATACGTAAACATCGATCGGGTGTCGTCGCGCGTCGTCGGGCGCCATCGTGCTCGCGGAGATGTCTCTCGATGCCACAAACAATGTTCGAATGTTTTCGGCTCCAGGCTAACAGGCTGAAACATGTTGCATCTAACGAACGCCTATCGGTTGAGTATAGAGAGGCACATTAGAAATCGAATCACGTAGCAATCAAAAGCGGATATAATTTCAACGATTTATTAAACAATAATAATCGCATTTGTCAATCTATTTCTTAGACTGCAACTTAAACTCGACCACGCGGCGACGTATATATTATTCAATAACGTGCACATAAGCCCGTCTTCTCTCAACTCGCACACCGCGTTCATTAACGTAGGCGCCCACGTAATACGAAAACGTTTTTACAATGTCGACTTTACATCGCCCCGTAAAAACCGGCGAAGCACCGAATGGTAAAGCGTCCATACTTTTAATGTGTCATTAGATTCACTGATACTTCTTTTTATATCGCAGCCTGCGGGTTATTACTCCGGGCTTTTATTGCCCATCCCGATAATAATGATTTTGGAATTATTGCGCAGATACCCTGCGGTAAATTACTTTTCATTCCGAGGGGTCCATTTTCACGAACGGGCACGCGGTCTTCGCGACAATGGAGTCGCGCATTCAAAGAACGGACGACGATTCCTCGAAACGGCGGAAAGGACCACGTATAAATTTTTGCTTTGCCAGGCACCCGCGAAATATAAAATACATTTTTTTTTTAAACGCGGCAACGTTATTTGAACACATCTCACAATGCAGAAGTCCTTTCTCGGAAGGGTATCGCCGCGGCAAACGGATGTCTCCGGTTTATCGGAGAGCGATAGCTGTAAAAGGGCTTTTCGAGTGGAGAGCACGTGACTAACTGCCCGAGCGCGGGCCTCCCGCTGCCGCCGCGCCCCCTTGTGGCGGGTAATGGCGAGTGACAGGGCTAAATTTCGTGCGTGACCCGCACTACCCCTTATTTGTTACCTAATATCTCATACAGACGCGTATCCGTGCGATCGCAGACGTCGAAAACGATCGACTTAGAAGCTAGTCTTTGCACAGACCAATATTTAACAGAAGGTCAAGAACACCATTTAGATATTTTTATTTTTATTATCTTCATGAAGCTAATTCTATAACCATTAAACGAGAAATGTTTGTATTGTACATGCCTTGACGATCTCGCAAGCAGCCCTAACGATCACAATGAAAATTTTTATCTTCCCTATAAAAAATCGATTTTACACAAAAAAGATCTAAACATAAATTTATAGTGCCATATAGTGCGGTTTTGTGATGATTCTATTATTGATGCGCTTGCAGTTACAATTGCATTATATAAAATAAACTAAAGATGATAGTACATAAATAAAATACATACGTTGCTAAATTTTGCAATTAAAAAAAAATGTTAAAAAAAATTTGGTTGCCTGTAAAGTCGGTATACGGGCGAAAGTTTTACGTGACAACGACTTTGAATGGTAAAATCATTTTAATGTGAATATTCATTCGTATAGTAGGAAGAAGGATGAAATAATAGTAACAATTTAAAACATTTATTTATACAAAGAATTATATTTAAAACATTAATTTATACAAAGAATCTCGCACTGAATTTCATATTAACAAAATTTTATTTTTACCTTTACACATACATACGTATTTATATACAAATATACATACAATAACTTGCAATACATTTGCGTCTCTGTCTCTGCTCTTAGGCGGGCTAACTGTGCTCGAGTGGAAGGGACGCGCCTTCACTTTATGTCTGAGCAGGCGGGCTAACTCGCTTCTCCTGACTCATCGTTAGCGTTACCGAGCGTTGCTTTTTCAAAGTGTCACCCGGCAACCTAATTTAAAGACGTTGTCACGTCAAAAATAAAAATCGTCTTCGAAAATCTAATTCAATAATTGATTAAGCAGACTTCAAAAACAACTAATTAGTTGTTTTTTTTTAAATCGGTTCCAGCTAAAGATAAGTCAGACACCGTTCTGTCTCCTTAGAAGGTCTGCTTTTTTTGACTCTCAATATTTAATGTTTCATATGAATGTTTATAGATTATATGTTTTTTTGCCTCGATTAGCTGGAACCGTCTCCAAAAATAACTAGTTCTTTGTTTTTGGTGGTTAATTAAGCAATTATTTAAATAGGTTTTTGAAGACGGTTTTTATTTTTTTATTTTTGTAAAATTTATTTATTTTTCACATTTTTTTTGTTATCGAGTAATTATAACTTTATAATTCAATTTTGCTAATATACATAGGTATTAAGCTATGGTTAATAAAATTGACCAGGCATCATCAGATCCTGACTTGGAGACCATGGGACCATCTCGAGAGTATAACTCTTTCAAACAAAAAAAAAAAAATCGAAATCCGTCCACAAGTAACGAAATTATCGCTAATCATGCATTAAAACAAACATACTCCTCCATTTTTAAAATCGGTTAATGAACATATACAACTTTTTCTGAGCGAAGTCATTTATATTCGGTAAATTCGAAGAATGCTCAGCGAGCTCGGTCGCTCAGGTACTAGAATATAATGTACTACACACAGAAAGCACAATACTAAATAAATAACTAACACGTAATCTTCTCTCACGGTACAGATACTGTGAGCGATCAGAGCCATCTTTTTGTGTTTATAATTTTGCATTTGTGTAAATTTTACAGTTTCCATATTATTTCGGCTATCGTTTATTTAACACCTAAGACGAATTGTTGACAGTAAAGCTTAGTTTTCAAATATATTGTGAACAGATGACCTGCCGCGAACATAATTATCTATATAAAAATTTTTTTGGTTTGAATTATTTTATTTTCATATAATATTAAACAGTTATATTGTAATTACGTAAATAAACACAAGTTTTTGAATTTTGTATATTATTAATAATTTATGTATTAAAATCATGTTAGCGCATTACGAAAGACAATAATTGAAATAGTTCACATTCGTAATGAGCAATGTACTAATAAAATAGCGGTAGTTACAACAAACTACATAAGTAATTTATTTAGACGCATTCACGCACCATATTCATTTTAAAAATTCAGTCCGACGATTTCTCAGATAAATTACCTGCCTCACCAAAAACCAGGGAAGGATGCTGCCCATTCTTGGATACCTTTAGTTTTGATACGATATTTTGAAAGTGGAATGATGAATCAAATCTAGTAAATTATTGTGTATGATCTCAGTAGTTTATCGCGATACGATACATGAGAGGTAAGAATTGTAAAAAATATACTCACACTTGCATTTATTTTCATCTCCTGACATAGTTTTACCACGATGACAGTTATAAGATTAAAAGCCTTCCCCACAGCCTTAATACGGACATGCATCGATTTTGTTATAATCGATTAGCAAAATAAAGACGACGGGACCGTTATATCGTTATGCGACATTATCGGAACGGGTCCGCAAAAAAAAAAAAGTTATTCTATTCCGGGACCGTCCTCACGTACGGGGACTTTATTAAGTGGCTGTCCGCAAAACGATATTTACGGGACACACGCCATCGAACTATCAAAGGCGGGGACGGCGGCCGCTCCTCTGAATAGCGGGTCCGCTACGTATGAGATCACGTATCCGGTTACACGTTAGTTTCCTGCGAACGGATTACATTTAAATTCATATTTGTTTTTGGCGTAGAGAAAATATTTTTCAGCGACTTTACCACAGCGCATAGACGTCCACATATATGATGCATTTGTAATAAATATAAATCCGTTTTGTATGATAGCAATTTTTCATGAAGTATTAATTGACCACAAAATATGTATATCTCTAAACAGCTGTGTGTAACAATTTCGTAGCCGACGCTCGTGTTTAAATTTATTTTCACTATGAAAAATAATTACAGTACCATTCACGTCGTCAGGCAATGATTTGGATACTACTGGGTCGTTTTTTGACTTTTGCAGTGGCAGTCTCGTATAGAAAACAAGGGATAGCCTATGATTGCAGTGCTTAGCGCGGTCGCTTAAAATGTAATAAATGTGAATTCAATATTCAATAGGATTTTTGTAATGCATCTATAATTAAAATTATTGATTATGGTTTGCCTGTAAATAAAGAGATTGCTTTGGCGGTCACGAAATACAGCATTAGATTCAGTTGATAATCAAAGAGGTGGGAACCATAAGGTAATATCTCTATTGTTTTTATTATCCTAGGACCCCTCCAAATACCTGTGTCCTAAAGTCGAACATTGTAAGACTTCATAAATCGGTTTGTTAATTCTTATAATATGCATATACACGTAATAATTGTATATAGTATATTTATCTAGTAATATTTTATTATATGCCAGGAACACAAAAACCATAATTGATATCAAAGAAAATGTAAAAAATACCTAGTTTCAGATCTCTATATGTCATGTTACAGCAACAAAAACACAGGCGCGAATAAAACACACAATTATATCAGGTTTTATTTATCCCACAGCTGAGGCATACCCTCCTATAATCTTTCTCATACGAAGGTTTTTGACGCTGCTTGCGGTATATAGGAATTGATTGGTGGAAAAACAATATAACGAAAAGGCAGTATGTCTCACCATGCGAATTTGTCTCCCTCTCTCTCTCTATTTCTCAAAATGTATTATTTACTATTTTTTTTATATATAATCCGTAATTCACTATTCTAAATATCTAATTAAATGTAACTCTTTGATTTTATTCCTTCATTATTTATATCGAAATGAAAACTTCGTTCCAGAAGAGGAGCCCCTGACCGCACGCTTTTTTATTTCATGTTGAGGGGCTCAAAACTTCAGACCTCTACGCCGGCTGAGCGAGGATCGGGGGTCGTCGACGACCGTCGTCGTCGATGCGATGACAACGTCCGGAACAGACGACTTAACGTGCTCTGCGAGTTACACAGCGCGAGGTTTAATTGAACTCGAGTTAAAAACTCCCGTGAAAGGGATCGAACCTGGCACCTTCCAGTCTGAAGCCGATGCTCTTAACCACTGAGCCACCGCCACGTAAAAAATTAGAAAGAATTAAATTCTAGAATTATGACGCTGAAATAAATGAAGCTTTTCTCGTTTATTGCAGAAAGTTTTAGAAACAATAAATTGTATAATCGTTTATTTTCGTATCTAAATAAACACAGATTGTACGCCATCAATAACCTATGCGCTGCGTGCGCAACATCAGTATCGTGCAGCATTCGTATTTTGTCGGCTCTGGCAGGTTTGTTATTGTCATGAATCGCGAAAACTAATAGGACTTTAATTGCATTTAGATATATGTTAACTGATTTAAATGTCCAACTACCAACACTAGATGTGATTCCTTGGAATAAGATGGATAAGGGATGTTATAGTCGACAAGTTCAAAATCGTGTTAATTCTTTATAAAGGTCCTAAAAATATGTGAGATAGCTCATTGGATTCGGAATAACGTCTTAAAAAATGTATCCAAAGGATTTATTGCACGATAAAAATTGCAAAAGCTATTAACAAATTAAAATAAAAAAAAGGTATTTCGTTTTTTTTGCAATCACTCAAAACCTATTAACACTTAAGTAATTTAAAAAAGGGATTCATAAAGAGGAGAAAAGTTGCTAAAAAAGTCTAGACTCCTGAAACTCTGCCTCTATTGTTTATAATTTTAATTTAGTGCTGAAAAATAGGGCCCCGCGCGGCCGGTACAGAATGGCCGCGCTACAGCTCAACAGAGTCTATCACATGAAATATTTTTTTTATAGGATTTAATATAAATAAAAAAATTAAAAAAAATTATGGTGTTACCATGATACTTCAAAAGATAAAGTCCCACTGGAAAAAAAATTTTTTGTTGATTTTTCCAAAATACACAATTGTTAACTATGTAATTTTTTGTGGACTTTCATATTTACAAAAGATGGTATAAAAGTTTAAATAATTGGCCTATAAATTTTAGGTTCTTGGAGCTTTTTACATATGTATACGTAACAAGACCACGTTATAAAAGTATCTTAAATTTGTGTATTTTGTTTATTATAACTTTTTAAATTTAAAAAAAAATGCAAGTCCTCAAAAATGTTGTTAAAAACTTTTTTTAATCAAATAATGAGTTATGTTTATTTTTGCATTTTATATAGGTATTAACCAACGTTGAAAAAAATTATTTTTGCTATTTGTTAATAAATTTTTTATGTACAAATAGACTAGCTTAATATTTTGAAAAACTTTTTTTACTATATTGTTGTCATGAAAAAATTATGATTTAAAATAAAAAATTCTTCAAAAATTTTTTATTGTTTGACACCGTTTTTTAAATATTTTTATTGTTTAAATAATTAGTGAGGAAATAATTTCTTATTTAGAAGTCATAATTGCTATTTCTCGGTAGAGTATTTATTTTTTTTATAAATATTTCAATTATTTGTTAAGTTGACAATTTGTTATAAACAAATTCAGATGACCATTATATATTTTTTTTTAAACTAAAAAATATTTAAGAACAACAATAGGTAACAAAAGGTAAAAAAAAAACCTTTTTGTATTTTTTACTAATAATACAAAAAAAATAATTTTAGTCACTTGGAATGCATTTTCCTAGACGTCATTCCGAATCCAATGAGCTATCTTCCATATTTTTAGGACTTTTATCAAGAATTAACTCGATTTTGACCTTGTCGACTAGACTATTAGATTAATGATATAGTCTTTAGATAAAAATGAGAACAAAGACAATAACCACCTTTTGGTACAATGACTAGAAATACCAATTTCGAAACAAATATCTTTTGAAGCGAAACTTCTTTATCGGCGTAGTGGAGCAATAGGTAAGTACGGTATTAAAAAAATAAACGTCACGTTTTTGTTACAATATTTTCTTACAACATTTTGCCTCCACAGTTGCATCTTTTTAAATAAATCGTTGTATTAAATTAAAACTTTGCACACTTATCGAATGATCGATGATAATATGTATATTTGGATTGATCTGACGATGGAGCTAAAAAACACTCCATAATAGAACAATGCTGTGTGGGCTTATTGAGTTTTTACCCGCACTGAGACAAAAATAAAATCAATCCCAATGCGATTAATAATTTATTTTCATTTATAAAGAATAAAATTCAATGCTATAATTTATAAATATATAGATATTTTCGAATATACTATTACATGTTGGTGACGTATTTACTCATACAGAAATCGCCCAACACGTGTAAAGAAGTTGTCGTATATACTGCATTAGAATGCCGGTGTTACGGTATCGTGGTGATGCGGAGCTGCGAGCTCATAAGTTTTACTCATACAGAAATCATCCGACGCGCATAAAGAAGTTTTCACATATACTGCATTAGGATATCGGTGACACGGTGTCGTGGTGACGCGGAGCTGCGAGCTCATAAGTTTTACTCATACAGAAATCACCCGACGCGCATAAAGAAGTTTTCACATATACTGCATTAGGATATCGGTGACACGGTGTCGTGGTGACGCGGAGCTGCGAGCTCATAAGTTTTACTCATACAGAAATCATCCGACGCGCATAAAGAAGTTTTCACATATACTGCATTAGGATATCGGTGACACGGTGTCGTGGTGACGCGGAGCTGCGAGCTCATAAGTTTTACTCATACAGAAATCATCCGACGCGCATAAAGAAGTTTTCACATATACTGCATTAGGATATCGGTGACATGGTGTCGTAGTGAGGGGGAGTCGCCAGCTCATAAGTTTTACTTATACAGAAATCACCCGACGCGCATAAAGAAGTTTTCACATATACTGCATTAGGATATCGGTGACACAGTGTCGTGGTGACGCGGAGCTGCGAGCTCATAAGTTTTACTCATACAGAAATCACCCGACGCGCATAAAGAAGTTTTCACATATACTGCATTAGGATATCGGTGACACGGTGTCGTAGTGAGGGGGAGTCGCCAGCTCATAAGTTTTACTTATACAGAAATCACCCGACGCGCATAAAGAAGTTTTCACATATACTGCATTAGGATATCGGTGACACAGTGTCGTGGTGACGCGGAGCTGCGAGCTCATAAGTTTTACTCATACAGAAATCACCCGACGCGCAAAGAAGTTTCACATATACTGCATTAGGATATCGGTGACACGGTGTCGTAGTGAGGGAGTCGCCAGCTCATAAGTTTTACTTATACAGAAATCACCCGACGCGCATAAAGTTTTCACATGTACTGCATTAGGATGTCGCTGACACGGTGTCGTAGTGAGGGGGAGTCGCCAGCTCATAAGTTTTACTCATACAGAAATCACCCGACGCGCATAAAGAAGTTTTCACATATACTGCATTAGGATATCGGTGACACAGTGTCGTGGTGACGCGGAGCTGCGAGCTCATAAGTTTTACTCATACAGAAATCACCCGACGCGCATAAAGAAGTTTTCACATATACTGCATTAGGATATCGGTGACACGGTGTCGTAGTGAGGGGGAGTTGCCAGCTCATAAGTTTTACTTATACAGAAATCATCCGACGCGCATAAAGAAGTTTTCACATATACTGCATTAGGATGTCGCTGACACGGTGTCGTAGTAAGGGGGAGTCGCCAGCTCATAAGTTTTACTCATACAGAAATCACCCGACGCGCATAAAGAAGTTTTCACATATACTGCATTAGGATGTCGCTGACACGGTGTCGTAGTGAGGGGGAGTCGCCAGCTCATAAGTTTTACTCATACAGAAATCACTCGACGCGCATAAAGAAGTTTTCACATATACTGCATTAGGATATCGGTGAGTGTCGTAGTGAGGGGGAGTCGCCAGCTCATAAGTTTTACTTATACAGAAATCATCCGACGCGCATAAAGAAGTTTTCACATATACTGCATTAGGATGTCGGTGACACGGTGTCGTAGTGAGGGGGAGTCGCCAGCTCATAAGTTTTACTTATACAGAAATCATCCGACGCGCATAAAGAAGTTTTCACATATACTGCATTAGGATGTCGCTGACACGGTGTCGTAGTAAGGGGGAGTCGCCAGCTCATAAGTTTTACTCATACAGAAATCACCCGACGCGCATAAAGAAGTTTTCACATATACTGCATTAGGATGTCGGTGACATGGTGTCGTGGTAACGCGGTGTCGCCTAACGTGCCTATATATATTTTTATTTTAAAAATATTGATATTGTAACGAGATCATTTACGTTCACAAATATTTCTAAAAGCTTTCCGATGTTAGTGTAAATGGGACGTTTTGTGTTTGAACGAATTGTCAAGTCGTGTCGGGGCCACAACAAAAGAAGTTGACATGTACAGATATCAATGAAATTTCATAATGTTATCTACTGACCTAACGGCACGATTTTGTTGCAGTGCCGCTGGTACAATGAGGACTTTGGGATCAAGATAGAACCGTGATGTCGTACTTGTAATATAAATTTTATATTCTCTTATTTTTATTTCCAATTAATTTATTAATATTATTCAAATATATTGTTAAATTATATTTCTTTTGTGATGTTTATTGATACAATAATTTTCAATTTTTTTTTGTCACTTCATTACTTTAATCTTTATATATATATGGTGCGATATTAAATTTTAAATTTATTTTATTAATAAACATTGTCATATTTAATAATTTGACAATTTAATTCTATAAATAAAGAGGTCCTCGTGGATAAATCTACTGAATGTATATTTCTTAAAAATATACCACTTATTTTCTAACGCTAGCTCACTATCGACTTAAAGTGACCAATTTAACTTTTATTATAGGCCGAGAGCGTAAAGTCTTACAAAATGTCATATAAAATTGTAAATTTCACATTTTCAGCTTCTAGTAAAAGTTAGTTTGATGACATTAACTCGATGGTGAATTCACGGTATTGAAGGAACGAGGATAATTTTAAGAAATATATATTTGATCATCATATCGTAGACATTACATTAAAAAACTATACATATCAACTTTTCCTCGTTAGCGGTTTGAACCCGACTTTCTGACAACCCGTTCAAACGAGGAAAATTCTATTATCAGATTTATTTTCATAGACGCCTTGCAATGTAGATGCACTCAGCCACTACAATATAACCTAAAGATAGACCTAAATATTTTTTTCTGTTTTGCTTTCGCTAACTGTTATCTACTAATATTAATTTAATAATATTTCGCAATTTGC
Source organism: Eumeta japonica (assembly GCA_005406025.1). Taxonomy (NCBI): domain Eukaryota; kingdom Metazoa; phylum Arthropoda; class Insecta; order Lepidoptera; family Psychidae; genus Eumeta; species Eumeta japonica. Next base: position 444,799 of record BGZK01000134.1, read on the forward strand.
TTTCATTGTATATTACAATTCTGCACAATTTTGTCCTCATCACAAACAAATCTCCTAACACCCCGCCTTTTCTAAAGGCGAAGAGAGCTTAGATGGAAAGAAAATGAAGACAAATATGATATTAACGAGAAGGATGACTCCCTTTTCGCTTTCTCTCGCATTCGCCCGAAGATCCGGCGCTGAACGCACCGCAGTTACGATCGCCAATCTGTTCTAGAATGGCAAATCGATGAGTGGAATAAAATAGATTTTGTGCCAGGATGAGAAAAGGAGATGGAAAAAAATTCAGAAATAGAAAGTCTGCCAGTAAAGTGATAACCGACATTTGGGATTTTCATACTAATAGTAAATACAAATATAACAATTGATTGATTCACATAGGCATATAGTATATGTTGCTGTTCTTATGAGGTAGTTGCCTTACGTCAGTGTTTCGATGCTAATTTTACGTTATTTAACTTTTTACCCGATTACGAAAAAGTTAAAAGCAGGTCACGCTTTAAGCACAGCCAGTGTGCATACCGTCAATACATACAGAAATATTCATAATGAAATTAGAAGGCGAGCCTAGTCCGCGACATATTGTGGCCACCCTACATACATTATTCAAAGGAAGCCCATTTATTTGCGTAAATCATGCTTAACATATTCACATCATTAGGCGTTAGCCACCGCGGCCGGGTGTTCTGAAGCCGGACGGGGGCCGCCCTAATAAATTATGCCGTTGCGTTCTTTTACATGACTGAAACAATTAAAGTCTAGAACTGACCTATCTATGGTTACCCCTGTATGTTTGTGAGATTACATTGTCCCCTTTTTTAATCAGCCATTTCTGAGACATATTCTAACATGAATTTTTATTTCAACCTTCCATATTGGCCCGATGCGCATCGGAAGCTGCTAACGTCCGTAGTCATAAATTCAATGATAATGTCCGCAACCGACGGCTTAATGTGCTGTTCCAAACACGTGGCAAGTGATTTTCATTTGACTTAAGTAACAACTTATGGACCAATTTTACTGTGATCAGCCATCACCGCTTCCATGGTATACTGAATAACTGTAGTATCTAATAATTTTAAATATCTAATAATTTTTATGACTTAACAAGGCCTTTAGTTTCAATGTGTAGGCGTGATTCAATATTCCAACTAGATGAGTAGATTTCAAACAAAGCTTATTAAAATGAACAGTATTGATATTATTTTAGAGAGAAATATACTTTTATGGAATGAATCTTGTAATATTTATTTGCATGATATATATGAGAAAAATTAATATGTAGACTAACAAATTATATATATACTTCAAGTATATAGAAAATAGTTTTTTAAATAGTTCAAACATTATGGGCAATGAATTTGGGTTAATAGCTTAATATAAATTTACGTTTAATTATTAAAATACGTAAAAATTAATAAACAGAAACGTTATTCATATTTCGTTATAAATTGATGTGAATTTCTGAATTTCACATTATTCATTATACATGATAACGGAACGAGCGCTGAAGCGAATTCAAGTAGTTCTTAAATTGTACTAACGTAGTGTAGTAGTAGTATTTTAATTTTTAAGTCTGCACGGAACTCATAATAACACATAGATGTCGCTATTATCATGTTTAGAAGCTAACTTTTACCAGTGGATTCTTCCGTTGGGCACAAAAACTACATTGTTAATACGCACGTGTTTCATTAATCACAGAAATATCATTGAATAAGAATCACAAATATTCAATATTCGATATGGTTGTACGAGGTTGTGATCGGCTAAAGTCAGCGCGTCGTTTTCATTTCCCTACTAGTGTCTGGCTGCTCGTGTTTGATACTGACACTGAACGATGTTGATTTTGACATCTTAATTTTCGGATTTATACAGTATGCGGAAGAAATATCCCGGTCACCTTTTTGATTTCATACTGAAAAATCACTCACAATGTTAACTATCAATGGCTTCCTTATATAATATAATATATGTGTGAATGTATATTTTTAGGTTTCATAAAAAAAAAATACATATTAAAACGGTTAAATACAGCAATCAGAAACGCATACAGACGAATCACGTGCGTGTACCTAAGTCAGCTCGCCCTCTATCCCCACTACGTCTGCAGTCTGACAATTGCCAGTGAGGATGTGCCTGTTTCCCTCTTGATACGCCTCTCTATTTAACCTCTCTAGACGCATGATTATGAATTTTCCTGACATTACAAACTCGTCGTGTCACTGCGACCCACGATAAGAAGTATCACATCGATGTAAACGATCGACGACCGTTATTTTACGCCTGCTGGGCGAGACCGAGACGCGCTCCTTTCCGTCGCGACGTCATCGGACGTCTCCAGATAACGACTCGCTTCGTCTCAGTCGACGTCAGATTCGGGAGAGTTGCCGTCGAGTGTTTTTCCTTATCAAAACAAATGTCGAACCATTACGCGAGATCGTATCTTGTCATTTGTGTCTGTCTAAAGTGGAAAAAAAAGTTGTGCGCCCCGAAGTTATTCCGAAGATCATCTGAAGTTACAGGAAAGTGAATGAAAATCTCAAATGGGTTTAAAGTGAAAATTTTTTAGGTACGTAGACAGAAAAAAAACTAGTACGGTGTTTAGAGAAAACGTCCTGTTTTGTCATGTTCGTCCGTCACGTTAACTCGTCACATTTTCCTGTCCCGAAGCTCCTAAATTTTGTGGAATGTGGAATCATACATTTCTTAGTTTAGCTCCTTTAAACATTTTATTACAAAAGTGTATAAAAGCAATAATTATTCTTACTATTATAATAACTAACAATAATAATTATTATTATCATTAATAATAAAATACATATTATAAATAAATTATTATCAATAAAATATATATAATAATTATTATTATTATCTTTATATCACAAAGGAAGTTAAATAATAATTATAGTAATAATAGTAATAATGAAACTCATTACATTATTTGTACTTATACTCTCTACAAAAAAAAAATTGCAAAAATCTAATTTAATCAAATAACTTTAAATATTAAATGAAATAAAAATCATGCTGACACTGCAAACGCGAAATTTTGTGTAAATAGTTAGATATTACGCTTTCACGCAAAAACTAATTGACGGATTTACATAAAATTTCACAGCATTTTAGCTTGTACATCAGAACAGGACATAGGTTATAATTTATTAAGATACTAACTTTTGCTCACAGCTTCATTCGCATGAATGTAGAACGAATTCTCCATTTATGCCAATTGGTTATTAGTAAAAGCAATGTTCAAGGGAGGGTTAAATTCAATATTGTTCAATCCTGTCCTTGACTCAAAATGTATATCAATTAATTGCGCTATGTTCTTAATGCCATGTACAAAATAAAAATTAGGTCATGTACAAAATGGTCCAGAGAGTCGTAAATGAATGAGTTTGAGTTGTCTCCTTTGTGAGTAATAAGATTTTGAGGGTAATAAGATATGAGGTGCGCGTCATCATTAATTAGTATAATGAACATGATTATATGTTTATAATGGATTTTTACGTAAGACAATTTTCGATAAAAATCCCATAAATGACCATGAAATACAATCCCATTTTAAAGATTCTATAGTCAAAGGCAATAAAAGGAAGTTTTATATTTTCATCCTGTACGTCTGTGGGTATGTCCGTTTGTCGTGATGTCTGTCAAGATTGCCCGACAATTTTTCATCGTTTCTAATAATATTGTACAGACAGACGTCTTATGTGAATCGCCACACAATTGCAAGAAAGTTTAGGGATAGCTTCACATATATAAAATGAGGGACGGATTTTTTATTGTGGACTGCAATGTATGGACTGTCGTTGGATAGATATTTAAAAATGGATTAATGTGTTTAGGTAAGTTTTAAGTGTATGATTTGTCTTCCAAAATCGTTAACTTTGTATTCCTTTTCCACTAACTTTCGAATCATATGTCACAGCAACACAGTTACACAAACAAGTGCAGCGAAAATCGCCAAATGCCAGTAGAGATAATGTAATCACCGAACTAATGGAGGAGACACGTCGAGTTCATACCGTAGGTGTTCATCAGTCAAAAGTAAGCTTGAGCCCCTGATTCTTTAAAAAATCATATTATTTAATTTATAAGGCGTGATGCTGAAGTGATGTCAAATTTGACATCATTTCGTTTGTTGGTACTTAACCTTGAATATGGGAGTCCATCTCCCGCCTTAGCAGTTTTTATTTACAGGCACGATTTTTTTAAAGTAAATTAATTAACTTTTCGCGAGAAGATGAATAATAAAGAATTTCCGTATTTTATACTCAATTGTTGAATATGCTTAAAACGAAAAGAGTAATTTTAACTTGGTGACAATCGGGGGAATATTTTTATTCACATAAATGTGATTTATTGCGTAAATATTTACTCTATTAATAATCTACAATTAATAACATACAAAGCTTCGAGCCAATGTAATACAAAAAAAAAATCATGAGTCCTAATCATCAAAGAAGCCTGAAATTCCTAGATGATGATACATTTTATGTACTCCCATGAAAGTCTCGCTTCGATCATAACTCATAGGTGTGTATGAGCGTCTCCAGGCTGCGCACTAGTAGCACAGCCACTGGAATAACTTAGCTAAAATGTACGAAAAAGTAATAAATATTCTTTTTTAATGCAATAAATAAAGAAAATGCAAATTTTGGCATCTGATGGGCAATAAGCAAGCTATTTGTATAACCCGTATACATCGCCCGATTCTGCGTCGCACCCGCGCTTACTTCATCATTCCGCAAGTGGATTGCAACATTGGGTTTTTTAAAGGAATCTTTAAAAATTTCAAAGCCATAGCGAAAATAAATAACTGCGTTGCACGATTTATTAAACTTTCGTCTGTATTAATTACTTTTAATTATTCAGGGAATCTTGCATATAATTTTACAATACAATATAAATTATCTACAAGTTTATTTATGCTTTTCATATAGAGTGATACTACTCTGATACTACGATTATTTAATTGTGCGGAGTTTTTTTTACCGATAATTTTGATATGTCTGTAACAGATCAGGTAGAACATTCGACGAGAATGCGTTGGAGGCAAGTTCTTTGTTCATTTGATTAATTACTACCATTAATTCTTCGGTTCCATAAATAATAGAGTAATTTTCAATATGCAGCATTTAAATCTTCATCGGTATACGTCAATCATAACAATGAAAATTGCGCCCAGATATACTTAGTTGTTCTCAAAATTAGCGCAATATGCAGACAGAGAAATATACGAATGTGTGTAGATGACTTGATTTTATAATACGATTTACGATACAAAATGTACACAAAAAGCCGATTCAGAATTCGTAATTTATTTAGTCAATTCATTACCTTGACAGAAAATACATATTGAAAGACTTGATACTTAATAAACAACAGTACAAACTAAAAAACGTCATAGGAAAATTAGTATGAAAAAAATAAGAAAACGTTTCAGTATATTAGACATGGCTCTCTATTGCCACTCGGTTAAATAACCATACTCCCTGAACACATAATGACGGCATGTCATTTCACGTTACGCCCACAGAATTTTCTCGTAATACAGTAACGTTGACTCGTAATCAATATGAGAAAATTGAACACAAAAAAAAACCTTTAAAAATTAAATTAAGCCTCTGTTGAAAGCAGACTAATCAGAAGCTTCTTATGGGAAGTTCGGAGGACTAACTTATTGCACGCCTCATAAGCGGAGCGTTGAGGTAATGCTCTACTCTCGCCTTACAAAATCAAGTGATTTTTTTAACTAAAAGTGTCTCTATTCATTTTTTATCGCACTCATATAATAATATTTACTCGTGAATATCAAGGAAAAACACAAGTTTCAACACTTATGGCATTTTTAAAAACATTTGGCTTTTTAAATTATTGAAAAAGATGTTTAACAAAATTATTCCGTGGACGTCCGTGTGTCTGTGTGTATCCACACTCGCGTGGTCACGATAACTCACGAAAAATTTAACTGATCTAGTCCATTTTTTTTCCAAACGCTTTAGTATTATTCTAAACTGAGTCCTTTCGGAGACCACGGTCTAATTCGCTTGCGTGGTATTTTTGCATGCCTCTTAAGTGGAGCACTGAGGTAGTGCTCTACTCTAGCCTTATAAAAATCGAGCTATTTTTTGAACTTAAATTTTTTTCATGTTATTTATAATGTACTTATAGACATATAAATGGACGAATGACAAGAAAAAACATTCGTATTAACATATATATTTGTAAAAATTGAACTACTGATATGAGGCGTGCACTTTTGGGTTTTCCAACTTTTTTTCTAAGATAATCGCGGTACGCATTTAAATAGATCCAAATATTTTAGACAAATCAGACACTATAACAGTTACATTTTTATATTAGTCGTTTTAAAATATGATTTTATTAAGAAACTGCTCAGTTAACGTTCCTAGTGTGTAGAAAAAGCAGATGTCTCTTAAAAATGACGGCGACTCTATTAATAAATATGTCAATGTGCTGTCTAAGCTATGTGGTTATAGGTGCCAAAATACAAATATAATATTGTATTAACATCAACTTTATACAAATATTTAGAAGGGAAATATGGGAATAGACTAAAAAGTACTTTGATTTCAGAGATATCGCTACGATGCTTTTTATAAAGTAAATTTTTATTTATCTGCAATTTAGTGTTAGTCTGTTTGATGGCAAGTTTCACCCAATTCTACTCGTCACCCAACGGTTTACCCAAAAAGTTTACAGAAGCTTCCCTTTTAGCAGTTAAATCCAAGATACGTCGTCCGTTGCGATATTGTATCCGCATCTAGATGCGCCTGTCTTTGGCTTTTCCATCGTGTCATGGCATCATTCCACCCAAACCTGGTTGTGAGCCAGCTTAAGTATATGCAGTACCTAGCCTGAAAATATCCCCCTTACGCGAAGATGCCCATGCGAAATTTTATGCACAGCTTCCGATTCGATCTGCAGTCTATGGATAACTCTTATAGTATGTAATTTGTCTACTTATTGAATGTGATTTTACTCCGCCATTTTCTTCTGCAACAATCGTCAAAGGACGGTCACCTCTTTATACCATCCCTCAAAGTCACTCGACGCGATAAACGGTCATTGTAAAAGGGCTTTTGACTTTGAACGTCATTTGAAGTATCTCAAATGATTCTTGGTTTTACTTGACATTTGAAATAATAAAAAAATAATGAGTTTGGCATATGCTAGGCGGGTATTGTTAAAAAATTTGTTATGTGTTAAAATCGATTAAATGATTTAAATTCTATAGAGGAACATGTTTACATATGTCCATATAAACATTAACAAATATGTAATACTAAAATCACGACCCTCGTTATTTCTTCAATGCGATCGGGTGAAAAAGCAATACCGTACTAATTTTGGGATTTAATGAGATGAATACCTATTGTTATTATTAATGTATTCTCTACATTGTTAACATTAGTGGAAGCAAAGTGTAGAAAAAAGATTAATTTGACTCGATCCGAACTACAACATTTATAAACTGTCTATTTTCTGTAATACTTCACGCCGTAAAAATATAATAATTTACAGTGACAAATTTCATCAGTGATAGCCGAGGGGCGCTGTTGATTTATGTTTACGGACTCGATTTCCATAGGCAATTTTTTGCGGGGGCTTATTACAAGCTGAAAAAGGTTTTGACTTCAGCTTCAAAACCTTCAAATGCCTTTACAAGGTTATACAATTTGTTATAAATCGTGTATTTTTAAATTGCAAGTTTTGTTCCTAATGAATTGTTTGATTTATCTCGAGATTTTATTACGTAGTATTTAATAAATATATTATTATCATTATCGCCATTTAATCGCATTAGGTCCATAGCCTCTATTTTAATTCAATCAGTTTTGAATTTATAGTCCGGCAAAACACTAGTTATAAATAGTCTTATATATTTTAATCAATTGATTTCCCAAAAATAGAAATTTAATGCGTAACTACGTAGAATACAAAAGGTATATGATGAGCTAACTTTGGTAATGTAGACTTGAGATTTTTTTTTTGAAATCTTTAATGAATATTAAAAAAAAAACCGGAACGTTAGAAAGTTTTTTTTATCTGCCTGACTTTGAAAAATCGAGTATTCATAAGATCTTGACGTTTTAGGATCCTAAAAATTTATTTTGACCATTTTCCGAATAATATTGATCGGCAAGTTGCACCAAAGTAAAAACGTAATTACAGTAATACCCCGACTTACGCTACCTCGACTTACGCGAATTCGGAGTTACGCGATTTAATTTTCTCGTCTATTCGTTTTTTGTTTGAACGCCGTGCAGTCAAGGTCAAGCGGCGGCGTTTGTTTCTAACTCCCCCCGCCCGCTTTCTTATTATTATTCGTTCAGTTTACAACAGGCACAGACGTGTAGTGCGGAATCGGCGCGTAGGTACATAAGTTACGATTTTGTGTTTTGTGCGTTATGCGACGATCTGAGATATTTACTAAGTACTATGGCATCCAAACGAAGTAGAACCGACTCTTTTGCTTTAAACAAAAAGAGAAAAACATTATCTTTGGAGTGTAAACTTAACATTATTAAAGACTACTGTATTGTCATATTATCTAGAATTAGATGCTAATTATTTCCTAAATTATTGTTTTATTTAGTCTCCAGTCCCAATTAAACATGCTTTGTATGTCTTTATATGCAAAATTGTACCCCGACTTACGCGAATTCGACTTACGCGGATAGCGCTCAGTCCCACCTATCGCGTAAGTCCGGGGTATTACTGTAGTAAAAGAATCCGTATAATTTGACAGATAATGTAAGATCTGTCAAACCTTAAGGACTACGTTTTTATATTTAGTGCGACTCGCTGTCTATGCATGTATGTGTCTTTTAGAGAATAGTCGAAAGGCAAACAAACAAGCAATCAATCAATCAAAAAGAAGATGGTCACTGCCAATCATGGACACTCGCAACCTCGGAAAAGTTACCAGTGCCTTGGCCGCCTCTTGAGAGAGGGCAGTCGGGTCCATACAAAGGGAAGTGGGCCACCGGAACTCACACTTACCTAAACGCAACAATTTCCACCGTCTGTAATCGGTGAGAGCGCGGTATCTAATCGATATAGCCAGCCCAGTCTCATGCTACGGCCTAATTGACCAGAGCATGTCTCTACCACTCTGAACTGCACAATATGAAGATGAATAAAAAACTATTTAGCTACTCAAAACAAGAAAGCTTTCACTTGTTTGTTCATGAATTGGTCGATAGCGACCTAGAGTCGCTAAAAATGACGGTGAACCGATCCTTTCTTTTTTCTACTTTCTGTGTTATCCTGTACAGATCGAACATCTGTGTTTGAAAGACCATGCACAAGGAGTTGAGCCAGATCTCCACACGGTCTCGACATCCTGTCGGGCCATACCGACATCGCTCTCAATACGACATCATTCAGTAGGCATGAGTGTCCCGACCCGCGAATCGGTGTAACATTAAATATGCGAATCGTAGTTACGGGTGTTTTGATCTTTCACGTGTGTATTTTATGTATTATACACGTTGTGTACAAAGAGTACTTTCTATATAGTAATCCATATAAACTACTGAATGTATTAGGTTAATGTTTTTAATCAGTTTACAACGTCAATATATGACTGCAAAGATGTTTATCCAAATTAATTCTGTAATAAGAATTTTAATATTTGGTTGTAAAAGGAAAAACGCTTTTATGTAGTCGAACTTCGACAAAAGCTACACAAAGGTATTATAACGCTAACTAATAAAAAAAATATTGTCATATATTATATATATATAATAATATTTTTACATATATAATATATGAAATAAACGAAAATCACAATATAAACGCGCGCGCGAACGTTTTTGTGTGTAATTGAGTTTGTGATTTTGGTGTTTGTGTATAGAGATACTTAGTGTCTGTGAATAAATTTGACAGGAGTATTTAATAATCATACTGTTAAATATTTTCCATTAAAATAAGACGCATTATTACATGGATAATAGCGGGATAGGTATTTCGGTGGACTTTAAGTAGAGAAAAAAAAAAAACTATTTGTGTATAAAATGATAATCAATTAAAATCACAAAACGTAGAAAAGAATTTTTAAAATTGATTGCTTATGTTCAAAATTTTGATAATTACACTCAGACTGTAACGAAAAAATCTCGCTCAATAACTTACATAATAAATGGAAAACGCTGATAATACGCCACCTGATCCTGCGTGTGCGTGAAAATGCACGTGAAGCGAAATGAGTCGACGAAAGCACACAAATCGCGAGTTAATGTTGTTTACAGTACTGGATTGATTGCTATGTCGGTAACACAGATTAAAATGTCATTAGTTGCGCGCCTCGCTGCTATTCCGATTAAACAACCATCAATGGGTGATCGTACCTATTGTTTTACCACAAATTATTTATACGTTGCCGGCATTTGCTCACGGCTCGGCTCGCTTGAATACAATCCCTAAAAGGACAGACGTGTCCTGCCCTTTGTATAGTTAATGCTGCAGCGTGTACAAATATAATAGCGTCGATTAAATATCTTGCAGCTAATAGACGGATATATTTGTATTAGGTCTTTAAAAGGGTTGAGGGTGAAATTTTAAACCATTGCAGTGATTTTACTCGTGTGTCAGTTCTGAGTTTAGACGTTTAATTTATTTTAATATATGTGGCGAATGCGCAAATCCGTAAGCAGTGTCAGATACAAGTGCTAGGTTTCGTTTTGGAAACCTTCCTATTCGTACGTACAACATATAGCCGGTTTCATAGTGACCGAACGGTTTAGGCACGCAAAAAAAAACGGACGGGATACTCACTCAGAGAAGATAATAATTCATTCGGTCTTATCAGAGATAAATAAAAATAAATAAAATAAAAAACAGGCTGGACAAAAAAACAGACGCTTTATCGACATGATATTACAACTACAAATAACACAACTACATGTTCTTCGTATATCCCAAATTTCATTAAGATCGCTTAAGCCGTTCTTTAAATATCAGAGAACATATAGACATTCAGAGTAAAAATTTAAAAAACTATGTAATATAGATGTAATATACATTTATTTCAATATATTGATAATTATTTCTATTTGGCAGTTACAGAAATAAAGTTTACCATTGATTTCATTATTTGTAGCTCGCAAGTACATATATACACGTTGAACAACAAATCAAATGACTTCGGACAAAGAGTTTAGAACAGATAAGACCCATAACTGAGGTCGCCTCCTTTGTCCCTGAGTCTCCTGCCAAAATCTCTAATGAAGGACTCAGCCTCATTGCTCCATGGGCTAGCTGTTTCGCAAGTGACAGACATAAAAAAGGGATGTGTCTTTCAGAGCGCTGTTTTCCAGATGTTTTTGTATTGCAACAAATTCGGCCCGAAAGCCGTTGTTCTTGAGATATTATTTAGGTGGAACACTACAAACCTGTTGAGACATGTGGCATCTCAGATTAGTTATGTGTGTATATACATGGATTAACAAAAACTCATATTTTTAACTTATCTCATAAAACGTTTCATAAAAATGTTATTATCAATTAATGATTAATCTTTAACTTAAAGGCAATAGTAGATTTTACTGTTATAAAGTGTTTTCTAAGTTAGATGACGTTGACTAAATTTAGTGGGATTAGAATATCGACTCGAAAATAAATATTTCACACCTTCTGAATGTAGACATTATTATTTTGAATAAGTTTAATGGTGATTTTACTTACCTGCCATTACATAATTTTAACTAACAAAATACACAGGAATTCCGAATCATACAGATATATTTAATGTTGTTGACTCAAAATCATTATTCTCGTTTGTCTTATAATTGGGAAAAGATTTCTATCGTGTCTACCGTATCCCTTAGCAAAATTATTAATATAAAGGTAGAAATCTGTTAATAAATACATAATTATTTTTATAGTTACGTACAAAATATTATTATTTATACACATATTAATATTAATAATAAATGTTATATTTATACTTTAGTTATGTCCGTCCGTCCGACCTCACATCCGCTTATTACAACTATATCTTAGTAATTACTCTAATTTCTCGTTGTTTTTATTGAAAGGAAACAGACAATTTCATTTCATGAATGAAGAAAGCAACGACGTAAACGACTATATCTGACTACGATATAGAAGTTATTGTGAAAAAATATTATTTTTGGAAATTTTTGGATGACTATAACTTTGTTCAGTGCAATCGAAATTAGTTCAACGAAATATTCAACGTTGACTCAACTTTTTAAACTGTAAAATGTATTTTATTTTAAAAACTGATTACGAAAAACACTTTTTGATTTTTTTTTTTTATTTACAATAACTGTCGTTTTCGTTTCGTTTTGGAAAACAAAGCTTTGCATTTGACATTAATTAATATATTATGCAACTAGATTAAATGATGAATATAGTAAATGTTTTATGTTAAAATTTTCTTAAATTACACCAACTTCAAAAAAGTATTTATTAAGTAGGTATTGTATAATGATATATTTAACTATTAATAATTTTTCTGTTTAAATTTCTTTTGAAGGTTTTAAAAACTTTTATCAATAAATTTTTAACTTAAAGGTTTGCAGTTAGTTTTTTGTAAGATTTAGTCATTTTTAACTTTTTAGAGGTAATTTTTGTTTTGTATAAACAATTATAATTCCACTATCCACCTCCTGAGTTCATAAACAGACCTTCAATACAAAATGTTAAAAAGTATAAGATTTATCAAAAAAAAAAACGAATGAAGCGAAACTCGGGGAGTTTACTTCTTGCTTCATCATTAGACTCTCGTCAAAGAATATAATGTACAAAACACACCTAAATAAAACAAATGAGTGCAAACTCAAAAGGTTTATTAGTAACTACTACGAGTTCCATTATTCACCTTTATGACTTTATCATCAAACCCTTATACTAATGTCATGTACACCACTCATCAAAATGAATCAAACAATTGCAAACTCGAAGGTGTACATCTTCAGCCACCTACAGTGGCTAAATTAAGGAATACTGTTGCTTACATCATCAGCACAGTGGCAAGGGTTGATGACTACCCAAACGTGAACACATGAATGACTTAAAAAGTAGCTCAAACACACTATACGTACTTATGTTATTTGAGAGTATCCGCAGACTTTTCTGGGACTCCATTAGCAGATCCTGAATTGATGGAAACAGGACTACCTTGGGAGTATTTCTTTCGAAAAATAGAAACTATTTTCGAAAACTGCTAACAGTTTTCGAAGATATCGTGTAACATACACAAAAAAAATACAGTCTAATAGAAAACCTCCTACTTTTTTCTAAGTCGGTCAAAAAATAGCTAGCATTTATATCTACGAGGTTACGGTAATACAGCTTCACTAATTAATATCAAATTAGACCTTAGTACACCATTAGGTCTCAATAGTTAAAATCGTAAACCCTGACCCAACATCGTAACTGACGTTATGTCGGATTAATATTAATATAGACCGATCCTAAGAAGATTGCCGCCCTTCGGTCAGGCACGTTTCAATATTCAGGGCCGGTGCTCATTTTCGGCTTGCGTTATCATCGCCCGGAGATCATTAATTCCGATGCCACTTCGTTAAGTTTCATTGTTCGCCCGACGTCGATCACAGATCCGACCTCGTTCCGTCTCGCCGGATGCGTTGAACCCGGCGCGCACGCGTGCGAAAAAACCGAGAAAGGCTTCCCGATAGCTATCGAAGGAAATAAAACAGGAAACAAACACAAATAATCGGCGAAGTTTCGCATTGTACGCGAAGGCCACCAATCATAATACGTGGAAAAAGTTTAGAGGCAATAAAAGATGAATCGAGAGAGTCGGGCCGGGGCGTCGACACCGCGCCGGGTCAGCGATTCCCCGCTGAGGCCTCGGCGGAGCGGGCCGCGGGACCGCCGCTAAACTGGGGCGTTTCGAGCACTGCTTGGCTCTCACTCAAGTCCGACCGCCCCCCGGCGAGCGAAACGAAATCCATAGAGCGTACAAATATTTTAAGAAGATCCGCTCTATATGGACGTATGGAGAAATTCCGTTTAGTTGTCTTTTTCCCCGCGCCGTGAATGTATTGAACATTGAAACGACATTGAAGTGCGTAGATAGTATAAATATCGTTCCATTGATCTCTCTAGTCGCTTAAGTTATTCTTTGACTTATCCATTTTAGGGTTCTGTACTTCACAAGGAAAAAAGGAACCGTTCGTTGTCCGTCCGTTTACCTGTCCAAGACCTTTTTCTTGGTAAAGCATAGAGGTATCAAGTTGAATTTGATAACTAATATTTATGGCTGTGGTGCATAGATGACGTGAAAAAATCAAACTTCTAAGTCAAGTTAATTAAAAAATACGGTCACAGTACGGCTATTTATGCCGCATATTTTGACAATTTCAAAGAATACCAAACGTATAGGGTACTCTCTTCATTGATCTAAAATCATGTTTAGCGAGACGAAAGGTCTAGCAACGCAAGTAAAGGAAAAAAATCTGAAAATCGTTAATTTGTAATTACACGAAAAAAAAATTGGTGATTACCGCCTGCACTAGTAATTAGAGTATGGATTGAGTATAGAATCTATGGACTTACACTAATATATAGGATAACATTTTTCATTTCCTCATTATGAAAAATTAAGTTTAAAAAAAAATCGGAATATTTTTAAATAAAAAATATTTCTTTCATTTTCTTTTGGAAAACGAGCCAATGTTTGCGAATTCTTGGATTAAATATCTCGCCAATCTTGATATGGAAAACGATAAAAAATCATCGCAACCCTTGATGGATGAAATATTGACATACATACTTAATTTTATGCGGAACCCTCAGTGTGCAGATTCGAATCACACTTGATTCGGTTTTTTTCACGTTCCATCCCATACTACGAGTTTGAACTCTGTATTGCCATATAATGACGTCTAAACTTCCCACTTCACGTGATGTCTTTGAAAGTATCACTCAGTTTACACTAGATCATATACAAATTCTTGCTTATTTGCCACGAAAGTAGGCAGAGACTATGAATTTTGCAGATGTTACGATCTTTGTATATCTCTCTTCTTTCACTGACATCTATTAATCTTTTCATGCAAGATCGTACGTTTCCGGTGCTTAAAATTTGGCCCTTTTTAACATGCCATCGATGTGGTTTGCGTAAAACTTTCTAGGACGATCCTTGCCGACCTTTTCATCACACACATTTCCTCTATAGATGTGTTTTGTAAGCCTACTTTCATTCGTCCTTTCCAGATGACCAAACGATCACAACATTTTTCCACATTCGTCACTACATCTTCCTTCGAACCACACCACTCTCTGACATCAATGTTACTATATTTATCTTTTCAAGACACTCCACACATACCACGCAGAGATCGCACCTCCACCGCATTGATCCTAATTTCATTTTTCTTCTGCTATATCCAGCTTTCACTACTTTACATAATCGTAGGGTCTGGGCCACATTATGGATAGCCCAACGCGCGTCATGAGACGCTTTTACTATTCATAATAACAGCAAGGCCCCATTCATTTTATTTCCCGTATTCACCCTCTTTTCTATACCTCTATCATGTTTACCATCATTTGTAAACATACTAACCAAGTATACAAACTCCTTCACTTGTTCAACTTTCTCAACTTCTATATATATTGCATTCAATCGAGCTTTCCTCTATTTCAAACACCATGACCTTAGTCTTACCAACATTTACTTTCATACCTCTATTCTTAACAGAATCATTCATTTTATTACCATCTCCTTCAGCTCACACGCTGACGACGCTGAAATTACTTGTTAATTGACGTAGAGGAGGCATTTCTTCACATCTCATCGATCATTAGTCCACACTCATACTCTTTCAAACCATACAGACAGCCATCCATGAATAGGTTGATTAGCCACGGTGGAGCTACACATCCCTGTTTGACACTCATGCGGATGTCAAACCAGTAACTATTTATATGCCGCATTTATTCTGACGCAAGCACTAGAGCCCTTAGAGAAGGATTGCAGTGCCTGTATCAATCCGCTACTTACACCGTGCACGGATAGGGTTCTCCATAGATCATTTCTTTTCACTCTATCATAAGCTTTTTTCGGTCTACGAAAATAAAGAGAACCTTTTGGCTGTTAGCTAAAAATTTTTTGGCAATGTTTCGCAGAAAAAAACTTGGTCCGTACACTCCGACCGTTTTAGAAATCCCGTTTTAACATCTCAGGTCTTTTTTTCAATCTTATTAACATCTGTTTCAATAATGATTTTCACATGCAGTTTGCCGCAGTTGTGACGCAGAGGAGGCTTATACACTACATGGTATATAACACAATTATATACACGACGATTAATGCATTAAAGTTGAGCATATTTCTTATTTACTTAAAAAAAACGAAAATCTAGCTTTTTTACTCGCTGATATGACTTTAAAGCATTGCTGCTATATGAAAAGATCTAAATTTTATTGAAGTTTCCTTTAATAACGTATTGTCTAGGCAAGATTGAGTTCTATAGTACGAAATATCTTCAGAAATTATGTATTTGATAGATATAAATAGTATCCAATGGCTTTACTAAGGGCTTTAATTTGCTTTTCTGCTAAACATTTTTTTTTCAAAATCTTCTTGCTTGACCGCATAAATATTAAGTACAGGGCAAACTAGTCTTCTAAAAAGCCGGTGTCGTCTTTTACTCACAAACATTCTAATTTCTCGGCCAAATTTGTGTTGGAAACTACACCTTTAATTAGAAAAAAAAATATCTGTTTGTTATTCCTGGACATTAATCTACCTGTCTACTACATTCATAATTTAAGTTCGTTGAGGTTTTTATCTGCAGCTAAGTGACACATTCACATTGCTACATATAAAGACCTGAACGAACTTCATTCATTTAGGTATATATTGCTTTTATTGTTGTGGTAGTTGGTTCCTATTAAATAGTGATTTTTGAACATGAAAAACGGGATGGACCTCAGAATCGACATCGTCATCAGATTGGTATCGCGACGAGAACCGGTCGACTCTACCGCTTTCCTACGGCTTACCGTAATTACTATGGTTTTGCTTCCAATCCTAATACCGGTTGCGGTCTCAATTTCGATTCGTTTACGATCCCGAATGCACTATTCGATTTTGAATCCCTCTCTCAATGAATGTTGAAACTAACAGAACGCCCAAATATATTTCTTACTCCCAATTCAGCCCTTTAAAAGTAGATTTTCCTAAATATTGAAAAACATATTTCCTTATTTGTTAAAAAGGTTTCAAATACCAATTTCTATAAACTTTATCTAAAAACTAACAGTACTATGATACTTTCAACTCTCATTTTAACCGCTTTTAAGATTAAAGTCCTCTTCCACCACTTCCCGTTTGAACTCAATCTTAACGAAATGTCACTTTTAAAACTAATTTTGCGTTTCATGTCTTCCTATCAACGGGTTTTAGCCCGAACAACCTTTTAAAAGGTGGCTCTGGAATGCAAACTTTATTTATAAAATGAATTTTTGTTAAAAATCAGTTTATAAGCAGATGATGGAATAAGCTCTAAATTTTCAATTGAATATATCTGTATTTAAAAAGGACAATTTCATTCCCTGAAAAGCTTGTGTTTTTTATATGTAAAAGGAGATCCCAAACACGAATTATTTTAATCCAACTTCAAAAACTAGCTATATTTACATATATACCTACATTTTTTACATATTAGGGATGATTTTCCAAAATTTTCATAATTTGTGCAAAATCTCAAGTTTCGGGTCCCAGTTGTTTCGATTGTGCTTTAGACAATCAGTTGGTTGGTTTCTCCTCTTATTCATATGTAGATTATTTAATGATTGTAAAATCTCTTAATGATTACAAAAAATTAAGAATGAATTGCCATCTTTTGATCAATCCACATCTTTTTGTAAAGGCTCTCGATTTTTTTATCGAGATGAACGACTTAGGCATCTGTTTTACTTAATATCGAATGACTCAAACAGTAAATTCAATTTGTCACTCCAGTGTCTTACAGCGTCATGAATTTTTCCAAGAAAATATTTACAATTATCAACAAGTATTATCTCAAAGAAATAGAGTAATTTTATATTAGGAAGTATTTGAAATTGTATAGTTGATAAATATCTTCCTACCTATTTATTTCGTAAATAGTAGTTTGATTTCTGTACTTGATCATATGAAAAATTATTCCATATGAAAATCTTATTTAAGCGACGGTGCCTTAATGATCAGCGATTTGAATCAAGGAATACGGACTTCAAGCTCTGACCGCGGCGAATCGACTGTGGAAGTGATGTCAAGCTCCGGGCCTTGCAGAGTGCACGTGTTAAGCCATCGGTTTGGGATGTTTTAGTTATAAATATCTTCTCGGCCTCCGACCTACATTAGACCAACGCAGCAATAAAAATCTCATTGAACATAAAATCTCTTGTCACTTCGTTTTAAGTCTATATTTAGTTTTTAAAAAATGGTATATTTTAGTTAATAGTGCAATAAATTAACTAAATCCGAGAGTAAACAAGAAGAACTATTACTATTGAACGACAACGTAAGCGCCGCAAGCGTCATTGCGAGTTTATAAAACTATTTACCATTTATACCAACTTTCCTTTTAAGAGCGCGAAATTTGGGATTTCGTTATATATCTGCTCGGTCAAAGAATACAAAATTATAAATTTAAGTATAACTATCGCAGCAAGTTACATCGCAACAAATTCAATTCATTCTAAATTATGTATGTGATGGCGAAAGCGCTATATGTTAATAAAATTAATATTATCGTTTTGAAGAACAACTTTACCTTGTTTAAGTCCTTCCTGATGAATGTTATTCCAACAACATATCGTTTATATTGTCCAAACTAAGTGCAATTTCAAAATGTATTTATTCCTAACACCCGCCCGGTCGCGTCGAGGGGCGAGGACGTCAAAGCGGAGAGCGCTGGGCCATTACGGCGCGGCGTTACTTAACGGGGACGCCTCTGGCGTCGGTTTGCACGCCTCGCCCTCGCCGCAGTACGTGGTAGTTCGCCCGTCTGCCCCTTCTACTCTGGACTCCTGCACAGAGTTTTTTTCGTGATAAATAACGTTGGAGAATAGACAAGGGCGTGACTTGACTCGGTGAAGGAACTGCAGAATTATACAGTGCAAGCGTATAACAAAAGGTCTCTGTAGTTACGCTTGCTGACGTTATTCGGTAACGTTTATCATGTGTTAAAAACAATTTTCTTTTGACTAGTATGTATTGTTACTATTGAGTTATTTTATACATTATAAGACAAAAGCATTAAGCGATAATGCTCGTTTACCTCTTAAACAGTTAGAAAATTATCGAATTTACAAGGAGGAGATAAAAGGTTCTTTGTTTTAGGAAAAGTCTTTTATCTGTGAAGCGAGCACTCTATTTTTCTAATATTTATGCGAGGGGAACTTAGAAAGTTTTGCTTGCTATATTACAAAAAATATAATATACGCTACTACGTTTTTTATATCTTTATCAAGAAATCTCCAACGGCATCTATAATTATCATACTTGTTACAGTTTTTCTATAAAGTAACATTTATCAGTTCGTATTAGACATCTCTTTAACTACCTTTGCAAATGCAGTCAGTGCATCTTTCGGTAATGAGAACTGTTTTTCTTTGAGTTGATTTTTTGTGTTGGGATACAAAAAAAGTCTAACGGTGCTAAATCGGGACTTTAAGGAGGGTGACCTACAAGTTTAACCGGCGTATTGTTCAGAAAGCTCTTGTTTGGAGCGTTGAGTGCGCGGACAAGTTAGCAGTAGCGCCACCGCCGCCAATGTTTGGTCGCTTATTGTTTTCATCGGTAAGAAATTGAGACAAACATTTGCAAACATAGCATTCGGGATTGACATTGATTCAATCTCGTAAGTTCATTGCCGCTAGACGAGTTATCGAAGAAAAAAAAAATACTGTCAAAAGTGTTCCTGCACTTCTACCTCCGGTCAGTTTGTTAGGCGTTGTCCTTTTGATATGATCCCATGGTCGACTGATGCTTCTTTTCTGGATCATACCAATAAATTCGTGATTAAATACCAAAAACGATATCACAAACTTTACGAAACGTGCCTACTTAAATAAAGCTAACCTAACCTAACCTAACCCAGACCTACTTCTAAATCTGCGTTATATTGTACTGTAACCAGCATAAAAACCTTACTTGAAAATGCCTTAGAATTTCAGTTATATTTCCCGGTCCTATCTACAGTGTGTGCTGAATCAGTTCGTATGTAATTTGCCTATTTTTCTTGAATGAAGTATTTCACGGCCAGTACGTTTTCTTCTGTAATAGCTGTCAAAAAGCGGCCACTTTTATTTTCGTCCGCCAGAGTTACTCGACCGCTCTTAAATTCGTTGAACCGTTGGTAGAAAGTCGACTTAATTTTTTGTATTTAAATGCCCTTCGAAGTCTTTTAAATGATTTCTCTGGTTTTAGTCCACGCTGAAATCTTACGAAATCAACGCGCAAAAATGTTCTCGTTATGGATCCAGTTTTCAATACAGCTAAATATATTAAATTTGAAAGTTTAAATTTGGGATGTTCGTATTTTTTCTCTTAGGTAATTGGAATTTATAACCCGGTAAAAGTTAGTCAAAATATCTTTGTTATAAACTCCTTTTACTAAATTTTATTCCGAAAGTTAGTATTTGTACAGAGCGATATTAAAATTTCTTGGCCTGATATTATTATAATGTCCTTAAAGTCTATAATGTTTATTATAATTGTTAATACTAATCAAAATAATCAATAATGGTATTAAATATTTATAACTAAACTAAAATTAAATATAGACGCAAGTTTGATTGAAAATAGCTTATGTGTTAAATATTTTATTTCTAATTAAATTAAAGATTACATCGATTTTCAACCCCTGACGTAAACAGAAAGGTGTTATAAGTTTAACTGTGTATCTATTTGTCTGTCTGTGGCATCGTAGTTTTCAAACGGCTGACCCGATTTCGTTTTAGTATTTCATTTGTGTGAAAAATAAGTCGATGAAGAGTGTTGTTAGATATTTTCAAGAAAATCAGTTTAGCCATTTAAAAATAATTGGGTATTACTTAATTAATCAATGGATGTAACAATCTTCCACAGATCTGGTCGAGTCAAAATTAAGTTCTCTGTTAGTTCGATGTCATTGTAATAAAATAACTTAGAACAAAAGCATCACCTGGATTGGCAAGACACCCAATTTTCTTCCAATTCTTAGAATGGTCTCAATGAATGAATTACAGATAGACAGACGAGCTTCCGCCCGCGGCTCCGCCGGAATTAATTCCTTCATCTCGTGTATCGACCGATCAAGCTCTCGCTCCCGATATAATATTCCGTTTAAAGTTTTGATACCCACCCTGCTCTCGATATCAATTTATCTCACTATTGATTCTGATCGCGATACCGCTTTTGATTCCGAACCCGGTCTTGATCTAAGTAGACTCCGATTCTGGTACTTCAACGCCCCCGCGCCGAAGGCACGGTGGTGTATGATTTTGAGAACGGACTACGAACGTGGGGAGGTGATAAACGAATCAAGTCAATGAAGGAATTATTTCTATTTGGTAAGATAGAGTGGTGTAGAATGGTGTGGATTGATAAAGACTACAAAATCGAAACGATGGTAAAACAGGAAGATAGCGTTTAATACTTTTCAATTACTGATAGTAGCTTAAAGCAAAATTTGTAAAGTATTGTAAATATGAAAATATATCTAAATAGTAAAGTCCAACACAAATACGAAGCATCGAAATCCTGCTTTTCGATCTTTACTATTCTTCTAAAGTCGCGCTGTCATGAGGATTATTAAAATAATTTTGTTTGGTTGAGTCACCAATAGCAAGACCAGTAGCAATGTTTCTATGCGATTTAAGGCCACGCAAGCTTGGCCTTAAATCGGCTTTTTCTATTATAGCTGGTCCCTTTTAACTTATGGAAAGATATTGAACGTAGCGTTTCTATTAGTAATACCTCTAAGTTGATAAATTATGTAAAGGAATACTAAGAAATTTATAAAGTTTTAATTATTCATATTGGGCTGCGAAAAAAGTTTACAAACAAATTTAAGACAATTTTTCATCATATTTTATTTACATTTAATTATAATATACATATGCCATTTTGTAGGTAGTAACATAATCCCATTGCTGTAGAAGTTTTGGGACTTCTGATCAAAAAACTGCGACAAATATTTTTGACTCCTCTGAGTCCTCTATTGATATTAACCTAACACTATCTAAATAATTCTGAAGAGACCGGAACAGATGAAAATTTGAAGCCGCAAGGTCAGGGTTATATGGTGGACGCATTAACACTTAACAGAACTTTCTCAATATTTGTTGAAAGGGTTAAGTTGTGTGTGATCTGGCGTTTTCGTGATAAAAAACCACAACCTTTCTGCTGATCCGTTCCGGCCGTTTATTCTCTCTTTTTACTTGACTTTAATGGCAGTAGAGATCCGAATTGATGGTTTTGCCTGGTGTTAAAAGCTCATAATGTATAATGTCCTTCCAATCTCACCATACACATAGGATCAACTTATTTCAAGTTAATCCGGATTGCGCTGGAGTCTGTGGAACTTGCTCGGCTTTTGACCATGATCTATTTCGCACGTTCTTGTCTTAGGTAATCCATTTATTATCACCAGTAATTAATCTGTTTAAAAGCGGTTCGATTTCATCGCGTTTCAATAGAGAATCTAAAATGAGCACACGATTCATTAGGATTCTTTTAATGAGCTTGTGTGGAACCTAAGTATCGAGCTTTTTTGTATATCTAGCTTTTTCCAAATAAGTTAAAATTGTTTTGTGGTCACTCCCTAATTCTTCAGCAATGTCGTAAGAACTAATATGCCAATATCTTGCTCTATTTATTTGAATAGAGCAAGATAACGGCATATTATCTAAAATGGCATAGATAATTTTTGTAATAGGTCGACTAGAGTGAGGTTCATTTTTTTCATCAAAATTAGCTGACTGAAAACGCGTGAACCAGTTTTATGCTACTCTCACCGACACCGTACTAGGTCCAGAAATGCCACAAATTTTTTTCGCTACTAGTGCCGCATTTTCTCATTTTGTTTTTGAAATAAAACTTCAGAATATATCGAATTTTTACGTCAGATTCACTCATTTTGTATAGAAAAACTATAAAATAAGAGCGAAACACGGTTATTTCTTTTCATTTTTCTTTCTTTTCTATTTCATTTATTTAATGGCATCAAAACTAACCAGATTCAAACAGCACAACCAAATAAATTTTACTGAAACTTTTTACTTTTGAAATATGAAAAAAGTTTCCCCAACCTATTATAACTAAGCTACCTAGGCATCGTAAGTAAATACCAAAACGTCAGTATCTGATTGATGAGTCTAAAGCTTAATTAGTGGTCTTCCGAAGCTACAACGCTTGAATCAATATATTACCTACTCCTTTTATTTAATTTAAAGAGCCAAAAGGTATTATTTTTTTACTTTTTAGAGGTACTTCTTGGGTCGGAGGTTTTTTTAAATTTTTAAATATTTCAAGTATCCTTATAAAACCGATATCGCTTAATGTAATGCGTTTTTAAATTTAGAAACGCACGTCTTGCACAATCGATGTATTTTTTATTCGTAGCTCATAAATTATGATTTAGCCACTGATCATTGTTTTATAGAAAAAAAAACATTTAAAAAAACGTCGTTATTCAAACAAAAAAATCCCGGCAACGGCGAAAATTCTTGCAAATACAACTTTCAGTTAGCACACAAAACTTATTGAAAACAAAATAATTCTTCAAAATGTTCATTAGGTACTTACAGTAATTGTTTTTAACGGATACATATCTAATAGTAATTGAGATTAAAGAAAGGATTTTTTCGAGACTATTGATGGTTAGGTAAGCTAATTACATATTTGAATAGAACAATTGATAGGTATTATTAAAGGCAAATCGATATGTTCGTTCCATTCCTTCACAACCACGTATATTCCATTACTTACACCATTTGTGACTAAATCTTTATATTTCATTTTCTTGTTCCTTTTCTAATCTATAAACAAAAATAACAATTTTATATTAATGATTTTATATCATTCTTCAACACTACAGCAAACAGCAGAGAGAGAATTGAGTGGTCGGTCAATCAATTTTTCAATCGACGTATGCGATATCCAATCAGCGCCGAAGTACGAAGTGGATTAGACACGTTTGATGACGTCACAAATGAAGTGAAATAAAAACGGATTGAGTAATGAGAAATATCGTTAATGCGATTTAAGTTTTAGTGAAGACTGGTTGTTCTAAAGTACTATAAAAGTATTTTCATTGAATTTAAACACTATATTTAGATTGTAAAAAGGAAGACAGCTAATACCAAAATCTTTGACTTTTATCCTATGATAAAACAAACCCTTAAATGATGATGCTCGTGTCTGCCTTCCAGTCTGTCTGCCACAATCTAGTTTTCTGGAATGTACGTGACGAAAAATCGCAATTTGCTAGATGTACAGAGTTAGGTCACCCGATGACGCACATATAGCAAAAATAAATTAATTCTAATATTGGAGGTTAGTTTTAGGGGGCAAATTAAAACAGAAAAATCTTTTATCAAATGCATCCTGTAACATTTTAAACAAACATGGTTACTTATGAGAAATAAAAAACATACTTGTTTTAGAATTCTAAAATCCATAGTTATAAAATATATTAAAAAATATATATTAAATCGACAATAGCCCTTAATCTGTGAAACTCTTGATTTTATAATAAAAAAAAATCAAAAGTGCAAAGTTTCACTAATAGTTTAAATTATAAAATTTAATAAAATAACATCCTCCATCCTTAAATTTGAAAAATAGTCTTGAACACATGTTTATAAATTGTGTTAAGCTTATCAAAAAATAATAAGTTCAGTCGGTTTAGTGGTTATTATTCTAACCCACTTACACGATAATTTTGATACAAATTTTAGCCTAAGATAACATTTTGTAAGGCTCTTTGAAGTAGTGCTTTTTGGCGCGTTATGAAAAAATGATGACAGTGTAGTTTTCGTGTCATTCTGATAAAAATTATCAAAATGACACGAAAACTACAGTATGAACTTGCTCGCAAGCGGCTTAGCGAGCAACTTCATATCACTAATAACTAACGTGTCAAACGTTCAAGATGGAGGAGTTGCCATTTATCAAAATTTGGACGAAACTACCAATATCATTACTTCGGATATAGATATGACTATAAGATAGAAGGAATTAGCAAGTTCAATAGTGACATCAGTCGGTGAGTTTTGTTTAGCTGAATTCAAAATAGAAGATGGCAACAGAACAACTTTAACTTATTCCAATTTTTCACGTAATAATTGTTTAAAATAAAAAGATAAATTTGATATTACACTTTATATAAGAAAATAAATATTAATTTGTTTAATTTTTTAATTCTAAATTAAACTTTATCAATCGTTAGCAATCCTACTTCAGTTCTTTTATTATTTTATTGTCATTAATTATTTGCATGGAACATTGGAAATATTTTTTTTAATTACGACAAAGGAATATAACTTCTCTCGCGCATACATAAGTACACACACCGTATTTTTTTATTTTAGCTACCGAAAAACATAAATGGATTAGATTTAAATAAAATATTACTGTAGGTTGTAATACAAAGATTATAAAGACTGTAATACGGAACCATTTCCAGGCAAGTGTGCTCAATAATAGACATTTCACATGTCTTCCAATGTAGATGCTGGCATCCATGAATTGATCGATGATGACATACCTTAATACCTAACACTCTCTCATCTAACGACTAACATGTACATATGGCTTAGATGGGGATCCTAAACGATATCGCTGGTAATTTGGTACCGATGCTAAGAATATTTTGTGCTAAGAATATTTTAATTTTGTGAACGCGTTAGGAAGGTGTCGAAAAGGCACTAACATATATGAACGTCTATTTGGAAGGAGCGCAAGACGGTGTTTGTTTCGATTATTCTTACAATACGGCATTTTAATATGGTATCTTATAACAGTATCCAACCATCCACCTTTATGCACGTATAATAAATATATATATTTTTTTATGAGATATCCAAGATCCATGAATATAAATAGAATAAGTATTTAAAGAACTTTACATTATAGCGCGATTGACATCTTTCCCGAGTCAATAAGACATTCTATATATTTTTTAGTTCTATAAGCATCACTAGATACATTTTTGTTATACGTTCGTTGCAAATGTAAATTATTATTTGTTTTATTGAAAATGTGAACAATATGAGTAATGTACAATGAAAGCTAAAAGTTTAAAGAAGTTTTGAAAAATATATTCCGAATATTATAGAAAACTCAATCGAGTAATATATATATAAATATTAATTCTATTTCCCTTATACAACATCGCATACCCTGCATTCAACCGGAATATTGTAACGTGATAAAATTAGGTCCGCTATAAAAGACACAACTGTCTCTATAAATTCAGCGATAGTGGCGCCAAACATTCACAAACTTCTTATCCGAATGTTCTGGAAGGCGGCGCATAAAGCAAGTTCCGGACTATGTACATAACTTAACCTTACAATATTATTAATGGACGACAATGATAATACGTGTATAGAGAATATGAAAAAAAAACATGGAAGCAAGAACAAGTTACATATATAAGAGATACGTAAGATGGAGTAAATTCGGTTTTTACTATTAAGTTCTACTAGAATTATAAACGGAAAAATTGTGAAACTGGTTGCTTGTATGTTATTCTTTGTTGACGCAAAAACTAACTAACTTTGATAATACTTTACTTGTATATGTATTGTATATGTGATGTAGCTTATGCATCAGAATAATATATAGACTATAATTAATAAATATTCAAAGTTTTTCACGCAGATTCGCTAGCGTAAACTTAGAATAAATTATTTGCTTGTATTACTTGGTTATTAGTAATGGTAATGTTTAAGATGTTTAAGTTCACCATCAATTCGAGGTCAGTATCGTAAAGGGGACACGGATCGGAATGAAAGGAGTAAGCGAAATCTTTTCATAATAAAAAAATATCGGCAGTACGCGTGTTTTCATTGTGAGGGTATAGGACTAAGGCAGAACCGGTATCTAGATTGATATAGGGATCCGAAACATGAATGAGACCGGGACAAAAATCAAGAACAGAACCAGGAGAAAAATCGAAAACGGCATCGAGATCAATTCATGGTTCATGGATCGAGAGATATAAAAGATGAAATAATTCGTTCTATGTACACGCAGGCGAAAGCCAGTCCTTCATGATACAAGTATTTAGCTGGTTATAAATAAGTATTTAGCAAGTACTGGTTATTGGATCTAGAAAATGATTTGGATCATTTGGAAGTAGATAGAAGACGTTCTTTTTTGTTTATTCGGGATCTGAGAGTTAAATAATGCATGTGAGTTTGTTTGTTCTTTCATTTTTCAAGTTAGCTACTTGAAAATTGGTGCTTAAACTTGTGAATCCTAAGTTAAGTTTAAGTCTTTCAGCGTTTTAGGAAGTCTACCTTTAAGAGGGTAAAGTCGTGGTTGCAAGTTTCATGAGTCATTCCTGTTGTTTTATAATACTAACTTGAAAATTACTACTAAAGCTTTTTATTATAAATTATGGTTAAATTTTTAGAAAATCAACCGAAAAAATAGTGGCGGATTTTTGTATTTACGAAACCATATTACAATTTGCGATATTTCTTTATGTGATTCCTAATATTCCAAGCAGATTTTATAGCATGCTGTATCAAACTGACACTCACAAAGATAAAAAAATTGTTTTATACTTAGAATTTATTTAAAAATAGTATGGTTTTTTTTTTCGAAAATAGTATAAGTTAAATTAAGATTTTAGTAGAAAGCTTCGTTTCTCATGCACACCGATGAAAGCAGAAATTAGATTGGTTGGAAGTATCAAGAATGGTTAAGTGGGGTCAAGGATGTCTTGAAATTTGAAGGAAATCCGTTCATAATGGCCTCAAATAATAAATTAGAACTGTGTCAATATTTAGGTCCTTTAGGCACCGATAATGGGAAAAACATTATTTACGTCTAGCACTAGCAACACATATATAGATAAGGTAGTTTATTCTTAAATTTCTGGTTTATAAATTAGTTTATACGCCTTTAAGGATTTTGTAAGAACTTGAAAATTTTTGTTGAAGCATAATTCACAAAAATTTTTAAAATTAGAACGTCACTGTTTTCACCCTGATTTTCTAAAATCGAGTTTTCACCATACCTTGACGTTTAAAACTTCTAAAAATCGATTTTGATCATTTCCAAATGATGTCTATATGTATGCAGGTATGTATATTTATATGTAACGCAAAAAGCATTTTTGTACAATATTTATTAAACTGCTCTACCGATAAATTGCAGAATCGAACTAATGATAGCTTTTTTACTTAAAACAACATAGATAGTTTCAAAGTGCATCCAATCGGTGGGTTTCTTCGAGAAACATCGTTAACGAAAAATTCTTTATGGATTTATATTTGGTACTTGGATGGATTGATTGAAATATGTTGAGTATAATTTTTATCGATGTGTCTTTGAGTTCCTTGAGTAATAAATATTGCCTATGAATTTTTAAACTAAAATTTTTTTAAGACGGTGGACGGTTGAAAGCTGTCAAAAACAAAGCCGCAATAAATTATTGAGTTCATTACGCCCAATAGATCGATTTTAGTGCTTTTTCTAGATCTTCGAGTTCAACTCGAAGATCTATATATATATAAATTATAGCGAAAACTTTTAGAGACGACCTGCAAGGTCAACCGTTTTGCAGATTTTATTGAAACAACCATCACCCTGAGTCACAAGCTCAAGCATAATATTTAAATACATGATGCATTTTGTATCTTCAAGAAACTTATTTCATTGTATCTTATAATCAGAAAAGGAACTAGATCTTGAGTTTTTGAACTTAAACGTTTGAATGACTCCAAAATTGTGGAAGACATGTTGAAAAAAAACACTTTTTATTTCGAGCTTCGAGAGCAAACGAAACCGCAGACATGATACTAGTTTTATATACTTTAATTTATACATCTAGAACATCGACAATCTTGAATGACGACGAAATGTATTAACGAATACGCCTCGGTCGTGGGACAGATGCGGGAAGGGATAAAGTATTTATCGGAGAAAACTGTATTAGGGGAAATATTATTTGTTCAAAGGCATTTTCCGAGATGGATCTCGATCGGAAATAATTCGAATCCTCCGAGAAGGAAATTGTTTGAAGTGATCGTCGGAAGGGGGAGGATCCGAGAAAAATAAACAACACATTTAGTGGATTGATTCCTCCGGAGTGTCTTCAGCCTGGAACGGTGGGCTTCGGAACGAAGGGGATGGGAGTTTGAAAGGTATTCCATCCCATCCTTAACCCGGTCCAAATTATTGTCGGCGGCTTTATCTTTTGAAAGGGAAAGTTCGCCGTTTTATATTTCATCTGGAGTCTAATGAAAAAGTTGTCTTTTTTTTTTCTTTTTTGTCATCGGATTCATTAACTGGCGAGACTAAAAAAATCTTGCCAAGCAAAAGTTTTAATTAAACCAAACCATCATTTTATCTCGCCTTGAGCCTCTAAGTGTTTTTGCGCTGAATAAACTTGAATTTACAAGTTTTAAACTTGCTTTTAATTTAGTAACTTTTTAATGATAATGATGCCTGTTTCAAGATGGATTGAATTCGATCC
This sequence comes from Eumeta japonica, assembly GCA_005406025.1. Lineage (NCBI taxonomy): Eukaryota > Metazoa > Arthropoda > Insecta > Lepidoptera > Psychidae > Eumeta > Eumeta japonica. The sequence continues at coordinate 474,522 of BGZK01000134.1, forward strand.
AAGTTGTCTTTATGATATACACAAGGAGTTTTTGAGGCAAAAATACCATCGAAATTTTAATATTATTTCAATCTAAATGAATGTAATCTTTATTTGCGTAAGAAATGTGATATTTCAAATTTGTTCCGCATTGTATGAATACCATAGCATTATATTCATACAATTGCGGAATAAAAAATATATCATAGCATTATATATCGGTCTTACCATTTAAGAAGTTACATAAAACTTATTTATTTATATAAAAACTTCTCATAAAATTCATTTCATGTTAGTATTAAAGGAGTTAGTTAATCATCTTTAAGTTAACAATGATTGGACTAAAAGACACATTTGATTTTAAAACGTTGTAACGTTCTTAAAATGCAAAATTGACAAAGCTCATCAAGAGAACGAAATCAATACCAGTAATCGTTTAAACGATGTCTCGTCGATACGAACACAAAAATTGCAATTTTTTTTTTTTAATAGTAATAATATTGCTTGGAATTGTAGACCACATATTCACTATATATACAACTGACAAAAAATATCTTAAATAAATAATATAACAACGTTAGAGTAAAGGTATTGAAATTTCTTAAATTCGCAATTATCTAAGAAATGACGCTCTCTAGAGAGATTTATCAAAATAAAAATACTTTATTATAAATACGATCGTCTAAAATACGTGGGAGTCGTGATATTTGCCTTTCATTTTTATTCTCAAATTTCAAAAATTTTGATTATTATTATTTTAGGGTTCTATACCCCTAAAAAAAGAGGAATTCTTATAAGATAATATTGCATTATCCGACTGTCTATCTGTGAGGATTCTTGTACTTAGAGACGCGTGGAGTTATCAAGTCGAAATTAATACCAAATACTTAGATCTGGAATCTCTTAGAGCTGTAAAAATTAAGGTTCTAAGTCAACCTAATCAAAAATACGGCCATTTATGCCTTAAATCTATAAAATACCTTCCATTGAACAAATCTCTTAGAAGCATGTAATTTGGAAAGAAGAAAAGTCTTACTGCACTAGTAAAGCATAAAATTTAAAAATCCTTAATTTGTATTATATCGCATGAAAAAATATTTTTTTGTGATTATTTGTGAATTGTCCGTCCATCGGTATGTCACAGGCATTTTATTCAAAAACCATATTAAATAACTAATGTATATTGATAAAATTTATGGTATAGGTAGGTATCTTTTATAAGCTACTACTTAGTTTTTAAATAACAAAAATAAATACTTCTAAAGGGAGCACTTCATTTATGTAACCGAAGCTGAAAAAAATTTTTCAGCAGACATCAACGTGTGGCTGGCATATACTTCGACAGTTCTTTTAAAAACATTTTAAGGTTTCTAAGAAATTTTTATAAAACTATAAAACTATTTATATTCTTGACCAATCGTCGGATAATAGTTCGTCTGCAGCTCATTTACGGCCTCGTATTCGCATGTATTTTACGTCGGCAGCCCTTATAAGGTTTGCTTTCGACTTTTTCTGTTTATTTACTCGCTTCCATACGTTTGAAAAATCGCATACGAATTTTCTACTTTGGAAAAAATTTAATGGCCGTTGTCGCGGCGACGCGACCCCGCGATGAGAGACGCGGTGAAAAGAAAATAGGAAAAAAAAATAGGTATAGAAAAATAAATTACAAACTGGTCGTGGGCATAAACTAAATTATCGTAATAGGAGTCTGGATAGAAAGTTAGAGGTCGTGGATTATAATAAATTAGTTATGAAACGGCTAAACGTAATATTAATATGGTTGGATGGATTGAAATGACAGTAGTAACAGTCATGTGAGTGGACCGACAAACTAAATTTTTTTCTTCAATTAAATTACTATGTTCAAGCACTTCTCCATGCATGAACTTGTCCAGTTGAATATTAATTACGAAATACAAATGCAGAAAATATACATGGTTTAATATCAATAATAATTTAATATTAGACAAAACAGAATTAAATGTACTGTAACGATTACATTTTATTTTATAATGCCATTTAAATATAAATTTTCAAGTGAATTTACAATCGAAAACAATTTAGTAATGTTTAGTAATGGATTAAAATGCACAAATGACTTATTTGTCGTAGGGAACCATTGAAATCGGTAAATAATTATAATTTGTTGATGGCTGGCTTAATCATTCCAATTCATTGCTTAGCGATTGGGCCAAACAAAAGAGCCCTTGAGAGATTGCAAAGCTCTAGAGCTAAATAAAGGGGTGTTCGGGCATCACGATCGAAAGTGAAAACACTCATTTCCATCGGCTATACCCGCCTTTACGCAGCCAGGATAAGCACAATTTTCTTCTTATATACAATTTCGGAAACTGTTTCTACTGAACAAAAATCGATGGAGATCTCCCACTTTGGACAATTTCTCATCAACTTAAATCTCCTGTAAAATATCTCTGCTTAACATTTAAAAAAAAAAGAAAAATAAAAAACGAATATTTAATTAAAAAATAATAGCATTCCTGTCACATCAAAAGGTAGGTGGATGAATATGGTAGACAAAAATAAAATTACAAAGTAAATGTAATATATAAATAAAATAGTTGAGAATATGTACTGCAGATACAAAATGATGTCACAACGGAATGACCATGATTTATGAATTATCTTTAAGTTCGAAAGTCGATGCTATAGAAGAATGCACTAATACATACGTTGGACTTTGTACAATATTATTATTGTGCAGGTTTACGGTGATAGCCGAGTGATTACGGGCGTGCCTTCAAACCAAAAGATAACAGTTTCGAATCCCAATTGACCATGGGTGAATTGATTAGTGAGTTTAAAACTTAAATCGAATTAAGCAACTCTCCATGTGCCTTGCACAACTCGTAATGTCGTTAGCTTAGACGTTGTCACCGATGGTAACGGTTCTCGGCGACCCTCGACCCGCCCTGGGTCTGCGTAGTAGGTTGGAAGGTCGAGTCTCTCGAATCGAGATAAAAAAAATCCCTAAGGGTCCATAGGAAATCAATCATATAAGTACGTAGATATTTCGTCCATCGAGACTCTTGATAGTTTTTATTTCTTTGCGATACCGATACTGGCGAGATATCGGTGCTGAGAATTCGAAAACTATAGCTCTTTTCTGTTTAAAAATAATTAGAATTTACGAAAATCTTAAATTTTTGTATTGGGAAATTATAAATAATATCACATGTTTGATTAAATTACTGCACACCCTCCAATCGTAAGTATAAGTTTGTAATTACAAAAAAAAATCATATATTTCAACTACAAATGAGCAATTTTCTAACTTTTTTCTTTACTTGTGCTGTGAGATCTTTTTCCTTGCTAAATTACTTCTATGTCAATGGTAAGTACCCAATAAGTTTTGGTTCCCTTGCGAGTTTCAAAATATAAGCCATAAATGGCCGTATTTTGCTTGTAAATTTTGATCGTAACTTAAGAGGTATTTGATATTAATTTGAATTTGCTACCTCCACGCGTCTTTGAGAAAGACATCTTGATAGATAGACAGACGGACAACTAAGTGATCCTATAAGGGTTTATTTGAGGTACAGAACCCTAAAAACACCGGCCAAGGTAGTAGAGGGACTCTGGTGTGTAAAATTTCGTACTATCGAAAGAAATTATGAGCAATTTAAATTCCACAAAGTTTAAAGCCAATTAATATCAACAATCTGGTCGAGAAGTAAAATTTCTGGGATAAATGATTTTGATAATGGTTAAATTATGAACGAGAGCTCATTTGATGCGGAATGTTATCTGAGAAAAGCGTTTTCAGAATTTTTCCTGAAGACGAAAATTGCAATTGTTATTAATAAAAAACTAAAAACCAAAAAGCGGCTCAGTATTTTAGCAATAACTCAAAACCTGTAAGAGATGGAGTAAATAAAAAAAAAATAAGATATTGAAGGAGGAGAAGTAAAATTTTCAACTTTTAAAATCTATCTCTATTATTTGTAATTAAATTTGATGGTGAAAGTAGAATCCTGCACGACTATTTCGACATAGGTGCGCCGCCTCTAATGAGAGTACAGCTCATAGTACAAAATATCAATTTAAAAATTGGGAACTATTCAGATGTCATCTAGATACTCGAAAAATACAGTCTCTTTGGTAATTTTTCTCCCAATTTTTCCAAAACTTATGCGATCGTAAACTACATTTTTTCTGGATTTTCGTTTTCAAAAAAAGGCGATATAAGAGTATAATAATTGACTTATATTTTTTTTGCTTTTTGGAGTCCTTCTTATGCAACGTACAACGACGTATCACCCGCGCGAATGAAAAGCATGTGGAAAAGATAGAGGTACCTTGCTCGGGCGCGAGTGAACAAGATAACTTGCAGCGAGCGAGTACTAGTACCTATATAATATGACCAAATCTTTGAAATTTCATTAATAAAAATTAGTCAAAAAAAAAAATACAGAATATGCCAAATAAATTCTGTTGCTGATATAGAAAAAAGGGTTTTCTAATTTCTTATATAATTGAAATTAGATCGTGTATTAGGTCGAGGAAAAACTTTTCGTATTTCATTAGTAAAAAGGTGCAGTCAAATTTTTAACTTCCCACTAAGAAAATAGAAAATTTTCAAAAATTTTCGGGAAGTTATTGGTTTCACCCCATTTTGCAAAAATCGAGTTCTCATCAGATCTCGACGTTCTGAGGGTCTAGGAAGCTTCCTGATCATCCCTGAGATGATCCGTATGCTGTGGGATGTGTGTGTGTGTATGTGTGGATGCATGTAAACCTCTTATAACTTTTAAGCTTGACCTAATCGAGCCCACTAAACGGCGTTCCAAAGAGTTTCACCAAACTTAGATTTCCTGAAAGTTTGGGTCGATTTGGACTGGTAGATATTGAAAATTTTCAAAAACTAAGAAAAAAATTTTAAAAGTGTTTTTCAAAATTACTTTAAAATGGCTTGACCGATCAATTCCAAAATCTAATCAGCTCTTAACCTATTAAAAACACGTTGATTGCCGTAAACCGGGTCAAAATCGGTTGATTCATTTATGAGAAATCGTTGTCGAAAGAAATCGAAAAAAACAGTTTTTTTGGAATAACTACGAAACGGCTTGACCGATCGATTCCAAATTCTAACCAGCTCTTAACCCTATAAAAACACGTCGATTGTCGCAAACCGAGTCAAAATTGGTTGATTCGTTTGCAAGAAATCGTTGTCGAAACAAACCGTTTTTGAAATAACTACGAAACGGATAAAATTAGCGAAGTTACAGAGTTGGCCTTTAGGGTCAAATGTTTTCCACATTTTTTGGTTGTACTGTATGCATCTGGGTAGTTTTGATGCCATTAAATAAATAATATAAAAAAATTAAAACGGTCCCGTTATTTTTTCCATTGTTTTTCTGTTCGCAGAAATGAATGAATTTTATGTATAAATTCGATACATTTTGAAGTTTTATTACAAAAAGTGAAAAATGCGAAAAAACCGCGAAGAAACTTTGTGACGCCAATGGACCTAATGCAGTGACGGTAAGAGTAGCAAAAACCTGATTCAAGAGGTAGTTTTGATGTCAAAGATGAACCTCGCTCTAGTCGGCCTGTTACAAAAAGTCAATGCCATTTTGGAAAAGGTAGAGCAAGATCGGTGTATTTGTTCTTACGACATAACTGAAGAACGTAACAGTTTGACCCATTCAAGAAACTACATACACAAAAATACGCAATACTTGGGTCCCACACGCGCTCACTGGAAGAAACCTAATGAATCGTGTACTCATTTATTATTCTCTATTGAAATGTAATGAAACCATACCGTTTTTGGGAATATTGATCATTGTTGATGTAAAATGTACAATGTACCTGCGACAAAAACGTGCGAAAGAGATCATGGTCAAAAGGCAAATAAGGTCCACAGAGCACAGCGAAACCCGGGTCGGATTAACTATTGCTAGTTAATTTATTGCTAAATTGATGCTATGCGTGTGATGGGACTGGAAGGGCATTATTCATTATGAGCTTTTACTTGAAGGAAAACCACCATTTTGGATCTCTACTGTCAACAGAGACTTAAGCATGAAGTAGAGAAAGAACGGCTGAAATTGATCAACAGAAAAGGTGCTGTTTTTCGCCATGATTAATACCAGACCACACACATCTTTAGGCACTCAGCAAATATTGAGAGAGTTTGGTTGGGAAGTGTTAATGCATGCGCCATAAAGCCCTGACCTTGCACCTAGCTAGCTCAGATTTTCACTTTTGGTTTCTTTTTAGAATTTTTTAGGTAGTGTTAATTTAACATCAAGACAGGACTGTCAAAACTATTTGTCGGAGTTTTTGATCTGAATTCCTAAAACTTTTTCAGCAATAGGATTATGTTACTACCTAAAAAATGGTAACAAGTTGTTGAACAAAATGGCATATAATATATATATATATATATGTATATATATTATAGTTGAATGTAAATAAAATGCGATAAAAAAATATTTTGAATTTATATATAGAATACGAAAAAGCTTTTCCCCGATCTTATATATAGTTAACAAGATTTTTAAAGTTGAATATTTTGTTTTGACATTTTTTTTGAATCAACAAAAAAATAAATATGTTACAGATATTGTTGATAATTTTTTTTGTCAAGTCTTATTTTTTGCTGTTTCCATCTAATAATAGCTTTAAATTTTTGCGAAAAACCTTTTACGTCATTTATTGATAAATTGTTTTAAACAATTAGAGCGGTTTAATATTTGTATTTTTTTTCTGTTTTGTTATAATGGTAAACTTATGAATTTAAAAAAATTCTAAAAAACATTTTAATTGCTTAAAATCGTTTTCTTTATATTTCAAATGTTAAAGTAATTAGTTAAGAAACTAGTTCTGTTTAAAAGCATAATTATATTCCTCAATAATATAACAATTTATTTATATATCAGTAATTTAATTGTTTATTGAATTAAAATTTATTATAAACAAATTCTCAGTAATACCATATTTGTATTTAAACATAAAAAATAATAATAAAAGCTACCATATACCACAAAATAGTAAAAACAAAATATTTTTTTATAACGCTTCCCAATATCACACGATACCAAAGTTACATCGACCACTTAATTTGTCAAATTACAAATTGATATAACTTTTAAACTATTAAAGATAGTATAATATGTATAGTAGTCATATTTATAAAGGATTAATTACGTATTCATAAAATGAATTTAAGACCAAGTTTGTAGTTTATTATTGATCAGCAAGTTCATGTATTCGTTTATAAAATATGAAGTTTTTTTTTGACATTTTCGTATATTTTAAGGCTTATAACTTGTAAATAAATGCAATTACTCGTTAAAAAACAAATGCAATTACTCGTTAAAAAGAGGTATAAGGTCGAAGGCCGGTTTCACGAAATCCGCCAAGTTTAATATTCAGCAAAAGTCCGCATCTACCTTGGTCAGTACCGCATCACGCTCGGGCTCATAACCGTCCAAGGTCGCCAACAATGCCGCAATTCATTTTTATTCTGCGAATTCGTCAAGTTCGCACCACTAGCAAATTACGCTACTTTGGCTTCAAAAACCGCTAAATGTTATTTATGAGACACCTCATGTAATGTTATAGATGTATAACATAGAAGAGAAAAAAAAAAGCGCAAGTTATATAAAGTACAAAATAAAACACTGCGAAACCTCAACATGTTTTTCCTGAAATGCGTAAGAAAATTGATATGGAATTCGCATAAATACTTGTTCAGTTAAAAAAAGTATTATTGTATAAAATAAACACAAATAATCTTACCGCCCGCAAATGGAACTCATTTCCGAAGATCCCTAACAAAAAAATACCGCAATACAATAACAATGTCCACCAAAAGAAATGTTATAACAAAAAGTCACTAAATATTCACTAATATTAAATAATATTATCTACAATAAATCTTAAATCTGAATTACATAGGCATAAACATTTAATCACTAATATAGAATTAAAAGAAAATGTTCTAAAAAAAACTAAAGAAATAGCGCGCGAGTTATAATATGGACTAATTCGTATTAAAAATAAACTACAGTAAACCGTTAAAAAATAACTACTTAATAAATGTTCTATGTATTTTATAACAGAATACCTAAATATAAAACCCGCTTAACCAAATTATAAATCTTAATGTTAAATCTCAATAAATTTGCCGTCTTGTATTACAGTGGATAAACCGCCCGCTTCGTTTAACTTAAGTTACACAATATATAACATTTATAAAAATGAAACTAAAATGTCCGTTATTCATTAACTTGCAATATACTATTTTTAATTTTGTGCTTTTATTTTTTAGATGTGTTTCATATTTCCATATTACAATGACTAGCCTGTTCGTTACCTTAATTAAAACCCGCTATGTGTTTTTAATGTCGAGAAAAGTAAATATTTTAAATATTTGCTTTTCTCAACATTTGTTTTCAACATTCTCAACATTGTAGTTTCATTTTCGCAGGACATCTGCAGTGTCCCGCGAAAATGAAACTAAAAAATTAAGATTTTGAAATTAAAATATTATAAAACCCACATAAAAACCGTAAATAGACCCTTTTAACCCCGCAGTAATCTTTAGATTCTGGTCACGGCAGCAGAAAAATGTACGCACCCGGACAGAAAAGGGTGTCTTGTCTGTTTGGCAGGATGACTTTCGCACCAACGTGACCCTCCAAAGTCTAGGGCGTGTGCCCTTCATCGCCTAGTGGTCCGCACAGAGTGCACTCATTTCACGTCCACTATTATCGTTTATATAGTTAATTCCGTAACGGCCCTCGTTTTATTCCCTTTTTGCCTCCGCGTTCATAGATCTAACCGCCCGTGCAACCCGACTTATGTCGTGTGTCAAGGTCAAAAGTGACATCTTTCAAAAGTACACTTTGGTATTTAAATAAAACAGCGCAGCCCCAAAAAACCTTGCAGGTTAACTTGGTAAATATGAAAAGAACGTGATATTTACACAAGATATTATAAAATGACAAACATTCTTTAAGATATGTTAAATGTACTAGTACCACATAAACATTGAAAATACTTATAAATGTAAATAAATAAATATAGTTAATTACTTATGTAGTATTATTGTTGCTTGTCAAAATTTTAAAGATAGAATAGAAATAAGAAAATGTGTAAATAGACTAAGAATACTAAGTGATAATACAATAAAAAAGAAAAGAAAAAAAGAGATAAAAAGAAAAGTATAAATAAAAAGGGTAGAAAAGAAGAAAAAAAAATATATATATATAAGAAAAGAATAAAATCAAAACGAAAAAGAAAATTCGAAAAATGGAAGAAACCAACATCAATCATTTACATACCTGTCAAAATCCTAATGAAAGGCTGCACAAAAGATGACGAAAATTTTGAGAAAAGATATAAAAGGGTCTTCACGTAATAATTGACAGAAAATGATGAAAAAAATGTGACGTGGCTTCCCGCAATCTATCCGCCCCACAGTCCGTCAGTTGACCAAGTCATAAGAAAACAAACCATTAATTTAAGGAAAAAAAATGAAATAAACAAGGCCTGTGAAAGTAACTGGTACTATAGACATCTATCTATCTGATCATTGTGGATATCTAAATAATTTGTGTTGAGAATTTATTGACAATAAGTTTTATTTCATTTATTTATTCAAACCTCTATAACTATATTTTCTTAAATATTCAAAATAAATGGTTAAGAAGTTAGAAGAGGATACACACATTTAACAAAAAAGGAAAACTGACTTAATAATTTATAAATAAGTTTATAGAATTTAGTATTATTTTTTTTTTACTTTTATTACGTACGTATTTTGTAATTACTTTTATTACAAAATTATTTGCTCCATGGGTTCTTTAAATTTCTAATTTAAGTTTCATATCCATAACATGAATTTCTAAACAAATAAAGTACTTCGTTGGAAGACGTTAAAATTTATTGTAATTCTAAAACCTTCTCAGTATGTAACGTAATCATGAAGTATGTATTTGCGTTTTTATTTTCATACAGTACTAATTACATCCGTAGTAATTATTTTATCGTTCAATAAAAATTTCATTAGAACTATAACATTTTTCTTTCCGCCTGTCCGAACGTTCGGTGCATTAATCAAATCACTGTAACAAAAAGTAACCAAAAAAAAATAAAAACTCTGTCATTAGTTCGATTTTGATTGAGGCGGTACCGTTCTACGGATACTAAAAAAAATACAAAAAAATAATAACTTAATTCTAGCCTCCTTAACTTAATTGCGAACAATCAAAATGGAATCCGGCCTCGAGATTTCCAGATGCGGATTACATAGGCGGCCGTCCAGCGGACTCCCGGGGGCCCTAATCGAGATGGAGCTAGGACTTAATCCCGGACGAGCAGACCGCGGTTCGTGATGCTGGTCTCCGATCTCCCGAGGTTCTTTATTTACATCGCTAGAAATATAAGCGGAACCAGATCTTCCGAGAGACCGCACGCTTTGCAGAATGAAAGCGAAATAGCAGAGTGAGGAACACGCCTTTGCACTTCCGGGGCGCTGATGAAAAATGTCGGCGGCATGAATATATTCGGTTTTTAATTCATCGTTTCTCGGGTGAGATATAAAAAACGTTTATATCGTTTTTAGTGAGCGTTATCAATTTATTTAGGAACACGATAATGACAGTTTCGATGATTTAAAACGTTCAACATTTCTAATTCAATTCAAATTCAAAAGTTGAACCTTCGCGGGACACTGCAGATGTGAACCATTGAAACGACTTTTTAAAAAAAAAAATGAAAACATGGTTTATTAAAAGACATAAATATGGCGTAATCACAAAATTATGTCATCAGAAACAAAATGTTCACAATAAAAAAAATATTAAAAAATACATTTTAATTTAATACTAAAAAGTAAAACTTATAAACGCGTTTCGAAGTGATCAACAAAATTGCATATGCTGTCAATGTATAAAGGCGAAGGATCGCCGAGCCGACAGAGGATTAATTCGCAGTATCGCCACGCTAACAGCAGGTCTGACCCGCCCTTTAGTTTCACATCAACGATTCCATTTTTCGTAGGTCATACATATATTTTTAAATACGTCATTATAATATGAACTTGCCACTCGTTAGGAAACCTATATTACCTCAAGAAGAACAAGCAAACTTAAGGGTAGGAATTTAAAAATTGAATTGTATGCAATTACAATCCAAATCAAACTAACTATAATTAAGACAACGTGATAAGAAGTCGAGCAAGTTATGCCTATGCATATTCCTCCTCAAAATAATCGGAATTTTTGTAATACCCTTATTTAACGAGTAACTGTTTAATAATGATCTTGAAGTTATTTAAAGGTAACTTTGAATGTATACAGTGCCCTTATTGAAAATGCGTACAAAGAGCTCCTGAATAAGTTAGTGGCTTAATGTAAACACAAGTTATTTTTATTTCTAGTATATACAGAATATACGTCGTACGCTTATCTTTCTTAAACATTTTTAAACTTTCCTTATTAGTGTATTTTTAACGTCTTATTTAATTCAATTACAATTTTTAAATATATTCGATATGTTAAATAATAAATATATTATAATTTTAATAGGCGAAAAAAATCAATGAGGCATCTATTATTATTATTATACGTTCCATCATATAATATAATTTATTTTTTCCCATTTTTTTTAAATCAGTGTTTAGTTTTGAACAAATAAACATAGGTAGAAGAATCTCATAAAATAATCTATATAATAATTCTTAAATGTGTTATGGGCATAAGAACCTAGGATTCGTTTACTCTAAATCAATAATATTTTTTCATGTAAAAAAGTTAATTAACAATTATTTTCTGAACAAGCGCCTCAGATTAAACGGAATTTATTAGCCGCGCTTAAAACTTTACCAAAAAAAGACACTAAATACCTAATACCGTGATATTTAATTTTGACATGTTTTCCATGACTACCTCAAAATCAAACCAAATTATGAATATGCATTGGATCACTTGCACAATACATTTTTTGTATACAATAAATAAACAATAAGTGACATTCGATACTTTTCTCTTTAAAAACACATTAAGGTACAAAGGAAATCAGATAAGTGAGTTAGTTCCACGATCGACCCGAACTTGCGATAAAGACGGTATCGGATCTACGCGCCCGATATCAGCCCACAGACCGGGCTCAGCCCGAGCCGAGGGCAATCCTTCACAAAGTCCCTTTGTCAGGTTACTTTTCAGGAAAGTTACGAGGAGCATTTCAATAAACTTGTACTTTGAGCTTCCCCTAACTTTACTCAAGATACCAATCCACGTGTGTATACCGATGTGCCAAAACTTTACGGTTTACCTACAAGAAGTATTTACATAGAAACTCGGATTTATGTTTGGTAAGAAAATATTTGATATTTTATCCCAAAATATTATATACCGCTATTTGCTGTAGATACGTATTCTATTGATTTGAACAATAGTTGAATCCAAAGGCAAACATTTTTTTAGTAGAACTATTGAATCTTATTCTTGGTGAAGACCCATTTGAATTTTTGTTAAAAACTTGAATGGAGCAGAGCAGCAGTAAGTTGTCATAATTTAAACAATTGTTTATAATTTTCATTTAGTTCTTACAAATAGAGTAATAGTAGGTGAAAGGGCACAGAAGAATTACACCGTCAATTGATTAAAAGAAGGAACATATGCTTAAGGAATTTAAAACAGGACAAAGGTACAAATATGAACTGAACATTGCACAGGAACAAAGGAATGTACAATTCAACCCCATTGCGCCAAAAATACTTTCCGAAAACGGGCGATCGAGGTGATAGCCTTACCGACTAGAGCTCGATACCCGCCTCGATTGCAATATCCCCTTAAACATAGAAGTACCAGTTAGGTCTTCTCCATGGTTCCTGTAAACATTGGCAATTTTTTTTATCAAAGTCTACGTTAAGAATGAATCTTACTTTCTGACCCTCTTATAATTTATTCTTCATTATATTTAAGAAATTCATATTTAATTATCTGTGGGTGTAGATTGAAGGTGGAAAGCGCGCCCACTCTGTTGGAATTGCGGACATAAAATTTAGAAAATTTGGTGTACCGTGTCATTGTTACTTTATAACTTAATCAACTAACTTTTTCTTATTATCTCTGTAAATTGTAGAATTTCCATTTATAAACGTAGATTCATAAGGCTAGGAAACTAAATAACTGCAGTGTTTATTTTGTTCTTCCTCTATTAAAGTCAGACCTTTTATATACACGAATTATTTTATCTCTTAACCCCTTTCATCCGCTTGATTCTTGAGTTTGTAAGTTAGACTACAAATTTGGAAACTAGAGCAATTGATTTTTTTGCTTTGACGATCTGAAAAATACAGATTTTAAACTTTTAATAGCATGTGAACGATTATTAAGAGCGTCACTTTCGAAGCAGTAGCTTCCGTATCCTTCGTTCCATGACTTGAAGAGCGCGTTAAAGCCTTCGGTTCAGGATGTTATCAAAACAATGGTGACGGCGGTCGTTAGCAGTTTCCAACCTGCATTGGTACAGCTCGGACGCCTGTAAGCCCCAGCCCCTCAATCTGAAATAAAAAGATTATTTGAGGATATGCATCAGCAGTGGGGTGACTAAAAATTTGACACAACATCGACAAGTACTTTTAAATGCATTCCGCACGGTAAGTAAATTAAATAAATGTCTTTTTCATAGAATTATTCATACTTCAACTCGTATAGTTACAAGCCCATGACGTCTGTAGTTATTGTAAATTCCAAATCGATAACGATTAGTAGTAATCGAGAAACACAACTACAGAAACGTGCAGATGGACGCTATATACCTCAATCTCACCGTGAGGATTTTATTATGTCCTTCTATAAAGGGAACCCTAAAAAGGTATATAAATGTAGGTACGGTACAATGTTAAAGGGATATAAGCTATGTTAAAACATGTTTCCGGAGCCGCGGGAGAAACCGCAAGAAAACGTTCGACTGAAGGTAAAACATTCGTAGCGAATAACAAACCGACTTATTGGTCGATATTGGAACCCTTCGGCTCGACTATTGGGTTTTTGCTCGAGTGAACATCTATTGTATTACTGGAGTTGTTTTCAAGACGGGGACAAACTCTATTGATATCGATAAATCGAGTTCGAGAGTATTAATTCGGGCCTGGCTATTGTTTTACTTGTTTGCGTTTGCAATTTTTTAGAATCTTTATATAATTCGAATATTTTTTTTTATCTCTTGTCCGCTCCTCACAGGTAATTCTTTCCTTTCGTAGAATGTTATTTCTGTTGTCTCTGAGGAATGTATTTCATATTTCATAAGAAAATTTTTGTTGTATTTTTTTAAGATGAGACCCTCGACTGTGATGTGGGACGTTACACGAAATAATTAAATAACTTTGTTGACGCCCAACGTCGTGCTAGCAGAAATGTGGTCTCGTCTACTAAATGTTGTTTGTGAACTTTTGTGAGCTGGGGAATTCAACACGTAGAATTTGTTTCGCGGAATCAAATTTGATCCTAGCAGTAATTATCTACCAAAGAAAAAATATCTAACTATTCGAGTAAGAGAAATAGACTATACGACGGTTTAAAATACCAAATTACTTCAATTATTATCAGGCCATCCTCATTCGAGTGTGAATACTACATTTCGCAGACCTAGTTATTCGCTCTAGAACATGATTTTCTTTTAAAATTTTTAAAGAAAGCTACAGAAATAAGAGGCGTATTTCAACGTTATAATTACTAGTTTGGTTTAGTTCATGTTGTAATAATATTTAATTTCACTATAATTGTTTGATTTAAATTTGAAAAAAAACCACCCTCGAATTTTTTTGGTCGTTCTTCTTGAGGAAGAACTACCTTCCATACGAGTGTTATATTCATCACAAATAATGACGTATTACGATGGTTATGGTATAATCTGTAAAATAAACACTAGTATTTATTGCTTTGCAACCATTCCCGTTTAATTTAACATAATCTAATTTAAAAAATAGGCATATATTAATTTTTACTAACCCTTGAAATACTTAAACACTAAAACCTTTTCGGAACATCGTTTTGATGACGTATAGTCCAAGTAATTTTATAAGTGTGTATGATAAATTTCCTTTCAAACATTCAAGGACGACAATAATAAATAGAATTCATTGAGTCTTTCACAGCACCTAAATATTTCATAAAATCATTACTGTTGATCAATTTCATAAAAACTGATAGGTAAGTTTGTTTGTAAGTCGAAAGCTTAACTGGAATAAAAAAAAAGAAAAGTAGTCAATGCATTTAAAGTGTATCATTCGACTGTGTTCTAAAACCCAAAACGTATTATAATAAAGTTTTGCTCAGATGTAGATTAAAAATCCTTAAAAGTTCTTTTACAAAAAATTGTAATTGTAATCAGCGAGCCAATTTATATCGTAAAATTAAACAATCGCTCATAAATTTTAATTTAGGCGCTAAGGGATTACTATAATACTCATTACAGTAACAGAACGGGTATCAAAATTGAATTGAAATACTTTAGCTTAACGTTACACCCGCTTACTTATTTAGCTTCCCGTATAAGCAGATGATGTGAGTCACGTCATATGAAGCCTTCGCTCCCATTACCGCGCCCATACTTCCCCATGCTTAAGTGCAAAATCCATTTAGGCACGAAACGCGCGTTAACTTTGCAAACAGCAGGTCTGATTTACGACTGGCGGTCCCGGCGCGTTGGCAGAACTTAACCCAATTTTTATATCGTGAAATGGAGCGCGTACAAATGCAGACCTAGAAGAAACGAACCGTCGAATTTGGAAGTACGATATGTACAATACGTTTTTGTTGCGTCTGGTTTTAATCATCACTAGCTAAAGTGTACCTTCCACGTACAATCAAATTAAAAATTACAGTAGATATAAAATTTTGTTTTCCTTTTAACATGTAGGTATGAGTTTTCTATATTGATGATTTCGTTATATTAGGTCGGGGAAAAAGTTTTTTTGGTTTTCGTTAGTGAAAAGTTGCAGTAAAATATCTTTGGATGTGCTGTTTATATCTGGATAGTTTTGATACCATTAAATAGATGACATATTACAAAAAAAAAGAAAAATAAAAAGTAAAAACGGTGTCCCGTTATTTTTCTATTATTTTTCTCTGTATGAAAATGAATTAATCTAATGTAGAAATTCGATACATTTTGAAGTTTTATTGCGAAAAAGGGAGAAATGCGACACAAGCCGCGAAAAAAATCTAGCATTTATGAACCCAATGCAGTGTCGGCGAGAATAGGATAAAACTGGTTCAAACGTTTTTAGTCCGGTAGTTTTGATGTCAAAGATAAACCTCGCTCTGGTCGATCTATTATGCATAAAATTCATGCCGTTTTGGAAAAAATAGAGCAAGATTGGATCATTAGTTTTTAAGACATAGCTGAAGAGCTGGGGATTGGCCACGTAACAGTTTTGGACCATTTCAAAAAAAGCTAGATATACAAAAATACTCAATACTTGGGTCCCACACGTGCTCATTGAAAAAATCTAATGATTCGTGTACTCATTTGTGATTCTTTATTAAAACACAATGAAACCGAACTGTTTTTAAATTTTGAAGATTGACCATTGTTGATGAAAAATGGATTACCTATACAAAAACGTGCGAAGGAGATCATGGTCAAGCAAGATCCACAGACTATAGCGAAACCCGGGCTGGATTAACTCGCAATAAATTGATGCTATGTGTATGATGGGATCGGAAGGGCATTATTCATTATGAGCTTTTACTTGTGGGAAATCCATCATTTTGGATCTTTACTGTCACCAGAGATTTAAGCATGAAGTAAAGAAATAACGGTTGAAATTGATCAACAGAAACGGTGGAATTTTTTACCATGATGACGCCAGACCATACAGCTTTAGGCACTCAGCAAATATTGAGAGTTTGTTTAGGAAGTGTTAATGCATACGTCATATAACCCTGACCTTGCATCCTCAGATTTTTTCTTTTGGTCTCTTTTTATAATTCTTTAATTAGTGTTAAGTTAACATCAAGAAAGGACTGTCAAAACTTGTCGCAGTGTTTTGATCAGAAGTTCCAAAATTTCTACAGCAATGAGTTTAAGTCACTATTTACAAAATACCAACAAGTTTTTGAACGAAATGGCATACATATGAATTTTAGAATTAAATGTAAATAAAATATGATGAAAAATTGTCTTGAATTTGTATACGAAATACGAAAAAACTATATTATATGTACATTGTACATTGAACTCAGTCAGATAACCAAATTGAAAAACTAAGTTTTGTAATATATTCTCACTTTGTCCATCTTGTTCGAGATAGTCTCAAATGTTACTAACAGGATTCAGTTAAGGTTTGCGTCTTTATATAGCTCGATTCCCAAGGAGACTTTTAGTGTGGATTTTAGTTTGGGAGTTCTTTTAAAACTGGCTTAGTTATGACGATATCTCTCAATGGAATTCTAGAAATAATCTTGTGTCCATTTGGAATATCTTTGCGTCGTAAGCCGTTTGAGGTAAATGAGACTACTACATAAATGAGCTATTTCTCTTAAAAACTTGTGCAACTCTACATCTATTATACAATAAAGAATTGTTTTATTGTTTTCTTTCTAATTTAGATCTCTAGACTTTTTTGTTAAGCGTTATGCTGATGCTTACGAAAATGAGTAGTGTATACAAGTGGTCCATCTTCATTAATGTAAATTAAATTAGCCTATTATCGCGTACTTTTTCAGCGAACCGTTTAAAATTTAAGGAGTGTTTACCAAGTAACCTCTCTCCCAAATTATCACGGTACTTGTGATTTTGCTCACCCAAATTTCAAAAACCAAAATCGTTCGATGTTACAAAAAAATCTTGTAAAATTTATTTCAGTGTCTATTAAGAATAAGTATCTATTAATGTAAATTATATTAAAGGATTTTAGTTTTATTCAAATCTCAAAATTGTTACCTTATCTAAATTAATATTTGAATAATGAAAGTTAGTACAAAATATATTTTTTTTATCAAAATCACAGTCAAAATCATGACGAATATCCACAATAACAATTAGGAGTGTGATAGGTACTGGAATCAAAATCATGTTTCAAATCAATATTCAAATTGAGATCAGAATCCAGTGAGTCGATATCAGGATTCTTATCGAGAACATAATTGGACTCGACATTGTTATCGGCATTGGATCTATATCGGGACATAATTGGTTATAGAAGAAAAACCGATACTTGCGTTTTATTTCTTGTTTTTGTAATATCTATTTGTATTTGTAATATGTAATATCTCTTATTTATATAAGAGACAGTTTTTATGAGCAAATAATAATTGCGACATTTTATTTGTATCATTTGAATTGAGATCACTTTTTGGACCAAGTAAATAAATTAATTTTTAATCTCCATCATACCTCAGTTCCCTCACTTATAAGGTTATTTTATCAACAAAAATAATTTTGCTCCCTTGGTAATAAGAAACTCCTTTGTAATTGTCCAACTCAAACAGGAAATGTCACTCTGTGCAATGGAAAATATAATTTCGCTTCTAAATGAACTAACTCATTCTTTTAATATATAATAATTTGCAGGACATCGTGTTACATGTAGCAATCAAGAAGTTCATGAAATTATTTATTGCGTAGATATCTAGTATAAAATTGTTTTTTGCAATTGAGCCTAGTAATGAATATCAACTGCAAAAAAAAATTGTAACATTCATTCGTCCAAATGCTCACAAAATGCAATTTTGTTATTTAAGGAAAATTACAATGTTAATAATCAATATTTTGGAGTATCAACAACTTTCACACGATGAAAGAACTTTGGTAGAGTTATTTTGAAATAATGAAAACTTAATTATTATTTTGTCCAATATTAAAACATTTACGTCTTTTATTATATAGTAAAAATAATAGTGGTTAATTATGACTTTGATGCTTTAAAAATCTGATTGGTAATAAACATATCAAATCACATAACATAATTCACATTTGCACAATCGATAACCACACAAGGCGTTTTATTAAACAGAGCAATTATCTTTTATTAAATAGAGCCATTCTATTGATTTAAAATTTTTGTTGCTACCGTATGCCATGGTCCGTGTCGATGATCTTTAGTAGATTTTTCTTTTAACTTTGCCATGTCAACTTTGATGTAACAACTATAATAAAGATTATTGCAAGAGATAAACAACATTTTGATCTTCTCACCTTTGCAAGAAAGTCAAATTTCTAATGCCTATATCTTTATAGAGGCATTAGAAATTTGAAACATTAGTTTATCTTTTGCCTGTATTCCGTAGCTCTATGAAAATTCCGTTCTCATACCCGAATATCTTACAGTAAGTAAGATAACACCACAGAGCTTAGGAAGTGTAGAAACTTTAAGTTTAAAATGAGATGGTGTTCGTCACTTAACATAATAAGGAAAAAAAACACTTTTTAATTAGCTTGACCTGTATGTATGAATGTAACGGAATTTTCTAATCCAGTTATCGCCCATTACCAGACGTCTGAATAATAAGTTTTGAAGATGTACAAAAGAATATAACATATGACCTCGGTGTATCATTAATATAACTATATATTTTTGGTATAAGAAAATATTAAAAAATATTTCAATATCATATTGAAACATTTGTTTGTTTATTTATTTATTCGGGACATCAACAGCATATCTTAAACTAAAATAACAGATGCAATTACAATTTATATAGCCAATTACAGACGATCCTCTGGTTAATTAAGTATGTAATTACAAGTTGTTAAGGACAGCCGCGCCCTTAGTATTTAAATTAGAAGTAGTGTATGAAATTAATTATTTTATAAATAATGTGTACTTACTTATGACTAGGTGTTGAAAAGTGTGATTAATTTGTGAAATAACTTAGGTTAAGGATTCCTTTTTGTGTTTTTAGTGTTTTTGTGTATATTAAACAATTTACGTACATATGTTTTATTACCGTATATGTTTGCGTATACAGATTATTTACTGAATCATTTATTGTATAAATGTATGTAATGAATGCAGTTCACATGTACAAACGAATGCTCCATCTATAAATTGCAGCCGTTTTGGTGCATTCGTCGCAATTTTACTACGGCCGCCGCATGTGAAGCTCGTGATAAATATAGAAGTTGAGAATTCACGCTGTCCATCATTTCTGCCCACACCTGCAAAAATCCGTTTTCCGAAGCGATTAAAGGAAAAATTCGAAGAGCGGGCTTACGCGGCGGTGAAGAAATCGCCGTAACACCAGTTGTTGAGAAAAGACAAAATTATCTTTAAAGAATAAGTATCATGTTATACAAAGATATATAAGTAAGCATACTGTACACACACAAAACACACACACACACACACACACACACACAGGTACGAACGCACGCACGCACATACGCCCGCACACAGGCACACACACAAATACACACACCTGCATGCACGCACACACGCATACATGCACACACACACTCAGTCGCGCGCGCACACATACACACAAATGCATATGAAACAAAATAATCGATCAATATAATATTTAAGTTTAAAAGATAATATATTTGCCATATATAGAATTGCAATCAAACTTAATCTCTGTAAGAAGGTTTTATTTACTGAAAAAAAAAAAGGAAAAAATAATTGTACGTTCGCTTTCAACATACAACATTGAAAAGTATAACATTGCTACATCAGTTCGGTAACTTTGATAGACTGTCGATGAAAAATAAATGTATATGGATATATCGGCATGCCCCTAATTCATTTTTATTTATTCAATTCAAATGCAAAAGGATAAATGACTTTATTCCTCACAACTAATAGGTACTCTAAAAAATGTTACTTAGATGACATACTATAGAAAATATCACATCCGTATTCAGTAAACGTACTAACGACAGCAACTTTTTAAATCCACTATCTCCACAGAGCGCAGCTGTTACAACTCTAATTTATGGTGAAAAATGCGCATTCAGGATCGGCGTTTTCAGTGTGACCATAAATAATGACTGATTGGTCGGCCACGTATATAAGTAAAAGTCTGTTTCTAGCACAATGTTACCCATCAATAATATCACGCATTTGTTTCGCTTTAGACTCAATATTTTTTATTCATATTTCTATATCGGGTGCGTTCCAACCCTTTTATGAAATGGTTGCGCGACCATTCTCGGTCATATTTTTTCAATTGCACGCTTTTAAAAATTTAATCTTACTGAACTAATCAGTCACTGAGTTCCGATTTCGAATTTCATCAACAAATTTAAGTAATACGTATACTACTTAATGTTATTATGGGGAGATTAGTAGATAGGTACTAATACAACAATATTCTAACAACTTACTAAACTCAAATTTATGCTATACAATTACGAATCGGATTTGATACCCGAAACTAGACAATGAACTTTCCCGTTTATTTCGAAGTATTTGAGAAAAGCGCGTTTATATCTCACCTTATATTTGTATCCTATTTGATACACATTAGACAGTCATACCCTCCCACAAACTTATTTCAGTTTAGATTCGAGATATTAACAAGCGCATAAAAGATTAACATTACTCCGCAATGGCGAGTTTATTCGTTTCTAATTATAGTAATATCCTTCTTCTGCGGAACCTTTGTATATTTTGCAACGAGAGTGTTGTAATAAATCTTTTAAACCTACTTATAGCTAAGACGGGATGACAGCAAGTCGACAACGATGGTGAAAATTCCAAAGTTCAGGTTACAATACACACACAAACACACACGCACACACACACACAAACGCACAGGTGTGTGTCTGTGTTTGGGAGTGTATCTACTAAAATTCCGTCCGCCTGAGCGTCGTTTGATATTTCCTTCTGACAAATCGTCTGATATCGATTAAATATCATGTATGAGTTTAATATATATTTTTAATAGTTGTCTGCTTTTTTTAATATTCACATTGGACTAGCTTGTCTACTAAATATTACAAGTACATGATACAAGTTTTTGTATAACTTTAAATTTTATTGCATAATAAATACTTGTTCGCCCCTTAATCGAATACGCAAATATTTTCAGCACAAACTATATAATGTTATATTTTTGTATAGCATAATACCGTGTTAGTAACAATTGTTTATGTTTATTCCATACAATGCTTCTGTTGCAGAAGTTTCTACTATTATAACTTCTATAATAAAACTTTAAGCCTTTGAACGGGAAATCTCCGACCATTCGAGCAGCATTGAATGCTAATGCGCGCCCGTACAACCCCATTGTATGCGCGTTCGGTGCCGGCCAGCGACCGGGAAGTCGGTCGTGGATAAGAGCCAGTTTTCGTTCTCTATTATTTTTGTCACGAGCGTAAACTGACTAAGTACCTAATCGACTGTTATTGTTATAAGCAAAGAAAGAAAACATTGTGACTGGACAATAGTGCACTGATGTATCAATTTTATAAAAAAACCATTTTTTTCTTTGTGTACATATCAGCTTAAAGCTATGAACATATCGATATGGAACTTTGACTATTAGACGCGGAAGCGTTTATAGACGATTTAAGGCTACATATTTCTTGAGTTCCACACGTCTTTCAACCTTTAATTTACCTGCATATAGGAATGAAAATTTTCGTATCGTAACGTCTATAGACAAGTAGATCAATAATGGAGTTGATATAACTAATTCAGAGCGGAAGCGAGATCGAGGACGACATCTGGGTCGGTGACGAGAACTGAATGAATAACAATTAGAGTAGGAGAAGCGCCATTGAAATCGAGAGCGCGGCCTGAATTGGAATCTAAAGCAAGATCGCGACCTGAATTGGCTATGAAACTGAAATCAGAACCTATAGTGGAACCAGAACTAAAATAGATAAAAGAGCCTAAATCGAGTTCTTTTTTAAGAATTCTAGTTCATGATTGCCGAAGACATTGATTTAAAAGAATTTATTTTTGGAATCACAAGAAATTCACTCAATGTCAAAAAGAGCAAAGCTACTGGAAAAAGCTATTTTATATACGTTAAAGTTAGGAATTCGCCGAGACTTGGCCCAAGTGTGACAATCGTAATTAAATATTGATATAATTGAGGAGGTGTTCGGAGATTTTTTGGCTTATAAGAAATTATAATTCTCAGTAAATACAATTTACCGAAAAATGTCTATTAATTCTACGTATTTTAATATATAAAAATATCTATCATGTATCTAATTATATAAAAATAGTTTCTAATGACCACTACATAGTCATTGAAGAACTAATTTACTTCGACGCACGATTTACTATTGAAAAAGAAGAGCACGTAACAGGAAACTGTTTCCAAAGAAAAAAAAACGAATTATTTAATTACTTGCAATGTTTGTATTTATGTAATTATTTACCATTACATGTGCTTCACGTTAAATATTACAAATATATTCATATTTATTAAACATCCACAGTCAGAAAATAGAAATTAATTTAAACTTCTTGGTCCATTTTAAAAATGTGGTATTTTTTTCTATGATTAATTTATGTATTTCTTATAGTATACGTGTGAATTTTGCAATCGATTTAGAATTAAATAGCCAAGAGTAAAAATTTAAGTTATATAGTAAAAACAATCTTCCTTATTCCTTTTTTATTCCATGTCTTCTTACAATATTATCCAATTCTGAACTATCTTTACAGTTTTAAATGTCTAATTAATGTCTAGATTTATTATTTATATTCCAATCGATTGCAAAACTCCATCAGAACAGATAAATAAACCAACAAATGGGCAAAAAATCAATGTTGCATTGCCTCTGAGGTTTGAGTTATGATTGAAATTTTAATGCTCTAGCTCATCGAGAAGTTAATTTAAAATCGAATTCAAACGAATAGACAGAATTGAATCCGAAGCGAATTGTTGTACAATATATCGCTAGTTTCATAATAATCGGATGATTTGTTTAAGTACGTGAAAAACGAACAAAATACATACTTATTTTTATATATTATGCAATACCATTCCCCCTCACCCAATTGTGAAAGTTGCGTGTTACTGCTTTTAATAATCAACAGTTACAACAAATTTCATAGTTACACCTCATTCTATAAAAGTTTCAAAAAATTTAACCCTCTTTTATCTTTAAAAATTTAACCCTCAGATAATTAGCGAATTTCAAAATTTCTTACTTAGTGCATCCTTGCATAATAAAATCTATCACCAAATAAAATTCTATTTCGATCGGGTTTATACGTAGGTCACACTTAAAATTTTTAGAATGGCCACTTTAGAAAATGTAAAATAATGAAGCATTTTTAAATTTTAAAATGCAACTTTTTGCAAACTTTTTTGTATATTATAGTCATTTGTCATTAGGTTTTACAAATTGGCGGCAAAAGAAAATTGTGTCAACATGAATTAAACATGAGGGAATTTTCATGCAATAATTTTCTCTGACTTTCCTTGCTACTTAAACCAACAAGAAAGACAGCATATTTTAGTTGACTTATCAAATAGGAAGCTCCATCCTTTGCTACCATTTACGACTGCTTTAACTAGTTCTAACGTGGTTGCACTAATCTGACTAACGATCTGCATAAAGGACGTCCTTCTATAACGAGGACCGAAGACGTCAGTGCTGTGCGGCTCATGATAGAGACTGACAAAAGAGTGACCTACCAGCAAAGTTGGACAAGCTTAGCCATCGGTAGGAGCGAAGTGCACAAAATCCTTCACCACTTCTCTTGATTTGAAACAAATGCCATCAGATTAAATTACACCTTTATAAAACCTTACAATGTACGCGTTCGCAGTCGCTGACATGGATGAAGTGTCCTACGATATTAGGAAATTTCGTAAGCGAAAGAAAAAAAAAGTGTGAATACGTCAAACGCATTACGTTTAGCATAATATACGAGACGCGAGTGACGCGCTACAGCCCGTCTCAAGAGATTCGATTTCTGTGTAATAGAGTCAAGCGCAAAGTTTTAACCCAGTTAACGTCCCCGCATTCCGCCGGCGCGGGCCCTGCGCGTAATCAAATAAGGACAGAGTTCCCGCGGCGAGTCCGACATTTTATGGAAATGCGACCGCGACATGGCGGATCTAATTCTGCCCTTGTGGGCTTCAAAGGGGCAGCGCGCCGACGGTCACGTATGAGGCTTATTGTGTTTGGGGGTCGAGTTAGAGTCGTTTCATATAAGTGTCTCGTCATTGAATTTTGATCGGTCGTAACGAACTTAACTGTAACCCCTAATCGTTATTCGAACGCATTTAAATACATTTACGGCGCGGGTGCGGTCTCATCGCGTAGTGGTTAAAAGCACCGGCTAACGACCAAATCGTGATCGCGGGCGGGCGAATCGACGGATGAGTTTTTTTATTTATGTCAAGTTAAACCACCCTCCTGACAGGATGAACACATTAAGCCGACGATCCCGGATGTTGTCACTGTACCGGTGATGATGATCGTTAGCAGCCCCCAAATCAACAGTGGGTCGGCATGGAGGGCTTAAGGCCAAAGCCTCCGAATCAGAAATAAAAGGACTGTAAGAAGAAGATATACTTCGAAATTAGGGTAAATTAAAACCAAGCACAACAACAAATGCACGTGAAATTACTAATTATGTTGCGCCTAAAACCGCATGATGATTTATTATGAAGGCATAACAGAGCAAACAATTTGTCCCAAAAAATCAACTTAATCTATATTTTTAGTACATGAAGAAATTAATCAATATTTCCTGATCATGAAATATTCCCACATTAAAATATCTCTAGAGAACAAAAACCATTGAGCGTTTGTACCTCGCATTATTGTTCGATTTTTAACTCAAAATGATAACTAGATGTTGTGGAAAAAGAAGTAAATATTGAGTTACATAATTTTATCCTCACTCCTAACTAATATTATAAATGCGTAAGCGAGTTGTCTGAAATTAATTTCATGATACAAAAGTTACTGGCTAAACAAATGAAAATCATGTTTGACAGCTTAATCGGTCGACATAAAAAGTAAAAAATTCACTTGATGTTCAAGCAGGCGAAGCCGCGGGCGAAAGCTATTTTTAAAATAGAGCGGATAGAAAAGTGACGTAATTACAAATTGCAGTTAAAGGTCAAGGATTAAAATCTGACCACATTGAACACGGAATAAATGAAATTCGTGTTTCAAATAAATTTACATTAAAGTGAGCTTTTGCGAATATGAACTTTGCATTACAAAAGTCGCTCACCATTTTGGATCAATCAAATCCTTAGGATTTTTAAAATAATTCCTTCTTTAGGTAATTATTTTAAAAGAATACTCACGTCAGTGATAACTATGCCCACATAAAATAGCCGGGGTGTGATGTGTCGTATATACGTCCGTGTATTTTACGTGAATACTTGTACGTGAGGGATAATATTTTCTATGAACGAAATTATTTTTGGATACTAAGAACTGCTTCGGATTTCGAGTAATTATAAACGTAGTAGTAAAACGTGCACTAACTGTTACTAAATTTGTCTTAATAATCGGTGTTGGCACAATCGATGTGTATACAGTCCATCGTTGATATAGATGCGATTAAATATTTCCAATTGCACAACGTTGGTCGCCCCAGCCGCAGGTGTACTGGCACCATGGTTGATCTTTTCAAACCCCTTCATTCTTTTATATCCCTGGCAGTCATGTAATGTTTTAAAGGTATCTTTGGATTGTTCTTCTTGAGATACCCTTTCCAACGTTTATACGATCTTTATCTTTTGATTTGGCTTTTTGACGATTGTAAGCCAATATTCCAATATTATTTCAATTTTTTTAACTTAACTCTATTTATATTTTTTATAAATTCTTATCACTAATATTTTATATTTGTAACCGCATTTGACAAAAGACGACGACGACTAAAACTCAAACGGAGATCGTAGCTTCTGCGAGCCAAAATACCAAGCCAAAATGCAAGCCAAAATATACTAAAAAAAATCTTATGACGCAGCTAAACCACTGCAAAATATTCCATCCGGTCCACAAAATTCTTCAGTCTTCACTAAACGTTATGAATACTTTGATCCTTTAACTATCGAATGGTGTAATAATATTTTTTAAGTAGATGATAGATAGGTAGCTGCAAGATCAAACTGTATCCCGGATTTTGTTCACATCATTTTACTAAATTGCCTCTTACTATCTAGAAGCAAATCTATAGACGTATTCACATTAAAATTGTGGTGCCCAGGTAAAATATTCAAGTAAATATATTGTTTTCTAAGTTTCTATTTTATTTCTTTGGAAACGGAATCAGCTTGTTCATTTTGGGTACCACAACGTACAACCTGATACATGAACGAATGAACATTATGTCCATTTATATCCATTGTATTATAGATTATAGTAGTACCTTAATTTTAGGATTGTCTTATCGGAATCTTAATAATTTAGACGTTATAAAAGTATACGTTTCTCTAACTTGAAATTGTTTACCTATAGTATATGCCATATATTATATATGCACGTATACACATATTTTTTCACTCAAATAAAAAAATTTGATTAAGACTGAATTTCAGCAAAAATCGAATAGTTAGCAGTCCCTCAATCTGGAATAAATACATTGTGGGAGGTTACGCCTAGGTAATAGAATGATTAAAACCGGGTGCGACATCTCCACCAAACTATGAATTTTAGAAATGCCTACAGCGATATGTGGTCAGTTGAATAGCGCCTGTACATATTAATATTATAAATGTCAAAGCGTCTTTGTCTATCTGTCTGTTTGTCTGTTACATTTTCACATCTAAACTTATGTACCGAATTTGATGAAATTTGTCACTGAGATAGTTTGGCACCAGGAAACGGACATAAACTAGTTTTAATGTGTGTTACTTAGTTTTACTTACTTTTTTATGTGCTCCTTTTAATCTGTTTGTTTGTATGTCTTTGCCATAGCTCAATAAGAGTTGAAATTATTTTAATTAGTGTTTTAATAGAGCATACTATTTATACATAAATATATAAGTTACTGTTTGTCTGTACGTTTACTCGACAATGATGTATCAATTTTCACGAAATTTAGAAAAGTGATAGAAATTATTGTTACATTAAATGTACGTTCCTCTTTATTTTTTATATGTTTATCTGTATAACTAACTCCTTATAACTATAAGATTCAAAAACCATAATCTTTTATTTATTTTGTTGACCATGCTTATTATTTGCTTTGCTTAGAAAAGAAACGGCGTTAGAGTAACGATAGTTATCGTCAACTATTAAGAAGAAGAAGGGAAAGCGGAATATGTAAGAAGATGAAGAAGAACGAAAGTGAAAGTAAGAAAAAGTGTCAATAATTCGACTGTAACTTAGAATTAGAAAATTAATAATGGATTAATAATTAGAAACTCTTAATAAATTAGAACGAACGTTAGGGTTTTTACACTGAGTTTTTTTCAGTAGTTATTGCAAAATCATAAATGTCATGCTTTCTGATGATGTATGGTTCTTTGTAACTCATAAACAGCTGAACGGATTTAGGTGAAATTAAAAACACATTTACTGGATAATACGCATTGATATTTAATACCTTCCACTAATGCGTTCTTGTGCAATAATTTAAGAGAAATTGATACCGAAAGAAAGAAATCCACAAGTGAATAACATCGAAAGCGGGATCAGCATCGTAACCGAGAGCGATAGCGCGTTTAGGAAAAAGCACGCGGGACTGCACAGAGCACAGGACCGAAACAAAACTTAAATTGGAAACGGGTTTGTGATTGGTATCAATGATAATAAGATTGCTCAATGGAGAAAGTAAGAAATTAATAATTATATGTCCCTGCGGGCACAGCCACGAAGAAAAGTTAGTATTAATTATAAGCGTTTCTTAAAAACAGTGCCTTCCGAAGCGTTGTTTTGGAGGGCGCGTAAATCTGTTAGTCTTGCATAATATATATTTTTTAATAAAACCTTATTCTTTTTATTCTTCAAATTGAAACATATCATAGCAGTGTATCTTTTAGAGTTTTACTTTATCTCTCCTCATGAACTTAATTTTTATTACGTTTCTTGTGAGGCAATATATACTAGTAAATGTTCTCCATTAACCTATATGACCTGGAAAAATCTTCACATGTATATAATATTTTACATTGAATGTATAAACTTTTGATGACCCATACCAAGTGCTCCTGTCTCAACACACAGACAGACGGGCACGTCATTGTAGCTACGTTAGTACAATCTGCGGCATTAATCAAATGACCGGGATGTTTACGCCGAAACAACGGCTAACTATTGTCGTCGCCACTTGGACAAATGGGGGTTGACGCTGTGCAGCCAATCGTTATTGCCTCTTGCCAATAAAACGGACCATAAAGTCATCAAAGGGTTCGGAAGGTTAGCACCGCTTTGGTTGGGCGCTCTCGGCACAGAAAATAACACACTTCGTATTTATTAAATGTATTTAATGCAATAATAATACACTCTGTAGTATGTATATACTTAATGCATTTAGCTTTAGGGGATGTATTTATATTTTTATATATAGTTTAGAAAAGATCTCTCTACGTTTCGTTGCGTGTTCCTGCAATGTTTTCGATGTATTGCTCATTTATATATAAAGGTATAATTAAAACGATTCTTTCTTTGTCCATCCATCAGTTATAATCCACTTAATGTAATCAATTTGAGAGTTTGATCATACGACGCGTAATCGCCTGTAGAAGTCTATAAGTTATTTATTTTTTGAATTCGTTATATCCTTCACCGTTTCTTTTCTGGTTTACATTGGTAATATATAAATGTGTAAATACATATAACAGCTTCCACCCCCAACACCGCCCGTATGCTCCGTGCAACGTTTTATACTAATAAAAAAAAATATATGCATTGACACCCACACAAACATCAGAAGTGAAACCTACAAAAAATGAAATTGCGAGAAAGTGAGACGATATAGTATCAGGACTAGATTGATTGTAGAGTATATTTATTATAATATTGATACCAAATGCAAAAATTATTTTTTATATTTTATTATTCAAATTCATTGTTTTCAATTTGAACAGATACAATAAGCAGGTGCACATAAGCACACGTACCTCTTTCTTTCGCATTCTATCTCATCTCTCATTCTATCTCATTCTCTCGCAGACATTCTATCTCATCTCGTATTCTATCTTATTCTCTCGCACGTTAGATCCTATAGATGTATATGGCTGTCTCTGTTCGCTGTCGCTTATTCGTTTCGTCGAGTTTCAAATCATAACGGCGCTAAAGAAGGTTTCACTTCAAAAATGTCAGACTCCTGTTGCATTAAAGAAATTTTCCTGTGGCTAATCTGACTCACAAATAAAACACTGATTTAAAGAAGCAATATTTACTGAAATATATGCTACAAGATAAAATGTACATGGTCATTACTATTTGCATTGTATTAAGCAATTTCGTTAAAGGCAAACTTAGCTTTTTAAATAGTCTTAAAATAAAAATTTGCAATGGTCAAAAAACAAAATTTAGTGCACAAAAGAAACTTGGTGTGGTGCATGTTTGTATTTTTATAATAACTATTTTTACATTTTTTTTTTTTTGTTAAATGTTTTATTCATATCTTAAATTCGGTAAAATTATTAAGTTAAAACGGATTGCAAATAGCAACTCTGTTGAACAAAATCTTTGCACTGAATTTTTTTAAATTTCCGCTATAAAAATTGAAACATTTTCATAAAATTGGATTTTTGAAAATCGAATTTTCATCAGATCTTGTATTGCTAGCACTTCTACCACTTTCCGTGTGACGTTTATGTGTCTGTGTGTGTTTGTGCATATTTGTGTGCGTGTGCATGTATATGTGCGACGTTCAAAATTTACGACATTCGAAAGAAATTCACTCAACTTAGACTTCCAGAAGCTAGTTTCACATTCTAGATTTTGAGGAACTTCAAAGAAAAAGTTTTCTGTAAAATGTGTTTTGGAAATTACTTTTAGACTAACAAAGTCTAATAGTCCTTTCATTAAACAGTTGCATCGACTGCCACAAACTGAACAAAAATCGGTTAATTTGTTCAAAAATACCATCAGAGAAAATTTTTTAAAGTGTTGTTTCACAGTACTTTACAAATTGTTTTAACAGTAGATTCAAAATTTTATTCAGTTGTTCTCCTTAAAAAAACAACGTCGATCATTGCTAAATTCATCAAAATCGGTTTATTTATTCAAGAGATATTGTTGAGGAAATGTTGTTTGAAATTTTTTTTTTAATATTTTTTAAACTATACTATCTATAAATTCGAAAATTTAAACGGCTATTGTCTTTAAAAAACAGCATCGATCGTTGTAAATTGTATCAAAATCGGATGGTTCCTTCGAGATATACGATTAACGAAAAATTTAAAAAAAGACACATGTTTATTTTTTTTATTTTTCATCAATGTTTGGTACTCGGTCATCTTTCTCTATTTAAAAAGTTGCATCGGATACCATAAAGCAGATCATAATCAAAAAACGTATCCAAAGACATTGTAGTTGAAAAATAGAAAAAGCGCTTTTTTAATATATATAGATTTTTGAACGGTAAGAGCTCAAAACGGATTAAAACTATATTTTCGAGCTCGAAAAGATTGAAAAAAACATTTAAATCAATATTTTTACACAGTAGTAAGACAGAAGTAAGAAGTTGTAGGGATGGCCTATAGGATCAATGATGTTCTAAATTTTTGAGCTCATAAACTCATAGAAAATATTTATAACTCAAGGAGCTCAAAAGCACGTCGATAATCGATAGCGGAAAGTTTCAGGGATGGCCTGAGGAGTCAAACGTATTAAAGATTTTTTCGTATTAAAAATTTTTGCAGTTATAATCCATATTTTACTAAAAGCGTTTTTTCTTTTTATAAACTATAATCATCCTATACCCGATATCGCAATTCTTATACACGGATCCCGTATAATTTTGAAACAACGATGTCATTTGTGTGAAGAATTGGATTATAATTGATCATTTATATCGCGTTGAAGACGTAATCCTATCTAGGGATAGAATAAAATTACTTCTACTCTATTTAGCGTAACCGAGACAAAAGGCTCCGCCAATACTGACTCGCACAATCTGGAGAAGCACTCGCGGTAAGTAAATTGCCTATTTTGTTTGCCGTTCAATCACTTCTCGTCTTCTCTTCTAAAGGGAATACTTTAATCTAAAGCCTTCTCGTACTCCTGTCTGTTTGTTAAAATCTCTCTTGCCGCTTTTTGTAAGTGCATCACCGTCCATATCCACTCCCATTTTATCGTCTAACTTCCATATTCTTCAGAGACCTACACCTATATTCGGAATGATAAAATAAAATAATGTCGCAGCGTCGTGTACGCAGAATGGAGTGCGACGGCCGCAGTTCCGGCACGTACGAGACGGGGTCGCGAGCTCGGCAAATATTGACTCCGGGACACTCGGCGACTGTTTGCCGTCCCCGCGTAATCCCATTCACGCGCTCGCCCTGTCGCCCGACACGCACACGCCCGGATCTGCGCACGCGCCGACGTCCGCCCTACCGCGTGATCCTTACTTAAGGTGCGACCCTCATTTAAATAAATGACTTTGCATCATCTTGTGTATTGGCAAGAATTCTGCATTCGATATAGCCGTGTACGAATAAAATCGCCATCATCAGTGTTAACATTATCTTACTAATATATTATTGAGTTTGCCTGTTTTACTATATTTACATTTGTTAAAGCATTTAGACAGAAAAATTTTTCGGGCATATTTGTTCATCTTACCGTCTCCAAGTCAAAAAAAAATTAGTAATTTCATAATGAAGATGGCGTTTCATAGCCTAATAACTTCGTAACATATTATTTTAGTTAGAAATAATCATCAAAATGTCTCAAGACTATTTAACTATTGTTTATGCTTATTTTGTGAATACCTAAACGTAAATGTTAGTTTTAAAAATGCACTTTAATTTCGTAGAGGCACTACACAGATGTTTGTTATAGGATTTGGCCCTTTCTCACCCTTTTTATTTGATGGACAGTTGACGATTTTACGTTGTTTGTAATTGACACAAATATATACATTTTTATAGTCCCGAAATGTGCTACATCAACATTTGTGCTTACAGGTATCATAAAAAGAAATATTTGATAAAGAAGAAGTTTGTACTGATTTACGTTTGCATGTCGATTACAATAAACTATTGCATATTAAAAACGTACACCGAAAAGAAATGGGGAACATTTATTAATATACGACGCGCAAAATTAACATCGTACATTACCGTGTAATGGTGTGAAGTTTTTTTTTCCGTAGCGCAATAAAAATCCATTAAGATGCCACTTGATATTTTTACCGCAACGAAAGTTTATTTCGGAGTCGACTCGGCAGGTACGCAGTCACTCCCCTGGGTAGACAGCGTTAATGTCCTCGTTAAAAATTTATTCCAAAGCACGTTCTAGTAATGACTACTTTGAGAGATATGGCGCTCTTTCTTTGTTCTTTGCAAAGGCTCGATATCGAGCGCGGTGGAGTGCCGTTTTTATGAAGAAGGTTAGTTATGTACTCCCTTAAATTAATATTAGAACTAAATTCTCTCTTTATTTTAAAGGTTTCATACTAAAACAATAAGGTTCAATATTGAAACTGGTGATAATGCCCTTCCAATTTCGCCATACACATAGCATCAACTTATTACGCGTAATTCGGGTTCCGCTACAGTCTGTGAAGCTTGCCTGTCTTTTAACCATGATCTTTTATGCACATTCTAGTTTTAGGTTATCGGTCACCAGTCATCAATCTTTTCAAAAACGGTGCAGTTTCATTACGTTTCAATAGAGATTCGCAAATGAGTACATGATTCATTAGGTTTCTTTCAGTGACCTCGTGTGTGATACAAGTATCGAGCTTTTTCGTATAACCAGCTTTTTTCAAATAGTTCAAAATTGTTTTTTTGGTAGATTCCCAGCTCTTCAGCTATATCACAAAACTAATATATCGATCTTGCTCTATTTTTCCTAATCGATTTTATCCGTAACAGGTCAACTAGAACGAGGTTAATTTTTGACATCAAAATTACCAGACTGAAAACGCTTGAAACAGTTTTATGCTACTCTTACCGACATTGCATTAGTAAGTAAGCCGTTACAAAGTTTCTTCGCTGCTTGTATTGCATTTTTCCCTTTTTTGTAATACAACTTCAAAATGTATCAATTTTTATGTTAGATCCAATCATTTTAGTTGACAAAAAAAAACAAATAGAAAAATTGCTGGACACAGTTTTTACTTTTTATTTTTCCTTTTTTTAAAATGTCATCTATTTAATGGTATAGTACCTAGCCAGATACAAACAGATACAATCAAAGAGATTTTACTGCAACTTTTTACTTATAGAATGCGAAAAAACTTTTTCCCCGACATAATATATCATAGAAGTGTATGCCTCTACAATGAGGGTGACATCTGACATAATCTCGTTCTGGAAAACATATCTATTTAGCAGATTTTCGTTGACGAAAAATAATTCTAGATAGGTCTTATCTCATGAAAACCCCATTTTTGTGGGTATTCACCGACATGATATATCACCATAGTAACAGACTTGAAAAGCTAACAACGCTACGTATCCAGCTCACTAGCTCGTTGGTAGAGATCTGACTGTCGTACCAGAAAAGTGAATTCAAACAGTGCGGTTTCTTATATATTTTTTCTTTTGTCATTTTTTCTTTATAAATGCTTTTCGGGATAATTCGAATAATCTTAAATTAAAAATAAGTAAACATATACATTATAATAAAATTGATAAATTTGCTCTATTATCGTATTAGTTTTTTTTTTAACTTCAATCTATGGTATTTGAAAATTTTCATAAAATTGGGAAGTTACTGTTTTCAACTCGATTTTCTAAAATCGAGCATATATTGACGTTTTAGGGTCCTAGAAATCTATTTCGATAATTTTACGAGTGATGTCTTTATGTTTGCGTCTATGAGTAGGATTTGAAAAATTATCAAAAAGTGTTTTGTTAGGATATTTCCTAAACTACTCTACCGATAAGTTTCAAAAGCTAACTAGCTCTTCTACTTAGAAAGCAACATGGATTTTTACAAAGTACACACACTCGGTTGGTTTGTTCGAGAGCCATCATAACGAAAATAGGATGAAATAAAATTTTCAAAATAACTTCTAAGGTTCTTGGTGGAACGATATTTGGTATCGATTAATTTTCCATGCTTAAAAAACTGAGTTGAATGCTATAAAGCAAATCAAAATCGAAGAACACGTTCAATAGATAACTTAGCTTCAAATTAAAAATACTCGTTTTATTTAAATAAATTTAGATGTTTGAACTCGGATAGCATAAATGTCTTAATATGATATTTTTGAGTTCGGAGAACAAGAAAAAACTTTTGAACCTCTCTTAGATAAACTTTTAAGCCAAAACTCGACAATTAACTGCTAGGTGTATTTCTGTGACGACTTTGAACACTTTAAACTTAAAAGTGGCAAAGGGTTTCAAGAATAGCATATAAATTTTGTTGCATTATTGGTCTCAAAAAGCCTAAAGCTTTTGATCTTTAAGACAACTATATGTTTGAATTCGAGGAACTCAAATAAACATCGATAAATATCATAGCGTGAAGTTCTAGGGATATCTTGCAGGGTCAACCGTTTTACTCATTTTTTTAAGAATATATACGAAGATTGACACTTATTGTTTTAATTTACGTCACAGCCGTAATGCAACGCACTCATTCACTGGCCTTGAGTTCCGTAGACAGTGTACTACAACACGTACCCGATCAAAAAGAGATCTAATAATCTTGGTGAGCAGAAACGATAAGCCATAAGTTAGATATCCTAGGTACTTTCTTTTAAAACGTACTTTCTTCCATAAAACGTAACGTACAGCGTAACGTTGGACGGGGAGTTTATGTCTGTGCCAATCTGCCGGTCGCACTTCTCTTTCTCAGCGCAGAATTAGCAAAGGCTGCGATTGGTAATAGACTAAAAAGCATTATCACAAAAAACTCAATTTTTTAAAAACAATAAGTATTCATTATTTTTTACCTCTTATATGTAAATATGTCCCAAAGTGATAGAAAAGATGAAAATATTTTATCTTTCAATTTACTTTTTTAAAAACAATAGAACAATATCATTCTTCTCAATATCGTTATAAAATCTATTATTTTAATTAAATATGCTGAAATTATTTTAATGAAGCAATGTTATGAAAAACGAATTCCACGACTACATTTCTATTGATATTATAATTGAAGGTTTGGGAAAACATGTCTAGTTCGGATAATTATATTACTACATAAAAAAAATATAAACTGGAACGTTAATCGCACGGTTCCCATTCGAACCAGTTATTGACTGTCACGATTTCAATAGTATCTATTACTTCTATATTTACGTAAATTCATTGTCCAAATAAATTAGCTATATATAAACGGCAATATATGAAGTGCTGAGCTCTTAATATGGATATATACTAATTTGTTTACTTATTTCTTCATTAACTATAATAATACTTGAAATTACTACGAGGATCGGCTGAAATTAGAAACTGTGCAATAACAATGAAAGCCTTATCTGTATTTGCATACATGTGAATAATCAGCGGGTGTCGTATCTCTTCCCCATATTTAGGAATTATCGCACGTAGTTGCGGCGATATTGTATTTCGTTATTACTACTGCGCAAAATTTTCGCTCGAGTAGTTTCATGGCTATAAGTCGTTTTTTTTACGTTACGCGACCGATTTATAGGTTAGCTCGGCCTAGTTTGCGCTTCATCGGCTCCGAATTAAAATAGAGGTCGCTTATTTTTTTTTTCATGTTTGTACCATCCTATTATAGAGGCATAACCTCTCACAATTCTGTACCAGTACCCGTTCTACCTGTGTACCGTCCATCTGGGACTAACCGTTTAAGATATTTTCAAGGTACAGTTCGACACACGAAACTCTGCCGCTCTGAATTGCCTGCGAATCATGCATAGTGCGCAGGTTCAACGCTCCCCGACCGTTTCCTTCTTCTCCCCCGCGTTCCTATTTAACACCATTGCAACGCTTTTGTAACTAACTTCACAGCGGCAGAGTGTCGCACGTTGTGCTACTTGTACGGAGCGAGTCGTTTAAGAAAATCATTACTCAATCAGCGCGCGATCATGTTCCAAATACAGAGACACCCGCTGACCACACGGCGGCGGTCAGCGGACGACTTTGGATCAGAAGGTACTGGTAATTAATAATCGAGTGGTTTGCGAACTGACTCCCGTAGACCACCAATTACTTGTACGTACTTCTTATAATATTTATTTATATAATATAAATAATAAATAAAACAATATTATAATATTTGCATAACAGCGTAATTTTGCTAATAAAGTCGAATTTTAAATTTTTATTTATAGTATACAAAGAAGGATGGAACATTAAAAATGTAAATAGTTCGTTGGGTGTAATCAGTAGTATTTCAGTTTTACTGTATTCCATATAAAGGTATCTTTGAATTAAATTTTTGACTTACTCCGAAATCGAATGATGCTACAGAACATTTGCAAAAAAAAATTAAAACAAAATTCATTAAAGTCTTCCATTAATAGTGTTTGAGATCTTGGGGCCAGTTTTGGATTCTCGTCGTGTCTATGCCTATTATCGATAAGAAAATAAGTCTCTCGATCAAGACAAATTATAAACAGCTAGATTGCCAACCGTTAAACTAGGTACGTAAATACGTTAAGTTTCAGTATAAGAACTTTATCATTATTAGCTCAACGAGGGCTGAGTCTTTGAGTCGTGAATGAGATCTTTAATTGAATAAGTCGTTGACGAGTCTAAGCTTGACATTTTTATTATAGTCTACTAAGAAATTTATCGAAAGCAGAATGAATGCGGGAAATAAGGGGTCTTCCTTTCTTGCTTTTATGAATAGTAAAAGTGTCTCACGACAATCGCGTTTGGCTAATCATAATAGGGTCCTGATCTCCATGCTTATGTATAGTAGTGAAAGCTGGGTATGCTGGGCAGAAGAAAAATTAAAGTAGAATCAATGCAGTGGAGATGCGATCTCTGTGTGGTATGTGTGGAGTGTCTCTGAAAGGTAGACGTAGCAACAATGATGTCAGAGAGTGGTGGAGTTTGAAGGAACTAGAGTACAAAGAGGTACGTTGCGATGATTTGGCCATCTGAAAAGGATGAATGAAAGTAGCTGACAAAATAAATCTATAGGGCGAATATGTATAATGGAAAGACAGGCAAGAGTTATTCTAGAAAATCCTATGCAGACCAAATTGGTGCATATAAAAAAGGGCTAAATTTTAAGCACACGAAACTGAACAGCTGGCATGATAAAACTGATGAATGTCCGTGAAGTAAGAGAGATTTGTAAAGATCATACCATGTAGAACTCTATAGTCTCTGTCTACCCTTCTGGGGAATAGGCGTGAGTTTATATTATTATAAGAAATTTATTATTTTTAATAAACAAAAAAGTAACAAGAAAATTATGTGAGTAAATACAAATTCTATTAATACAACTATTTACGTGATCTATCCATTGTACCCTGCAATAAAGTTCGAACACCATCAAAGGCGGCGGAAGCCCCATCGCGAGGCGGCAGGCGCCTGTAATAACTGCACCGCGTTTAGCGCCATAAACTGTAGTCTAATTAGAAACGGGAGGCCTCTGCTAGTGGCGCGCCGCCGCTCGTTAGAATTACAAATCTGCTAATTTAGCTCTCTCGCGGGAGGGCGCGCTCCGGCCGCCGCTGCCGTCGCGTTACGTCATACACGGCGCCTTTGTGGAACCCTAATTAGGCGACGTCACTATACAACCGAGGGCCATAACCGCCCTCTCGCCTTTGATCACGACAAGGAGTCACTCGGATGAATATACGCATATATATTGATTGATCGCCCGCGTATCGCGTCCTCGGAAGCCTAACTGATTTCGTGGGATAAATTAAATATTTAAAGGCGATAAGGCTTTGCGCGCTCGCGCGTGATGCGTGACGTAAATCCTGGCTAAGCTACATGACTTTAATTAAAGCGTTAAAGTTTTAGATTTGGATTTCCGTATTAGATCTTCTATTCTTGGTAAGAGATATCCTTGTATCAAATCCGATCTCGTTGATGTTGATTCAGTGGTTAGATTCTGATGAAACAGCCATCCACTGCTACACCGTCTCCGATTACCGACACCTTATGTAACGAGGAATTACGTGTCCTAAGAAAGATATTTTTATTTTTTTAATAACATATTAAAGAAGCAAACGAGCAGGAAAGCTATCAGAGAGTAGACGGTCACCGCCGCCCATGGACACTCGCAACCTCAGAGGAGTCACCAGTGCGTTACTGATCTCTCAGGTGGGAATAGAATATATGATGGAGGAGTGTTAATAAAGAAAATGTAACATAATGGATGAAGGAATGGGCCACTGAAACTCTAATTCGCTTGACGAAGTGCAACAGTCAAAGATTCTACTTCACGTCCGTATACTGTGAAAGTGTGGTATTTCACGGGACGAACCGCTCCATTTTCATGCTGCAGCCAAATTGACCATAGTATGGCTTTAACTCAATAAAATGTATATAATGTAGTTTATAAAAAAACACTATATAATTGATCCTTCTTAGGTGAATTAAAGTAAAATCACTTGTATGCTTGTATATTCAGCAAAATTAATTGCATATTCTACAACAAAGAAATGTTTTTGAATTGATTGTCTTTTACTTTTGTCACAATAATTAATATTTATTTCGATTAACAACCTGACTTTTTTTTGTAAAGATCTAAACTATTTTATAATTTTTTTAAAGTAAATAAATCGAATTTTGGTCTAAATCTTTATTTTATTTTGATGTTATTCAATTTTATAGAAAAGCTCCATCTCGTCAATTAGACGGTCTAAAAATCACGAGTTGTTGAATTATCAATTACGTCTTTTTGATGTTTCTTTAAGGTTTCCAAATAAAGAATACACTGCAGAAATCTTCATGAGTAGGCCGCCTGTATATAATATTATATTAAAATAATTTGAACCACTAAACCGAGAACAAAAATAAGGAAGAAAAAAGATAATTCTCTACTTATCTATTAGTAAAAATTTGCTCTCCAGAATCAAGATGAGCATGCGTCGGCTAAAGTCATAATAACTTCAACTGCGAGTTAAATTTTCAATTGACTCAACTTTGCCAACTTTCCTAGTTTCAAGTTACCCCAACGCTACGTAAGACACGACGTTGGCGCAACATAATGTACCTTAGAACGTGGGTCGACACATTTCTAATTCGACATTTGTCTGAGTAAACAAGCAGTCTACTAGTGTATCACGTATT
The DNA here is from genome assembly GCA_005406025.1 of Eumeta japonica. Taxonomy (NCBI): domain Eukaryota; kingdom Metazoa; phylum Arthropoda; class Insecta; order Lepidoptera; family Psychidae; genus Eumeta; species Eumeta japonica. Next base: position 514,733 of record BGZK01000134.1, read on the forward strand.
CATCTTATATCTAAGATTTTTTTGAAAAATGATAATCAATCCTATAATAAAACGTTTCCATGTCAATTTTAATTTCATACTATTTTTTTTCAAACTTATGTATATAGGTGTCTTTCTTGAAAAAACGCGAATTTATTCAAAAGGAAAAAATCTTTGAGATTCTAACAAAGTCACGTTACGTCATCTCGTTAATTTTTGAGGCACTTGCATTGTTTGTGTAAATTTTTGAGGTCTTGCATTGCTGGTAGTTTAAAATTGGCTGAGGTGGAGTTTTCGTATTATCCGAATATGAACTCGTTGTCTTAATTATTTACGTATGCAAGTGTCTTTCCTAAAAAAACTCTATTTTGCACAAAAAAATGTATTTACATAAAATTTTTCTGTTCAAATTTATCTATAAACCGATATTGGTGCCTTTCCTGAAAAAAAAATTGTAAAAGCAAAAATCGTTAGTGCTGAACAATCCGACAAAGAGGTACATATACCTAGAGTCACTCTTCCTCACTGGGGTGTACCATTCGAACTTATACCACTTTTTGTCACGTTGATTTTGCCATGACAGTACACAAATCTCGAGGCCAAACTTTCGAATTCGTCGCCTTGAACTTAAGATTTCGCTATGGCTAAACTGGGTCTAACTTCTAATGAAGTTGCATTCATGATTTGTTTATTTATTCATATATATACCTAGAATTGCAAAATGTTTATATGCAATACGATTCTATGGTCCATCATCCGGGTATTAAAATCTACAGGATAGTGTCAAATTATAATACCAAGACTTCGATTGTCAAAAATTACATCCCGCCTCTGCATTATTCAGTTGATACACAGCTTTTCATTTGTTTTTAAAACACACTCACGTCCTATTAAAATACAAATAACCGTAAAGAAATTCAATAGATAGTGAAGTATTTAAACCCATATTTTTTGTATGTAATCTGCCATCGTTTTGAAACATTGAACTGATAACTACGAAGGGTTTATTGGTCGATAAAGCATATCACATAATTTGATTTCGCAGGAAAAATATCCATCGAGATTATTTTTATGTCACTCAGAATTTACATCGTTTTTATCACTGCGAAATCCAATTAAGCACAAACATATCCCTATATAAATCGTCACAGAATTCACTGGACCAATTCAAATCGATATGCATAAAGTTCATTACCCAGGCTTTTCAAGATAACTTTTTTCATTAATTCTATAACATGATTTTTTATTACGAACCAGCATTGATTCTTAAATGTGTGTATTCCTGTTTTGAATTTTACTAACTATCTGTCAGTTCGTTATCTTAAAGATGATGGAGTAAATTTTAGTTTTCGAATATAAAAAAAAATTGTGTATCTGCACATTTGAATTCAATAATTTTCTACGTGAAATCAAAAATTGAAAAAGTAATAATGAAACTAGTTTTGAATATTCATTTTAATCAATAATGATATTATACAAACTTCGTTAATTTATTACCAAATGAAGAATTTGAGTATATCCATTAATAATTCGGTTTTCATGTTTGTACTTGAAGTCCAAGCTGCTCTTAAAACTTATTAATATTTTACAGGGTCTCATAATCTCTACGAAGACCTAATGGATGTGAGAACTTTACATGTCTAATATTCTGGTAACCCGATGTATATTTATTATAATGATTCTTTTTTTAAAAAAGAAAATACATGAATTTTCACGTCTACGGGCAGTGCGCGTTGCCAGTGATGATATACGAAAACTAGACATGGTCCCTTACTGTGGGTCTTAAAAATAAACTGAGAATCACTTAACATACTATAGAAAAAGCTATGTTCTGATTCTTCTTTGCGAGGTCAAAAAACGGGACCAAGACAGCACCAGAAGAACCACATCGAATGACGCAACTTATAGAATCTGTAACTTGAAGTGGCTACGGCGGGCCGCATCGCTCAGAGAATTGATAATCGCTGGAGAGAAGAAGTTGTCAAACGGTAACCACGTACTGAACTTCGCAGCACAGGACGGACTATCGCTAGACGGGACTGACGGCGTGGCCAGGTTGATGAGCCACCGCTGGTTACAAGTGGACCAGGACCGTTTGTAATGTTCTAAGGGGCGACGTTCATGTCCACGCATTCAATGGCATGCATGTATTTTCGACATCAATAATATTTAGAAAAATATGTACTAGTGCAATCCAGGACTTGATGTTAAAATAAAAGCAATGATTAGGTGGTGACTATCAGGCCAACCTGCTAGCTTCTTCAACTTAACACATTTTTCATCAGATCTAAATGAATAGATATGTAGGAGTGAAAATACATTTTGACGGCTAACAAATTTATAACAGATGATAGTTTTGTTTACGTTTGTAGATTATTGTGCGTAACTAGCGTATATGCGGATTTTGTAGAATAAGTAAAGGAACAGGTCCAAGAAAATTAATATTTATTTGCAAAAATATACACACTCTTAAATGCATACGAAAACAAATAAAACATTTCGGCCGATAAACAAACCATTGAAAGGAATGCTGTGCTGTAATTGAAAATCGTGCAAACCATATGGATTGTCAATCGCAAAATGACGAAAGTTTTTATGCTAAATGAGCCTGCATTCCCGTGATGACAAGATCATAATGACAAGACAACTTCTTTAGGCACGCTGAGCACTTTATTTATGTTGAATGAGACTGAGCCGTCACGCTCGACTGTTTAACGCTCGCTTGGCTTTAGCCAAGTCGACTTTAGTCGACTCGAGAACTAAGGGAACGAGGGAGATGCACTCAACGCATTACTGCTATACTCGCTTGGCGATCATTACATGAGAGCATTACGCGTCAGTCGTATTCAATACCGACATGAACAAGGTTTTGGCCGTGCCAATAAGTTATTTAATATTACACGCGTATACATATGCAAATGTGACAAAATTTGTTGTCACATTTACATATGACACACACTTGCTGCGACTTACTAATAGTGAAAATATCTCGTGTTTGGAAAAGTTATAGTATATCTTAAATGATATGGATAACTTCTAAAGAAATCGGTTTATGTGATTCATCTTTTAAGTAAGAAATGAATTGTGTCTATTCGAGACAAGATGCTATTGAACTTAAAAGTTTAATCAGCTCATATTGTAATATTTGGCGTCCATTAATGCATCTCCGAAAATCTACTTACCAAAACATGATTTGCTCTTCTTGAAGAAACCTTTATACGTTGCCAATGATTTTGAGTGGAGATTTCAATGTTCATATCACAAAAGATACATTAAAGCCATTAAGGGATTTTTTTGAAATCAACATTAGATTTGATATGTCGAATCATGCAAATGAAACACAACAAAATATGAAACAACGATTGACAGTGTGTGTTTTTTTAGATGAATAGCAAATTTTAAATCAAAAGTATTGAGTTCATATTAAGTTACCACAAATAATATTATTTAAGTTTTAGAGTACTATACGAATGACGATTAGTCACAGCAAAATTTACAATAGTAATTTATACATAATTATATTTATTGTAAATGTTATTACTTTATGAATATAGTAAAAATAAATAGTTATATTTTTTATTATTAATCTCGCCTTGATAGTTTTCACTTCTGTCGTGTGGTCGTGTGTATACAAATATAAAAATCGTGTGTGCACACACGATTTTTATATTTGTTTTTTGTGTTGAAAAATAACAAAGTATAAACACAGCTTATTTGTCTTTATGCTGATCTGCATTCATTCTTCGATCTCTGCGCTTCCCACGGCGGCCACAACAACACCGGAAAGTGAAACGGAACATGATGAAGTTTGCGATTTCATATTTTAAGAAAAATGAAACTAAATTGATGTACTACATTTTTTATTTGACAGCTTTATATACAAAAAAAATATATAATCCTGAATTATTATTTTACTCGGAAAATACCAAACTGCTTAGAGGAATTTTGAAATTATTATTAACGATTTTGCAACCCCCCAACGCAGAAGATGCCAGGTTGAGCCTTATAAATATTGTTAAGTTACATTTCTCTATCAATAAAACTAAATATAAGGCTATTGTTTTATTTACTTTAATAAATTATATTATAATAAAATGTCTGTCACAAACACAAAAACTATAAAACGAAGATCAAATCGAAAATTAATTTAAACAATAATTATCTATTTTTATAGATAATTATTGTTTGAATTAATTTATAAAAAATTGAACGACGAAAACAGATGTGATGCAATTATATTTCATTACTTTAGTTTACAGCATTATTTCTCGGCTACAGAGTATTTAAGAAGATAGTTCGATTTCATTACGACTTCATAAATCTTAAAATATCATCATCTCAGGTTTATAACCATAAGGTATTTAATCGTTAATGTACTTTTAGTGCTACTTTACTGCAACGACACTATTAACCATTTTATGTCTCGTCTGACACCGTAAAACCGTGCGGAATTCGAAGGACGCAGCTAAAGAAGTGATCGTCTCTGCGTGGCGATATCATCCTACTAGCTAATAGCAAAATATAACAAAGCAAGCTAAGGTTGCCTACAAGCCTCGAGGTTGCATGAGTTACCGCACCGATCCCATTCAATGACGTCTAGATCTCGAGGGAGTCTAGTACTACAGGTAATTAATGATGACCGACGTCAAACACTAAACTTATTTAAAATCCTTACGGTGGATTCTATAACAACTGACACAAAAATTGGTAATTAATCTTAACCAGATTCTCCACAAAATTCCACGCTGTAAAGCATAGCCCACAGTATATTTTAATTGAGGCAGGACGTGAGTCTATGCTATGGATATGTATTTATAATAAGTGTCAAATAATGAATTGTTTTCATTTAAAATCATTTCAATCTGTGTACAAAATTTTGTGCCAATAAATATAAAATAGAGTAAGAGAGGTAGGTGCACGAGAAACAGATGAATGGATAGACATACTGATGGGTGGACGAACTGAAACTATAATAAAACAAGTGCGTCTCGGGCCACTTGCAGTGTAAGATTCCGTAGTTGCCCATCACAATATGCAGACTTAGAAAAGGGTTTATTTGCTACTATGGACACATTAATTGAGTTCACGGTTTAACGGCTATTAACGTCTAAAATCAGCCCACATAGGACGGGTGTTAAGGTGTTATGATTTTATATTTCCATAATTTTATATGGACCATAAACTTATATTTGCCGTCTGATTTACACAGCCAAAAAATACCATCTAAATAATTGTCAATGAAATTTGTATAAAATTTAGCATATTCTTCTTCTCTAAAACATTTTATAAGTGGGTCGACTATTACTCGTGAACTTGTAAAGCCTTCGTTAACTTCGTCGTGACATTAGTTATACATGAGTCAAATCCTTAGAAACTTAGTATGCTGTTTTCACTATTATTGTTTTTAAAAATAATTTCCGTTCATAATCACTATATTCGATGAAACTATACTGAAGGAAACACTTTGCCCACTCGAACTTAGAAATTGTTTCGATGGCCTTTTCATATGGATCTATTATTTCCTTGGTGTCTGTAAATCACTTTCCTAGATTTTTTTCTTTTTGGTGCGAGGTCGAGGTTGTAAGGCGGGTGAGCCACTATTCCCATACCTAACGTCTCCAAATTGTTATTTGTTTGTTTAGCGGTATGTGGTGAGGCGTTCTGATGACGAAGGAGAATTCAACTGCGAGGTCGTTTTTTCGGAATATTTTCCAAAACGAGAGACAAACAATTGTTATTGACCCGTCTGCAGCGAATGTTTCTTATCTTACAAAACAATTGTTGCATAATGACCTGTCATTCTGAAGAAAGAGGCCACCGTCTTTTTTTAGACGCTTCGATCTCGTTCTCCTTCAGTAGGTAACTCCACTAAAAAAGAAAACACCCACTGAGCAGACAGTCTTTTGGTTTTGGGATTGGTAAATCCAGGTTTCGTCACCTATAACCATGTTGTACACAACATTTGAGTCATCATCGGCAAATCTTTGCATAATTTCGCGGCAGAAATTAGTACGACGGAGTTTTTGAGCGTCGGTCAAATTATGTGGTATCCACCGAGTACAAAACTTCTTGACCGCTAAAGTTTCATAAGGAATTTTGTGCACTTGAGTCATATCAATGCCTAAGCTTGTCCGATTCTGCTGGTAGGTGTTTATTTTATCAGTCTCTATCATGAAGTCCACAGCACTGACGTTGTCGTCGGTCGACGCCGTAGTAGGACGTCCCTTACGCATATCCTCATTCTGTCTGTCCTTTCTTCTGTCTGTTTCCCTGTCTGTATGTTCATGTGTAAATTAAAAAGGTTTAACCAAACTTGATGAAAATTGGTATACATTCGGAACATGTGAATAAATAAATTATAGAATATAACAATATTTGATTTCTATATACCGTATACTAATATGGAAAAAATATTATATTTGTATTTCGCTAGACCCGTATTCTTTTGTTTTTATATATTTGTGTATGTTTGTGTGCGTGCGTGCGCGCGTGTGTGTGTGTGTGTGTGTTTGTGTGTGCTCGTGCGTGTCCGTGTTTGGTAATCATAATTTCAATGTGTTTTCCATAATTTTAAATTATTTGTCATTTGTTTAAAATAATATTGTGAATAGTTAAATTTTGTAAACATTTAAATTTAGATGTAGGGTAACTAATTTTTGAAACTATTGATCCAATTCTGAAAATTCTGTCCCTAATAGGAACCTATTATTCTGATTCCTATTGTTATGAGCTATTTTGATTCTGATAAAGAAGTGGTGTCAGTAAGCAATCACAATAACCGTAATTCAATTCAGAGGAGACCAGAAGTGTGCTCGATTTATTGGCGTGCGCTAAGTGAACAGTCTAAAATAAAGGAATAAAATTCGTATCAAAAATTTTTCAACGTTTAATAACTTCACAAATAAATCCAAGACACCACTCATCTACAATTAAAATTTCAACCAAAGTGACGTATTTTATGTTAATAATGAAAGAAATATACCAAATGAAATTCGGATATGTTTTTCAAATACACTCTTATTAAAACAGATAATTTAATCAATATAGGGCGACGGTGGATCAGTGGTTAAGGTTCGGCTCCTGATCGAGAAGTATCAGATTCGATCCTGACCACTGCCGAATTAAGTAAAGAGAATTTTAAATTAAGTCAGCGTAGACCACATGCTGTGTGCTCGGAGAGCACGTTAAACTCAATCTGAATTGAAATTATTGTATGAGAGTATGGTTTCACAGTGAGGTAAACAAAGCCTGACACAAGGAAATTTTATGAATAATGAATTAGATTTTAACAGTACATTAATTTATGAGAAGTTTATTTGATAATGTAAAATGAAAACAATAATTTTTGAATTGGAGCAAAGCGACTCAATGATACATCTAGCACGAGGTTTCCGAAATCATAAGCCCGGTCGAAATTAAATTTGATTAGATTATAGTTTGTATATTGTGGGAACTCAATAAGCGAGAACTTTGGGAAGGTCACTTTTCATCGGAGTAAAAGAGGGTTACCTTTGTATGATACTTTTAATGGATCGAGATAAGACTATGAAGTTTGATATAGATAAAGTTTATTTAAAATGACGAGACACGTCTTTCGCAACTATGTGAAAGCGAGGGAATAAGGTTCTAATAATGTGTAAAATCGAGAGTGTATTTTATTTGCCTTCTTTGTGTGCCCAACGAAGTCCAATTACTATAAAATTGGCGATTCGTCGTACTCGCAAACGGAAAGGTTTCTGAAAAAAATTAACAACTGTCTCCGATTTCATTTGCATATTCATACTATCAAACCAAATTACTGAACCGATTCTAAAAATTCCTTTATAAATAGAAGCTTCTTGAGTAAAAATGTGTATTAACATTTCCCTTTGGCGGCATCTGCATATTTGTACTATTAGGTACAGATTAAAAAAAAAATTCCGCTTATAGAAAGCTAGATTTTCGAGTAATATAGGCTAAATTTGATTTTAATACTAACATCGTCTTAATCGGAACCGTGACAGGTAACGAAAGCGAAATTGCATGAGGGATGAAGAGCAGAATGGAAGGTCGAAATCAGAAGAAATCGAAATCAATAATGGAACGAAGGTCGGAATCGAGGGCGGGACTAAAATTAGAATCAATAACGAGATCGTAATTGGAATGAGGAACAATACCAAGATCGGAATTTAGAGCGAGACAAGAATCTTAATCTGCTTTGATCGTCATCAGGATGGAAATCATAAGCGGGTCCGCTTTATGATAGTTGAGGAACAAACGAGCAGGCTAGCAATCAGAGAAAAGATGGTTCACTCACGCACCCTCGCAACGCCAGAGATGTCTCCAGTTATTTGCCGGCCTCTCAGGACGAAATAGGATTACTAATGGAAGGGAATAAGGTTGATGGAAGGATAAGAGGAGAGTTGGCCACCGGAACTTTTACTTACGTAGTACGGACAGAGTACGGACGTGAAGTAGCTCTTTACAGCATAAACTGCTACTTCACATTTTTACTCTGTGAGAGTGTGGTATTTCACCAGTAGAGTGATATTTCACATTTTTATGCTGCAGCCAAGTTGCTATGCCCCACCACATTAATATATTATAGGCATATCCGCCTACTGTATGCGAGTAAGTGAAAAAAATATTTTCGCTATCGCTTCTTATAAGCTGATCATAACAAATTCAGGAGAGCAAGTGTCAAAAACGATAATAAGAACTTACTCGAAATATATCAATGATAAAACGATTATCGGGTGTAATTTTACAGACATTAAAACTACTACGCTATTACAAAAATGAAATTTATTACAGTCAAAAATAATTATATTTACTGGTAGATAATAGCTGCAATTAATTGTTTAACACTAAACTCACATATGGTAGGCCTTTCTTAGACATCGCTGTATATGCATGTTATTAATGAAAATATCGCTCGCTTCAATCTATTTATGTTATTATACATGAAAGAGTAAACTGTCTAGCTGATATATCAAAGCACAGCCCAAACTACTGGGTCTAGATGTTTGAAATTTTGTAGTGAGATTCCTTTTATAACATAGGCGACCACTAAGAAAGGATTTTTAAAAATTCAAACCTTATGGGGTGAAAATGGTGAAATACTGATGTATAGAAAATTAAAACCATTGAAGCCACAAATGTCAAACTTAACATTTTAGTTATTTAAAAATTAAGGAAAATATAAGTACTTTGTTTTTTTAATTGACCTGAAATTGTAAAATAAGGGAAGAAACCGATGAAAAATCAAAACTGCTGAAACTATTAATGTCAAAATTAATATTTTAGATCGTTCTTTGAAATGTCTCCAAAAAGAGTAAAATAAGGGTGAAAATATTTATAAAAAGATAAAAAAAAACCGTTAAACACATAAAATTAATTCACCTTTTTTTCTACTGTTATTGCTAAAGAGTTTCGATGTGTTCCAGCGATAACTTGGAATAAGGAATATGCATATGATTTAGAAATGGACAAAAAAAAAAATGCGTAATCTTTATTGTTAAAGAAATATATACACATGATTGTTTTTACAAATTGCCAGGTTTCTATTAATAAATTTAATTATTAAAAGTAGTATTTTTCAAATTACTTCGCATACTGCCAAAAAACGCAACGCTAGAAGCGGAACGAAACGTTACGTCACCCTTCACTCGGTGCCTACTGTTACACAAATAACCTCAATAATTATTGAAGGTTTGTTTTTGCCGCTGTTTATGATAAATTATTTATGATAAAAAACATTTAACGAATTATTAGCTAAAAGCAGTGACTTCTAGTAAAAAAAGACTCGCCACAAGGAGTGAAAGCGGTTTTGCCAAGGCTCATTCGGATGATCTGCCTAAAATTGATGTGTTCTTGATGACTTCGTACCTGGCAAAAAGTTCTGACTTTAAGTCCGTTGAACTAAGAGGAGTAAAAGCTGCAAGGTAAATAAGTTATAGATATTCGATAAATTTTCATATTCCTTATTTATGTACTCTTGAGATGAGTCAAGCAAGTAATTATAACCTAAAATATACCGCTAATTTTGTGACGTGTCGAATATGATTTTACGTTCATACATATTTAATATTCACGTCGAAATGATCTTCACAACAATATAAACTACTCAATCACGATACATTATCTCTCGTCATAGCCTTATACCATTTTTTCCTTATATTTACATCTTTGCGTATATGAAATTATATCTGGTCAGGTACAGGTTTAATTTTACACTTGCATATGGGGACAAAACAATATTTATAATAAGCTTTTATGTGCTCTGCCATTACAATTAGTTTATCATGTAAACTTTAATCTCTCACTTTTATTAAAACTGTGAATCAAACATTTCGTTGTTCATTTATTCTTCGATGACATCACAATTCACAAAATAAACGCGCCAAAATGGCGTCGTTTAAATCGTCCCAATATGATAGTAGTCTTAATTATTTTTTTTTAGCTTATTTAATAAAATTGTGCAAGTGTTATATTTTTTCCGGTTATATAATTACTTATAGAATAGTGTAAAGAAAAACATGAATATACCCTATTATATAAATGAATAAAAATATGTAAGTAGATTAATAAATAATTTTATTTCTGTGTATATTAGTTCTAAGACTAGTTTTTGGTGACAAATTGCAGTATTACCACTAACTCCTGGAGTGCAGTGGCTTCCATCATCAGCTCAACGGCATGAGATGATAACTATTAGATGAAAAAAACTAAAATAATAAAGAGCGAAAATATAGTTGAAATTCGAGACCAGAATCAAAATCGAGAATGAGATCAAGATGAAAATAGAATATTGAATCAAATTTCAAAATTTTAAATATCTTTATTTCATATGTTATAAAATAACACTTGAAATACGTCATTTTTTGCGAATCTACACTTCACCGCTCGTTCGAAAGCAGTTTTCTCTGAAGGAGAACGAGCAAATTGAAAGTAGCTTTTATCAAATTACATTATACATAACCAAAACAAATACAAAAAGATTAAAGAACGTAACAGTCCGGAAAGAAGTCGAGCCCGTGGATAATTTGTCTTCTAAATATTCGAAGAAAGTGTAATATCCTTTTTTACTGAGTGATCGTTTAATAGTACTCTTAAATTTACAGAAGGATAAATCTTATATATCCACAGGAACCCTATGGAATATGCGCACGCAAAGAGCGTCTAAACGAATTTGTGACTTTGCATAGTCGACTAACACGTAAACACAATTTATTTTTATTTCTGGTACTGAGTTTATATCGATCACTATTTCTTTTAAACTATCCTACATTTTTTTTACTTATACTATAATAAATGTTATAAATGGGGATGCCAGAGTTAAGATCTAATTTCCTTGAACTTATTTTCAGAGATATACGAGGTCCGAGCTTGTAAGTTGCACGAACGGCCGCTTCTGCAGCACGAAAATTCTATAAGTATCTACGCCATACGACATTAGGCTATGGAAACAGCCAAAATAAACTAGGCTAGCAGTTTAGCTGTCTGATAAATTTGTCATTTTTTTTGACTGCATAGACAATAGAGCTAAGCCTTTTCGCCAACTTACTACTAATATGAGGGCCTCATTGAAGCGTATCTAGAATAATTACCAGGAATACTATAGAGTTAACTTGACATCGAAAGCAGGTACTGGAACCATAATCGAAAAGGGCTAGCGATCAGAATCTTGATTTCGTGATGGTGCGATATATATAAAATGAAGGAAGGCCGCGGGCTAAAACTAGTATAAAAATATCGACCACTCATCCTTTCAGCAATCGCGTATGAAATATGTATCTAGCCGATATCGAAATAAGAACCGATGCGTAACGCTAGAACGTGATCCGCGCTCACTAGCGGGAATCAACTCTTCCACGTAGGTGGGTAACCGTGAGTCAACCGATAAAGCGGTCGAGAGAGCCGTCGGTGACCGACACCGGGCCCACGTCTGAGACGACGGAAAAAAGCGTTCGCCAGGATCCGTGGGCCGCCTCGGGTGACCGCCGCTCGTTAGCCGTGATAGATGACGAGCAGCGGCGCCATTCGTCATCAGTCGGCGCCGTGAGTCGCTGATTGGCCGACAGCTCGCGTTTCCAACTCGGTGCCCTTTGCACGAAAATTCGATGCTATCGAATCGATTGTCAAGCATCGATGATTTATCGGCGGCCGACGCCACTCGTAATCGAAGGATTAATGCCGGGAATCGTGCGCGATTACACGATAAATGCGCTTTCGATGTTGCCGTCTCGTTGGCATGACTAAAAGGTATTCCGAATTAGAAGTTCAATACGGCCGATCCACGATAGTTCTCTTTATGTATTTGGGGACGAAATCACTTTCGATGCTTAAGGATGTTTAAGAAATTTACAAGATTAATGTCGAATTTTCATTGTAATGTTATTGGTGCACGAGAAAAATAGTCTGCTGTACAAGAAATGTACGTAAGTTTTCAAGACGAGTAATGAAGGATAAGGTTTGAATTGGTGGAAATATATTGTAGGGCGTAACTCTGATGGAATCTCTCGGGACCTTTGATGATGTCCAAGACTTCAATTCTTCAATAAAATACAAAGGGAACGCAATCACGTTTATAAGCTCGGTTCTTCAATATCTCAGCTTATGAATTTGGTGTATTTCACATTCACTCTCTATTACTATACAAAGCTTGTGTACCCTTGGGTATGAGCCCTGATCAACTTTTTTCTACCGATCTACTATCTACACTATCTACTGTTTTACCGTTTCGGCTTCTACTATTCTACTCTAATTTAATAATCAAATTTTGAATCGAACGCGAACCCACATTCTCAAGACTAAGCACAGAGGCCGGATGCCTCACATGCCACCTACTCCTAGCTCATCTACTACAACATTATTAAACGTAATTTTCTTTTTGTATTTATTTTCACTCGCTATTTGCAATTTAAGCAAAGAAAAAAAATCAGTATTTTTATGGAATATTTTTTTTTACATGTTATAATAAATTGAAATCCCCCAAGGCGTCTGTCTGTCTATGAAGGTTAAGGTCAGAAACTACTACCACAGAAATTTTGATATATCGATTTCATTAATAGTTAAACCCATTCACGAGAAAGGATGTATATAGTAATTTAAAGCTATTTCCTGCAAATTGGCTGAACTATGACGATATTTGTCGATCAGATCGCAAACACGCGTCTTTCTCATATTTTGTGTCTCAAACAAGCTCCTAAGAACTGTTCTTACATGTAAATTTTATATCGTTTAAGTTAAACAATCGATGAATGATTCCTCTGAAATAGGTGTAAATAAACGGTCTCGATACTGAGTATTGCAATAAACAAAACAAGGTTTACAAAAAAAAACCTCCAGTTAACGAATACGAAACTTTATCAAATAAAATATGATTGTGGTTTTCTATATTTCATCTATTATGTATGTTATGTCGTATCGAGAATTCGAACTCGCGTTCCTTAGTCGTAGTCCCTTCTCCACCGAAAAAAAAAATGACGTGCCGGCCGCACGCGAGCCGTTCGGGTCGCTCCAGCTACCGTCGGCCTCCTTCAGCCGTTTCGTAATAAGCACGTGACCATCTCACCTCCAACATCTAGCGGCGCCGGATGAAAACGCATTTTGCTTTGATGGATAAAATTATTTGTGATATGATTTCGCCGACACGGCCTTTCTGATGCACGCACGTCGTGTTTATATCACGACGTGCGTGCACGATAGTCATTGCTCATTTGGTTTTCTCAACAGAAAACCAAAATTCCATAAAAATTACAATCAAATTCGCAAGACACACTGAAATCTGCAGTCCGTTGAAGAACGTTACATGTACAATGTATACAGTGTTATGTCGATGAAGATTTCGAATTATATAATTAGGACGATTTAATTAGACTCTTTACTTCCTATAATTAAAATTATTACAAACATCATCACATCTGGAAAACACGCAATTCATTATTCAAAACACAGAATTCTAGTATCACGTATGGTACCTATTCGCACTACGTACCGGGGCTCGAATGCATTTAGCGCGCGGCAGGCCAACGGCTTGCAGCCAACAGCAAGATGCCACATCACGTACCTCCACCATTAACACTTCGCGCCAACTGGTTCTGCGTCCAGCGCGTCACACTCCCCCTCACGGGACACCTACGCGATCGCGGTATTTCCGACAGTATTATCCATTTGCACATCACTACCCGCCAGCACAACCACATCCTGCTCTAATGCTTGATCACATAGGACCTCTGCCATTCCCGTTCGCCCTTCGCGCCCTTTAAGAACTTTACATAAGTTTTCAAGGAAGTATTTGTACTTTCCTTTGAGTCGTCAACGTGTTGCAGTTCGTAGCAGTCGCCCTATAATCCTAAGATAATTTTAAATGGACCTCTAAACTTTCTATCTAATTTAACCTGGTTCCGCACATAACACTTAAGGAACCACAAAATTGCCCATGCAAAAAAAGTCACTGGCTCTCTATCTATCCATAATATCCGTTATCACACTGCTCTTGCAACTCTAATATTTGAACCTTATTTTTAGAAACTCTATCGCTAATAGAATGAGAGTGACATAACGGATTCCCGGCCAGAAATTATACATGTGGTATACGACGTCCCTCATTAAATTCTATAGTAAAATCATAACTTTGCAACATACCCACCATTTATTACGTGTACGTTACGTGTGATCCTTTTTTTGTGCTGAATGTATGCACTACGGTCGGTACGAACTGTAAAACGACGACCGTACAAATAAGGTCTAAGGTGCTCTACCACCACCACCAGGGTCACCGACTCACAAGTGATAACGCGATTCAACGGCAGAAGCGTGTCGACTGTAGTTCGCGACCACGTGTTGAACGCCCTCGTGCCACTGTATCAAGATCGCGCCGGAATTCCGCGCTATCGCGTCCGTGGTGGATTCCTTTTCAAGTATTTTAAACTCAATAAATTATTAAAAATAATCTTATATAAAGATTGGCTTTCACGTTATAGAATCAAATTGTATTCTAGTTAAGCACGCAGCACCACATCCGCGGAGAGTTTGCTATACGGATAGTAACTAATCGGTACCTTGGAGATCCTTGTGATTTACAATAACTTCGTTTATGCTACACCAGCCTTCGATGTCAGCACCAGGATCGTCAGGATCCAATGCGACAAGCGCGTGGGGGATAGGCGGCAGTAACCCGCCGATGTTATTGTTTGCGCAGTAGCTCTACCAAAACAATGGTTTCGCTCTAATCCACAACGGCGTAGCTAGTGTTCGTAACGCTAGCCGTGTTTTCATGATCACTTGTTTTTTCGGTTATTTGCGTTTTATTCACTCACGGTTTTTTTTCCTAACAGTATTTGACTTTATCTGACCGGGTTTTAGTACGCACTAGCAAAAGCTTCGAATTCTATTCAAAGACAAAAGCCCTTCTATTTCAGCGCGAATTTCAGCGCGGTCGACTAGCCTTAGCGGACGAAGAAAGAAGTGGCCATTCTTTGACGACCGTTTCAGAAGAAAAGGTACTGGTAGCGGAAAAATTAATTAAAGAGCGTTGACGAATCACATACAAAAACGCTTTCTGTTCAAAAAACCTACATAAAATTGATAGCGATTTATTGTTTCATTTGTTTTTCTTTCACTCACAAGGAACAAATGAGACAAATATCATTTAATATCATGTATAATAATTTTAATTTCTACTTAAGAAACTTGGTAAGCTTTTAAAAAAAAACGGCCAAGTGCGAGACGAACTCGCGCACCGAGGGTTCCGTACAAAGTGTATGAGTAAAAGTTCACCCATCACGACAATCGAGTCATAGTTATAGTATTTTTATAGCAAAATGAAATCCATAACATTATAATGTGGAAAGCAGGAGGAGCATAAATTTAAGACAAAGGTCTGTTTATCGTTTCAGTAATCCTTTGCCTGATATTGACACATATCATTTATTTTATAATATAACCGAAATATCCACACTAGCCTTACAGCAGTCTTGTAAAAGTTCTTTTATCAAAGTTATTTATTTACGAAGCTTTTTAGTCACTATTTAGAAATCGGGTTCAAAAATATTAATTAAGTAATAAATTTGAACCAGATGTGTGAATGGTGATTGAAAAAGGTACGAATTTGATTGAACATTGAACATTAAACTTCGAAAATCGTTATCTATAGTTGTACTACTTCTTGTAGTGTTAGTATTTATTAACGGAAACATGTTCATGGACGAAACATTGTGGGGATTCATTCTAAAATCGATATTGAAGTCTCCCACAACAATCAGACGAGAACATGAAATATACCTATTGAGGTTGCTGCCGTATATTGTTGTATTTATGCAATGTATTGCAACATTAATTTGACATTGTGGTTACCTATATACAATTATCACTCTGACATTAAATATTTCAAAATACAAGCATTCACAATGGCCGTTTGCAGCGCCTGGGTTGTTCAATAATATCTTTTACATGATCGACCTGTCACGGCATCCTTAAGATTGCGACGTACATACACGCTACAATGTTGTCTTTTTCTCATACATAGAGATAAGTTGCGGTCAATGCGGTAACTACAATTATGTTTATAATCTTTTTTTACAGCTTAAAAGCAATTAGACCTAAGTATTTGATATGAATTTCAAATTGATACCTCTACGCGTTTATGATGAAAAGGGTAATAAGTTTAAATTTATTAAAAAAAAAAACTTATGTGATGTAACTACAAATTTAAGTTTTCGGAAATTTTCCTTTATGTATGTTATAAAACGTTGGTTTATGCTAAATTTCAAGATTCCAGGTCGACTGGAAGTACCTTTTTGATTTTGATTCCTTTGCGATAAGTTGCGAGTTTCAAAATATGCGGCTTAAATTGCTGTTTCTTTTGATTGCGTTGACATAGAAGTTTGATTTTGTTACAGCTTAAAGGTATTATAAACCTGAGTATTTGATATGAATTTCAATTTAATACCTCTACATGTTCATGAGGAAAAGTGTAGTAAGTCTAAAATTATTAAAAATATTTTTATTGTGTAATGTAACCAAAAATTTACGGTTTTCGCAATTTTTCCTTTATTTATGCAATAAGACGTTGCTTTTTACCAAATTTCAAGATTCTGTGTTGATGGAAAGTACCCTTGTAGGTTTTGATTTTCTTGAGAGTGTCTAAAATTTGCAGCATAAACGGCTGTATCTTTTGATAGCGTTGATTTAGAAGTTTGATTTTTTCGCTGCTCTAAGGAACAGTAAACTTAAGTATTTGGTATGAATTTCAGCTTGATACGTCCACGTGTTCCTGAGAAAAAGGGTCTTGACAGTCAGACGGACTGAAGGACAACAAAATGATCTTATAAGGATTCCGTTTTTTTCCTTTTTAGGTACGGAACCCTAAAAATTGTAAGCGATTGTGATAATGCGCGTGTCATTTTTGTAGCTTTCATACGCATTGGCCACTTTATATCGAGTTAAATGCATTCCAAAGAGTTTCATGTAGTTCAGAGTTTCTGAAAATTCAACCGTCATTATATAGATTTTCATTTAAGGCTAAAATATATTTTTTAAATAAGCTTATTGAAAAACAGCTATATTTCTTGTTACTACTAAAGTCATGAACTGATTAACTTCGAAGACTAATAAGCTACATTCCCATAAACTACGCCGAATGTCGTAAATTCCAATGTAATCGACTAATTTGAGCAAGCAATAACAGAAAAACTTTCAATTGTTTTTTTAGTAAACTTCAAACTAAACTGTAAATTGTATATTAAAACAAAGTGTTTCTAAACAAAGCGGTTAAAACAGTCTCATTAACTTTATATTCTCAAATAATTAGGTTTTTAAGAAATCTTGTGACAAATACATAACATTTTTTGAACTTACAAATTTCTCAATTTGGGCCACTTATAAAATTGGAGCTCTCTTATAAATGTGTACACTGAAACTAAACAATACTTCTCTGACCATTTTTCAGACGTTATTTTTGTATGAAGTGCTGTTTCGTTTCCTAAAAAGCATATCGTTATAAACATATGTATTAAAAATGGTCAGAGAAATATTCTATGATCACAATACATGTATGGAAATGTGAGTGCGTGCGGGCGCGCGTGCTTGCTTGCGTGCATGCGTGATAGCGTGTGTATGTACAATACCTGTATACGTATTACATTAAGTAGCTAAGTGTACTTTTATTACTTCTAAACTCATAAAGTTTTGAGGTGGTCGACATCGGCAAAATTAAAAGTCGTAACTTTAGCTTTGAGGTTAATGTAGATGACAAAAAGGACATAGATATTGGTTTGAAAAATGAAATTCTGACGTTCCAATTTCAACGAACAAAGCTCTCAATTCATTTCGCATTCTTGCCGAGTCCTTACTGGAAGAAAATATTGTGCTAAGAATAATTAATTTAGAATTAAAAATGCTAATTCGAAACAGAGTGTAATTGTATTTGAGGCATTAGAAATCGAAAAGACTTGACCTCCACAGCCTGCTGTTAAAATTGAACATTATTTCATTAATTGTAACGCGTTACACGAGATGGTCTTTGGTAAATGTCCCGGTGATGGCGTGTTGAAGTAAATCAAATAACTTTAGACTCATATCTTTCCTTTTGAAATAAAAAGTCAAGTGTTATTACATTTTAGAATAAAGATTTAATGTCCAGGAACAGTAGTACTGTTTCACTCTGGATCGCTAAGTAACCGATACGGCACTCAGTTAGTACAAAAAATTATAGGAGGCAGGAGTATTTTGTGATCTTTGTAAAGCATTTGATTGTATAAATAATGAAAATTTTAACAGGATACATACGTCAATATGGAATTATTGACCGGGCACTTGACCTTCTGAACTCTCATTTGAATAATGGAGTTCAGAGTGTCAATGTCGATAGCATCGATCAATAAGATCATTTAAATTCAAGATCCCAGAAGGTTTGGAGGTATCAATTTTTGGATAGTTTCTGTTCTTCATTCACATTAATATCTTAGCTGGTATTATTGAGAATATTCATGAGATCTGTTCTCAAATAACAACTTCATTGTTATCCAAAATCAAAATGATGTGATGTTTACGTCAATGTAAACATCACTATTTTAAAAGTAAAGGAATCTTTTACTGTGAATAATCTACTTATTAATTGGAAGAAAACAAAATGTATAAACTTCCGAATGTAAAACATGGACTATTTATTGTTTTATAACTAAATTGAAAATTAGAAATTATTAATGATATTGTACATCATGCACCTGATTGAATGCAAAACGATAATTTTAACTACGTAGTATTAAATGTTGATGCATTTGTGCACAATGGATTTCAATAATTGTATGGAAATAATGAACATTAAATTAGAAAAATTTAAATGTCTGGGTTTATTATAGTCAATAACTACGATAGGAACAATACGATTATGACATTTTGGTTTTGCAAATTTTTTATAAAATTATTTTTAACAAAATTTTCGTTTTATATAAAATATGTTTAAATTATAGGTAATAAAACATAATCGACGTATCTGGTTTGTCGCATTGAATTTGAATTGCAATTGAAAGAGGAATTTTTGAAACAGGTTATATTTTACTTCAGTGTCATATAAAACACCCGTCGAATTCTTACTTGAAAATAAAGGAAAAAGTTAAGTATTATTAATAGGGCCCAATTTATTTTTCTAGTTTTATCAGCCTATCTAGCTCATTTTTCATATTCCACAGAGCGGCTGGAAACAGATATTAAAATATATTCAAGGATTTTAAGAAAAGCGGCGAAATTGAAAGGCCCTTTTTAGGCATCAAACCCCATTGTGTTTTGCATAGATTGAGCGGAATGAATTTTACATTAGCCATACCTTTTATTTGAATTCCCTTTTACATTTCCAAGCCGATACTCCGAGGAATTATAACGTAGCACTCCATTACCGACGTCAAATAAAACGATCCGTTAACTACCGTCTGAATGCTTAAATGTATATAATATATTGCTTCATTTACATGTGCACATACATTCATATCATTTTCTTTATTTTTAACTTTCGTCGTGTGATGCTAAAGTTTAGACGATTTACAATTTCTGTAGAGTGTTCATGCAAAATTTACGAAATAAGTAATATGCAATATTATCCTAAGGTAATGCAGTGTGATAGACTATTAATTTGAAGTCGAGCGTAGCCAAAAGGAAAAAAAACTTGTAATATTTTTCGTATCTACCTCTGAATTGATCAAGCGTAATGGTTAAGAACAAAGGACTGGATATTGTGGACACGACCTTATTTTTTGGTCTCATTTTAGATGCTCATTCTTTTCTCATTTTAGAGTTCTCATATTACAGGCTTAGTTCTGCAACATATGCAATTAGAAGAATTCGGTGACTTACAGATGAAAGCACCGCGAGATTAATTTATTTCAATTACTTTCGTAGTCTTATGACTGATAGAATTTTATTATCAAGTCACGCAGCCGATATTTACATTATTTTTGTGCTTCAGAAGCGAGTTTTTCGTGTTGTTTATGTATTGCGTCCAATGGTATCCCTCTTTAATAAGTTTAAGTAAATCGATATCTTAACTTTAGATCACAACACATATATGAAAACCTAATATGTATCAGGAGAAATATAGAATTGTTCCAAAAGATAAACGACATCCATAACATTAACACTAGACATAAGAACGACTTTACTGCTCATAAAACCCAACTCTGTAAAATTAACAAATCAACCAAAGGCCAGTGCGTACGCTCTTTAATAAGATCTTGAAACTCGAAATTTACCAGTTTAGGAATTTAAAAATTTCGTTAAAAGAAAGTTATGTGGCAAGGGCTACGTGTCTGAATATGTTAATGCAAAAAACCCATCGGTTATATCTAATATAACATGAAATAACCTGAAAGCCGTGCTGTTTAATCAGATGGGTTTTTTGCATTAACATTTGGTAGTGTATAACATAGTGTTGTAGTGATTTAATTCATCATTCGTTATTTTCTGTCCATGTGCAAAAAAAGGGCAACCCCTGAATTTCTTGACGATTATATTCAATGTGAATCAACATTTAGAATGTGTGATAATGTCGAAATGGATTTATTATAAACGCATTATAAGTATAATTCCATCACATACGAAATAAAGATACTTTTCCTTTAATTTGATTTGATTTGATTAGCGCCTCACAACCCGCGCACACCGAGGTACTGTATAGTAAAATATTCGCGCAATTTAATTATTTCTAAAAGTCGTATTCGAAAAAACAATTTTTTTCTTTAAATAAAATTAAAAATAATATTGAATTTAGAAAATTAAAACGACATTCTGAAGCGTTTCTATATATTAACCTATGTACAAACTTTTGATATTTTTTTGTGTAGTAAAAGTTAATAAATCGTGTAACGGTAACTGACAAATGAAGAACGAGGTTACCATAAATTATTTACACGTGTTTTGTGTTTCCTGAGAAAAATTGGAATCCCTACCATTAAAATTTCCCATATGCCACCTTAATTTTTAGGTCATATAAAAATGCCTCAAAGGCACAGTACAACTCACAAAACTTGGCTTCTCTGAATTGGCTGCGAATGATGTACTTTACGGGTATTACAACTTTAATAATAAATATAAGTTTAGTTATAAGTTTTAATGTACAATATCAAACTGCATCACTAAAAGATATATATATATATATATATATATATATATATATATTTCTCTCTCTCTCTGTTTAATCTCTATATGTATTTGTTTCAAAAATAAATAGAGGATGCTCAATTTTTGTAAATTTTCTTAAATATCTTTTGAAATTCTTATATTAAACTTGTTCATTATGCACTTGATCTTCTATTTTTGTTTAATTTCCTGATCAGTCCTCAAAATGAAAATTCATTTATTTACATTTTATTATCGCAATTCAGGCTTAGTTTTATATATGCACCAAGCCGCACTTTTTACATGTCCAGATTCAGAGGCAATAGGCAGCAAGAGGCAAAGAGACAAATCCGAAAATGGGAAATGTTTAAGAATCCTAAAAGACGGTCCCTACAGACTCGCACCATGTGACTTTTATTTATTTCCTAAAATAAAAGGAAACTTCGATGAAAGGCCTTCGGCCCCTAAGTACGAGTGGACAAAGTGTTTCTCTCAGTGGTTCCATTGAAAGCAGCGATACATCGATCTCAAAGGACACTATTTTAGAAAACAATAATAGTAAAAATAACTTGCTATTTTGATCAGTTTCTGATTTACTAAGAACTTTCAGTTTCACCCACGTAATGCTACTTGTAGATT
Source organism: Eumeta japonica (assembly GCA_005406025.1). Lineage (NCBI taxonomy): Eukaryota > Metazoa > Arthropoda > Insecta > Lepidoptera > Psychidae > Eumeta > Eumeta japonica. Next base: position 536,942 of record BGZK01000134.1, read on the forward strand.
TGGAGATACAATGCGTTAAGTAAAAGTAACCTGTAAGTGAGTACTACTTTACTTAAAAGATTACTTGACAGTGGTAAAACAAAACCTAACAATTACAAAACTATTAGTGTTAGAGAAGTACGTGCAGTGTTCATTACTTAACTAATTAGTTATTTCGCTGTTGTGACCTTGAACTTGCGTCGGGGCCAGACGGGCGGGAGGAACACCGTGCAGATTGGCCTAAACCGACGTCCTCGCTTCTTTTTATTCGGGGTAGTTCACGACTTAGATGTGATAGCGTTGTGATTCGTACTTATGTGTGTAGATTTATCTAGACCATTTCATTTAAACCAAAATTAGTGCATTTTGGATAATATTTGAAATGAAATGAAGTACAATATTGACATATTGCATTTCAAAGTAAACAATTTGACCGGTACAAGAGCCATCAGAAAATGTAAATCGCGCTGATCGTTAAAAAGAAGAAACCATGTGCTACTGCATAGGTACCCCAAGATCCGGTTCCCTCTCATTCAGTGTTTCTTTTGGTACTGAAATATCTCGAATGATGTCAATCTTGTTTTCGTTTTAGTGTACACTAATAGCGACTCGACGATGTGGACGTTTCACGTTAAACCGAAGGCCTTGTGCTCCGACACAGCCTCACTCGATTTTTTTATCAGATAATAAACTTTAAATATTATTAAAACTTAGGTGGAAAAGCTGAAGAAACATATGGATCACACTGAAAATCAGTTAGTGGTCAACACCGCCCACGTGTACCCGCGGTCCGAGGAATCAAAACTCGTTACCGTTCTTTTTAAAAGACATACAATTTCTTTAAAAATTGCAATGCCCTATTTGTGCGGAAAGTACGCTGATATTGGGTGTACGTTGGACGAACTCAGCGTCTGACACGTATTAGATTATGGAAATCTTAAAGAAACAATAATTCTCAGCATACATACATTTTTTGTTTCAAAGTAAAAATACTGATTGTTCGCTCTGCGAGCGCTTACAAGTTTTTTAATAAAATTCGCGCCCGCGGCGTTCGGGTCTTTTCCTGAACGCGAGATTTTTAACTTTCCAACGCGGAGTCGTAGAACACGAGTTTTTTTTTCTTTAAGGAAAACGAAAGCCTCTAGCTATAATAACGAAAGGACCAACATCCGAAATTTTGTTCCTTATCAGATGATTTCTCGCAAGCGTCGCGAACAATATTATTCCAAACGACGTGACGGAGCATTGTTGAACTTTCGAGAGAGCTCCCAAACTCTTTGTTTGGGAGCTCTCTTGAGAGCTCTCTCGTGTGCTCTTCCACGCATGAGTGAAATCCGAGTTATATTTATATATATGTTAGGGTGCCCCAAAAAAATAAGTATTTTTTTTTTAACGCATACCCTCTAATTATATTTGTATCGTGTTAGAATACGTATAAATAAAATGTCATATAGCTAGGAGCACAGCAACCCGTGCCGACTTGCATTGATACCTGTCAGTACTTGTTAACTTCGCGCGTCGTAAATAACGTATCGGTGTTTAGTCATTACTTGTTTGTTTTTTTAGTAAACGTATTATTTTCGTTTAGTCAAGATGTCAGTGAAATTACGCAGTGGGTTAGAAAAGGCATATTTTTAATAGGTGATGCAAAACATCAAATTACCCGTTCAAAATTACCCTCTAATGGCCAAGTATTGGCGTCTCTGTTTTATAATATTCGTGAAGTGAATCTAAGTGTCAATGAAAGCGCAAATCTAACCTATATCTAAACTATATAATTAAATCTAATAATATAATCTAAACTATTAGAGAGTGTCTTATTTATTGGAAAAAAGGCCGTATACCGACTAAAGCTTTACCTAACTGTGTTAAGAAATTAATTGCCTTATACTAAGTCTGGAGAGATTTACAAAAAAATGCGACCCATATTCGAACAGCGTCGCCAAGAGTTTACTATAAGCTTGGACAACTTGTTCGACATTGCATATGCCGATGCCCTTCAATTAATAAAAATAAATGAAGATAGAATATTCTTGGAGGAGCAGAGAGAGCCAGGCAGATCTGGTCACTTAGCTGGAGTGGATAAAAAGTTGACCAACAAAGAGGAAAAAGCGCGCCTTAGAATGATCAAAGAACAAAAACGTCGAGCTAATTATTATGCATCCCTTACTGCTTCGACTTCATCTTATCAAGAAAAATCATCTTCTGATTATGAATTGATGGATGTAATGGATTTCAAGACAATTTGTCCACCCCAACTGAGATCGCACTGTCCGATATTAATAAAAGGTCAACGAGCAAAATTTTATAACTCCAAAATTAGTGGCAGTTTTGGACAGGTATCAGTTAAGTATGAGAAATTCTGTGTATATTATCGAAGCTAGTATCGAGGCACTAGGACTCAATACTGACGATTATCCTATAAGTAAGTCCATTACTCAAATAATTCCTACAGAAAAATAAAAAGAGCGGGCAGAAGCTATTAAAATCGATTTCCAAAACGACCTGCCAGATACTGTGGCTGTTCATTGGGATGGAAAACTGTTGCTAGCTTTAGACGTGCACAAATCTAAAGAAGAACGCCTTCCGATAGCAATTTTATACGGTGATAAGAAACAACTGATCGCGGTGCCAAAGTTAGACAACTCCACTGGAAGTGAACAAGCACAAGCAGTTTGGAATGCGGTTACAGACTGGAATCTCGAAGATAAGGTTTAAATTCTTTATTGTGACACTACTGCTTCAAATACTGGTCGTATTTATGGTGCCTGCGTGCTTCTGGAACAAAAATTTTATAGAAATGTGCTTATTTTTGCTTGCCGTCATCACATCTATGAATTAGTATTGAAAGGAGTATGTGAAGCTTAAATTAGCCAAGTGACTAACAACCCTGATATTCCATTATTCAAAAAATTCCTAGATAACTCTAAGAACATCGATCCCAAGAAAATACAAAGCCCTACAGAAATGTTATCACGCCTTAATGTTTCAGAAAATGAGAAACTTTTAGAATTTTACCGGACTGAATTGACGGAGGAAATTGTTAGGCATGATTAGAGATTTAATAGAACTATCTATCGTATTTCTTGGCGGAGATACAGAAAGAAAATATAAGATTCAGCCTCCAGGTGCTATGCACTAGGCACGATGGATGGCGAGAGCAATTTATTCAATAAAAATATCATTACTTAGTTCTCAATTTAAAATTCCTAACAATGACAAGGTGGCACTGTCAGATGTCTGCATGTTCATCGTTACATACTATATTAAGCCTTGGATGCAATGTATTTTAGCAGTGACAGCACCTTACCAAGATTTGTGTTTTTTTTAAACTATGAAAGCTTATGAAACAGTCGATAAAACGATCTCCAAAGCAATTTAGAAGTAGCTGTTTTGTCTCTATTTGACGATTATGTAGACCAAGAAACCAAAATAGAGATACTTAATAATTTATCTAAGGAAAATCCACCAGTTTACAGTAAACGATACATTCCTTCAAAAGAAGACCTGTGTGGTTTACTTTACTACTTTACTAGAAAGACATCGACGACTTCATTTCTAACAAAAGCAAGACCTTGTTTCACTGTTTTAAAATTGATGATAGTTTTCTCAACGACTGTTTTTCTTCATGGCCTAGTAATGCTTCTTTTCTGCGAGTTAAGGAAAGATGATGACATTGAGAGCCGTCAATGATACAGCCAGAGAGAGCAGTTAAATCGATGCAAGATTTCCATTGAAAAATCACCGTTGAAGAGGAACAAAAGCAATTTTTACTGCGTTGTGTACAGAAACACAGACTACCTTGACTGTAAAAAAAACTTTGAAAAAAATAATAATAAATAATGTTCTTTTAATAATAAATAACGTTCTCTTAATAACGAATATTTAATAAAAGTAAAATAGTGTTTAATTTTATAGTAAAAATAGTTTTAAAATTTTCCCCCACAATTCCTGCACAAAATTTTTCTTAAAGTTTGGCATCAAGTCGGCACAGGTTATCGTTATCTGATTTTGATAATATATTATTTTAGTTATTAGGTCAATTAGAAAAAATAAAAAGCTATGCATATTCAAAATCGAAAATATCCTTATAGGTTGGGACACATATATATATATATATATATATATATTAGAGTGTCTCAACCTACAAGAGCGATATATATATATATATATATATATATATATATATATATATATATATATATATATATATATATATTAGAGTGTCTCAACCTACAAGAGCGAATATTTTTTTATATATTTTTATATATATATAATATATACTAGCTGTCCCAGCCTGCCAACCGGAATAGATTGAAAAAAAATGCTCACTACTATGATTAATTAAAATTGTAAAAAATTATGTTTTTTCAAGTTTTACCGCTGTGTCTGCTAAATAAAATGAACTCCATTGGAAAGTATATAATATACACAGCATGCAACACCAAGGTTGAGTACCTTTTCCTGATCCTCATTACCTCACAACCGCGTATAAACAGGTAAGTTGATATTAGGCATTGTTCTTTGCTGCCAACCAATTGAATTATATATCAAAATAAAGCTAATTTTATTGTGAATACGGTAGTGTAAGGTTGATTGATGAAAGTACGTCATAGATAACGGTTGTAAGACTTTTAAATTTTAAAGTCGGAGCAAGAAAATACATAAGACAGAGAGGGAACGCACGTGCTATTGCGTGTGATAGGAGAGGACGCAGTACAAAGCTGTGCGCGACGATGCCGTAAAATATGAGAGTTGCGCATGTTTTCCACTCATAGTGTAGAAAAGGAATAAACTAGTACACAATTGCGCAGTGTTTTAGGGAGAATAGTCCGTTCTAACCACATTGTGTTGTAAACAAAATTGAAAATGAATAAGAAAATGTGTTTTTTTATGTAAATCAAGTGATTGTATAATAGATTTTTAATGAACAATCTTTTAAAAATTGTTCTGTAAAGTTACTTTTTCGATAATCGAAAGGTTTTAAATATAGTTAGATTCAGTTGAATAAAAATTTAATAGAATTTGTAGATTATCAGTTCTCGTGTTATAAAAAAGTAACAGTTTTAAATAAAGTATACATTAACGATTATGATGCATTTGTTAAAACATTTGATGAAGACCAGACACCGTTGAAGATAGACGATAATTTAAATATCACCAGTAAAGAAGATGAAGAAGCTACCTCCGACTTAGAAATTGATACGATTTTCGGCGATTCTGCGTTTATATGCGGTTGTAAGCTAATAGGAATCAGAAAAAGGTACTCAACCTTGATATTTCATGCTGTGTATACTATACACTTTCCACTGGTGGTCAATTTATTTCGCAGACACGGCGATAAAATAAAAAATGTTTTTTTTTAATAATTTTAATTAATCATAGTACTGAATGATACTATATCTATTATAAAGATTATATTATAAAATTATCAATCATTAGAAGGCGAAGCGATTAGTAAATTATATTAATAACAACAAAAAAGTAGGGATATTATTCAACATTGAATCAGCTGTCAATTGACTAACAATACAAGCTTTTAAGAGATTACAAAGATACCTGATAATTAATCTATTATACACCTAAATTACTAGAAATTTTCAGTTTCAAGTTTCATGAAGTAGGAAACCACAGCCCACAATGGAAGAATACACGATCATAAAAATAAAGGGAGACGGTAACTGTCTATACAGAGCAATAGCACACCAAATAAATAACCTGCTCGGGCTAACATTTGATCATAAAATGGTTCGAAAAGACCTGGCCAGATTTGTACAAGAAAATCAAAATGACCAGAGAATCAGGTTAGCTCTCACAAATAACATAGTGGATGAAGACCTTCCCAACCAAACATTGGAGGAAAAAATTGAAACATATATTAAAAAACAATTTACTGATGGATTTTGGGGTAGTGAAGACATTCTAATAGCAGCTGCGGAATATTACCTAGTCAATGTAAACCAAGTTACCAACCATTAACCAACCAACATTAACCAAGTCAAATAGAACAAGACTAAGACAGTACGAAAGAGAGATCCTGAAAGATATGTTACAAGCCGCAAGTAATCAACCTAAACTGAAAACACAAGAAATCATCGAAGGAAAAATAATCACCAAAATGATCAAGGTTAGAAGAATATGCTACTATGGTCATCTCTTGAGAAGAGACCAACCACACATACTTAACTCTGCTCTAAGATATACTACAACAGAGAGAAAAGTTGGACGTCTTATTTATACATGGGAAGATTCGCTCCGACAAGACTTCAGTTATCACAATAGAAACCAAGAGGAATGGGCCACATTAGCTCAGAACAAAACGGAAATGAGAAAAGCTGCGGATGAACTATACCAACTCCCAGAAACGGACACTGAAAGCTCTGCACCGAGTGAAGAAAATGAAGAATAAAAAACTAACGGGAAAACAAACTTATTTCAGATTTCTTATACGTATGTGTATATATAGACACGTTACTATAATGGGAACCAAGAAGAACAAAGCAAATTAAGATAAGGAAAGCTGTATATGAACTCTACGAACTCTCACTAGCACCTAAAGCCAAGAAAAAATGAAGTATGAAGATTAACTGAGGAAACAAATTTATGAAAAAAGGCTATCTTAGAGCACATATGATTTATCATAACAAAAACCAAAGGGAATAGGCCACATTAGTAAAGAGCAACGTAGAAACTAAAAAATTGCGGATGAACCACACCAATTTCCAGAAGCAAACACTGGAATCTCTGCACCAAGCAAAGAAAACAGAGAACTGGAGACAAATGGAAATAACTTTCCTTTCTTCTCTATTTATTGACACATTATAGTATCTATTACCTATCCTGAATCCAGTTTCTGGCTAAAGGTGGCACGAATACCGGCTGACTCTACACTCCCGTCACTCCTAATCCAAGCTAGAACCTACACTCCCCCGATATTTACGCTCCCTTCGGTGTATCGGGACCTGTCCCTTTCAGTCATTGCGACTGGCTAAAGGTCGAGCGATGATGATGATGATAATTTTAATTAATCATAGTAGCGAGTATGTTTTTTTTCGACTTATTCAGGTTAGGTTTAGAAACTTATTTTATTTGTTAAAATATAATTTTTATTCGACCTGCAAATAGGTACAGATCTTTCTTACTTCGGATCTTAGATTATTTCTTCTCTCAGAAAGAAAAGCTTTTTTTCTTGTCCGTGTTTTTTTACAAAATAATCGATATTAAAAAAAATGATCAATTTAATTTTTTTCATTAATTAAATTTCGTAACTTAAATGACTAGCAGTTGTTTTAAGCTTAATATTCTATTTTGAAAAGTCGACAAGTGAACTTAACTTTTTTATGATTTCAAAGCTTGTTTCTAATCCTTCCAAATTTAACAAAATATTAATAACGCTATATTTATGGCGTGCAGTATATTTGTTTATATGTATATATATAGTGTGTGTGTGTGTGCGTGTGCTGCATGTGTATGAGTGTGCATATTGATAAAATAATAAAAGTGACCTAAAACCATAGAGTTTTTCTAAACGTTGGCATTTGAAAGTTATCTAAATAAATTTTTATACAGACTTAAATACAAATTCTTAACCATGCGCCATCAATAAATACAACAAAAGATATGAACACCTTTGATTTACTAAAGTTATTTGCCATTGACGTGTACTTATATTAAAGAAATATACTAGTCCCAGAGAATTTTGTTCTCAGTTTAAGTTTTAAATCTTTTCAACGATTAAAAAATGACAACAGTTAAAACGATTAAAAAATGACAACACCTTGCAGTATTTAATGGCTATAGAGCTGTGACAGACAGCCGCTGGAAACAGCGGAGCGACGATTATCAACTGTCGGCTCTATGATTTTATTTAAAGGTGAAACGAAATAATATTTTCGAAGTAATAGAGTAGACATAAGTGAACATTAAATGAAGATAAAATAAATGTTCTTTTAATTTTTACAAAAAGAGCACACAATGCGCGGTCCTCGACTCACAAAACCTGGAAAATTGTCTTTAGTCTCGTTATCAATTTATTCAACCATAGCTTTTTCATAGGTATATCAATACAGGGCACGTTAAGTTGTACTTGTCCTCATACAGCCTGTAATACCCTTTAAAAACGTTCCACCAACAGGATCTTTCTCGTCGGGATCCTTTAAACCGCCAGAAGGGTTCGACAGTAATCTTTCGTTTGCGAAAGTTCCGCCGGTAATAGGCCGTTAAGGAAGTCGCCCTAAACAAGTCGCCACAAATCCCGGATTAGGCCGGACTAAAATGAACGTCGCCGAAATATCACCGCGTCCATTATGCGGCATTAAAGGCGAATCCGTAAAGTCAGTTGAGCCCTAGCCGATGACCAATAATGACTCCGTTCATTCGCTTAAACGAATGTTATACCTACCTATAAAATATCAAATGTCACTTAGGATTTACAGCGCACCATATCTGTGACAACTTGATATACAATAATGAGGATGATAAGTAGGTAATGAAATACATGCCTATAATATATATATATATACATATATAATGAAAAAAGGTTGTTTTTGTTCGCCAATCACGTAAAAACTACTAAACGTATAGACATGGGACTGGGACCATTCGATGCGGAATGATTTGTAGAAGATGGTTCTAGGCTACTCATTTTTCGAATTCCGTAAATCCTTCGCCATTTTCTTTATAAATAAAATTACCAAGCGAAGCGGGCGGGACAGCTAGTATATATATCAAGAAGGAGAATAATAAAATTTTATGTAACAGGTACGTTAACACTTATTAAAACTGTCCAATCTTTTAACCCTCATAATAATAACTTAATATTTAACCTGACAGGTCAATTACTAAAATTTTTATTTCGTGTATGTAACGAATTGCCATTGAATATACTATATCCAATGACAATTACAGCTTGTAAAATATACATGCTTAGAAATTATTTACTGCACTCAATATTTTGTGATGCGATTTAAAAATCAATGCGATTTCTTTAAACATGCAATGTTTACATCGAAACATCCATGAGAACTTGATCGCATGCAATATTTTTTTTTGCGACATCGCGTGATATAATTAATAATTTCATAGTCACCAACAGTCTCCGTACTGGATAAGTAAAATTATCCATTATTATTCATTAGTAAATTATAAATTAAGAAAATTATAATCAAGTTAAAACTGAATTATACAGAACGTGTTGCCTGTCAATGTCACAAATGTTAAAATGGTGAAACATTTAGAAGTGGCCCAGTGCACTTTCATTATCTCTTAATTAGCCGTTAATTATTTCGAACCAAGATGAACACACACTGCCGTTGTAATTCCTTAATATTTTCGACATTCTTTTTTACGACCAGTTAACAACGTCACGGTGCGTAAACTTCAAGGGAAGAGTTAAATTAAGTCGGAAAAATGCAGGTGTAGACAATTTCAATAAACCGTGGCAAGGAAATCACCTCAAATACGAACAAACAATAACGATACGATTTGGCAAATATACAGTAATGAAAAAAGTATTTCATTTTTTATCACTTTTATGATTGCCGTAATATCCATAATGACACTTAATAGACCCGTCGTATTCGACATACCACAGTCTACACGAACGAAACGGCGGACGCGTAATGTCTACCGTACACGTTAATAGCCGTAGTGCATAATAAAAGCTAATTCGATAATTTATGCAAACAAAGCGTCATATCGATCGCGATCCGCCTAATCTTCGGAGCGATCACAAAGAAATAATATAATAGAAGTTACATAATGGGACGCCGTTCGCGCGTAATTAAACGAAATTAATGGCCGCCATTATAAAGCCCGAAAACGAAATGGCGGCGACAAAGACGAGTGTCGGGCATTTTTCGCGGCCCGGCACGTGACGGCCGCGGTGCCCGGCTCCATTGTTTGTCGCCGTGCTGCCGTATAATTTTTAAAACACCTCCCCATTAATAAAATAATAGGTTGTGAACACAATGAGAAACCGTTAGTTCGGAAGTTTTAGGTGGTGTGGAAGTTTTCAACGATAATAATATGTATTAGTTTCGTATTCTTTATTACGTCATAAAACTGTGTGGTGTGTTTAATAGCTTTTGTAGCAAACTCGGAAAGGATGACGTAGTAAAACTACAATTGCATATATTTGTTTAATTTTTTTCATCTTATTAATAAGCTAGCCAATTATTTTAGACAGTTAATTATATTACAATGAAACGAGGTGTTTTAATAAGAAAAATATATATTGTAATTTCCTAATCATAAACATATATTTATAAAGTGGCTCACTCTTTTAGCTGTTTAAGCTACGTGACAGTATATTAATAGCACATTAAATTAGTAGTGATTAAAAATGTGAATTAATTTTTTTTAACTTTTTAGCACATTGCATAAAAGGAAATGCAGAGCTATATTTTAATTATTTTAAGTGATACTTATTTGGTCACTATAAAGAAAAATGGCATATTGAATGGAAAACATACATTTTTATGGCGACCTACAACGTATGTGCGAATATTAAAGAGATTTTTATTAAGTACACACTTAATAAAAATTAATAACTTGAATTTTCAAATGTTTCTGCACTGAACACTGAACAATCTTCAAATGTAAATAAAATTACGTATTCGACCGTTTGTTCGACTTAATCTACGAAACTGCTGAAAGTATTGTCAACATCTTAGCATAAACGTAGATTAACTTTTACTATTTTCTTATATTTTTATTCATATGCTACTGATATTTATCTTTCTTTTTTGCAAAAAAAAGGACAAACAGCAGTAGAATTTGAGGGGCGGTCGAAATCGTAATCAGGACCGGCATCGGAATAAAAAGAATGATCGGGGTAGAAGTAAAGACGGAAGGGAAACTGCTCATGTATAATATAAGCAGCTGGTCCCAGCAGACGTTCTTCTGTACTTTCTTGAGGGTGAGTTGCCCGTATAATTAACGCCCAACAGCTTTGCCAGCATAGACAGCATAGAACGAGTTTTTTTCTTCGTCTCTATCGATCGGTGTGAATTTCAAACGCGATATTCTTTCCAATTTCGATCCTAGTCACACGTTTGCCACAATACGAAATAACCCGGTCGCACTTTTGATTTTAATTGCGTCTCTACACTCGTTTTTCACCACAGTCTCGTTCTAAATTTCGATATCAGTGCCGCTTTTAATTCACGTAATGATTCCTTTTTCGCTTTTACTCCCCGTCTAGCTTTCGATTTCGATTCCGTTACCAGTCCCAATTTCGATTTGGACGAAACCGAGGGCAAATGATAATGTCAAAATTAAATATAAACTATATTACTCGAGGATATAGTAGCTCTTTCAATGAGTTAAAGAAATATTAAAATCGTCTTAGGACTATAAATTTATCAATGAAACCAGCGAAAAATGCTAGTAACCTGATTTACACAATTACAATGCGAATATCTACTACTGGAAGAATTTTCAGAATCGGTTCGTTAGTTCGATTTAGTAGTTCAAATATGCGGATAAAACCGCGAAAAAAGGCTAGTTTTTTTTTTTAAGAAAACTTCCCAGACATGCGTACGACATATCACCAAAGTTTAACCGTAATCGTAATGGATTAGGCACGCATAAACGACAAACATACTCACATTGTATTTTATTTATATAGACAGATTTACTAATCGAACTCTTGAAGTCGGTAAATGTGCCGTAAATCACAAAACTGTAACTTCAACAAAATCATGAAAAACGTCCCTTATTTATTTATTAAACAGCAACTACTTTGTTAATCTTTCATGTATAACTTTTTCCTATCATTTTCGCATGGTAGAGTAAATTTTATATTCTATAAGCGAGTGAAAAATATCTTTCTGAACTCATCTCGCCGTAAGAAATCGACAAAAATATGCCACTTACTGTAATGAAACTAAATAGAATTCATAACTTATTCTCACATTCATCTGTGACTTCCAGTGGTGAGTTCAAGTTTCTAATTAATGGCTCCCATCCAATCGGGCATTCGCTTAAATTACTAACGATAATATTGTTACTATCTCAACTGCAAAATCAGAACTTGGATATATTTAGATTCATATGTTTGATGGTATTTATGCTATCAGTACAATTGTTAACATCTACTTAAAGCATCATATATCAAACGTGAAATACTATTTGGAGAATAGCTGACATTAATATGTGATTTTCTATAGTCGGCATATAATTGTAAATGAAAGTAAAATACTATCATACGTATCCCTGTATACATTATTCTGCCGCCGTGGCACCAAATCTACTTCAAGGAGAGCTTTTCACGCTATTCATGGAGTTAAAGATTAATGAAATAACGTAAAAAGAACCCTCGACCTTCGCTCGCACGCGCCCAATAAATAAACTCGAGCACACGCGCCACGTATGCGCTATACCGACACACCTACATGCGCGTCCGCCGTTTCGTTTGCAGTCGCCACGTGGAGGCTTCGAGGCGACAAAACTCACTGTTGATAATATGCCCATAATAGCTTATAGTTGATATTTGTTTTCAAATACAACGATTTCACTAACAATTGATGTCACTTTGATCAAAGGTTGAAAATACTTATCAAACTGAAACTTATTTAAACTAAAAACTTTGAAATTATCCAAAAAAAAGTTTTCCATACTTTTGCTTGTAAAAAGATACTGACTTTTCGGAAACTTACATATTACAGTTATTTACAATTTAAGTCATAAACAAGCGTTTGGGTACTCTTAGAAAATATGAACTTTGCTTGCATTTCGCCTATATGAAATATGTTATTTCTGTCACCACAGCATCATTTTGTTCTTCTAATTTCATTTTTATCTCTTTAACCACTCTTTTAATATCATTGTTTTCTTCTCTCACATTTATAATACAACATTATTATAGAAGACTTAGGAAATAATACGATGAAATACAAAGAAAGAATGGCTAAATATGTCCAGGGTTGGCGGACGTCAATCAACCCCGCGCGTCACCTGTCTGTGACAGGTGTGATACCTATCAAAATACTCGCCGGCAAATGTGGTCAATGCGTAAGTAATAAAGGGTCTTAATGCTATTTTGTTTTCGCTTCGCCATTATTGCTTCAAAGGTCTGCACTTAAGGTAGTTTAAGGCATCGAACTCGATTACGACCGGCGTCGCAAATGTCATCTCATTGGGAAAATCAAATAAGTACAGAAAGCATTTATTTATAGTGACCTGATTCTCACCGTTTTTTTATTAATATTGTTTTTACTACGGTAGACGTGAAAATATTAAATGACCCCTTTTAGGTTATCAAATTTTAGCTACTTAAGAAGGGCAAATATCACCGAATCCTCAGTTGGTTTAGTACAGACTAACTTTCGGTAGCGATTCTGCTCGCACAAGCTTCCATAGATACCTGCTCTTATTTTCAGATACGATTCTGTTTTAAGTCCCATTACGATTACGATTTTATACAGTTATTGAATTGCTTTTCAGATTATATGTGATTTCATTGATAATTTTAGGAGGCAACTTAAATGATTGTATATGATAATTAAATAGAGTATTTGTATAGGAACTAATATTGGTTACCTGTGTATTATTCTAACGATACTCCAACGAAACTTTTTTCTAAGCTCCAATTAATCGGTTTTACACGATGCCCATACAAACGAGGAGACAAACTGGCAAATTGTTGATTTCGAAACCAAAACCAACAGACAAATTCATCAGACAAATAATGATATAAAATAGATTTCAAACTTTCCATCCATTAATATTGTTCTATAATTGTTCATTGTACCAGTTATCAGACTTTAATAAACTCAAAAAGTACTTTAATATGCCTGAGAGTTGGGTAGGGATGATACTAGTTTAATTAATATTAAGCTTTAGTACATTATGATATAGTCAACAGTACTCAAACCAGCAGCTACGTTCCTGAAAGTGTCGTTAGTGTTTTGGGTGAAGACTAACTAGCCGACGACTAATTCTAGGTACTTGGTGAGCGTGACATTAGATGTACATGGACATTAGATGCGCAGTGCTACTGATCTTTGTGTTAATATCACTGTCTGCGCATAAAGGAAGTTGTATCCCCTAAGGATGCCGAGAATTAGCCGACGGGTGGTAAGTATACAAATGCAATGTATTGTTGTTTGTAATAATGCTAAGATTTACATTTGTAACCACAAAAAATACACTATTATATTGAAACTAAACTTTAAAAAGTCTCCTTTTACAATACTAATTTGTCAAACACAGTAGAATATTGCGATGCCGGAAAAAAATAACAAAACAATATTTGGCAATATAATTTTAGGGGCATTAGAACAATGTTAATAAAATTTATTTAACCGTTATACAGCGTAATGGGTAATATGATTGAAAAACAGTCATAAATATAAAACAAAATGCCAATAAAAATAAAGAAAAAGAATTTCTGCTTTTGGAAGTTCAATAAAATGACAAGCTAAAATGTAAACAGACACTGATTCTTATTATATATTAACTTTCCATCAACGACTTCGCCTACGTGGCTATAGAATGTATTCCTTCATCTTTTGTATGGAAGGCCATGCCATTCCCACTTTCAGCGCTTGTTCCAGTACTCTTCTTGATTCTGATCTCGATCGCACTCTTTACTACAGTCCCGACTCCACACTCGGTCCCGATTCCGGCTCCGCTATCAGTTTCGATCCCAGTGCTTAATCTGAATTTTGCTCCCTTTCCCGATTTCGATTCCGATGCCGCTCACGATTCCACATCCTACGAATTCACGACAAACGCTAATTTCGAAATATTATAAAAGGTATATTACTCTGGGATAGGGTGGCTTTCTATGTGTGAAAGAATTTTTGTAGTTTATACAATCTCACTTATACCCCCCTGAGAATAACTTTTTTCTCGATATCTGATGTGAAAGAAATATGGCTTATATTCTGTTACAAGCCAAGCTCAATCTATATGTAAAAACTGCACTAAAATCCGTTCAGCAATTTCGGGTATGTGCGTGCATATACAAACAGATAAAAATTGCTTAAGTTATTGTTTTCTCTTATATTACCGTTCTCTTATCGTCCTTCTCCATTTTTTATACATATTAATTTATGAAATAATATACTCCATAATATACTTATAAGTAATATATACAGACACATCCAGTTCTACTATTTCAATATATGTATAGTCATGTACACATAATTATATATATGTACTAGTAGTATTCGCTCGAACGTCACCTACAAGGTTTAGGGCTTCTTCCACCATGTCATTTCAAACTCACTTTTAAAATTAATTTTGCAGTCCATTCCTCCTTTTAATGAGTTTCAGCCCTAACAACCATCTTAATTAACTTACTATAGAAACGTACACTACTCTAATCTTTTTTGTTTGAGGATTTGGAGGACCTTAAGGCTTCCATGCCGGTTCAGTGCGAGTTGGAGGCTGTAACAGAACTTCATTGCTAAATTATTAATATGATGACAGTGTCCGGAACCGACGGCTGAACCTGATCTCCAAGGCACTGAGCAAATGATTTTTAGTTTGACTTAAGCTGAAAACTCATTGGTCAGTTCGCCGTTGCTTACCAATATTTTAAATCGAAAACGATGCTCTTGATCACTGATATAACACTTGCCTTTTATATAGTTCGTGTATACAAAGAATAATTCATTTATCTATCACATCCAACGATCTCACTTGTCAGAAACCATACCGGTCCCGATCTCGATTTCTCTCCAACTCCTGGTGTTGATTCGAGGGAAAAGGTATAGAATCCTGTAACAAAGGCGCTTGTACGTTCGAAACGCGAAGTCGGTGTGGAGCTTCCGCCCAATGTAAGTCACTTCCTATGAATTTTTAAACCAGGCGCTTTTACGGCGCTATCGAATCGTTGCCGGTTGCCCTATATGCAAGAATGATGTCATCTACTTATAATGAATTATTTAGAATTCGCATCGCCTTGTTAAATCGAAGCTTATTTTCTACCATAAAATGATTGCGAAATATGTATAAAATTTGTGATTTGTCTTCCGTAAAATAAAAAGATGGATATTGTCAAAATCAAAAGAAAATTCCAAATTTATAATTCCATTTCACTTCAAACTCCTCTCACTTTTTAAAGTGTCATTTTTTAAGTCATTTTATTTCATTATGAATTTTAATATAATTGGAAAACCAAAAAGAACTTTTTTTCTTTAATTTACCTTAAAAAACTCTTCTTGTAAAACTATCTATCCAGTGGAACGAATTTCTCATTAATTTTATTTCACTCTCTATAAGTTCATCTTGTGACTTTTTTAGTATAATTATAAAAATGTGATTGAAATGAAATTAATTCTAGCTTAATTTGAAACTAAATATTAATAACTTAGACTTCGAAACATTTAAAACACGCTAAACAGTTTTTTTTTTCTTTTTTGATATTAATTCCAGTCGGAAATTATCACTTTTATAACAACCAATCTCTTTTAGCAACTCCATTAGGGTTCCGAGCCAAAATGGCAAAACCAATACCCTTATAGTTTCATATCATGATACATTTATCATTTGACAGATACATGTCCGTCAGTCCGTTCGTATGTCACAGGCATTTTATTCAAAAACTACAAGGCGTATATTGATGAAATTTATAATGTGGGTGTCTTATATTACTACTTAGTTTTTTGGTTAAACGCTCCTTAGTTTGGTGGTTAAATAACAAAAATAAATATTTTAAGGGGAGTACACCATACATCTAACAGAAACCGAAAAAATTTTTTTTCAGCAAACATCAATAAGTTGCACATATTTCGACAGTTTTTTTTTAAAACACTTTAATGTTTCTAAGCAATTTTTCTCATTACGTGCCTACATCATTTCGAAAACAATCACTCCGAAAGTTGCAGAAATTGTATCCCTCCCCTCTATTTTCTAAATCGTATGTTCAAAAAAATATGAAAAAAATAATGAAGGTAACGCTTAATAAATACTTTTAATGAAAATTATTTTGAACGTAGTCGGATATACTTTTTGAGTTGTTACTGAAAAACTGCGCTTCTCAACAAAAGGACGTAAAGTGTTATGTAGATACGATCTTTTCCTGATGCACTTTACACTAGTTTAAAATAGTGATAGTCGACATACCAACTTGTTTTTTTAATAGTAGGCGACTATAATGCTTATAAATATTCAGAGCGGGAAACATGGAAAAAAGGTAACAACGTACATTTTTCACCTATAGTGCATTTCTTTGTAATAATGGCTTCGGAACCCTATAATGAGCATGGTCTGACACGCTTGGTCAGCGTTTTATGTAAAGTCAGTCAATAGACACCTTCTATATTTTGTTGATAATAAGATAATTTACACAAAGTAGAGATGTAACCCCATATAAATGAATTTATGAAATTATTGTTTAATCCCAAAATAAATGAGGAATAACAATAGAAATATTTTAATACGATCTACATTAAAAGCGGAAATATTGCAATTGGTATACAGTTTGCAATATTGTCGTGGAATATGATTTAATCGGAAAATTCCTGGAACTTTCGTGAATAGGAACACGGTCTCTTAATTATCCTCACAATTTAAGTATACAATATTGTCGTTGGAGCGTCAAGCTTTTATGCAGAAATAAGGTTATGGTACCTTCCGATCTGCCGTTACAATTTTTTAGCAACGAAAAGAATACTAGTCATAATTGAGACAGTAAATGTTATTTTAAGTTTTATGTGGCTACTATATTACGCAAGAGCACAGGTCGAGCGCACTGTTAAAAGAAAAGTGTCATCTATAAAAATATTTTTTTTTGTATTGAATTTTTTCATAAGCAGGAATTACAAAATTTTTAACACAGGTACAATGCCTGCACCTAATAATCCTCATTCAGCGTCGTCTCTCCACTTGTGAAACGGCGAATTTTAATTCGTCGCTTTCTTTTCTATTTCACGAGTCGTGTTTACACAACTCATGAAAACAGCGGGAGACGCCCTCGAGCGGTGGCCAGTTAGCGGCCGGCGTACGGCGACGGCTCATGATTTGGGCGATCGTTTTGTTTAGTTGGTCGCTCACATTGTCCATGTAAGAGGCACCTTTTAAGCACGTACTTAAAACTTATCAAAAGATGTCTATGAGCTCGTTGGATCTTCTTGTTTCTAACGAATCGTGGTCGGATTTGTATCGCCAATTCATTTGTCCGATTTCAATTTCCTCACTGTTGATGCGCACTCCTTTCGCAATCTGCTTACTCCTGCTCGGTTGGGATCTTAAGTGGCCCAGTGCGGATTGGATGCCGCTAATGAACGTTGTCGCCAATGCGATGACAATGTTCGGGACCGACGGCTTAGCAGCATCACCAAGGCCCTGTTCGAGTCTTCACATAGATATTATCTATGATTAACAATTGTTTTAGGTGCTTGTATGTGTATGTAATTTTTAACGTCGACATGAAATATATGTATGAGTATGACACTGAAATTTGTACCACTATTATCACCAGTATTGTACGTATATATGTACGTATCACCAGTTACAGTACCAGTTTTTTTGTTAATCATAGACAATTTCTAGGTGAAGATTCGAACTGGCATAATGGGAGTGCATTAATTTAACATAGATTTAAAACGCATCGATCATTCAATCCCTAGTCAAGATCGAATAGCTAATTACAACGAAGATAGCGATGCGTAAGCCATTGTTGAGCTCACAACGTATAGATCAAGTCGGTACGTGTTTGTTGCAAAATATTTATTCACCCGAGAGGACATCGCAAAAGTTTAGGCGCACGCACGTATTTATTGCGCATTAGCTTTGTAAAAAGTTGTTCGTGTAGCGAGCGAACGCATTCTGATAGGATATTGATTCTTCTTATTATTGTATCTTCCCGAAGAGCTCGTGGAGCACTGTAATGCTTGAAGTGATACTAAAAAAAGATTTATTGGAATAGAAATGAATAGAAAATACCGGTAGTATTCAACGGAAAATGACAAAATAATTAAATTAGCGTCTCATATTCCTCGTAAATACGATCAGAGTTGTAAAAAACGCATGTTACAGGAAGGGAATGTAATAAACTTAAAAAGTTCAGTGTCGATCGAATGCGAGAGCTATGGCAGCGTTGAAAAGGAAACGAAATATTAATGCGAAACACTTGTTAAGATTTTCTCCTGACGTATTCATGGAAATCTAAGGCGCAGACGCGAATAATCGTCTTTTTTAGGCTTTCATGTCTCAAAAGGAGAAAAGAAACCTTTATGAAATCACTTCGTTTGTCCGTCTGTCGGTCTGTCAAAGCCCTCTTTCTCGTGGACGCGTCAAGGTAGCAAGTGAAAATTAATACCAACACTTTTGTCTGGGGTCCCTTGGAACTGTATTGCAGTAGAAGTAGAGGAAAAAACCTGAAAATCTTCAATTTATACTTTTATCACATATATTTTTTTACCATTGCAAACTGAAATCTGTAATTGGATAATGAATCGTGATATAAACAAACATATAGGACAACTTTTCAATTTTCCGCTATGGGATCAGCATTTCGCCAGTGTCGCTATCAAAAACAAATAAAAATCAATCAATTATTCATGGATGAAATATTTACATACGTATTTAAATACGTAAAAAAGTTCAAAACCCTCAAAGAACGAGTTTTACACGCGCTTGTCCTTTTTTATGGTTAATTGTTTATGACAACATTTTCTACTACAGTTACTTACACTATTTTTAGTGTTATACAACTGTATTGGCTTAGTGTTTACAATAAATTTATAAATACTGTTTTTTTTTATTCTGTAAATATTGTTTTTACAAAAAGTAATACGATATTTAGTCATAGGCGGAATCCCTTGTGATGTGTGATCATAGGGTGGAATCCCTTGTGAGCGGTTTGGTAACAACCACGACCCTGCTACTAAAGTGATTAAAGACGCAGTGAACCGAATCAAAGTGGTTTGTCTGTAGTCGTTGAAGGCTCAAATGGCCCTCCCGTTTTTTCGTTGTGGTCGTTCCCTGTAATTCACTATAGTCTCTACAAATTAAGGCGGCGCCCCATTTTTACTTTAAGAATTGAAATAAAAGCAAATATTTTGCCATATTTTTAAAGAAACCAGTTTACAAATAGTTGAAATCGTTAACCAATTTCCTAGTATATATAGTTTACTTTTTTTAAGTCAAATTATCTTATATAATAAGATATCTCTTTTAGTAAAGAGAGGTGACCTCACTCATCGTCAAGCGTCTCGAATTGTTGACCCTGTAATATCCGGCCAGCTCGATACTGGTTGACTTTACGGGTTAAGCTGGTCAAGGAATAAATTCGGAAATATTATTACAGGTGAGGATACAGTGATAAATGACAATGTTACTAAAAATGAATATATGATTGATGATGAAAATGACAATGAAATTGTGAAATCACTAAAACGTAAGAAAGTTTAAAGAGCTGCCGGATTTGATAACGTTTCGCTGGAGACGTTGAGGAACGGCGGAGGTATAGTGGCAATCATTCTTTAACAACTCTTCAATAAATGCTGGAAAAGCCGTAGGGTACCTAAGGACTGGTGCAAAGCCGTCATTGTCAAGTCTTTATAAAGGGAATAACTTATAGCAAGTTTGCACAATAATAAACTCCTAAATAAATAAACTAAATAAATAAACCTCCTGAACGTCGTTGACAAACAGTATGTGCAGATGATTATTGAAAATGTTGTAAATGAAATTGAATATAAGATTCGAGATGGACGAACGAGATTTCGAAAAGGGATGGGGTGTACAGACCGAGTTTTTTTCTTTTTGAAACACTAGAGAAAAGTTTTTACCTATAGGTAAAAAGGTTTTTGTGTTTTCATTGATCTGAAAAAAAACTTATGACAAAGTGATAAGAAATAATCTATTGAGAACCCTATCAGTGCACGGAGTGGGTACCGGATTGATATAGGCATTTCAATCTCTATACAGAGCTCCAGTGCTTGCATCAGAATAAATGGAACATATCCTGACTAGCTTGACATGCGCAGTAGTGTCAGACAAGGATGTGTGTAGCTTCACCGTAACTATTCAGTTCATTCATAGACGACTGTCTACATATTCTGAAAGAGTATGACTGTCGACTAAGAATGAATGAGCTATCTGTCAAATGCCTCCTATTCGCCGACGACCAAATAATCCTTGCGTCGTCGACATGCGAATTGCAAGCGATAGCAACTAAAATTAAAGATTCTAATAAGAAAAAAGGTATGAAATTAAATGTTAGCAATAGACCTTAGTCTATTGTTTGTTTCATGTTTTGATGTTTAAAAGAGGTGAAAGCACGACTGTATGCGATATATTTACAGAAGTTGAGAATTTCTAACAAATTAAAGAGTTTGTGTGCTTGGGTAATCTGTTTACAAATCATGATAAACATGACAAAGATATCAAAAGGAGAGTGAATGCAGGATATAAAATGATTAGGGACTTGCTTGCTATTATGAATTGTAAAAGTCTCACAACAAACGATCCATAAGCATAGAGATCAGGTCCCCATGGTATATGGTAGTGAAAGCTGGATACGACACAAGAAAAAGGTAACAAGGATCAATACGGTAGAATTACAATCTTTGCGTAGTAGGTGTGGAGTGTCTCGAAAAAGTAAATGTAGGAACAATGACCTCATAGAGCGATGTGGCTTGAAAGAAAATAAAGTGGCTAGAGTAAAAAATGTATGTTGCGGTGGTTTGACCATCTGGAAAGGATTAATGAAAGAAGGCTGAAAAAACAATTAAAGGACGAACGTGTGTGTAAAGATCGGCAAGGATCGCCCTAGAAAATCCTATACAGACCAAATTGGTGGCATATTATACCCATTTCATTAAAATTTATTTGCACGTACAGCAAAACTTTGGAATGATCTACCATCCTCAGTGTTCCCCATCAACTATGACAAGGGTATCTTCAAGGAAAGAAAGTATTTATTTTAGAACGAAATATTCTTTTCTAATTCATCACTATTATGACTCCATTGGAGTTACGGGTGTCCATGGGCAGTGGTGATTGGTGGTGAGTGACACACGCTCCTTTGTTTCAAAAAATATTACTAAAAAATATGTATACTTTAGTGTATTCCTATATTAATTTTTTTAGAAGCTCCAAATGTCCTAAACTTGACTTTAGCTTGCCCGTAACATGTATCAAACTTTCTAAATTAACAAATACTTTGATAGATAAGGGTATCTCTGTTATCCCTAAAATTGTCACAGTATTTTATTTTGCAAGTATATTTTTTCGTATACGAGTCAGAAACTAATGCAATTAAAAGTTTAAAGAAAAAACGTATTGTATATTTAAGGTAAACGCTTTCAAAACAATATCCTAGACTTTTGTAAATGTGTCTTAATTAATGAAAATAAAAGCGTTTTAAAGTCTTTACCCCATGTAGATGCTCGAATTTATTTTTGTATAAAATTGAAGTCGCAAGCAATAGTACCTATCGAAATTTCGACATCAAAGTTCCGTATTGACGTTTTAACAGCGGGTTCCCAAAAATATTAAATGTTTTCTTTAAATATCTTTGGAATACTAATAAATCACACATACAAGGTTCTCTTGTTTAATCACCTAGTAGTTTTTTTTTTGTTTTGTGATATTTTAAAGCCTCTTCCACAAACTCTAAGCTAAGTTTTAACAAAAAATCAATTTATGGAGTTAATTCTTAATTCAAATTTCACCTTAAAAAATGACTTTTCATTAAAAGTCAATTTAAAAGGAGACTTAACTTATATAAATCAATGCTAGTGATTCACTGATATTGTATTTTATTCTAAGCAAAGCCCTTCCGATGACCAAATCCCAAAATAAAACCAAATTGCACGTCTCGGCAGAGATTTATTTTCCAGCGTAGACCGCTGTAAGTTATTCGTATTTATTAATCGACGACTGAAACCGGTATTTTAGCGCGAAAATAACCCGCGGACACAAATCATATCCGTAATGATATACACGCTTTTCCCAACGAGTGGCCGATACGCGGGCGAGTCGATAGAGGCCCGGCGGCGGCAAGGTCACGGCCCCTATTTATTGCGAACTTATCGGCCTATTTCATATCGGCCGAGCGCCGCGGGCAGGTGAGTCCGCCGGACGTAATGGCGGCACACACGCGAACTTCCGATTCCTTCGCGATTCGCTCTATAATTCCTTATTAGTCGTGTCTTCGAAGGCCGGCGTCGCGGCGCTAGCCGGCGACGTACCGCGAAAGTGACCCGCCGTGAACACAAGTGCACAGCCTGGAGACAAAATACCTTCGATGACAGTGCAATTACAATGAAAATTATTAAATATTGCGTGATAAACATACTGGTTTTGTAAAGGAGTAAAATTTGTTTGTTTTAATGGAGGGGGTAATATGTATACCTACCGAACCGATTTTAATTTTTTGTCATTGATAGTTTGTTTCACTGTCCCAGAATAAATATTATATATATATATATATATATATATATATATATATATATATATATATATACTAGCTGGCCCGGCAGACATAGTTCTGCCCTTTTTTATTTGTTCTTGCCCGTAGCTGCGACAGCATGGACGTATAATGAATTCCTTCACCTTTTGTGTCGATTGATTTCAAAGTGAATACTCGTATAGCTTTCAATTTCTCAGCCGGTCACACATTTATTTGTAATCTCGACCCCACATCCAATTTCGCCCCAGTTCCGTTCTCCGTTTCGGTCCCGGTCCAGCTTGCGATTCAGTTCCGATCAGATTCTATTCTCGTCCCGTTCGCAATTCTCCGCCCCACCCCGCTTTCAATCCCAATTTAGGTGCCAGTCACAATTCCGACTTAGACGAAGCCGGGAGTAAATGCTAAGATATATATGGATCAAAATAATTTAAACCTTGAACAGCTTATAATAAATGGAGATGCTGCATTTGGACCTCAAAATTGGTTGCATGAAATCAAAAAACAAATAATAGGTAAATGAACAGAATTATTGTTTTTCAAAATCCGTTCTTAGCTAACCTCTACACCACGAAAGAAATATTCGTACCAAATTTCGAGTCAATCGGCCTTATAGTTCCAGAGATATTGTGATGAATGAGTTCAAAAACGTATAAAATTGCAAAAACGTAAAAAATATAAAATTGCCACAATTCATCGCAGCGAGCTTAGTAATTTCAGCTTTCAATAGTAAGAAACATACGTCTTCACATCCATACTAAATAAATACATAATTTTAAAATTAGTATCATGTTATAGATAATTTTAAGTTCCAAATTTACAAGGTCATAGACCTACATATACCTAATTAAATACACATACACTATAGAAATTATTGTACCTACGTGACTTAACAATACAAGTGACATTCTGGTCGCGTTTGTGTAAATTAACAATACAAATAAAACTTCTGGTCGTTTTATGGATGTAATTTATGACCGAGATCGAAAACAGGAATGTGATCGGAATTGAAAGTGGGACTAGAATTTGAGTCGAGGTCGAGAGCGGGAATGGAATTAGAGTTAAGAACGAAACCGAGTTGGAAACGCAATTGAAATTGAAAATGGAAACGTCATATCGGGATCACGACTGAAAGAGATCAGCACGATCACAAGATGGGGATATTCATTCTGTATTCACATGTGAGCAGCAGCGGACAAAAATAATCTACAATAAATTGACCCGCTTCTCTAATACTTTAAGCTCAAGATTTTCATGCTTTAAACTGTAGACTTTGTTGATGGATCACGGTCTGTATTATAACATAAACTAGCGGTCACCCGCCCGCTTCGCTGGGCCTAAATTTAATTTTAGCAATTTTTTTAATACAAATGTACCCCCGGATTCGCTTCCGTGGACATAGATTAGAATGAATCCTTCATCTTGTATATCGACTGATTTCGCTGTCAATTTTGATCGCGATCACCTTCAATTCTCGATGTCAATTCTGGTTCCGTTGTCGGGTCCACTCCCTGTTCTGCTTTCGATTTCAATACCGGCTTCAATACCAATCTTGGTCCTCCGTTGGGCATTAATGGTAGTAATAAAAAAATACTTATATATATGTATACATATATAAAAATGAATGTTTGCATATATGTTATCGCTAAACTCATACATATTTTGACCAATCACCAAGAAAATTGACATGTACTTAGCCATGGAAAAGGTTTTTATGATATCAGCTTTGTTGTAACTCCCCACCAGATGGTGCTGCATCATATCAACTTCTATATCGTTTAGCCGATTACCACTAAAATTGGCACGTATATCTACTTTTTCATACAGAAGGTTCTTGCGATATCTCTTTTGTTTTAATTCGAAACCAGGTGGCGTTGCAGGTTACTAACTTCTACATAAAAACATTCATTTTTATATACGTATTATAAATATTATTTATATGTTACACAAAATGATTTAATGCTTTATTGAAAATATGAATAAAATTCAATTCATTTATATAGACACGATATGGACTGGCAAGACAATATCTGCCGGGTTCAAGTGGTATAATAAAATCTTATTAAATTAATCTTATATTCTATTTGAGAACATAATATACCTCTATGCAAAATTTGATTATAAACCGTCCAGTCGTCAGCGTATAACAAACATCCATACTAACAAAGTTTTACGTTTTCTGTATTATAAATGGCCTATAATCATCTACAAACAGTTCCGTATCGAAAGCTTGCCGTCTCATACCGATACGATCAGCAGTTTTTACGTGATTGAGCCTCAAAAAAATGAACTTCATTGTAAATATGCAGTTAGAGAGAAAAATGTTTATAAAAGTAAATTAGACATTAAAGGGGTCCATAGGCTCATAGTTCATTAAAAGTATCCATAGAATGAAAAAAGTAAGCAACCATAAACCATCTACAAATCATTCCGCGTCGAATGGTTACTATCCCATGTCGATACGTTCAGTAGTTTAAATTTTATTAAGCGTCCAAGAATTATCATTTTCATTATATATATAGATCATATTTTAAGTATATCTGTAATTAAATAGGCATGGTATTTATTTTTGTTTCCTTCAACTAACGTTATCAATATAAATGAAAAAACATGTTGTTAAGAGAACTCTTGATATCTACATATTTTACCAAATAGGTTCACGTAAAACGTAATGTTTTAGTATTCACATCGAAGTAAGTTGTCTCTATTCTCCCTTTAAATGCATATACATTATAACAATTATAAAGCTTTATATGACACTAGCTTCCGCTGGTGGCTCCGCCCGCATGGACAAAGAATGAATTCCTTCGTCTTATATCAACCGATTACGATCTTAATCGCAATTCCGCTCGCTATCTCGTTTTCGGTTCTAATCCCAGTCCTGGTCTACATCCGCAGTCATCTCTACTCTTGATTGCGATTCTGGTCCAGCTTTTGATGGCGAATCCAGTCTAGATCTTAGTACATTACGATTCTACTCCAGCTCTGAATTCCGATCTCGATACTGCTCCTTATTCCTATTCCGATCATAATCTTTGATCTAATTCTAATACCACAGTCTATCCCGGCCTTGGTTTCTTGGTTTCGTTCTCGATTTCGATTTCCCCCGATCTCCCGCTCGATTCTCGCTCGTCGTCCCGTTCGCTATTTCGATTCCGCTATCGGTCACGATTTCTATTTATATGGGGAATATGTTAGCATCAAAATAATATTTTGACTGTATTATTCGAAGCTTGATGAAGCCCTTTATAAGTGAAAGAATTTTTAAAATATTCACTAGCACAAATATACAAATGACGCCTGAGCGAAATTTTAATAGTCTATTTTACTCAAGGAGCTTCTTGTTCATGAAGGAATTTTTAGAATCGGTTCAGTTTTTGGTTCAATAACAAAAATATATAGATTCAATGGGGTACAGTTGCTATTTTTTTTCATAAACATTCCCGTTTGGAGGAATAAGATATCGCCAGACTTATAGTAATTGGATGAATGATTTAGGCAGGTAAAGAAAACGAACAAAATACACCCATTTTTATACAGCCCTACTCCCCCCTTCACCTAATGCAAAAGAAGCATCTCGCCATTTATAACAAGCAATATTCATACCAAACATAAACGTGACTCGCGCCATAAAAAGCTTCATAAGAAAATCTATCCCTTTTTACTCCGACAGAAAGTGAATTTCAAGAAAGTCTTTCTTACTAAGTTCTTAAATTGTGTAAGCTAATTATGTGATCAAATTTAATTTCGACCGTGCTTATAATTTCGGAAATCTCGGACTCTAAATCGATGAGTCACTTTTCTCCAATTATAAACTTACTGTTTTTATTCTACATTATTTAATAAGCTACTGCATCAGCTAATGTACTGTAAAAAGCAAACTTCTTATCCATGAAATTTCCTTACTGTTTGTTGCGTCAGGTTTTATTCATCACACTGTTGAGCCACACGCAATCTTTTTATTTCACATTGAGAAACTCGATCATTAGGCCTTCCACACTAGTCCAAGTCGAATTGGGGCTGTCAAAGACTATCGTCACCAATGCAATGGCAACGCCCGTGACAAACAGTTTAACGTGTTCTTGGAGCGAGTGCTCTATGTTGATTCGAGTTGAAAACTCATTGGTCAATTCGGCGGTGGTCAGGATTTAACCTGATACCTACAGATCCGAAGCCGAACCTTAGCCACCGATCTATCTCTGCTTCATACAGAT
The DNA here is from genome assembly GCA_005406025.1 of Eumeta japonica. Classification (NCBI taxonomy): domain Eukaryota; kingdom Metazoa; phylum Arthropoda; class Insecta; order Lepidoptera; family Psychidae; genus Eumeta; species Eumeta japonica. Next base: position 564,506 of record BGZK01000134.1, read on the forward strand.
TAAACTATTTGTTGTTGTAAGAATTCATGGAATGTATATGAAATCCATGTCTAATCATAATAATTCATTTAGCAAATTTCTCTTATTTTCAACATAAAAACCGTACCTGTGGCTGAAATATTAGACATAAATACCTTGTGTCCTGGATTTATTTGTGAATCTATTAATGGTTAAGATTTTTGATATGTATCTTATTACCTTATTTTTAACCGCCTACGCAGCGCACGTCAATAAATCAACCAAATGTCTAGTTTCTTCTGACTTCAATTACTGTTATTATGATTTCTTACTGAAAGCACATCTTTGTCGGAATTCAAAACAGATTATAGCACTCAGGAATCAGAATAATAGCCTCCCATTAGTGACTACTTTCAGAATCAGATCAATAGTTTCAGAAATTACACCCTTCATTCAAATTTACAAATTACAAACTTCACTCCTTCACAAAAATTTTATATACAAATGACAACCAAATACTTCCTTTGTTTTAAAATAAATAACAGTAGATTAAATGACAGATTTTCATCAGCTATTTATCTTAGAAAACCACAAAATAAAATATAAGTCACGAGCATATACTTGAGCACACGCGTACGCATGAGAGCACACAGACCCACACACCACACACACACACACACACGCGCGCGTGCGCGCGCGCACATATACACACACGCATGCACAACCACGACTCTAAAAAAATTAATATAGCTCCTTACTAAATATTATACAAAAACAATGTTTTTTATAGTCACTATACGGTGTATCGAAATCACATTTAACTTACTATTTATCCAATCACATGTTAAGACTATATGTATAAATGATCGTGTGTTTGTCTGTATATTATACAAGGACATAGATATAAAATACACATAAAATGTACATTTTCTAACAATGAACTTGGAAAATTTACTAAATTTCTCTTAGCAGTAATTATAACAATCAATATTTCTTGTGATTTCAATCTTTATTACCTCATCCCACAACATTTTTGTTTCGAACAGGAGGTCACCACGAGGGTGAGCACTCCATGCAACAGAAAAGAGAATACGGACCTGTGTCTATTCCTTTTTTTCATTTCATTTATTAATCGATTTAAAATATATATAATAAGGAGAATTTTTGAACTTGAGGTCCATTTTTATTTTTATGTATCTGATATAATTAGTTTAATACGTATTCTATAAATGAAATAAAAATGTTGTATTCTACCTGCGTAAGAGTCTAAAAACATGAAACCGTAAATATAGTATTGATTTCGTATATACGGCTCTAGACGTGACATTTATCGACCAATTTGCAAACACTGGTTTTCGTGCGCGCTATCTTTCCCAGTGAAAACGCCCACGGCCCGCAAACGGTTTTTTGGAGATATTTCGTTCATACACTCGTAACATTTTGGTTGCGAGTTATGTTTCCACATATTTGGAGCTCGAAACGGGTCCGGGTCCACTTGGAACAACGCTAGCCGAGCTCGGCTAGCGAGTTTCTACATCCGTGAGCGCCCACATCGATCCAGCCGGGAGCCTGCGGAATGGTAAAACTTTAAAAATCCCACCCAGTTTCTTAATAAAAACTGAAAAAGATCGTAAACGATACAAACACACAACTTGACGACAAACATGCTGGAATGCGTTACGCAAAGCAAGGAGAACGCGACGCGAATCTATAGCGAAATAACTATTCGTATTTTAGTAAATATTTGAAATTATATTTCTTTTAGTGCATTAGAATAATCTGATCAGAGTATATTTCAAGCCTATAACCCGCCGATGTAACAAAATTCGAATTGTTGTGAGTACCAGAACAGCACACGCATAAAGTAGTAAAATAACTTTTATTTTACAACCAATTTTATGTCGATCGCCCGTTAACACTAAACTGAGTACAAGTACAGCACACGCAGGAAATAATACAGTAACATTTATTTCATAACTAATTTAATGTGATGTATTAAATATGTCTCCGGTTAACGTTCAACCTACGATCAGCACAGTCATATGTTTGAGCTTATTTTTATTTGGTCATAGTTTTAACGACAATTTAACTTGACGTCTTACATATATAACATATAGTTAAACTTCTTTGGCTGTTGGTGAGTTCTTTTTGAGCTGTCAGAGTGAGATTGTGCCAAAATCTGAGCGGCACGACAATGTCTTATCAAAGTTTTTATGAAGAATATACTATCTTTTGCCGGCGGTTTCACCCGCGTGGACCTCGAATGAATTATTTCGTCTCTTCTATCGACCGCTCGCACTGTCACCCGATGTTGTTCCTACTTTCGATCTCAGTCCCGGTTCCGCTTTTGAGTCCAATTTTATTCCCAATCTTGGTTCCAGTTCTGTTCAAAATATATCGATATTTTACATCGATCTATATCGCTAGCTACCATGAACCAGATCTCGGTCTCGTTTTCGAATCGCTACCAGAAGAACCCGTACCAATACGCTGGAAACACACGTAATGCCGCTATTTTTTATTATATTAAAATATCACTTAATCCTGATCCCGGTCCTGCTTGCGATTCCAATCTCAAACCGATATTAAACTGGAACCTCTCTTCAACATTGTTGTTACCAATAACTAATTGTCATAAGTAAAGAATTCGTTCTTCGATCTCGCAAACAAAGCTGCATGCAAAATGTAGTATCTCGTACATTATAGCCTACATCTTATTCTGATGTATAAGTTATATTAATACAAAATTTTGGTTAATTTTGTCTAACCGTTAAAGCGTGATCGAATAACGAATATCCAAACAACATTTATAGCATTATTAGAATTAGAATAACAACTTAGGACACTGAAGAGAAAAATAAATAAAACCTCGAAAGTTCAGAAAATATGCTTTTTTGGCAAAAATATACCAAGGCAAAATAATAAATAACCGTCACTCTATTATGTACTGAATTAATATGTAAGCTTGTCACGAGATCAGAGTGGAGAAAATTAGATTTCGCAACTTCTTGCGACCTTCCTTTATATCTATAAAATCGGTACATTGTGAAAGTAACAAGCTACTTTTTTTTCCCTTCGGTACATTTGTAAAAAAACTTGTTTTTATTGATGTCTTTCTTCTCGCTGAATTGCAAACTTCGGGTCTGTGCCAAACGTCACCGAGGAACAGTGATGATGCAGTGATTTCTTTATAATGACGTTCTTGTCTCATCATCCAAATTGTTGTATCATGTTTGCAATAACGCGAGCAAAATTGCACCTAGCTCGGAGATTGATGTTGAGTCATGTTTTTCTTTCAGTCACACCAAAATAGTAGTGTCACACCGTTCTCTAATTATATAAACCACTCACAGCGAGTGGTGCATTTAATTAAAAAAACCCCCATTGGTTAATTCGTGATCGAAATCGAATCCGGTACTTTCTGGTCCGTAGCGAATGCCCTCGAACACTGAGCCACCGCTCGCTCGGAAATGCGACGCAGGTATTAATCACTGCGCGCGGGACCCTGTTTGTTCGTTGATCAAACAACATTTTTCACGTGTCAGGACGTCTAAAGCTTTGTTGCGGTCGGTGATTAGAAACAAACTTTAATTAGGCTGCGCTCGGCGCGCCCGCCCTCTCCGCACTTTCCAGCTGCCGCTTCGTGCGAGCAATAATTCACTATGCGCATTTTCCTCGTACGCCGCGTATACCCTATCTTGCTATTTGTGGGAAAAAATGAAGTTGAATAATATAATCCTTCTCTAGTCTTTGTTATTGGTATTTAAATGAAAATTTAATAGTATAATAAAAAATAAAACATTTTTTAAATCATGTTTAGTATATTTTAATTACGTTTTGACGTGAATACGTTTTTGAATTTGCTTCCAAAATGAGAGGTAATTCAGAAAATTGATTATAACAAAATCGGGGGATTCAGTTTGATATCTTATCTTCTAGATCCAAAATTAAATTACGGCACTCGATAGCTAAAGGATCAAATAATTCATTACGTTTAATAATGATTGTGAAGTATCGTGCGCAGCGAAGAGGGAAGAGCCGATATTTTGAAATCATTTCGCTGCGTCACAATATTTGTTTTTATATAAATTTTGATTCGGAGAAGCTACGATCTTCCTTTAAGTTTCAATCGTCAGCTCTTGTTAAAATCTATAGATTGCCTACATAAAATATCAGTCAGAAAAAATTATAGGAAATATACAAAGAGTTAAATTTAAAAAATTAAATAAATCAAGCAATTTCGGCTTTCGTCGTCAAAAAGTCAAATCAAAATATAAAGAACGTATACAGTTGGAAAGGGCTTCTCAAGAACAATCCAGGGATATGCATAAAAGACTAACATGACTGCCAGGGACGTAAAAGAATGAAGGCGTCCGAACAGATCAACGGCGGCGCCAGTACACCTGCGGCTGGCGCGTCCGAGGCTATACAAGTGGATGTTTGATTATGTGCAAATACCGATTATTAAAGAAATATTTAGCAGCAGCTAATGCATGTTGCACTACTACGCTTACAACTACTCGAAATCCGAAAGATTTCTTAGTATTGAAAAATAATTATAGATACAGTTCATTGATAGAAAATATTATTTATCCGTCTTGTACACGTATTCAGATAAAATACACGGCCGTGTCCACGATACAGCCAAACCCCGATTTTTTTTCGTCTATATAGGCATTTATCTAAAACACGTGGCTTAAACTTGAGATTTGTATATTGAATGTAAGAATTTTCATGTAATTTTACTAATATAAAATATTTCTGCTTTAATTTTTTTTTTACAGTAACTTTTTTACCACAGGCACAATATATACCAGTACATAACAGTTTTTTTTTAATAATCCATTTTAAGTATTTTAGTAGAATATTTTAAATGAAATAAAAAAATATTTATTTAAATTATCACAATTGAATTATGACATTAGGATCAAAATTTCAGATAAAATGAGCATCGCGATTGAATCTGAATTGAACTTGGGTATGGCGACGGAATCAGGACGAAAACTCAGATTGGGACCGCGATAAATGGAACGGTTTATGCTAGTCCATGCGATTAGAGGAAGCTTCGAGTTACGGTCATCGTTAAATATGAAATATAGATAACCAACATTCATAAGGAAGTTCAGGCATATCATTTAAACTTCTGAACCATTCTTATAATGAACATGGAAATATCTTAAGAGTCAACACTTCTAGTGTCGACGCACGATGAGAACGCAGAGTTAAGCATCACGACTGCGAATTGTAATAAAGAGCGGCTAAGTCTGGAAGGATTTTAGAGCTCCGCGGGCGTTCGCCGGGGCCTCCCCGAGGCGCGCCGCCCGCCCCCGGCCCGCCCGCCTACGCCGCCGTCGTCTACGGCGCGAGGAGCTGCAAACTTCGTTTGCCTCGCAAATTGTGGCTATGAATTTTATATTCAACTTAGGGCGCCTTTCGGCGAGCTGTTATTAACTATTCTGTTAAAATTTTATCGCCTTTTTATATAATAATTCCATTCCATTTTCGCGTTAAATGATATCTATACTATAATTTCACACCCGCATATGTATTAAATGAAATTATCTTTATGGGATCACTGTCGTCAATGTATTTGTTGATTCGTCCATTCGTCTAAGCATATGTACTCCTAACATTTGAGCGTGAATTAAAAAAAAAAAAACTTTTGTTGATTACATCTTTTGACAAATCAAAAGCGTTCCTTATAATATTATATGTATTCAATATATATAACGTATATTCGAATATACATTCAAAAGGGTTTATTATGAGAAATAACAAAATCCATTTTTATAGTTTTAGAAAGTATAGTTTAAAAGATATTAAATACGTAAATCGAACATTCCTCATCTCCCAAACCACTGAACCCAAACCTTTGAAACAAATACGAAATATAGGCTGATTCCCAGTTCAGTGAAATCTCCTAACGAAAAACTAAGACATTAAATTCTTATGGGAAATGCAGAACTGTCATGAAATAAATTATATATAAAATGTTTGCTCAATTACACCGACGACAAACAAAATAATCAATTAAGTACGGAACTGCTTCCACGCGATTACGACTTGCACTTGTTTCCACGGTTGTATTGTAGTAATTTTTTTTCCTTCTAGTAATAATTAAAATATACGAGCATGGTAATAAAATTTAAAATTTTTTGCGCCCATTCAACAACTCGCACTACTCCCATCAATTCATAAAGTGGTTATTTTAATACTCTTTTCTAACGAAACGAGGAGAGGAATTTCTTATTTACGCACTGATTCTACTTACTACTGTACATCGTTATTTAAACTCACACAACGTGAATTAAATTCATTTTTATGAAAAAGCGCTTGAGATAGATAGTTGACTTTGACACTTTCTCTCTATCCTGACTTCACCATTTTCTAGACCATTAGATTCTTCTCTCCTCAGATTTTTTCCCACTCTCATCTCTCATCTTTCTCTTTCCCATTCTCTTTCCTCTCCTCTCTCCAATTTCTCCATTGCTCTCTCTTTTTCTTACCGTCCTCCATCCATTACTCATCACGCGTATTCAAACACTCATGAAAGACATAATCCTATCTTTGCTATCGCTTAGTCTGATAAAAGGTCATTGTGGGCGGTCAGAAAAGACGTTGGAAAATTAATAAGGTTAAAGATATTTCTCAAAGTGATTATTAGAAGCAGTAATAATTTCTTACTATTAATATATTTTTATTACCATTTGTCGTTTCAAATAATTTCTAAGAATACATACACTCTAAAAACCCTTTTAATACCCCCATCCGATTTATTAAGAGGAAAAAAAATTTTTTTTTAAGTCTCTTAATTTAGCACCAAAAATTCGCCATTTCGATTTTTATAATTTTAATATAATATACGCATAACTTATTAAAATTGATTTATAAGTTTATTGGACACTTGCGGAAATAGAAACAGACTGACATACATGCATAACGATGAAACACATAATCCTCTTTTTGGACTCGGCCACATCAGCTAAAAATAATGTTAGATAAAACAAGATTACAATTATTGTTATCCTTAAGATAAGCGCCAAACCTGTATTTATGTTCCTGAGCTTCGATTTCGTATATAGTAATAGAAGTAGTTATCGACAAAATAGAAATAGTTATTGACCCGCGGCGAAAAATTAATGTCAAACTAATATAATATACCAGTACGTATTGAGCGTGAACACAGCGCGTGAAAATCGTCTGTAAATAAAATATTAATCAAACGCAGCAACGCGTAAAGGCTATTTTCAACTTGATACTTTTTGCACGTTTTTTTAAGGGTTGCCAACCACAGTGACAGAAAACAAATAATTTTTCTTTTCTTTGCGATTAAAAAATGAGAGGCTAGTAAATTTTAAACTTATTTTTATAGTATATAAAATTATTCCTTTGTGGGTTTTCTAAAACTTCATCACAAGGAATGTGATTAAAATCTATATATATATTGAAATAGCTGAGCTAGATGTAGGTGGCTTGTGAGGCATCCGGCCTCCGTGCTCAGTCTCGCGAATGTAGATTCGCGTACTATTTGGGTTTAAATTAAAATCGTATACAGAATATTAGAAGCCGAGACGACGAAACAATAGAGAATCGGAGATAGGAAGAAAAAGTTGACCAGGGCTCACGCTCAAGTGCAAAAGCCTCGATATATATATATATATATAAAGTTATTTTTTTCGAAATAGCAAAACTTCTAAAGTTCTTTACTGATTATTTTGAATTTTTTGCAAAATGTTGTATTCATACAAGATGGAATCGATAATGCATCTTTCCAAATTTTTTTTAAACTCATCCTTTTTTAGAACGGCTTTGCCAAAGTAACTATAACAAAAATATATCATTGAAATATGAATATGAAAATATGCTTATAAAAAATAATTAAGACAAATCCCTATTAAATGCTCGGCCAGTCTGAAGCGCGGGCGCCGCGCAGCGCACGCCACCTCACGACGGATAGCGGTGTCTTATCTATAAATGACACTTGATATTGTCAGTGATGTAATAGTAGCCGAAAGTATTATTAAATTAGTTTCTGATTTTCCACATGTATTCCACTCACCTATGTACAACAACCAAGGCAAAATAAGATGAATTATCGTGTAAATGATACACAGCGTGCAAAATTAGTTGCGAACTCGCAGATTGTTGACTGACAGCATTAGTTTCACTACGAAGTCAAAACCGCAACAACGTCACCTCTACAAACATCCCAACAATAAATCATGTTTGCATATTCAATAGCAGTGAAAGGCATTGTTATTAAATACTTAAATATTAGTCTCATACATTCTTAGTTTCAAATATCGTAAGCGTAACACTTATACTAACAAAACACCTACTTGTCGTTGCACTTCGTATAGTTCAAGGACAAGCACACACACGGACACATCCATCCACCGCACACGTCTGATTCACGCGATCTACTGCGTCACTGTAGCGGCGCCTCAGACAGCGTAGAATCGAAAGGCGGGGGATGGGAGACGCGGCATCACGAACGTGTTTTTTTCACAGGGTTTTCGATACTAAATTTTTATGTACATATTCTTAGCTATTTTGCTCAGAAACGGCTACTTCAATGACAATGGTTTCTTTGGAACAGTTTTTCTGAAAAAGGAGATTATGAATATTTGCGAAAAGATGCATGATCGATTCCATACGGTATACGCACATGTTTTTATAGACTTATAATAGATTAATTGTTTCTGACTTCGTCTTCTTTCAAATGACCTTCGTCCAAATGATCCCTAGCGAAGGCTAAATAGAAAGCGAAACGCAGAGCAGAATCGATAGCCGACACCAGGATCAAAATTGAAAATGTAACCAGGGCCAAATTGGAGTATGGAACCGGAATTGGTATCAATAGCATGATTGGAATCGTAATCAGGATCATTGTCATAATCAGAATTGAAAACCGGTCCAAGGCTTGAATGAACAGCAATATCGATCGACGAAGGAAATACATCCTATATCCAAGCAAGTTACGGCACTGGCTTATGATTTGTGTTTTTGTAAACTGTTTTATATTTTTATTTCACATATGGTTCGGGTTGAACATAAAATTACATAATAGAATCTATGATTAACGTGTTAAAACTAGATTATAAATATATCTAGATAAGGTTTAGGCTTGTCTGTCGATATAACTATAAGTCCGGTCAATGTTATATGTATATGCGGACTAACAATAGAGTTAATACCTAACAATTTTTTCGTATATCTCATTCATAGTGTCTGAACGAAGCCAACTCAAACGTATAATTTATTAAAGACAAACTTTCAAAATATTGTTGTTCTATTTTGAAGAAGCACGCTTGCGCCCTAAAATGTATACGTATCAACTCTAGCTTCTAGACTGCATCCAAAACTTTCTCACAGGAGGAGATCAATCATCAATCCATCACCGATCCGGAATCGGAATCGCGAGCGGAACTGCTATTAGAAACAAAAGCGAAAGCGAGATTATTTCATGATAAAATAATTTAGCGCCAGTATGTGTGTTTTCGATATAAGAGTACGCATTCATTGGGATATTTTTTTCTGAATTGAGTTGAAGTCAGAATAGGAATTGAGATCGAGAGTGAGACCGAGTTCAAAATCGAGAACGGGGCTTAATCGGAAACTCGATTCGATCAGATTGATCGATTGTAAACTATTTACATAATACTTACGATGTGTTCACAAATTGCCATCGCCACTGTTCACGAAACGTACGTTCAGCGCGAAGGCAAGATCAGTGCTACCGGGCGTTAATTGAAGAGAAAGTTAAGGGTGATGGGGGCGGTTTTTCTAAGTTAACGGCGATACTGTTTTCTCAATTTATTCCGCGCGGCCGAGTTCAGGCCCTAAAGAAACTTCGGTTCAAAAAATATTTGGAATAACAACTGGCAATTCACGATTTTCGACACGAAATGTGATGTAACGCGTTAAATAGCGTTGGAAGGTAAAAAGAAGAAAACGTATTTTTTTATTATAATGACGACTATCAAGAACAGACAAAAATTTACAGATCTGTGTATGTACATGCTTACAAATACATGCGTTTAAATCTAGTAGATATTTGTATAATGTAAAATAAAATCTTGAGAAACTGCAGTCTACAATTTCCTCACCGTGTTAGGTGTTAATTCGCGGAAATCCATAATTAGATATTTGCCTGCAACATAGATATCTACGTCAATATGCAGCTCCTAGCTTATTGAGGCGACTTAAAATAATTGCACTAGTTTCTTTACATATAAATAAGTTCGAATTAGTTTTGTTCGCTTATCCCAAGACAATATATGTGTATATCGAATGGAACGTGAAATGAATTCCAAATTCTTCCGCAGTATTAAAACTCTGTAAGTTTTCCCATAACTTTCCCAGCTACATAAAATATTTAACATGAACAAATATTTACATAGTAATATTGTAAGCGCGTGACCCGAAACGCAAGTCATAGGAAACCAATCGAAAACGATGAATCGCGAATTTAAATGCGTTATTATTATAGCTCGAGTGTGTATCGAACTGATTAGATAGTATACTTAGGCAACCGAGCTTTGCTCGGCGTTTCTTGAGTTTATCATAGGAATATAATAAGGAATAGGAATATATAATAATACAGGAAAAGTTGTCTATATTCATTTCCAATAATAAATTATTAGATATGTAATATATGTACATACGTGACATATGCGCAAAATTAACCTGTTATCTGTTCTCTCGTTAATAATGTCACGAAGTACCATCTGTGTAATTAATATCATATAGTGTCATATGTTAAGAACGTTACGTTAATCCTATTGAATTATCTCAAAATTCTACAAGATGGCGCTGTACATTATTTCATTAAATGATTAATACTATAATAAAAAATAATAAAAATGTTTTTCTGTACATGGATAAATTTGAAAGACAAAACTTGATCAAACAATAAATTTTCTTGGTAATCGTTGAAGCCATATCCGAGAAACCATTGTATAAATATACATATTATACAGGAATTGCTTATTCAAAGTAATAGAATAAGTTGCCTATCGAGATAGAGTAGAAAACGCTTATGCCTAAACAATGCCTCAATTTCTCAAAATCCAATCCCTATTTTTGTTATCCAATCCATTTTCGATCGGTTGACCGATCACATCTCCCTCCGTTCACGAATCGCGGCGCCGGAAAAAATTACACATCCATCTTATGCAGAAAAAAAAAAACAAGAAACCGCTTCGGCCCGTCCGTAAAGCGTTGAAACGTGACCTACAAACGAACAACCTTCCGTTCCGAAGATCGGTAGTACAGCATCTGCGCACGGACACCTTATTTATTTATTCATAAAATTTCCTATAAGTGTTTGTAGAAAAAATGTTCGAATCGAGCGAGGGTCGGGGCGGCGTCGGGCGACGATCGAGCGGGCGTCTGTCGTTGTTCGAAAGTTGACCCGCCGCGGCCGAACGGCTGACAGTTCGGTAATGAGTTTGTTCAACTAAAACGCAACTTCGATATTTTGCTCCGGCGTCGCGGGCGCCGCGCCGACCGACGCGCCCACCTTTACCGACTTTTAATTAATTTCAATTAAAAAATCGGGAAATTTTGGCTGAAATTAAATCCCACCCCAGAATAGGCTGAAAATTGTTTTGTTGAGCATAAAGAAGGCGTCCGCTATTATTAATGAACTAGAGAGTATTTATTATAATCTTTATTAGCCTTCGAGCTCAAAGCTAGCGCGCGAAAGAAATGTGCGAAATAAATAAAATTCCCTAAATGCGATATATTTTGTTCCTTTTATCTTAATTACCCGACTATTGTTTGGTGCTCACTAGAAATATTCAGGTACTTATTGTTAATGGGAAAAATGCTTCCATAAGATCGAATAATATTGATGAACTTTGACCGAACTACATTAAAATGCACACATCAGATCATAAAATACAAAAATTGCAAAGGATATTTCCCAACATTGCAAAATTTCACAATATCGTGCAAATGTATTAATACGATCGACAGACGTTTTTGATACGACCAATGTGAACAATATAATGAACAATCAAAAAAGCTTTCAATTAACTTAAGGGATAGATCAAGATCATATTTATATCGTAACTGTCGATTCTACGAAAGAAATCATAAGCCGAAATATCCTAACCAAAACGTTGCCTAGTATTGGCGATCTTAGTGAAAAATATCGCTCTGAGACGGGTTCTAATGTAGGGATTGCCTAGCTAGATGATACTTATGATGTACGTAGTTAGTGCAATAAGCTTATTAAGACTTAGAATATTCAGAGACGCGTACGTTCTCTGTCCAAGGATGGATATGTACCCAAATCTACAACCAAGATATGCCGATGCGCATGCCCAGTGGCGTCTTTGTTCGACGGGTCGCCATCCTTTAAACAGTTCTGGAAAGCTTTCGTCGCCGTCGCAGACGCCTACACAAAGCAGTCCCGCTGCCGGTCCAACAATGGGCCCCGCTTCGAGCGACACTCCGCTGTCAGACTCCAGTGCAGCTCTCCATGCAACTTGCCGCTCCCACTTCGCCTAGTACACTTCGCTACTGTCGTTTATCGCACCCATAATTTGTACGAGTATTAAATAAAAGCATTTTTTTTTATACTTGAACGCGCACGTAATAACACAAAGTCTCGTATTGGAACCTGATGATAGTAGCCCGAAGGATTGGAGCACAGATGTTATTTCTGATACGTTCCTTTCTAAGGGAAATTTTGTCAAAACAAATTCAATATTTCTGGAAAACTATAAATCAACTTGGTTGTAAGTGATATTTAAAGAATACGTATTATAAGAAGATGCTCGCTTCATTCACCTTTCCAGATCATAAAACCTCCAATTGCATTCGCCATCTTGACTGTATAACTTTGTGGTATTCACCTTAAGTATATACCTTAGGGTATCTCTGTAAGATGTAACCAGTCAAGATAGATATCTAACTCCCGCATCCATGGATTCGGGGTAACAAAGAAGTTTTTTAAATACTTGTTTAATACTCCTCACAACGCAGTGAGTAAAAAACATAATTCCTCAGTTTAAATATGAAATCTACCCCTGAATTTGTTTGCTCAATTATTTTGCAAAATTTTATAACAGCTCAAATAAATACATGCTCGTACAATTTTATAAGAATCGATGGGAAAATGACGAAGTTATAACGCTGTGACATATAGTCGAATGAACAGAGGCAAACTGTTTATTTTTTTGTTTATATATATATGAAAAGAGTTTTTGCACTCATGCAGTTTTATTTTATTATTACGTATTACAAGAAAAAGTTGACTATACAAATAAAAAGAATCATAATTAATCAAAACTTATTGCACTTAAAAGTATAAAATAATTATATACCTATTTAAACCGATGCTAAAGAATAAAGAAATGCCTATAAAAGAACCTATAAGTACTACGTAGTTCTCCCAAAACTTTTTAGTCGACGCTTTATTCAAAAGATATTTCTTATCTTGACAATATTTCGCCTGTTCGAGAAGGATAATTTAAGAGGAAACTGTTTTATTACTTTTTAATGTTCTTAATTACTAGCGATATCGGGTACGGGATGTAATTGTAACTAATCGTAATTAATTAATACGACGTAATCGGGGTAAGTATCCGAATTATTAAGAAAGAAATCGAGAGACAAAATAGAATCGAATTCATATGCTAAATGACTAATGCTAACGTTTTAATGGAACTGATAGAGGATTTATTGAGCACGCCTAAATCTCATGAATGAATTACTATATTCATATAATTATAAATTGATATAATAATAAATTTTCATTAATTGAAGAAATTAATATACTCACAAAGGATACTATCGATATGATTTCCATTTAAGGCTTCAATTTTATCTCTTGTTCTCGCGAAAAGCGATTTATCAAATTGTATGGCGTTGATGTATGGTTCTACGCGAGATAAAATTTTGAATATCCTTCGATTTGTAAGTGTAAAAAAAAGCTTTCTATTAAATTTTAATCGTCTAATGGCACAAAGGAAAGGTCTAAAATATTGTACAATATATAAGACTTAAAATACTTTTATAATTAAATATTTGATATGACGAATACTAAATAAACGTCCTGTTCCAGATATATTTATGCCATAAAAATAAGATGTCGCCGTAAGAAATTCAAATCTTCAATTTCTCTACTCCAAGCGGTAAATTAAATGCATAATTTTCACCTTTTAATGCAATTCTTGTTAGCTTTTCTAAAAAAAACAAGCTTTTGTTTAAAAAGTTGCTATAGATACCCGTTGCTAAGTTGCCATAGTCATATTATAATCACGGTCCTTATGACCGCACATTGTTTTGCAACGATTACCAGAGTGTTGAATTGTCAGCAGTTTCATACATTGTTTCATGACTCTACATGATAACCATAGACGATACCGTCCCCAGGAACCATTTATATAAAAATAGGAAAAAAATTGAGTCCCAATAATCTGGTTCACGGCAATCAAGAGTTACGCTGAAAGTTATCTGCTGACACAGCCTAAATCTGCAGTTCAAACAATGCGGTTATAAATTACAATTTCGATCCCGCTGTTCAATACAAGTAGAAAACAGCCTTTAGAAAAAGCCTTCTTTTCATAAAAATATGCATGTATGTTTCATCTTATGATGATCTTAATTATCTAAGTTATCCAACCGGCTCACTCAGACCAGCAATAGCTTGTCATTGGCAAATTACAATGTGTTTTCAATAAAAGCATTTCGACGTGCTCTAACAATACAAATTCAATATGAAAATCATGAACTATAATCAACAAATTTTTGTTATAAGCCGCTTCGGAAGGAGCAGAAAAACTGAATACTTTTTGTTTCATACTTTTTATAAAATCGCTCTTCACGCTTGAACAAAAACCATTATGTTTACTTTTGTTTTAATAAATTGTTCGAAAAAAAAACAATTTCATATACTACTGATATAAACGTGAACACGGGGAATGGTTTGACATGAACAATGTAATTTTGTATCGATTATTTAGTAACACATATATGTATATATATATTCATATTCATTCAATTTCCATTTATTAACGTTTTAAAGGGACCATATTGTCATATCAGTATGTTTATTTAAATATGAATTCTCGCCACTTGTAATTACGTTAAAAGTTATTTTCAGTAACTCAGTCATAGTGCAAAATAAGTTTGATTTTATAGTAACATTGTAAAAGCATCGACGATCCGTACCTACTTCATGCTGTCATATATTTTTTGTTATATTTCCATAAAATTCCCCTTAATGCATGCAATTAAAATAAAAATAATCTTGTACTGTTACCTATATATTATTATCAATATATATATATATATATATATATAGTGTAGTAGTTGAGCTAGATGTAGGCGGCACGTGAGGCATCCAGCCTCCGTGCTCATTCTCGATAACGTAAATTCCATTCGCGTTTAAATTGTATATCTATACCACTATATAAATCTATTGATTCTGTCTGTACATTTATTTTTTTTACCTAATTTTGTGTAAATATTCGTTTTATGATGCAGTGATTTTTTTCTGTCTGTCGGTCTATCTGTCTGTGGTCGTATAACTCGAGAACAGCTTGACCAATTTTGATGAAAATTGGTAGACACTAAGAACATGTGATGACTCAAGTGTTACGCCATATATAAAATCTTTATTATTATACCTACGGCATCTTATTAAAATGAATTTGAAATCCTTAAATACGTACTTCTTCAGCAGTAGACATATTCATTTGTTTGTGTGTGTGTGTTTGTGTGTGTGTGTGTGTGTGTGTGAGTGTGTTATAGTAATAAAATAATTGCTGATATTAATACAACTTATATTTTTTTATTAATTATTAAATGATGAGTTTGAAATGGGTGTTTTCTTTTTTAAATCGAATGGGTACTTTTTTAAATTTAAAATATTGATTACTTAAAGAATTACGAAGTTTTTTCAAATGAAAATTAAATTACGGTTTTAGCAGGAAAGCATTATGCATTTAAATTAAAAAAGCCTAATAAATTTTTTTTTAAATAAGAAGTATTTTATTTCTATTAAAAAATAATACACTTTTGAAACTCAGCTCCTCAATTATTGATGATTAATTATACTTTTTTTATTGTTAATTAGGTATTAACTATAATAATAAAAATGATAATAATTTTAATAATATCAATTAAGTTAATTAATTTTCTTCTTTCTCTACTTCAATTTCTCAATATTCGAATTATATGTTGATGAATTCTGAAGTTAGATAATAATTATAAAATGTAATTTGACGAAAGTCGTCGATAGAAAAACTAAAAAATGAAATATTATCATTAATCTCTAAATCTTCAAACGGCATTCCGAGCTCAATAATGGTATGAGCAGCGATGAAGAACTAAAGAAGAAAAGACACTCATTTTAGTTGTTATTATTATTATTAAAGATATAAATAAAAACTCTATTAGGTATAATTTCCTCCATTCGAAATGAAGATCTTATTCATTCATAAAGAAGATGATGACATTCGAGTCCTTGCTGTGCGGAAAAAACAAAACAATCGTTCCCATTCATTTTCTTTATTCCATAGTTATTTATTATCAATAACATACTAATAATTATAAAAAAAATTGTAATAGTTTATTTTCAGTAATCTATATCTATTTCTATCATATTTATTTAATATCTTTTTATACCTATGATTACATAATTCATGTACAATAGCTTCAACGGTCAAATTATCCACATTTCTGGCCATGTAGACTATTTATTCACTACCTGCTACGGATTTAATATTTTAAGTAATGATGGCTATAAACATTTTATTATGGTCCGCGATGAAGATAAACTATTGAGCATGTTTATTAAACTTGGACAAGTAAGGTACTCGTATACAACTAACGTCTTTTAAAAATCAAGTAAATGAAATAAAATATTTTCATTTTTATAATTAATTTTTCACTAGACCTACATTGTTCCGCACGCAACTTGTTTTTATGGAAACTGTGTAGAGTTGGATGATGATATCTCGCATTTTTATTTTCGTGTGTTCGATTTGTCCAGTATTGAGAGATTCAACGTCGAAGAGGAAATGAGACAAGTTGATTTTTTTTTAATTGTCCTTTTTCTATTAGATTTCTTTTTTATTACAATCATCATTATTATTGTTTAAAACTTCTATCTTTAATCTATGAAAAAAATTAATTGCATATTTAAGCTTCAATGCGTTTTCAGTATTAAAATATATTTATTAATATTTATTGATATCTATTATTATTTATCAAAATTAAAAATGATCAACGAAGCGAAGAGGTACCAGCTATGTTCATTACTTTTAACTTTTTTATCAATAACCCCTGCAGGTTTGAAACATTGCGAAAATATTTTTTTTGTGATTTCGAGCGCAATTGAGAATAAATTTTATGAAATTCCACCCACTGAGGGCTGTGGGGGCAGCTAATATTTAACGCCACAAGGCCCGTTAAATATAAAAAAAACAATTGAAAATGTTTAATCTAAAGCTCCTGCAGGTTTGAAACTTGATAAAAAAATATTTTTTGGATGTCGGAATTTATACCCACAAAGAGGACTGAGGAGTTGGTATTATTAAAAAAATATTAATTATAGCTCGGGCTACAATTTTTTGCCAAATTTCAAACCTGAAGAAATCGTCGTTCATAATAAAAAAATAAATCGTCGTGCATAATAAGAGTAAAAACTAAATAACAAAATTTCATATTCGTCTTACGCGTTTTATTTACGCCACGCGAAGCGGGCGGGGGACAGCTAGTATATTTATAAAAGAATGGTCAAGGCATGAACAGTTGAGACTTGGAGATACGAAAAGGGTTAACGAGGGCTCACGCCCAAGTACAAAAGCCTCGACAGCAAAAAAGTGTGAATTGTTGAATATTCAACGTTTTAGATCAATCTAAGACGTCGAGTACTCGTGTATACTCAAGTATACACGAGATTCATAAAGAGAAATATTGAAGAACTGATCAAATAAACATAGTTAACTTCCCCTTATCTTTAATTGGAGAATTGATGTTCTCGGTATCCCTAACGCTCACGAAGGGTACCATCTGTGCTACAATAAATAGATAATTCATGAACCTATATTTACTACCTACGTATTGCATTTTACCCGACTATCAACTTCATCTAAATTATTTTCAATGGAACTTGTACGAAATTTTTCTTTTTGCTTTTCTAAGAACAATTTATCAGTTAGCCGATTATTACTCGTTAACTAGTAAAGTCTACTTAGCTGTGATAGTTTTCTTTTTTATTTCGTTATATTATAATCTTACTCATGTGAATTTTTAGCGAACCGTGAATAACAACCATTTAGCTGACGAGGGAGGAATACTTTAACAAAAATAAGTGTTTAGTATTTCGCGAACGTATCTCTGAATCAAAAGATGGTTTTCACAGACCCGCTTTTAGCTTTCTGGAACTAGGAGTTACTGATCTAAACTGCGGACAGATAGACAAACAAACAAACAGACAGATCGACGGACATGAGGAAACTATAGGGGTTCCTGGTTGACTACGGAGCCCTAAAAACTGGTTTCCGGTGTGTTTTCTTCCAGAATGTCGTATGAAAATAGGTTTTAGAAATAATTCGATTACTCAAAAATTACTATAAAAGGTTAATTAAGTACGAACTCTGCGTTCGAAGCGTCGCTTTGTAATACATTTCATAGTTTTCTGGTTGTTAATAGAAATCTAGTTTTATTTCTTGAACATATTTCGGACGATCCCAATAAATAATTACAATACAAACCCAGTGTAGAAGTAACCGAAATTTGTAATAAATAAAATAACTGGAAAAAAAAACTTCTCTAAATTATCTAGACTCTATAATGCTATTTATTCCGAATGCATTACTGAAAATATAAAAAGTTCCTTTTTAATATTTGCTGCGAGCAATGATAATATATTTGCTTACCAACAAAACATCTAACGTCAAATGTCGTTAGACACTTCTAGAACGGAATGTCAGAACGCCAAAAATAATACGAATAACTCCTACGTTATTTTAATGCCAAAGAAAGCACGGACAACGTTTGCTGAAGTCCGATCACGTAATTATTATTTTACGAGTTAGTTTGTGCTTCGTGCTGATTCCTAAAAGATTTTCTTTGCCAATACAAATGTATTTTGTTGGAATATTTCTACGATTATGGCCTAATTTACTATTCAATGCTCACTTCACAATTAAGACAAATATAGTCCATAGGCATACTGGGCATGTTCCCTTTTTAGGATTGTCGGCAACAGTTTCATCGTGTCCGTCCGTCTGTTTGTCTGTCTATCCTACTCAAACGATCATCCAATCGCCGTTTTTTACACTTCACGTATTTCATTGGCTGCCACTATTGAAAATTTTCGTACCAAGAATAATATGAACGTCTCGCCATCAAGACAAAGCTACATGAGAATATTAAAATTCTTAGAAATTATTAATAAAAAAAGAAATACTGTACTATGGACTGAATAACTTATACGCCAGTAAAACTGATACTTTTAATAACAAAATCATACTACGAACATTAAATTGTCGACAATAATAATTTAGAGTGCAAAAATATATATTATATACACTTACATCTTTACTAAGTTAATAAACAAAACTACACTAAGTTAATAAATAAACCTGTATTTTTCTCATCGATGTTACTATTTTAAATAAAAGCAGGCGTTCTATGTTTTAATATAATAAGTTACTTGTAATTATCGACGCTTGTGTAACACACTTAAGGGAAGCTTAACGTCAATACATTTTGGCACTCCTACGGCCTGTTTGTCGATGATAGCTATAGAAGAGCACTATCTGCTTGATTCTCTAATTCCGTGGGTCAATAAACCGTGGGTCATCCTCCCTAATATCTTATAATTCTTACATCGCCTACAATATGCCGGGCGCATATTTCTGACGTATTTTAATTATCTCAACAAATCCGAAAAAAAATTGCCTACAAACTTAATAATATGCCGGGTGTACAATTCCGACGTGCTGTAACTATTTGAACAAAAGCAACAAAAAAAAATGATTTTGAAACATTTTAATTACACCTATCAAATCATTCAATCGTTCATTGACATTATTCCAGAGAGACAAGAAAATACATTCGTCTTATAATATTCTCCATTAAAAATTTCTAAAAATGTACCTCTTACGTACGTTTGTAACGCTTCGTTACGGCAACACAATTATAAACGTAATATGAACGAAGAAATAAATATAGTTTGTTGACGGACCTTTCCGTAAAACCTACTACGATAATCCGATCTTGAATAATGCCGTCCTCGTCCAGGTACCGGGAGGTGGATCACGATATAATAGGTGGAAGCCAGTGAAGCGTCGCAGACCGTAATCATGAGACCCTCAGATAACTACAAAAAGGAATTTACATCGGATAGCTACTCCTCCGAGGACAACTCCATTCGTTCGCTATGCAAACACGGAGCGCCTTTGTCAGAGAAAACATATAAGGCTTTATGAGGTTTCTTCTTCGACATTCTTGACATGTTATCTATATTTCATACATTGAACGAATTTATCGTCAGATTTAACGATATAGGTAGACGTGGCTCTAATTAATTTGAAAATTTTGACCTATGCTTTATTCGTCAAAAAGCGTATGTGAGTTTAAAATGACATGCACATTCTGCTTTTAAAAAACTTGTAAGGGTAAACGAAACTCGTGAATGTCATACAAATTTATTTCGTCATGCATTTTAATTCTATAATAGAAATATATTCACAAATTCATATTAGAAAATTTGGATTTCAAAGAAATAAGATCACATATTTAATTATGAAATACATGGAAAGCCGGCAGTATTTACGTCCGTGTGAGTGCACAAAGGAATTAATTTATTGCATTTATAAAGACATATATGCAACAGTACGTTATTATTTATTTGTCAAAATTTAAAATTTATGCATCTGCATAGAGTATACATTTCTTCGAGATATGTAGAAACAAAAAGTGAAAGAAATGACAGATGTTAATGCGTAGTAAATATATAGCTTGGAGCAAAAAAGGGTGTTTTGATAAGAGATTTTGACCTGGTGATGTAAAATAAGACATAAAAATTATTGTAAGAAGAGCTTTATGTGCGTTAAATTTAATAAAGTAAACACTTCCAAAGAAAACATTTTAAAATCACAACAATTCTCTACAGATACATCATTTGAAACACATTGACGTTGTCACCTGATACATTCAGTAATAATATTACTATAATAATTAATCGTGGTCGTGCTGTGGTTAAACTACTATAGCACGACTAAGAATTATTCTTTGCTATTTTATGACTTTAAACGTTACGTTAAAAGAAAGTTATATGGCTAGGGCTATTATACCGTGTCTGAATATGTTATTAAAAAAACCCATGGGATTGAACTGTTCGGCTATCAAGTTGCTTCATGTTATTACTAAGTTTGGTACTACATTATTAATTGTTCAATATTTTGTATCTATGAGTAAAAACGATCAAACCTTGAGTTTCTTGCCCATTCTTCTTATCGTGAATCAGCATTTGGAATTAGTGGTAATTTTAATGTCGAAAACAGTTGTTTATGACGCGTTTTAAGTGTAATTTATATTACCTGCGAAATAAAGATATTTTTGATTTCATTTGATTTAATTTTCTAGGTCGTGCTATCGTAGTTTAACACTATAAATTCTACTATTAATGAGTAATGAACATTAATAAAATATTGTAAATGTGAAAGCTTGTGTATTTTTATGCTTGTTACTCAATCAGGCTTTAACGGCTAAATAGACGTATCTGAAATTGTAGAGTAATATGATTTATACATCAGAATAATATATAGGCCACAATTTATAAAGATATTCTCTTTTGCTCGACACTTTGAGTGTGTGGTGGTAGAGCGAATTCAATAAAAATAGGAGCCAGTACTGAACACAAGAGCAGGAATAATACCGGGATCATGGTTTAACAGAGTAATCGGCGGACATAGATAAAGAAAAATTTGATTTCCAAGCGAGTGGAACCGCTAGGAAAAGTTAGTGTTAGTGTTATAAAGTTACAATTATTACGACGACGTAAGATTATTTCCAATGGATCCGACGACGACGATGACAAAAAGGTGGATAATAACGACGCTTAAGAGAAATTGAATTACAAAATTAATTAAAAAAGTAAGTACATAAATTTGTTTGTCTACATTTGAAATTGTTTTAATGTTGAAAATGAATGCCTCTTAGTAAATCGCTTTTAGGAACGTACATTTCACAACAACAATACTTACACACATTTTGGTTTTATTTTTAGATATTTGATAACTATGGATGACGTATTGGGGCCCAAACAAAAATTCAATAAACTGAAATCGCGTATGCTAATTGTTATTAATTTTTATTTAACAATAAGCGTCCATTTAATTAACTATATACGTTTATATATGAATCGTAAATAATGCATTATACACAATTTTCGCAAAATATTTCATGCATACCATAACCATGTTATAGATGCTAAAATCATTTGACAATCTTTATTATCATTTTACTAAAGTCATTTCGGCATTCAAGTTTGACTGTTATGTAACAATACCTGATTTATTGCCGGTTTCCGCTAAGCACTTGTCAAAAACTCTTCTGCATGTAAAAAGCCCACAAAAGCAGATGGCCATAATCAACCTTACATTCGGTCCTCAGTAGTTTCGACGGAACACCCAAAATATATCGAATATCCCTTTATTCGTTTTCAGTTTTCGTTTTCAGTTGTTTCTTAATTTTATTAAATTCGGTTAATTTAAAGGGATTCTCAGTAAACTCACAGAACCCTAAAAAATGTACCGAATATACTATTATTCATTTTTAGTTGTTTCCAAACTAAATTTTATTGAAGTCGGTTAAATTATAAGGATTCTTAGTGATATTCTCACGAGACCCTAAAAATGTATCAGATATTTTTTATGGATTTTTAATCGTTGCCTTACTAAATTTTGTTAAAATCAATCAAAATATAATGGTTTTTAGTAATCCCTCTTATTGATTTTTATTTACCTTCGTACTAAATGTGATTGAAATCAGCATAACTAAAAAAGTTCTTAAAAATCCATTAGAATGAATCCCTATATCTTTTATATTGACTAATGATGCTGTGTTCATCATGGTCTTAATGCCTAGTTCTCGTCTTTCATTTCAACTAGATCTACATTCGAATTCCACTTCCACTCCTCCGAAATAAATCCTGTGATTAAATTTCAATAAAATTATCCTGTTTTTAAGTTTTCTTATAATTTCATGCAGGAGTCTTAAATATATATTGTTATTATAATTTATATAAAAAGTCATGAATATGTTCTTCGGTGTTTGATTATTGATGAATCGTCAAATAATTTCTTTATTACATATTATTTTACTGAATTCATAAATTTACATAGAATTGTTGGACATATTTTTATGCATTACTCTCGTCAATTATTTTATAGAACGAATTTATCTTAATATAAAAGGGTGTGATTGCTATTCGTGAAGCCACTCCTTTTTGGAAAATCCGCCAATTGTAGTAATCGGGAACACGTCTGTCTTTGTGTTTAATAACACAAAACCAAAAGGTCTGAAAGGCAAATAAAATTGTACCGTATCATTTTAATTATACCATAAATTTGTGCTCTTATGTGTAAAACCGAGAAATATCTTTCCGTGAAACTGGGTTTGTCTAAACAAAATTAGCATTTGGGACAAATTTTATATTTTTCTTTAATACCTCCAAACAGCGCCATCTCTCAACACTAACTTTTTGTAATCGTTTCGAATCACCTTAATCACGAATCAGAGAGAAATCGGTTTGTGGCGTCCACTTAAAGAGTCAAACCCAAAAATATCTTTATTTCACTGATTATACATAACTTTTAAAATACGTCATTATATTGTATTGGGAATTAGTAATAAGATTAGATTAGACTGTCTGATTAATGCAAATGGTAGTGATCTTACTTGATGCACAAGGAGCGTGAGTTCGATCCGCATAAGACTAACATTTATTTCTATTTATTTATTTTTATTATATTTATTTTTATATTAATGTTTGTTTTGAGTCTGGATTATTCTATATATTACATGTATATATTGACCAAAAAAAAAGGCATATTTGTATTGAGTCAACTATCTGATACCCATTTTATGAGCCTCATTCCTTAATTTGCACCGAATGATGCTTTGTGCATTGTTCATATAAGCAAAAAATAAAAGTAGTGGAGTGTATTCCTTAAGTATCTATCGTGCCTTTTAACTTAATATAATTTATGTGTAATGCAGTGTAATATGATATAATATAATCTTACAATATTACTCATATGTCCTGCTTAAAAACATAATATACCTGCATGCAAAATTTTATTACAATCCGTCCACCCGCTAACGTACAATGAACATCCCTACAAACATATTGTCACATCTTTATTAACTATTATTACATATATGTGACCATTTACAAACAATTCCGAATAAAATAATCAAAAGTCCTATAGTTTGTGCATTATTTCAGGATAAAATAAACCGGCTCCGGCTTGAAGAACAAATAAAAACATTGAATAATATTGACCGTTGAGTTTAAAAATTCCTTCCACGGTTCCGATAAAAGGAGATGGCGAATCTTCGGCGTATTCGTGAAAATGATGGAAGAAAGGAAAGAATATATGCCTATTTGAAAGTGGCGCAAAACATCTTGAACGACCTTGAAGGGATTTCATCAATAAAATGTACACGAAAAAATATAATTATGAGGCAGTGAAGTTAAATATCAAAATAAAGAATATCAAAATTAAATAACAAAATATGATTCAGGCAATAATGCATTCAACTTACAAATAAAGAAACAATAAAACCGATTCTAGGTACTTATGCTAACTTTACAAATCTTTGCTGAACTAATGATAAAAATTACTGCATAGGTAGCGGACAAAGCTATACTTACCCTAGTAATCACACCTTGAGACCATTGTAACGGTGTCGTATTATCCATTATAATTAAAACCACGATTCCCACTGATATAGGATGTGACACAGTGTTCCATATCTCTCTGATTTGTAGAGTGTGGAGGTACTAGGTTCGATATCTTTTCCATGCAGTTTTTCAGTGTCACATCCATAATTTAGGATGTGAAAATTTTAGGAAAAGAACAAGAAAATTACCTTTTCATTTCAATTTAATTTAACTACTATTAAAATAAAAATTTAACTGTTTTGGTGAAAATAAATACTTATATTACTTATTAATGATCCGAATCCATTAAATCAATTTTCAGAAGAGGCCTTTTTGAGCACTTAAAAAATAACTTCAAGAATAGGTACACAAAATACCGTCCTTGCAATTTCTTGCCGAGAATTGTATTATTCTCGGCTCTTTTTATGATTGCGACATACACGCAATTTAAAACAGTACTTCTATCGGTGTTTAATTTTCGAAAATCTTCCGCTTGCGACCACATCAGAAATGTATTTTGTACAAATAACTAATAGATTTAAGTCCGTTGCTTTACGCCGGTCCCAAACATCTGTACAAATGTGCGATGGTGCACATACTTAAAGTAGATAGTATTATTAAAGTAAATTAAATTAAAGTAAATTAAAAATTACTTATTAAAGTGAATTAAAAAAAAAGAGACAAGACTACATTTGCACATATGTTGGGAGTGGTGTTACTTTTACTACAACACAGACAAAAATTTCAGCTTTGAACGCAGGTGGACTGCGGACGGATTTTTGTCGTTAGCGTTGTCCGATAGTTAATGGTCTATCGATAGTTTTAGTTCGATGGGCTAAAGATCTTCTCACTATGGAACAATATATCGATTCTGTTGCCACGTAACAACAGACTCGATAGTATCGATAACAAGGACTATACCTATTTAAAGGATAAAATCGATTTTATCGAATTATTTTACCAATACTATCAATAGTATTGGTAAAATAATTCAAAGCAATACTATTGAAATACTTGTTTAACAAAATACTGAGTATGTTAACATAAATTTCTCGGTAGCACCAACAACATCAAAGTCGGGATTGAGTTTATCCGTAACAGGTCGACCAGAGCGACATTCATCTATGACATTAAAATTTCCGAACTAAAAACGCTTGAACCAGTTCGGTACTACTCTTAACGCGAATCTGCATTAGTTTCATAATCGTTACAAATTTTTTCGCGACTTGTGTCGCATTTTTCCCTTTTTTGTAATAAAACTTGAAAATGCATCGATTTTCTACATTAGATGATTCCCTTATTTTGGTGGACAAAAAACAATAAAAAAATGGCGGGATACCGTTTTTACATTTCATTTTTCTTTTTGTATAATGTCATCTATTTAGTAGTACCAAAACTAGTGAGAAACAAACAGCACGATCAAAAAGATTTTATTGCAAATTCTTACTTATATAATACGAAAAAACTTTTTCCCCGACCTAATATAATCATCATACGGGATTTTCTTTCCAGTAAATTAATTTTACGAATAGGCATGAAAGGCGCCTCGAACCTTTGCCGAACATTCGCACGACTATTTTTATAACATGTGAAAGTGTGCTTATGTGTTTTAAGTTTTACGTTTCCAGAAGCTTTTCATGAACTCACTCAGATGATAGCATTAACTAATGCAATCGCTTTTCCACGATTTACCCCGACGCATCTTTTAGTGCATTATCTAACGATAATAATATATGGACTACAATAGTGTGCAAGTTACGGCGCCTTCATTGACCGAGACTGTTTTTTAAAAATAATTCAATCTGCCTTTCTATAGGTTGTCCTTCTGGATTTTTTTGGTTATTTAAATCCTTAAAAGATGCGGCTACTCTATTTCATTAGCAGTGATCGTCAAAACATGGTTGGTTTTCCCAACTAGCGCATCATTGCAAATTGGCCGTGGC
This sequence comes from Eumeta japonica, assembly GCA_005406025.1. Classification (NCBI taxonomy): domain Eukaryota; kingdom Metazoa; phylum Arthropoda; class Insecta; order Lepidoptera; family Psychidae; genus Eumeta; species Eumeta japonica. The sequence continues at coordinate 591,329 of BGZK01000134.1, forward strand.
GCGCGCAAACCAATAAGATGCAGAATTTGGAATAGACTTTCTGAAAGCCAAGTTGCATTCTAAAGACATGTTAATATAATCTTCAAATATGCGCATTTTGGGTATATTGTTGCTATTGCCGATAGGTTTGAACCCAATCTTTAAACCATCACAAACTCTCAGACGCATTATCTTCGTCGCAGTATAAATAAGTATGTGGAACAGCTCCTCTTCTATCTGGACGATGCAATTCACTTATGCCCATCGTAAATGGTGTAACTATAATTCCATCTTGAAATGCATGAATTTCCCCAAAGTAAATAGCTGGAAACGATAATTCCTCTGCATATTTTTCTTTATTCTTTATTTATAAAATTATTTATAAAACTTTATTCTCGCTACCACATGGAAGTGTGCTGTTGGGCTATTAGATTTTCATCAGTTACAATATGTTCACTTAACTCATCGATGTGTATTTGCTTTTGTACCGAGTCAGGTTAAACAAGGATCGTCTGATCTGCAGTTTCAGCGGAAACATGCGCTTGCATATTGTCACAGTTTGACAAGTTCTTTACACTCGTGTGATCTATTATATGTTGTTATGATTACTTGTGAATCAGGCATCATAAAACTTGATTTCAAAATATTCATATAAAAAGATGTCGGTTTATTATTTTTTGATGACAGGCCATAACACCAACCCATGAAGATAACTCGTATTGCGAATAACATCTTCTTAATGTATGCATTTATACAAAAACCTTCTTTTTGGTTTTCAAATGGTCTGGATATCAAAGGTATAATAGGCTTATTATATATCACACATCGTACAAAAAGCTGAGTTATACACATTAGTTATTTTCCTGGTCTAGCACATCTTCACTTCAATAACGTTTGTAAATGTCTAAAAAATATATCGTACAATAAGAATCTGTAAGGTATCATATTTTCTTTTTCAGATGTATCAAATAATTTTTAGATCTTCAAAAACCACAGACAGATTTGACCAAAAGAATTATTCACGAACATCTTTTGGAACAGTTCATGCAGTGATTGGTACAAACAATAACCAATGTATGGATAACTTGTATCATCTTTCGCTACTGACACCTCCTCCATATTGAAACCACCTTTACTTTCATTTTGTTTTTCTTCAATGACTGACTCTGCATACTCACTATCATCACCATCTTGAAGCTGGATCAACTTCTCAAAATCTAAATTGCCACAGAACGATTCGATACCTGATAATTCGTACTTCTTTCTCTACTATCAAAAGATGCCGTATATGGAGACATTTATTCTATGCATCTGTATGAACTTAAACCACGAAAGGCTATTCAATGGAACGACCGTGCAAGATCCCGTCGACGGGACGACAGCGGCGCTCGCGGCCTCTCACGGCGTAGAGAATTGCCCCGACAAAAATTACGGGCCCATTCCGCCCTAATCCTCAAACAGCACGGGGATCGTTCATAAGCCATCGACGAATCAATTAAGAAATGTTTCGCGAATGATTGCATTTTAACAATGGAGCGCCCCGAAGGAGGCGAACTCATTAGCGAACTGTCGACGGCGGACGGCCGCGGCACAGATCCGGAATTAATGGCGACACAAAATTAAAACTTGCCCAAGTCCGTGGCGGGCCCGCGACCGGCGGCGCGCTGAACGAGGCAACTTTGCGAGTTCGCTAGTAATAAAAACGTCTTACGAATTGCGAGGCTCGATTTCGGTGACGGAATTACGTTCTAACTAAAAAAAAAATCTTTAAGAACTTAAACCAAAAAAATGCGAAGGACAACGAAAACTCAAGAGAAAGTCGTCCATAAATAGTCTACGGGAAATAAAGTTTGATTACCAGTAACAACGTAAGTAATAATAATAAAAGGTGTACTTATAATATAAAAAAATATATTTATTGCAAGCGGTGTTTAATTACACTAAAATAGCAGCAATTGATCTCTTCTATTATATATACAAACTATCTATATACAATTATTCTTATAATATGATAGTCGTAAAAGTATGTTTATTTGGATTTTTGTAACAAGTTTAAAAAACCTAACGTTTTATTTTTTTATTGGTAGAGAATGCACCTAATTAAATTTTGCATAGAGATAGTCCATTTCGTGAAACAGAGCACAAAAGACTTTTTCATACAAACAAATCCAGCAAACTTTAATTGCTTTTTATTAACCGTAATGCCCGACGAAAGACAAAAACAAGTATGGGTTGTGAAATTAAGAGGACCGTTATCAGAACCAAGTGCAGTATATGGATCAATATCGGGTCCAACAGCCGAATAAGATTGGAAATTAAAAACAGAACCGAAATCGGTAACAGAATTGATAGGGAGGTCGACCTACAAAGATTAAAGAATTCATCATATGTCCTCGTATGCAAATTTAAGTCATATGCAATCATGTACATTCAGCATTAGGGTTTGTGTGTGAATAACAATCATCGCCAAGAGGGTAATAGCTAGTTTGAGAAATTCTGGAAATTACTTATATCACGTATTTATGTTCTTAATAAGCAACAATATATACGACTATTGTCAAAAAATGATTTGTTGATTTCTGGCCGCAGTTTTGCCTGCGTCGATATATATTAAATGCCTCCATCTTTTATGCCGATCTCATCCTAGTTTAGGTTTCGATTTCCATTCAAATCTGATTCAAGTTTCTATCCTAGTTGCAGCTCCATCTCGGTTTTATTTTAATTTTTGACTTTATTATCACTTTAAAGTCCAATCCATTATCGTTCTTAGTTCTGTTGTCTATTTCGATGCAATTGTAAATCATCACGACTTACAACTTAACGTTACAACACCATCTATAAGAAAATATTGCCACCAAACATTGTCAGTCATTAATTTCAGATTTCATTGTGAAATATTATATACAATTTTACTTTAGAACGCCACCTATCAATCTCAATAATATTTTATTACATTTTTTTAGGGATAAAAAATATCTTATTTTAGTTCCCAAATGTGTAGCTACCTACACGAGAAGGTAGGAGTCATTTTGGATGTAGTGTGTAGAGGTAATTTTGTTTGTGTAGACGCAATGTAACAAATTTCTGTTACATTGCGTCTACACAAACAAGTTCTGCTTCGAGGTACTTAAATCACTAATAGTTCAAATCCTATTACATGCCAGTAGGGTAAGGCATGAATCGCGTACTTTAAATTCAAAAATACTAGACGAGCAAACGCCATATACTTAAGTGAACCTACCTAAACACCCTATAGCTAGTATTTTTACATAGAAGTAGATAAACGTGGTTGGCAGTCATCCACGGCTGAGCTGTGAGGGGATGAAGGTATTAAGTATCGTTTCTAAAAGAAACTAAAAAAAGTTTCGTTTAGGTTTTAGGGCTTCATTGGTTACGATGAATGTACAAGGGCTCAGCGTCACTAAATATAAAGGGAACCTATTACAAATCACCTTAACAAAGTTACACCACAGATAAAATGCCTGCAATATTATTAATTATTTTGGATATCAGCAAAAGAAAAATTTTAATTGTTTATTAAAGACAGTAGTCCTTAATTTGCATTATAATTGTAGAATGTTGACGGCAAAAAAGTTGGCAACGTGTCCATAAACAAAAGCATCCCAATCTTACTATCTCCTTAATTTGTCTTAGCAGTTTAATACATCTTTCTTATCATTGGAATAATTATAACCATAAATAAAATTGGATTTGCACTCAGAAATTTAATTTTTGCACTGTAAAAATTTTGAAAATATTTCTTGTGTTTTATCCGTATAATATTTGTTAAGGTCTGATTGGTGGTACTGTAATAATTAATAAATTCTGTATTTATGAACAAAATTTACATTTACTTATGACATAGACCCAATAGATAGCGCTGAGACCGATTTGTTAATAAGTTTTACATTTATAAGTACAAATTATTCATATTTAGACAGAATATTTAGGTTGTTGACAGAAGATTAAAAAAAATAAAAGTTTGTAAAAAAAACCTACACGCCGTCTGTCGGAAGGATTAGAATAGCGTCTACCGAATCAAATAGTTGTATCACAAAAACTAATTAAACGTCATACAAATTCTTATTGTCTAATGTTACATAATATAAGTACGCTAAGTAAATTAACTCTAATATTTTAATCAAAACCGAAAACATCCCGAAGCAGAGCTTTTATATCATAGAAATTGTTAAGAAGTCAACTATTCTAAAATGAACGTTCTAAGAAAATACCTTAGGTTTTACGTAGACTTTACTTACATACTTTGTTTCAGACTTTACTTATTGACTTACTTATTTACTCTGTTCAGTACTGACGCACTGTCTAAAATACTTCAAATAATATTAAAAAAACAGAAATCGCTAACATTAAAGAACCTTGCATTTTATTTTCTTTCTTGATATTGTTCATGAGAAATACATGTATTGTTTGGGAGTATAGAAAATTAATAAAAAACTCTAAAGCTTCGTTTTGAATTTGCTGAAAAATGTTCTATTTACCATGAAATATGTTTTTGAAACTATTTCAATACATATTCAAGTTATGCAACGAATAAACCGTCCGCAGTCTATTAAAACATATCGAAGCATTTTATCGTTTAAATGCTTTTCGTCACGGAATGTATTCAACATTCAGCTTTTCCATTTGTGACAATACATTAAGGCACAAATGCATTGCGTCCTCGTTTATTCCCAATGGTGTCGTTTCATTTTCGATTTTGTGCCGAAGACAAAAACATGTTCAAAATTCAAGGTAATCCATATTTTTTTATTAAATATATATTATTCGTTCAAAACATGAATCAAAATGTCCTATAACTAGTAATCTCCATATTGATTTCCTGCTGAACTTATTCGAAGACGCAGTTCGCTGTTCCCGCCACAAGGCGAAAGCAGAGACATCTGATGAAAATTTTTAGTAGAATAAATAATATACTTTATGCAATCAGATTCCTATTCGAAACTAAAAATGAAGGATAAATAACAGAACCGGTAAATTATAAAGTTGGGGAACGGGCAAGGGGTGTTTTTCATTATATTTAACCATAACCCCTTCCGAGACACTGAAAATTTCTGAAATACTGAAATGACGCTTGTACGTAATTTTATTCGAAAAAGTTAAGAAGAACAAAAAAAAGTTGGAATAGACGGATTTGTGTTGAAACCTATTGCGTTTTCGTTTTCATGCTTTGATTAGATTTATTTAATAACTTCTTTGATGATAATATGTTTTATAAATAAAACTTTAGTCGTTATAAATAATGATAATTAATCAATTTGATAAAACTTCTACGTAACAAAATGTCTTACTACTGCGCTGTACCTAAATGTGATTCTATGACCGGTAAAAGTTCAAGAGTTGCAATAACATAAGATGGAATTGAGCTCAGAAAGCTCAAAAATAAATTAAGAAAGTAATTAAATCGAAAACTGCACATCTAGTACGCTTATGTAATTGTAAAAGTATCCTGAATGCTGCCGTTCGCCAAAAATTTTTGAACATCCGAGAGATGTGGATTAGTCCCAATGTAGTTAGTTCCACAGTCAGATCACATCACCAGAATTACATTAGGTAGGCCACGCCTAGATACAAATTGTGTTAGTGCCGCTAAAAAACCTTCGGTTGTTAAGTTTTCTACGATTTCACGATGAACTGGCTTTGCGGAAGAACAAATAAAAATACATAAATATGTCTTTAACAATTTGTGATTATTCAAAAGTTTCGAAGCTTAAGTAGTACAAGATGCTGATCCCATTAAAACGTGACCAAAAATAGTATCAACAGCACGTGGTAAGTCTGGAGAAAACCGAATTATCCGCCTTCAATTATATCACAAATAAAGTCCGCACCTTTTAATATATCAACATGACCACTTTCGTAAAAGCGTTCATCTCCTAAACGGAGTCCGCTAAACTTATTCTTGAGTTGATAAGGAAGAATAAAATTGGGAAGATTTTCCGTAATAGTCACTAACACTGTGCCTGAAGTAACTAGAACCGGTTGTACAAATTGACACGATCGAATGGTCAATATGACTTACACCTGCAACCTCTCACACATATAACGCTTAAACCTTTAACTGTCGAATCATAATATTTTATACGCCGCAAACCCAGTCTATATACAGAAGGATCTGATATAAAAGTGCTCTGACTTCCGGTGTACAAGAACGCCCGCTCAGTATGAACCTGACCGCTACCATATCCTGTACCATTTTGTTTTGTTGTAAGTATCGGAACCTGCAGAGTAAAATGCCCTTGGTATTTGCGTCCGCTCACAAATATGTGTTTGTTGGTTACTAATTCGTTCCGATATTTGTGCGCCAGCGACAGAATCCACATCAAAATGTAAAGGTGTGTGGTGTTTGAGTGAATAATATTTACTACACAGAACCTTCGAATTACACGAAGAAATATTGTGGATCTTGAAACATCTGAAACAATGTTTATTGTTGTAAACAAATTGCTTACGATCCCGTGGTGGCAATGTCAATAACCGAGTACAACGACTTATATGTTGGTTGTTTAGATTATAAAATGTACAGTGCAACACACGAGACGTGGTTGAATGGTAATTGTATTGTTTAAATTCAGATATTGATGGTTTTCCTCGTAAAATTTTTAATTCATTTTCCAAATATTTTATAAAATCATTAAATGTTGGCAACTTTTTTCCTTCAACTCTCTTTTCAAAATCTTTCTGCACATTATTGTCTATTTTCATTAAATTAATATATAATAACAAATAAGACCATTCTTCAACAGGGAAATTTAATTTTTCTAAAACTCGGGTACTTTCTAATATAATATTTAAAAAACTTTTCAACGACTGAACCCCCTTTTTAAGTAAAAAATAGGTAAAAAATTTTGTAATAATATATCTGCTAATAATCGTTCATTACTGTACCATCTGTGTGATAATTCTAAAACAGCTAAATAGTTATCACCTGTAATTTATAAGTGCTGAATTAACGTCTTCGATTCACCCGTCAAAGAGCCAACCAAATAATAGAATTTTTCAGTATTTGAAAGCGATTTATTAGTACTTACCATCGACTTAAAAATGTAAATAAAAAAGTATATTCTTTTATTTTGCTGCAAAAGGTAGGAATTTGAAGCTTTGGTAAGAAAGAATTTTTATTCGTTTTACATTCCGTAGTTTCTACCACTTGCTTAACGAAACTGTTGTTGTCGACTAGGAAACAGGTCTCCGTATCGTCTATTAATGTTATAAGACATGCTGATATAATAATCGTATTTATTTTGATGATTTTCAGAATCGAAATCCTCCAGTAAAGATGCACATTCAATTTCCAAATGTTTTTCTACAAAGTCGCTATAAATTGCTTCTAAATGGCTACATCGTATTTTATAATTAAAAATTTGCTCCTCATTGTGAAATGTCGACTTGAAAATATCATTTATTTTATCTAAGTTAGACACGAATAGATTATAACGCGACAAAGTCATTTGAATAATATCATATGAATATTATTCGGTGCCATTTTAAAAATGAACTACGACAATTTTAATAAAAAAAATATTAAAGATTTTATGGTTGTCTAAATTCAAAACTTTGTACGGTAGTGCGATTGCTCTAACTACGGTCGTAACCGATCCTCTTTCATAATTACTCACTAAATGGCCCCAATATTTATATTAATTTTACATAAATATTGTAGTAGGAGTAGGTGACATGTGAGGTATCCGGCCTTCATGCTCGCGGGTTCGCGTTCAATTTAAAATGAGAGTAGAATAGAACATTCGAATCCGAGCTCGCGGATAACAATTGAGTAGAGCTAGAGAAAAGTACAGAGAAAGGGGACGAGGGCTGATGCCCGAGTTCACAAGTTTCACAGTGATAAAGAGTGAATTGTTATAATCATTTAATAAGTGAAATCCAGAAAGAATAGAGAGAAATATTGAAGAACTGATCAATAAATACATTGATCTCGAAGGAAAATACTCTTTCATTTCGAATATTCGAATCTTTGGTCTCTTCTTAAGAGATATACCTCTCGTCGAGTCCTAAAAGCTTTACAATATACATACATAAATAACATAAGGACTTAGGAAAATTGATAAATCTGCACAAGTGCAGATTTTATTTCAATATAATATCATGTGTGAATAAACAAAAATAATACAATAGTTAAGGGGGTGGTAAATATATTACATAATAAACTAATAAATACAAAATATATAAATATTATACACAAAGCCAAGACCATCCGGTTCGAAGGACCAAAAAAATGTTAAATCCAAGGTCTATATTTCTTTTTAGTTTCTTGGATTTCCGCTATGGTGCCAGTTCTGCGTTCCTACATAAGATATTCTTGACTTAGTGCATACAATATCGCAAATATAACTATCAATAAAAGATGGAAAATATACAAGGGACTCACCTAAATATACGCACAAATTACAATATATGCTTGCAAGCCCTCGCTCACTTTTTCTCCTGTTTTTTTCCTTATGACATTTTATTTAATTTTTATCTGCAACGACCGGCCGTAGCGAAAAGACATATCCGTTGGACCTTTTTACTTATGGTAGAATTGAAAAGGAAACATATAATGTAAATACAAATAATAAAAACAGAAAAGTGTGTAATACAAAAGTAACATAAGAATATCAAACAATATTCATCAATTCAAAGTAAAAACAGTTCAACAAAATTTTTTTATATGATGTAGTTTAGTCACTGACATAAAAATCACATCTTCAACAAACAATAATAATTTTTTCTTATAGTAATTTATGCGCAAAGTCAAATTGGTAAATTATTATTCACATTAAACTAAATTGCCAACTTATTAATTCAAGAACGAATCTTCTTCATGACAATCTTCTGCAGTTTAATATTTAATGAACAATAATGTCAAGGAAATTATTGTCCCTTAAATAATTATCCCAAATATAATTATGCCAAAATATTATTTAAGTGTAATGAATTAATAAAGATACTCAACATTTTTACCCCATTTTGAATGATAAATGTATGCAAAGTAGTGATACGCGATACATTTCAGTTAATTTAGATTAAACAGTAACACGACACAAATCACTATCTACTGTCGCATATCGGTACGTATATCACACGGCGTACACAAAAATTTTAAACTTACACGAATACTACTGTGATGCCTTATCATGAGCGACGTTCGCATGAAATTTTTTTCGTTCCATAAATCCTTTCCAGTTTATACATTATTTATCGGGACGTTTGGAAACAGCGCGCTGTCACTTCGTCACGCCGCCGCATTCGTATATTTTACGCACAGGTGCCTATAAAACCCAGGCCGCACTTCAGCCAAAACAAAAGCAATTAATTTCCCGGTTTCCAATTCCATCCATCCGGCCCGAGTGGTTGAAATTTTCAAATTGAACGCGCAGAACTTGGGAGTGCTCCGCGCGTGCCCTCGAATCGATGATGAAACTTTAGTTTAATTGGACAACAATGTAAGTTTTTCGTTTTCGCCGGCGGAGGCGTGCCGTATTAAATGTTTGCTGCGTAAGTATGATGGAAACTTTAATTAACTCGCGCCGCTGTCGCGATTCTTAGGAAAGAAAACAGTGGTCGCCTTATTCTGAAAGTTTTCATTTATCCCCACCGGTGCGTGGGGATTATATTACCTTTAACACAGTCAAATAAAATAAAAAAGGAGATTACCCTCTTAATGAAAAATAATAAGCTTTAAACCCGTATACACATTTGTTTTGACGTTTTGTAACTTAGCTTCAAAGTCTCATTTAATCTCGTGTACGCATCACAAGATATCAGAGGGCAAAGGTCACAATTATTTTTTTGGATTTTTTTATAGCGTTATCGATGAGCCAAAGAGCTCAAAAGCCACCTGGAAGTAAATGTACATCGTCGTCCATGAACGCTCGCATCCCCACAGGAGCAATCAGTGAATTGCCGGCCTCTTGGATAGGAGTAGAATACCTGGTGCAGGGTGGATTGGTGGAGAGAGGGATTGATGTAGAGGTTGTGGAGTTGGTGGGCCACCAGAACTCTCTGTCACTGGGCAAAACGCAATAGCGGTTAGATCAAATGTGTAATTTAATACATAATATGTTTTATGAAATGAATTATTTAATGAAAATAGTGTAATTATTAAAAAATCTTAGTCAATAGATATTATTAATAAATTACAAACAATATTTCTAGGTATTGTTCTTAAGTAAAATGTTAGTTTAATAATTTATACTAAAGATAAATTTTATAGTAGAATGAAAATAAAGTATAAAAAAGGTATAATTTATACATTTTAAACATACTTCAAAGTATTATAAGTAAGAAAAACTTTTTAATTTTTCGATTTTCGCAATTTATAAATTGTTGAATATACGTATATTACTATTTATGTTATACGAACTTTCGCCCGCAACTCTGCCCGCATTCATATAGAACGAATTCTTTCATATTTTGTATCGACCGATCACGCTGTCAACCACAATCCAAATCTTGTTCCTGTTTTAACTTCCAATCCTCGATTCCGATTCTGGCGTGGAGGACGAATATTCCTTTACGGGAAAGTGGTTCTGAAATGAAACGCCGTCGTCGTTGCACTATTCACACATATGTACACTGGCTTCACCTTGTTTGGTGGGCGCTGCTTTCCCTCTTTTTTGTGGATCTTCTTCCGTCGGCCACTGCACTCAAACTGACAAATTAGGCTGTTTTTATTTTCTCCTTGCGATGTGAGGGGGATAAAAACCTTATGAACTACCACGCACTCGTGTGCGTGGGGTATATCCGACATTCATGTACAAAAAAAAACCTCCGAAAAACTTGATGTTGGCTTCCGCTATCGTCAGCCTTATCGGACGCGACCGATCGACATAGAGATGCTGTCAGCGCGTAATTCTCCTACAGGGGTCCGCTTGGATCCCCTTGGCATAGCGAGTCACGAGAAGTTTCGATGCGGGTCGGTACCTCTAGGTGAAACCGGTGCGCGGTGAGCGTCCTGAGAGTTAAACCATTTGAGGTTGACTGATTTAAGGGTCTACTCCTATTCCTTTAAATCTTTATGTACATCGTTTAATGTTTCGACCTTAGCAGTGAAGTCATCGGGTGGATCTGTAAGAACATTCTGTGGCCTTGTAATAAAAAGATTTGCGGGAGGTGCCTTGTAAGCAGCAGCAATAAATGAAAGCAATGGTGATTGATTGCTAACCTGAAGAATTATTCTAACGCGTCCTTCATGTAGTTAGATATGGTAGGGAAGGTCCCTATGAAGAACAGAATTCTTGACATACCACTGTGCGTCTGTCGCTCTTCTACTAAAACTGTTTTGGATGATTTGAAAGTCGTTTAGCTCAGTCGGGACGGCGTGAGCAAAGACTGGACACGCGTACGTCATCATCGGCTTTATGCACATCGTATAAATGGTACTTTTGTTACGTAGCGACATTCTGCTTTTTCTATCTATCATACCGCCGAGGCGTGACATGTAGAATTTAGCTAGCTGCCTTACACGTCGGATATGATCTCTGAAGTGAAGATGTTTATCCAACGTCATGCTTAGGTATTTGTTATTGTATTTCCAAGGAATGGTGTCATTTAACATGCGGAGGGTGGAGGTGTTTACCGAGACTACTCGAGTCCTCTTTTTCATACTATAGTCGAAATAGATTTTTGCTGATTTCTCCGGATTAATCTCGATCTTACGGAGTTAACATCATTGCGTCAGCTCCTCAATGACCCACTAGAAGCACGGTATTTTTTGTCCTACGCTACAGCTACGTTAGTAGAGTTTCGTGTCGTCGGCGAAGGCGCGAGTTGAACGCCTGTTTGCATTCGCGGAATGTCATTTATGTATGCGGAGTACAGAAGCGGCGAAAGTGTGAAGCCTTGAGGCATTCCTGCTCTGATGGATCGTTTGGAAGAGTAAGAGTTTTCGTAGCGAAAGGCGAATTCTCTATTATTGTTGTAGCTATATACGATTAATGTCAAACGATCTGGTACCTCTAGGGTACCATAGAGTTTGTGTATAATACCAGCGTACCAAACCCTAGCAAAGGTTTTTGCTACATCGAAAAATACTGCCACTGTTTTGTTTCCTTTTGAAGCCTTCCGAGATGTGTTCAACTAGACGTAGGGCTTGTAAGGGGCATGAAAGTTGGGGTCGAATTCTAAATTTTTCGTTTATTATAAGGCCTATGTTTCATAGATGATTGCTTAAGCGCGTTTTCAGGATTTTTTCGTAGAATTTGCCCAGACCGCTCAGGAGGCTGATTGGTCTGTAGCTGGAGAGGAGGTCAAGTGGTTTCTACGGTTATGAGATGCCGATTATGACTGTTACTTTCCAGCTAGGTGAGAAGTAGCAGTTTTTGAGGCACGCATTAAATATGACGACCAGCAGAACTATTAGCGGCAGAGAAAAGCATTTTGTTGCTTTATTACTGATGCTCTTCAGGCCTGATACCTTTACGGTGTTAAGTTTTTTGATGTGAGATTGAACTTCATCCAGTGAGAAGGAATCCAGATCGTCTTTCGGGTCGAGGGAGATTTTCCGTCAAACTTCCTCCTCGATCCGGTGTACGTGTTGTGAGTTGCATGGCAGGGATGTGTGGGAGCATTGTTGCTCGATGCTGTTAGCAAGGCATTCAGCTTTACCCCGGTCATCAAATGCGATAGTGTTATCTAGTTTCTTAAAGGTAGGAGTTAGCTCATATCCCTCCGATTTGAGGGCTTCGGCTAATTTCCAATAACTCTTATGGCTAGGGTTGATCTCTTTCATGAGCATGCTAAGATTATCGTCGCGACCTTCTTGTATTACCGCACTTTAGGTTGGAAAGCATGCGCACGGGACCTATTAGATGGAGCGGGGTATGCGCTTGCGCGGCACAGAGCTGCGATTTTGGCTCTCAACAGCATCCCCTGGAGCATCCCGTCTGTCAGTACGTATTTGTACGTAGTTTGGTATTTTGCATGCTATGCGTGATTTCTACTTTAAAAAAGGTTCCACTTAAACCACAAGCGTTAAAGGAAAGCAATGAGAGGTTTTTGGGTTTAAGATGTCCAATGATAGGGGGATCGGTGCATCCGCGTGCTTTTGGCATTATAAGGATTCAAGTTTGACCAGCAGGTCCTGATGTGCCAGGATAACCGCCAATCGGTCGTCTCCTGTTAAATTAGGCCGGACGTGTTCCGGCTTATGCAGACGGGAGTGCATTACTCTCTCTCTACCGTGAGTCCAACCAGCGCCCTCTGCAGAAGATCTACCTTCTCTTTATTTATCAAATACATCAAATATTACAATATTTACACATACACAATTAAACTATTTAAACACAATCATACATTAATTTAAACTTATTCTAGACCATGTCCGTACACTCATAATGTGTTAGAGCGCCTATTCTCGTATATAATAGGTTGCATACGGACACCGTAAACTGCTATTATTCTGATTTCTCCTTATTTTTTCATCGATATTTGTCCTTTCTATCATCATATATGATAGCGAGCTGGCTGCATACCCTAAATAACTAGTTTTCTCGAAATTGTGCCATATAGCCACACTATCCCTGCTACTACCAAACGGCCCGAATATTCTTATCGAGTATGTCTTTGGACATATTGACAGCCTATAGGACTTATAATGAACCGAATATGTTTATCCAACATTTAAGGGAAAATAAAGCACACGACAAAACTATTATTTATTGCCTATCTGAAATCCTACTTACGTGCCCGCATCGTCTTTCCCATCTGTACTTGCTTGTATACTTATCTCGCTCTATGCATCCTTTCACTCTAGGATAATGCAATACCTAGTGATATTGCATTATGCATCTTACAAATGTGCATTCTTTATGTTGTGTTATCTATTTTATCAACGTTCCTACTATCGCCCAGAATATTTTTTATCAAATATCTTTAATATGGATTTTTTTTCTGTACTGTTTTATTATCTATACATGCATTACATCTTGTAGTAGAGAATTATATCTTGTTATAATGAAAGCAAAAAATAGTCAGAACAACTCCATAATCACTCTCGACAATGGATCTGGTTTATTATTTTCCACAACTACTACCATTCAACTTCTAATTAAGGAATGGTAGGAGGGTCACGGAAACATCGAACTTTTCAATTTTTTCAAATATTCTATAGAACATTCTATTTGTTTGTGTTTATGATAATGATTTATGTATTTTGCCCAGACTAAATTAATATGGTTTCATTATAAATATTTTTGTAATTCATTAACGAATAAATCCATACGATATAGAATTCAGTGAAAACTTTTGTTACAGTTTAGATTTTATTTCCTTTAAAAATATTCTTGTTTTTGATTTTAATTAAAGTAATTACTTTACAATATTTTATTTTGTTTACGCAAAAAATTTAGAAATTCATAAATTTATTTCTTTGCTTATTAATAATTGTTTCTTGGTGTGCGTTCGTACGCTATCACATACAAATAAAGTTGCTACTACTCGAGTACCATATAAGTAAGAAAATATCGCAGGTCAGCAAACAAACACGGGCTCTGTCGTAGTATGTCTACGAGAAAAACCCCCACTCGACGTATCCCAGAAATCTGTCTCGGGTACAAAGAGACAACCGAAAGAGATTAAATTCGATCACGCGAGCCCTTTCAAGGGCACCGGCGGCCTTTCGCCATTCAGACCTGGCCGACTATTTGCACAACAGGATAGCTTCAGCCCTTACGCCCGTGATTCATTCCGCGGCATGCGCTAAATTGTACCTTCATTATTTTCGCGGAGAGAAACGATCGCGTCAAGCCGAAAGGCACTTTGAAGAAATGTTTTTCTCGCGTCTTATGATGATGCGACATATTTCCCTCGTGAGCGGTCGGTGAAGCGGTCGCCGTTATAAAATATGATCTTATAATGCAAAAAGGGTTTAGGCATTTACCTCGACGTACAAAAGTGTTTCGAGACGTCCGTTCGAGCTTTTAAGTTGATGTGAAAATTCCGAACTTAAATATACCTACACGCCTATAATTTTGTCGTGTAAGATGTACATTGTAGTTACTCTGTCGCGTTAACCTGGTGATTTAAATTTATCTATTGGATCGGAAAAAATTTTTTGGTACTACGAAAGTAAAATATTGCAGTAAAATCTATATGATTGTGGTGTTAGTATCTGGCTAATTTTGATATCTGTCAGTATGTGATATTTTAAAAAATGAAAAGTAAAAACGATCTCTCGCCATTCTTCTATTGTTTTTCTGTCAACCAAAATGAGTGAATCTAACGTAGAGATTCGATATATTTTAAACTGTTATTACAAAAAAAAATAAAACACGACACAAGCCACGAAAAAGGTTTGTGCATAAATATATGGACCTAATGTCATATTGTTAAGAGAGGCACAGGTTTAAGTGTTTTCAGTTCGGTAATTTTGATGTCAAAGATGAACTTCGCTCTGGTCAACCTATTACGGATAAATCCGACGCCATTTCGGAAAGAGTAGATCAAGATTGGCTTATTAGTTCTTACGACAGAACTGAAGAGCCGGGGATTGGCCACAAAACAGTTTTGACCTATTTGAAAAAAGCTGGATATACAGAAAAGCTCGATAAATTGGTCCCACACGAGCTCACTGAAAGAAATATAATGAACCGTATACTCACTTGTGATTCTGTATTGAAATATAAAGATACCGAACAGTTTTTGGAAAGATAGATGACTGGTGATGAAAAATGGATTACCTACGATAAGAACATGCGAAAAATATCATGGTTAAAAGGCAAGCAAGCTCTACAGGCAATAGCGAAACCCGGATTAACTCGCAATAATATGTTGCTGTGTATATGGCAGGATTGAAAAGGCATTACTCATTATGAGCTTTTACCGTTAGGAAAAACCATCGATTCGCATTTTTATTACAAACAGCTGATGAAACTCAAACAAGAAGTAAAGAAAAAACAGCCGGGATTGATCAATAGAAAGGATTTCGTTTTTCACCATGTTAATGCCAAACCAAACGCATTTTGAGCTACTCTGCAAATACTGAGAACTAACCCTAATACAGCCCTAACCGTGCATTCTTAGATTTTCACCCGTTTCAGTCTCTTCAGAATTTTTCCGACCTTATATTTAAATAGTTATTCATGATTCCCTTTCATTTTTAATAAATTTTAAGGGCTCTCCCGTAATCGCATCTCAACCCGGCATGTGATATATCGTTTTGATAGAGAAATTGTTCCCTTTGAATTAAAAAGTATTGGAAAATCAATCATATCTGGCTCGTGTCCAAAAACATGTTATGAGCAAGCTACCTATGATTTTGACTTATATGCAGTATTACCACGTAGCAGTTTCTGTGAGCAACCGTGCCATCATAACTTTTAAAATCCAATAATATACAGTATATTAACATTGCTTAGTGATGAGGGATAGTAATTATCTAATTTAAATTTAGTGACTAATAAGATTATTACATTCACAAGGACAGTTCGAATACTAATTGACATACCTACATCCATTCGCATCAGAAAAAATATTATGCGCTGACTAAAGGTCAAAGCTTTGATAATAGATTTAAATAGATATAGCTACACACCTCTACCGTAGTTAGCTCTTTTAAAGATATATTCACAAACTGTAAGCCTAACTTAATATATAACACTGCCGAGTACAAACCTTCTCGTCTCCACTCCCCCTCACAGTACCTGAAGCTCGCGTGTTATTTACAGAATCTCGTGACGTCAGAGATGTTTTTCGTTGTATTAGATCGAGGTACGCCGTACATGGGAGAGGAGTGACGCGCGTGAGTGACGCAGAGACTGGTCTTGTTATCTGCTTGATGGATAGACGCGCGCCGGCGGAATCGCCGAGGTCTCCTGCTCGGGAATAGTTAACCCTTGCAGAAAAAACGCCGCGGTTTTAACGTTTACACATGATACGAATATAAGTTTACTAAAATAGTCCCGTTTAATAGTTATATGGAATACGAAAAGCCTTAACTAATTTACTAATTGAAGGTTGTAAAGAAACCATATCGAGCTATCTTTTTACAAGTTTTTATCAATTTTTACCTGTCCCGATATTTGTAATCAAATCTTGTAAATGAATTTTACACCACTTTCCGATTTTTGGTTGAGCTGAAATTTTGCATACATATTGTAATCGGATGACAATTCAAATCTTGTACTATCGAGATGATTTGTTGATGAAGTCAGGAGATGTATAGTGAAATTCTTTAACGGTTAGCAGCATAGATTCGGTGTTTTGTATGTACATCTAATTGTAATAGGTCGTTCTAAACACTACAATGGCATGGCTACTGTATTAAGTGTAACCTCCCGGCAAGTGAATTTCCTCAACGACAAACAGCACAAACACAAAATTTAGCACATGAATTTAATTGTGAAAGCCTGTTCTTAGCACAATTATTACATGGCTGTTACATCCAGGGTTGGCTTTCGGCGAGGAATTCCTCAATGGTAAAGAGCACAAACACAAAATGTTTAGTATGCATTTAATTGTGATATGCTATTCTAACCATCATCATGACATAGCCGTTTTACCCGGCGTGGAACTGCTTAACAGTTAACAGCACGAACACAAAATTTTTTATATACAATTAATGCGATAGCTAGTTCTAAACACTATAATGACACGGCTGCAGCACTCAACTTTGGCTTTCACTAAACGGATGCAAACTAATTTGTGGGCGAAAGCTTACTTTACAATTCTGATTTTAAAGGTGGTCATTAATGTTTCTAACCATACATAGTAATTTACGTAGGGTGCAATAAAAATTTTCAGAATGAATATGAAGAAATTACCATGAATGGTTAAAAATGAATTTATTATTTCTCAAAATATTATCCGTTCGCATGAGTTCACATTAAATACGAATAAATCAATTTCAAAACATTTATGACACTCATCCCTGATGACCTCAGTAATATGAATTTCATATACTTTGACAGCCTTTTCTAGTGATAAAAATCGTCAACCACGTAATTGGTTTTTAATTTTTGCATATAATAGAAAGTCACAAGTTGCCAGGTTGGGACTGTATGCAGGATTGTTCATAAGTTCTACGTTTGTCTCCTTTAAAAATTTATTTGTGTCTTAAGCCGCGTGAGAACTGACAATGTCTTGATGCAAGATGATACAACGTTTACATTTACCTTTACGGAGTTCATCAATAACTTCCGGCAAACAAATAGCCATGTACCAATCACTATTCACGGTATGACAATTGTTCAAAGCAACAGTAGCCACGTGCCTAGCTTTATTAAAAAAAGAAGCAATCATCCGCTTAGAGGTACTTCACTCGCGCTCTACTTTGATTGGTTTCGGCTCATTTCGATAGACCGATACGGTCGATTGCTCCTTAGTTTTGGGATCGTAGCGATAAATTGATATTTCATCACCTATTACTATGTCCCACAGCAAATATGAAGCCCCTTCCTTGAATCTGATAGACATGGCATTGCACCAAGTGACGCGGTCAGTTTTTTGAGCCTCAGTCAAATTGTGTGGTATCCACCGCGAGCATAGATTTTTCATACCCAAATGTTTCTGTAGGATTGATTGTATTTCACTCATGCCCATGCCTAAGGATTCCCGAATCTCATGATAAGTCACATGCCTGTCTGTTTCTATCATACGGTGCACAGCATCGATATTTTTGTTGTTCACGGGTGGACGGGCGACCATCACGAAATTCGTCACTCAGATTGACACGACCGCGCTTTAATTCTGCAAACCAGTTACAAATAGTCGTCTTGCATGGTGCTTTGTCGCCAAAAACTATTCTAAGCCGTGTGAGGCTATGCTGAGCTGTCAAATTACACTTGAAACAGTAAAAAATCATACTACGGCAATTTTCACGACTTAAGTCCATAGTGATGAAGGCTCGCTATTTTTAAAATGACGCTACACTGTAAAAACAATTGACAGTTAAATGAAACAAACTGTATTCTACAGATAAAAAGTCCCATTTTCAAATGTAATAATTACTTTTTAAATATTGTTTTTGTAAGTGGCCAGTTCCAGAAATTTACAGTGCACCCCACGTATTGCTATCATGCAATACTAAAAAGTAAAAAAAAATCTTTAAAACATTAAAACAAGTTCTTGCATCAGTAAAAATAAAGTAAAAAGTTAAAAATAAACTGATCTCTATTAGAAACAAGCCACTTTCTACATTTTAACCGTTTATCGACATTAAGGTTCCTTCTTATTTGTCGAACGATTATATTACCAGAATAAAAGTGTGTTATATTTGACAGCAGGAAAGAAAAATAGGAAATATTAATAACTTATATATGTAATATAAAATAATAAAACTGATTTTATATTAACATGAATCTATATATATCATTTACTAACAGGTACCCAAAGGGCGTTCGTCTTAGCAGATGATCGTTCAACAAGAAACACCGTGGCTTTGCGGTTGGTTGGGTGATCCCACACCGACATTCAAAAGGACGAATCAACCCTCATTTCACATTGATGTCCGGGTCAATCGTAAATTAAACGGGCTTCAGAGTGTGACTGGTATTTAAAAAGATCTGTAACTGAAAAATAATAAATTACCTTTGTATATTTTGTTGTATAAATACTTTGCCATTTATAAACGTGTTTCAAACAATGATCTAAAATTATGGAATTTCAAGGATAGTGAACATTTTAAGGTAATAAAGGCATAATATAAATAAAATTCTACAGTATGTTTACTTAGACATAGCAGTTATTGCCCAGAATTAAAACTCACCTTTGTAAGTATCGTTACTTTTGTAAGATGGAAAGAATAATATTAAATATAAATCAATATAGAAAAAAAAACGCTTTGAACATCAATGACTAAAAAAGCAACAAATCGAATCTGTTTTTTCTATCTACTTTATATTTTAAGGTAATTAGTGTGAGCGATATTAATTTGTATTTAAGTGTAATATTTGAGGGCAAAAACGTAAAACGCTTAAAATCTAACTAATAGCTAAGCATTTTTACTCATGTAATATTTATTTAAGAAGCCTATTTTTATTTTAGGAGAAATAAAAATTGGCTTTCTTGTTTATTACTGAGAGAAAACGCCTCCGCTCAAATACTGCACTTAATTAATTTGTGCGCGCGGTGCCGCTTCCATAGATTTAAAGTTAATTTCTTGATTATTCAAATTACGCAATCTTTCTCTTAATTATGATTTCGATTCTGGTTCTGATCTTAATTTCTTTTCCAATTTTACTGTTCCGACCTCGATCCCGTTTTCGATTTCCATATACATTCCCTAACGCCGATAAGGGGACAATGGTTGTAGAGTGTCGACTACAGTAACGCTGTCCGAGTTACGGATCCAGTGCTTGGATTTGACTTTACCTAAAATGTCGTTAGTCAATTCGTCTATAGGTCAGAGTTCAAACGCCATTAAGCCTTGCTGCTTATCTCTAATGGCTGCAATTAATGATATATAAATTTGTAAAACGATTAGTTTTTATGGATCATCAAAATTATGCAAACTACAAATCATTTTTATTTAAACAGTTTCCCATTCGTTCAAAAGCGAAGTCTACATGTTTGACGTACACGGTCGTCTAAATTCGCAATTCAGAAAAAAACAAGTTGATACAGTGACACAACCCACCAAAAGTTGTACTGACGTCTAATATCGATATCACGGATTGGTTGCACCAAAAAAGGCTAAGATAATATTCGAGATCAGAACATTGCTGCATATATCCCGTTATTCGGTATATTAGAATCAAATAGGATGTATTATAGGTATATGAGAAAGTAGGTATATTCTAAGGTTATCGAAAATATATCCATCACTCTAAAATAAAGATTAACCTTTCCAACACAGAACTAATACAATCACAGTCGAATTGAGAACTGTTTCGAAACTGTGTAGAAATTGATACAATAGTGACTAGATAGTAATAGAAAATCTATTACAAACCCGTCTCAAAATTTACAACGAATCATTTAGTTCGCACGGGACTCGAAGATTTTCGATTCCGTTCACCTACAGAGAGCACGTAAGCACACCTTTATACGGCGTTTCACAAAATATTTGATTTCCAAATTGCCTCCTTCGAGAGCGCTTGGGCGGCGACTCGTTAGGGCCGACACACAATGCGACGCGGGAAGGGCGGGCGCGCGACACGTCAAATCTGCACTAGTACCTTCGTGCGAACAGCGGGGATGCGATAAACGGAAATCCGTCCGCAAAGCGCTCGCCCCTGAAAGGAAAGGTCGAGAAGCCTTCGCAACGTCATCCGATGAAAGGAACTCCCGAATCGATTTATTTCAAATGCTAAACACTTGAGTTGTTTATAGTTTTCACGATTAGGTTAGGTTATATGAAGTACATACACCACGTCGGCGTTTTAGATTACATTTCCTAAGCGCATGTCATTTAAGTGCGAGACAGACAGACACATTATAGGCAGACTTATTAATGAGGTTACGCCCGTCGGATGTGCCAATGTGGAATCGATTAACCTTATTGTGTGCACAGCTAGTCGTCATTATCGTTCACAATTTGGCGCCTATCCGACGCATTAGACACCAATATAATGTAGGAACTTATCTCGACATTCATATTTATGGCTCTAGGCATTTATTATATTTACTGATTTATTGAATAACATCAATTATTTGTAAAATTACTCCGCCTATGTATGGAAAACGGATTTAAATAATATAAATATACCTCATAGGCAAAAGTATACGAATACTTTCGTCTGTGAGTCATCGCAAAATACATTATAACCTCAAAATTTATTAAATTGCGTTTGCGACATATTGTCTATCAGCCGCGTTTTCCATCTTTCGAATCAATGGCTCTAAACATTGGTGTATAATCGTCATATAACGAAATAGGTTAAAATCATGTACACTTTAATTGTGATAAACGTCTGATAAATAAAAAGATTAAAATATAACTAATAGTACGTTCAAATTTCATTTATAAAGTTGCTTTATATATTTATTTTTTGGTTGCCTTCGTCCTTCTAATTCGTGTAATTAATATTTGTCATTTATATCAATTTCAGAAAATAGTTCAGAGTTCTTTTCCTATAAATTATTGTAATTTCGACAATTTTAAAACTTCGAAAACAAATGACACAATTAATATAAAATGTCAATAATAAAGAAGGAATAAAAGAATTAATAAAGAATGTCAATAATAGCATTTTCAGGGTGAATATCGTAGTCAGAACGATATCGTAAATAGCCGCAAATACTATGTACAAAAATCTTTATTGTCTGTAATCTGACGGGCACTTGGGCAATTCTTTCGATTTTCTTCTTGAACAGATTAAATTGTATTCAAATTCTACAGGTGTCCGTTATGAATTTATTCGACACTATACCTTGAAAATAATGTATTTGTCGATCTTCAATATTTTTTATATTTCGCGAAAGATAATTGCAATTTTAATTTGTTATTTATTATGTTATTTATTAATATAACAGGTTAAGCTAGGTGATGTACAATTTCAATTCAAGGTACAAAAATTTCAGGTACAAAAACAGTTCATTTCATCTTCTTAATTTTTCAGTTAATCCTTTAGAGTCCTTACCAATTTTCATACTGTTCTTTCTCAAAAAAATTTTGTGTGTTATGAAAATTTCGCACATGACGCTTAAGTATATAGATATTCTTTAACTTGCACACTATTTAAGGCGTTGTAGCCGATGTGGGTCAGCTAGACGTGGCTCCACGTTTCGCAGTTAATTGCACGCGACATGACCCGTTGTTACGACCCTCGGTATTTTGCAGGTTTCACAGGAAACAAGAGCAGTTTTCATCTACCCTCAAAGTATAGATTTCCTTACGATGACTTACCAATGAGTTTGTTCATACGGACTCTATTTATGGAGGCTAGAAGCGAAAATATGAAATATCCCGATTAGTGGAGACGCCTTCAATTCGGATATTATTAAATTGTATCAACAATTATGACACTTTTAAGTGTCAACGTTTTGAACTTGAGGTTCTCTTGAAACTAATTTTGTATAAATAAAACAATTTTTAACTCACATCGATATATTGTGATAATAATAAATGAGTACTAGGTTATGAAAAAGATTTGTCCGAATTCAAGGTGATTCTGAACTTAATACAACATCAAAGTTACAATCAAGCGATAATTATTAATGGAATTGTTTATCCAAATATAAGTTTAACAGGAATAAATCAACATTCATTCAAGGTAATGTGAGCATCTGCGAGTGTTGGGTGATGTGCACGCGGCCCTGCGGTTGTGCGGGTTCGGTGCGCGCGCGCAACTTGCACTGTAGCAACGTCAACGTGTTCTGCCACATGCGCGACTGTTCTTCCACGTCGGCCTGACGCGAACTGATCGACCTTTGTTCCTACACAACACAAATATATTTCGTAAATATATGTATATCATTAATTTCAATTTTCGGAATGTCAGAAACTGAAAAGTTGTTTTCTCTTATTGATATTATAGATACAATGGGTACACAGTTCGACTACTTTGTTTGTTTGTTTTCTTCTTAATTTTTGTTTGTTGTTACGAAAGTTATGTCCCAAGAAAACGATTTTTTTGAAAAATATTACTTTGTTTTAAAGAAATGTTATTTATAAAAACAAAATATTTTTAAAGTAAATCAATTTAAGTAAATAAATAATAATATATTCTTAGATTTTATTAAATATTCTTTGAACATCTAATAAAAACTAAACTCATAATTAAAAAAAAACTTCTGATGCCATAACATTGTAAAAAGTTTTAACCTATTTTTGTATACAAACTAGGAATTAAAAAAAAAATGATATTTCGTATATTTTCGTATTATTCCATGAAAATCCTGTAAGGTACAGAAATAACGTCTACCTAATATTTGCGATCTGTGCACTTTACTTATTGTATAAATTAGACCTACTAGTTCAATTAAGTGTATTTAAATGGTAGACTATTCTTGTGCTTATGTTTTTATGTCATTGCCAAGTCATTGTATTCATTATAAGAATAAGGATATCTATAATTGATACGCTCACTATAATATTGGTAATAGGCTATGTGACAACATTTAAAATATACAACAAATTGTGGTCATCCTAAAAGATTATATTATAAAGAAATATATTTCACTTTATTTTGATGAAAAACATGTGTAGTTTTAACAAAATAAAGCAAATTAATTGTAATATTTTTTTAAATTTTATCTGGAACATGAACGGCCTGTTATTGGTCGACATTCCGGTGACGTCACACGCAAGTAAACAGTTGTCTCGATAATTCGTTTCGTGAGCGTTTTTCGTGTTTTTATACGTTTAATAGCAGTTTTCTGATATTCTTCCATTTTGTTTTACATCTTGTTGTGTAATACCTATCTATTACACATCTCAAAAAAGGACCCGAATTTTGTTAGAGCCGATAACAGCAACCTACCTAAGATTGACGCCTTCATGGTTGCACATTTCTTTAAGAATAACGCAGATCTTTGAAAACGAAAAGAAAACTAGGAAAATATAACTACATAAATATAATTAGTAGGTTTTAAAAGAATTCTTAATAATATTGCCGTATATTAAGATGTTATGTAATGACACAAACACATGAACCAAAACAAATACATATATCGTTAGATTATCACATATTATTAACTACAATCTACAATTATATTTATTTATAGTTAATTATTACTTACATCAAAGTGATCTTCACACATAAAAACATTTGAATGAGATACAATGCTTTTTGTGTCTCTTCGAGCTAATTGTAACCATAATTTTCGTCTCTTGGGATTTGTTGGAACGGAAACAAACAATTTTTGAGGATTACTTATACTCGTACTTGTATACTGTGGCACTACACACCATTTGTATACCATTTTAGGGCATAAATTTCAATAAACAATTAAAATACACTCCAGCTGCACTAATCAAAACAAATGTTTACTTGCGTGTGACGTCACGCGTGACATGTGACCAGCGCCATTACAGAAACAGTGTTTATCGCGGGTTTTATTAAATTTAAATTACAACATTGATTTTCAGCATTAAAACATAAAATATTTCGGAAATATTAATGAAGGGTAATTATTATCATATAAACATTAATATAAAACTGTTTTCCAAAATTTGTCAAATAGCCGATTGAGTAATTAGGAAAAAATTTAAGACAATTGTTGAATGGATGCTTCTATAAACACTAAAATAACTGACTTGATTTTATATGTGATCCTACAACTGTTTTCGGCAGAAGGGTTGCGTTGCGAGACTTGCATTTTTGTAGATTTTATGTTATAGGATCCCATTTTTTGTAGGTAGATCTCCTTTTTTTTTTGGCTAATATTTCTTGTAGGTCAGCTACGGATTTTCTTCAAGCCCCTCTCCCCGCCTCTATTAATTTTTCTCGGAAGCACTGATGTAACAATCTTTGACAAGTCTGATCGGTAAGTGCTTCTAAGTCCTTTTATATTTGGCGATTGCAGATCTCTGAGTATTAGTTGATACTACCGAAGTCGACATTAATTACACGGTACCCTCCTAAACTTATCATTTTCGATAGTGCCACAGTACGCTTGACCGAATGTAAACATTGAAGATCCTGTCTGTCAATCGGCTATAGCTGTCTGTATCTGACTATATCGACTATCTAGTTCCTATCTATTTAGGTAGCGTAGGTACAAACTGCATGTATGATTACAAATTTGCAGTTCGTAAAATTGTTCGTCGTTCATTATTCGTAATGCCATATCATAGATAGATTTATAAACAACGAGATTTTACTAACTTCAAGAAATAAGGACAAATTCAAAAAACGGGACTGAAACTTTAGAATATTTCAGGTTTAGTTTCCTTTGTAGGCTAAACACTGAGTGAATTCATAGTTTGAAGTTTGTATGTAAGCTAAAAATACCTTAGAATTTTGCTTATCGATGAGTAGTGCGAGCGAGTGTGCAAATGAAAAAATTAATAAAATACTTCAACTGGCAATAAATCGTAAACAATGGTTATAAATAGCATAGGTAATCGGGCAATAAAGCTATAGTATGTCTTCTTGGTTACTGAAAATTCAGGTTTCTAACTCTATGCACAATGAAATTACAGGATGATCGAAAGTCCTACAGGTAGCTTCGAGAAAAGATTGGTACGGCTGTGATTTTCTTTGTGTGCTTTTGCTTGACCACGACGGGAGTACTTCATACCGTCAGACATGTCATATCGTACAGATTACTACTTTTGTTTGGCTATTATAAAGTAGATTTATCGATATTTGAAATTCAAACAATTTATTATATTACCAAAGGTGTATAATAAATTGTTTGAATTTCAATTGGAATTTAATATCATTCCATATAATAGAAATTTTGATAATATACATAAAATCAGTTTGATTTTCTCCAATTATATTATTAATAAATATATAATTTACAATGGAAATCCAATTTACAACGCTTGTTTAAGTCATTAGGTAATTTGAAATAACATGCTCTTTGTTATTTAGAATTTCAATTCCTAATCCAATTAGAAGATTACTTTATGTTTATTTCATTGAATCCTTAATGAAATTTGTTTCTGCACTAATTCACCCACCCATACTATTTACAAAAACGAAATTATAACATTTCATAACTTTTCCAACTTACCTTCATTGCGATTTCAGAGTTCATTATGTCATTTCTAAAAAACACAAAATTGGACTGCATTGTAATACGGTTGGTCGTATTAGAATCAAATATATCTTTAATACTCTTAGGAGATTTTGCATTATCAACGTAAGCATTAAATAATTGTTTCGTCTCTTGTTAAACGAAATTGTTATGTTGTTGTTTATTAATAATCGGCTAAATTTTTAAATTATATATTAAAGTTATAAATTCAAAAATGATCAAAGAAATTTGATTTTGCACTTAGGTCCTTAAACTTATGTCTTAGCATTACTTCTTCATTTACTATATAATAAGTATATGCATTTCACGCAGTGCATTCAGTAGTGTATTGTGTAATCAATATGCAGATTTTCCTGGTAACTGTTTTCACGTTAATAATTTCGCTTAGTGTCATCTATTTCATGTAGTCATGTAGTGCTATTTGTGGTTGAGGACGTTATATTAAGCCTATTTTTACCTCGACACTACATTCAATGACATAAAAACAAATGGATCAGCTCAAAATTCTAGGTGTAGTTCTGTGAAGCAAGGTTTAGAAAAATGATATTTCAATCACGTTTTAGTACACAGATAAACTTTAAAAGAAAAATGTTATCAAAACACACATTTCCGTTGAAATCACTGCAGCAGTTTCCGAAATGCTAATGTATAAATTTGCATGTTTAAAAAAATTGCTCACATAAAGTAATGAGATTGAAGGGCGAACATACGATAACGGATTTTACAAAAGATCTTACTTCTTCCAGATTCTTGACAGTAGTTTCTAAAACGGTCAGCTTTTCCTGCAAAGTTTCCATCCTAGATGCTTTCCTAGGAGACTGCATAGCATTTTTCATTTCAGTCGCTACAACTTCTTGTAAACCTTCAACTTTCGTAATCTTCTGTCTCAAATTCTTCCATTCTTCTTCTTTATTGTTAAGTTGCTGAGTTAACTGTTCCAACTGTTCTTTCAACGGTTCCCTTTGAGACATTATATTGAGGGACGTAGATGCATACACTCTTTTCTTTTGTTCGTATTGCTGCTGCACTGTCTGAAATTCTTCTTTAACAGGTTTAATTTTCCCTGCTAAAGGGTGTATATCTTGTCTTACTTCTGCCAACTTCTGTGCCGTCTGCGCTACTAACTAAAAAAACATTTTTCATTTATATTGGTTAACTTTGTTTACATCACTGCGATCAAGAGGAGTGTTGGTGACTTTTAAAGTTTAATTACTGTAAAAATAAGATCTATATATATATATTAGTAGTATTATTAAATCATAAATCAAAGCCTATGAACAAATGTTATAATTTAAATATGTTCTTCTATACTTTCATTTCTGCAAGGATTCGAAATTTGAAACGTTTAAAATTGAACACTTAGCTGAAGCACCACTACACTCATCATATATATTTCAGTACTATAGGTCTTTGTGGTACCCTAAAATAAATTGCATTTTGTCTTTGACATTTATTGGTACGTTGATTAGCTGGCATAGCGAACGATGTCATTAAGTATAGTTTCAAATAAAACATATTCGAGTACCTATATAAAATATGTTGTAGTTTTGTGTCTTCAACAAGGGTTCCAGGAGAGGATTGAAATTAACAATTCTGTTAACAAAAAGTATACGAAAGTTAAGGTCAGCAAGACTAAGGTCATAGTGTTTAATTGAATGTATAGAAGATGAGAAAGTTAAATAAATGTAAGAGTTTATATCTATGTATTAGAGTAGTTTGTTTACAAATGACAGTAAACTATCGTGTTTATCAAACATATCTTTATTTTTCGCATTTACTCTAATTTCAATGTTTCTCTTAATACAGAAAAGAGAGTACATTTGGAAAATAAAAAAAAAATCTTAAAGGAAATTAAGAATGAAATTATACCATGCTCGTCTCCATCATACATAATCAAACATATATAAAAATTTGTAGCACTCAATTTGAACTTAACGGTTAAGCTATAAAAGTAAGGATTCCCCAAATCGTTCCGAAATACTAGGATTAAAATACTTTAAATACGTATATGCGTATAAATGCAACAATGCATGTCCAATAACTGAGGTGATATGCCAAGCCTCATGGAATTCAATTAAGCCTATAAAACTTGCCTATAAAACTAAACATGCAAATTCACCCTCCTATTTGGCTGTCTTTCGTACAATTAATTAACCAACAAGGGTAATTGATTAATTGTTTTTGACGTCATCCATGTTTAATGCGTGATTGATTATGATTGACATATAATTTTTTTTTAGTCCAAATACCCAATAATCAATAGTCGACAAGGTGTAATCATAAATATTATTAGTAGTCAACCTGCGACAGATCCCTCACAGACTTCTTCGCCAGATCAGCATCGGGGCCGTCTCCTTTCGCGTCGGCGGCTTCATCGTCGTTGATTTTCAATTTCTTATGATTGAGCAAAGCCACCTCCACGGTGGGGTCCGCGTTGCTCACGACGTGCAGGGTCCTCGTTAATATTCCGGCCTCGACCTGCGGCGATAATTCACGACTCTCGCACGGGAAACGTTAAATATTCGCCCGATGAGCTCGCCCCGGGCGCTATGCCCTTGTAAAAGTGATGCGCCAGGACGGGATGAGCGACCACCTGGCGTTTTGAAAGCGAACGACCGGAAGTGATAGAGCAGTGATGGAGCAGAACCGGAACGTCATCGCTCGTAGCCGGAGACAGTTTTTGTATAAACGAAAATTGTCTCCGGCTTGTTGTTATATCAGATTTTTACTCATCTCCGACGGCGTACCCTCTCACGACCCTTCATTCCTTAGACCTCCAACCCTTCACACTGGCTCAGTGTCGGTGAAGCTACTTGACATCGTCAATATAATGACTACGTCCGGCACTGACAGCTTAAGGTGCTGTCTGAGGTACGGAGCGTGCGATACAGTTTGACTTAAATTGGTCTCAAAATCAGACTCTAA
Organism: Eumeta japonica; assembly: GCA_005406025.1. Taxonomy (NCBI): domain Eukaryota; kingdom Metazoa; phylum Arthropoda; class Insecta; order Lepidoptera; family Psychidae; genus Eumeta; species Eumeta japonica. The sequence continues at coordinate 620,837 of BGZK01000134.1, forward strand.
TTGATGAAGACTCATTGGTCAATTTGCCCGTGATCAAAATGAAATGCTAAATGATAGAAAATGATGAATTCAAATTGGAAGGCAACACTTTTAACCACTGAGCCAAAATCCTTTAAATTTATTATTATTTAAACGGTACATCTCAGTACTATTGCCAATATTATGATTATAAATATTTAATACGAACGCCAAGCTTCTTAGCTCAACTAAAACTCAGTTGTTTAGTACTGCAACAAATGTAGAACGTGAGGTATTAACGTCTAATATATTAAAACCATAAATACAACCGGCAATAGACTGTTTTGTAAAATGCTAAGATATGGCGACAATACGAAAATCATATTATTCGGCCATTTTCTTTTGGAGAATTCAACCATTAAAGCAATAACTTAAAATTACGGTCGGCATAAGTTAGCATCCATATAGCTCTACGGGAAAATCTTTTTACGCCTTACTAAATTCTGTTACAATATTTTAGCGTAAATATCTTCATAACTTTTATGTTGTACCGGGATTTAATAAGTTTACGAAATGTATGACTTCATTCTAGGTGTAATTTCAATTTATTACTAAACTCCTTGTAAAAAAATGGTACAAACCTAATTTTACAACTATGACGGTCAAGGAGAAATATTATTTTTTTATACAAATAGTAAGTATATCGTTTTTTTAATTTTTTTAGTACATTGCCGTTCTCTAGTTAATTGCTAATTATAAGAAAAAACACGTGTGGTCGTTGTCTTTTAAAATGAGTGCCTTTTTCTCCATAAGCTCAGCGTGTGAATTTGTACAAGAACATATTGCACACGAAGCTATTTCGTCGGAAAACATTTAAAATTTTATTACTGACTGTACCGAGAAAGAAAGATATCCTCTTCAAGGTAAAAACATCATTATTGCGACCGGTTTTTTATATTCTTATAACCTCTACATAACATCATTATATTACGTCAATTATATTATGACTACTGCTTTGCTGACGTTCCTTCGTTATGTGCGTGAACCGAGTTATTTTCAATCAAACACCCTTATATAGACGGAATCACGGAATCGGAATCCGTATAGACGGAAATCAGATTTCTATGTAGATTTCAAACTGAGATTAGACTTCAAACTCGACTAAATGGTAACGGTCGTCACTTGCGTAAGCGCAGACAGTCAACTTCGATGCATTAATAAAATATGATTTTTTAACATTTTATGTGTATTAAATCGTTATTCAAGTTACCATATTCCACCAAATAGTCAAACTAAGATTATTTGAAGAAACACTTGACATTGGTATTTCTCTTCAAATGCGTAACGAAATACATTACAAATGCATATTATCATATTCAAATTAGCCATTAATTGGTTGGCGGGCCCATTACGTTAAATAATTGTTGAGAAAGTAAAGAAAAATAATTGAAAAATATATTAGGATATATACTTGAAATATGGATTTCAAGAAAGATGATTTATTCGTTATATCATTACATTACAATTCAAAATATCTACTTATATACATAAAAGTAACAAGTAAACATTTAAGCAAAACCTTTGGAAAAATATATATATGTTGAAGGTTTGGTTGAAGAATAGAGACATTTAGGGTAATTCTATTCCATTCCACATACCTGAAATATGTTTAATGAATGTTTAGTCAATAAATTATTAAATAAAAATAAGTATTGTTAAAACACATTAATAATATTTCTTTAAATTATAAATTATGCGCATATGTAGGTACATAAACTTTACACGAATAACACAATTTATATTTTATTATCAATTAATAATAAAAATATCTAGAACTTACTAGACACTTTTTTTTCGTTACTTACAAAAATAATCTCTAAGCGAAACCTTCTTAGAAACTAACTTTATCAACAAAAGTTTTGAGCAATTTTGTAACGTCTACAAATTAGAAGACATTTTAACAAACAAAACACAGCTTCTCGTATACAAAAAACTTTATCTTTTTAAGTCAATAAGAACTTCATCGAAATCTATTTGTATCTTCAAACTATTTCAATTAGGTCAATTTTATGAACGAAACTCCTGAAATTATTTTTTTGTAAAAAATGTCATACTTTTGTCAGTCTCACCTTCAAATTGGACAAGTTGGCCCTCTGGCGCTTGTAGACCGTGCTCTTGGCCCTCAGCCCGTTCACGTATTTCTTCAGCTCTTCACCTCTAAGTATTGTATCGCCTAGAAGTTGACGTACCTGTAGGTGTTTTATTTCTATATACGCTACTGGAGAGGAAATTTCATTAATGACATCTGAAATATATCATCATATTTATACATAATACATCATCAGTGATGTATGTGACTTGTTATATAACTTGTAAAATTAATTTCAGGTTTTTTTAAATAATCGACTGAGGTTGCACGTATGCGCATGCACGCACGCACGCGCATACGCAGGTACAAAGAAAGAGACGGAGTGAGAGAAAGATAAAAAGAGAAAAATAAAAGTGTGAATGCAAACCTGTATAGTTTAAATATAAATACATCATCAATACTAGTAACAATCGATTTCTCATTATAGTTTAGTGGAAAATTCCCAGAATTTTATCGTATTACTTTCCAGCGAATATTCAATTACTAGTGTTTTCTAAAACGGAATAAATTTGACGTTGTTATTGTGAATTCATAAATTTGATACTTGAGCGGCGAACCTGAAAACCGAGAATGATTTATCTATCTCGCAGGGGAATACGCTGAAACGGCCACCCTGACATCACCCCCGGCCCCTCGTCCGCTTCTGACATCGAGCCCGCCGCCAGGAACGGTCACACGAAAAGAACGAAGTCGGAAAAAAATGCAATTACCGATTTGTTATCTTGTCGGTATGTTCGTTCGTCTCTTCGCCGAATTAAATTACTGGAATAACGAACTCGATTTTATTAAATATGCAAATTGACGAATTTTTGTTTTATGTCGGCGACTTCGCTTGTTTCTCATCTGCTACGGAATGTTATTAAAAGTTTCTCGACATTCTTCATTAGATACAGTTAATGATGAGAATTCTAAAAATCAGTAAAAAGTTCTTTGATCAATAAATAAAATCTTTGCATAGAAACTGAATAATTCATATCAGATATTCTCATTGAAACGAGTATGATGAATTTTGAATTGAATTACTCATATGCTTCTATAGAGTTAGTTTTCATGTTTACTTTTATTAATGTATACAAAAAATAACCTCCTAAAACCTAACCTAGTGAAATAATCGAAATACCTTTCAATTATTAATTAGAAAGTGACGAAATTATATAATAATTATTACAATTTGTAGCACAGCGTAATATTCGTCACGTGTGCTCGAGTTGAAAATTATTGATTGCTAAATTTCTGTATTACAAGTAATTTATTTGAGTATTATTCGTTTTAGTTCTAAAGATTTTCAGAGAATAACATAATAACAATAATAATAAAAAACATTTAAAATCAATTAAAAAGTAAATTATAATATTTCATGCACTTTCGTCTGTTGATATGTCAGCATCGAAGCGAAATAAATATTATTCCGATATCAATTATGAAAAATCTAGAATTTGAAATCGATGCACCGAATTTTATAAAAAAATTACCTATATTCAAATATAAAGTGTAATCTCATCATCGCCGGTTTCCAGATTTCATAAAATATTCTTCTACTTCTGTATATAGTCTATTACTGCTTTAGTTACAATGAAGTGTGACGTCGGAGATATAGGGTCGTATTAATAAAGCACGCTTAAGTGCGGCGTTCCATCTTGGGAGAGGAAAGAGCAAGGTAGTTATGGTGCTTTGCTATGAAAAGTAATATTAATCTATCTCGCTCCACGTTACTTCTTAAAATGGGGCTTCATTTGAGTGACGTTTATGAATGCGACCCTAAGAGAACTGTTCTTCGTTTTTTACTCTGCAATAGTCCAATGTTGAACGAATCCCATAGATACTTTATCGCCAGACCACCAACGAATAGAGACAAAGACAGAGTATAAAAAATATACAGGATGTAAATGAACAGCACCGCGTCTCTTGTCTCGATAATGAAATGTGATATTCCTATTTAATCTCTATTATTATTAATTGAAAAATGTTGTACATTTTAAAAAAGAAAATATAAACAATTAAATATGAAAGGAAAACCAAATATCCTGTGTCATCTGATTGCTTGCATGCTTTTATAATAATGCGTAACTAGATCTTCGACATTAAAACATAACGAAAATGCGACTTAGGTACAAGATTCATGTTACTTACTACGGGTACCGTATCAAAACTGAGCGTATACTAACACCATATCCTAATATTTACTGGCTATAAAATAAATTCATCATTTATACTGCATCGCGAATTATTTTGTAAACGAATGCAAGTGCAATTTGCATCGCGTTGCGTTTATAATTATGATAAGCACAGGCAAGTTGGAAGGAAAGTTAAGGACGATGGGAGACAGCGACGACGCCGCGCACAAAGTGGAAAAAATTATACAGGTTGATTCATTAATAATCAACAAGGGTTATTTATTTTTCTAGCGGTCTTTATTATTTTTTTTATTATGCTTATTGTAATTAGAGGATGATACTCTATAAAGCTAATACGGGCATCCTTGATATGTTGTGGGTCAAACTTTAGTGTGCAAATACGTTCGCGGGCCGCATTCAAAAGTAATGCATTTTATAGTAGTGTTCATAATTTTTAGCGATAGATATCAGACATGAAATAATACGACAATGTTATTATGATACAATTTAATAAAATAATAAAATGAAATGAAAAAAATAAGTACAACATTATAATTAAATCGCAAAATTTGGAATTATTACAAACTACGAAAGTTAAATAGCGACACCGAAATCAATGAGACGCTTGAGCTTGAATTTGGGAAACTAATCAATCGATGTTTGAATTAATTCCATTAATACAAAGACGTAAATAATTTTGCAAATTATCGTCAGTCAGCCTTGTACGATGTTTTGATTTATCAAATTTCATCGTTGAAAAGAACTGTTCGCATTTGCAAGTACTGCCAAACGTACAAATTATTTTTTTTGTGAATTTTCTAAGCTGCGGAAAATAGTCTTCTTCGAGGTATTTTGTGTAGAAATCGCATAACTCTAAGTCATCAAATTTAAATTTTAGGAGTAAGTTTTCTTGAATCTCAATCAACTCCATTTGCAAGTGTATTAGGACATTTTGTGAATTACTTTTTGTTGGAATAGCAAAGAAATTGAAACAACCTTCCATGTTATTAAACTTGCTAAATCTGTTCAAAAATTGCTCCGACAGTATCTTGAGTTCTTCAGCGTATTAAGCATAAGCAATATCTATCAAAATACGCACGGAGAGAGCGTGGTGAAATAGTAACTGTTTCCAGACAGCGTGTGTACCTCCCACGAGCGGATTTTGTTCTGAAACGCTTTCAAATGGCTGTACAAATCATTAACTAACTGTCCTTGTTTTTGAAGTTTCAAATTTAAATCATTAAAATACCATGTAAATTCGATCACAATTCTAAGTCACATATCCATTTTCGATCACTAAATTCAGATTGTGGTTTATTCTTTATTTGCATAAAATCTGCTATTTCATTTCTAGCTCGTAAACCGTTTCAGACATTTTCCCTATACTTAGCCATCTGACTTCACAATAATATGTTATGTAGCCATATTCGACTAACACTTCATCCAAAACTGCCTTGAACTGACGATGGTTAAGCTCTCGAAATCGAATAAAATTGATGGTTTTTACTACCACATTCATAACATTCTGGAGTCGAATTGATTTAGAACACAAGCTCTGTTAGTTGATAGTGCAATGAAGGACTATCAAATCATCTTTTTTACATTTAAATCAGATGCTTTTTCATACAAAATTCCGATGAAACCTTTGCGTGAGCCGACCATAGAAGGTACACAATCTGTTCATACTCCAACTAATTTTGAACATGACAAGTCAAAACTTGTGAATAGCTTTTGAACTTCATTAACAATGTCCTCTCCTGTAGTGGTTCCTTTTAGCGACTGCAAAGCAAGCAATTCCTCAATAACAATGAACTCTTTATTAACACTTCGAATAAATATAGCCAGTTGAGCTGTGCAAATTGGTGCTCTCGTCTAATGCTATAGAAAATGATTCAAAACCAGCAATACGTTCATTCAATGTTGTTTTCATATCATTAGCCATCATTTCTATACGTCGGATAACAGTTCGTGTTGACAAACTAATTTTTTCAAATTCATTTTTCATTTCAGGACACAAAATACTGCAAACTTTTAACATACATACTCCTTGGTAAATTCCCTTTCGGCAAATAGTTTTAATGACTTTGCCAATTTAGAACTAACTATAGAACTAGTTTTCACAAAATTATCAAGTTTTGTTTTTTGTTTATGAAATATTTAATGCTGTTTTTTCCGAATTTGCAATAAGATTCTGGATTTTATCTTTTCTTATTTGTCCTATCAGTGGGTGCAGCATAGGATGCTTAGTTGAGTAATTCCTTTTTATATTGAATTCTTTCATCACTGAAATTGATTCATTACACAGCAAACAAACAGGCTTACCATTGTGCAAAATAAGAAAGAATTCTTCAATCAATTCAAATCAAATCAAACAAATTCTTTGGTTTTGTTGAAACTGGCGATCCTCTGCATTTACTTTTCATGTCTTTCCACCAGACATCATTTTCGTTTACTTTTCGGTCGATAAACTTTATCACAAAATATAATTAATAAGCACTCAATATACACACATAGTCACAAAGCAAACTGACAGCACTAGCGGCTCGCCAGGATATTGCTTGTTGAATTTATCATCTTGATAGTTTAAATAGAACTAAAGTTCGAGCTATCCACCCGCTTATATAGGCAAAATGAAGGAGTGATCTAGAATCGTCTAGTGTAGAATAATTGAGAAGCAATAATCTTTTGTCGCGCCGCCAGTGAAGTGGCAAACATCAAATGCTTCGATGTTTGCCGCCTCAGCTTTTGATGATCGCCGCCATTCGGCTTGCTCGCTCACTTGATTCCGTGAGTATAAGTAAGTTGTGTAATATTTTTTTATTATTGGATTTTTCAAAATGTCTCGCGGGCCGGATCAAATCTTACAGCGGGACGAATGTAGCCCGCGGGCCGGTTATTGCCCACATATGCTATAAATGAAAAAAGTGGCGTAGTGCTGCTCATTTACATACTGTGTGTACGTAGTCTTGAAAACGTTTCAGTCGTAAAATTTAAGGAATCACGTAGTCTTAAAATACATGAAAGGGGGTTCACGGTTGCCGATATTATGAAGTTTATATAAACTAATGCAAAAGACAAAATTACGATTTATTTTGGAAAAGCTACAACATCTTCCAGAATTTCCAGAATTGGAAAAAAAATTAAATGTCCCTTAATTTTTTTCCAAATTTTTAACTTCCCTAATTTAACTTAAAATACGTTACATTGAGCGTAATTAAGTGTTTGATTTGATTGGTCACTATTACTAGTATCAATAACATGGTCTATAATGTAACTAAGCGTTTTTTACATACAAACACCCGGATGAAACGAAGTTCCTTTCGCTACATGTAAATAAATTTTATGAATCGAATAATAACAATGAAATTGATTAAAAAGCTTGAAAGTGACTAAATAAATAATTATATAAACAAATAGATGGTGAGAAATATTGGTAAATAGTAAATAAACATACATTTTATTAATCATTAAAATTTAAAAAAAATAATCCAAGGAGACAGAGATCTAGAAATATAAACTTAGCCAAGCATACACTGTACTGCGTAGAGCATTCATCGTTGCGGTTACACATTGTTTCGTGTAGCTCCCATCCACCGAGCGCCCGAGTATAACGTGTGAAAGGAACTTAGTTCCAAAAGCAATCAAATGATTACTTTCTTTTTGTATTAAAATTTCAAGCAATCAAAATAAAGTGCAAAACAAATTGTATCTTTCAAAACGTATAGAAGTGGTCGAATATGCCGTAGTCTTTCAAAAGTTCCATTCGCTTTAGTATAGCGTAGCGTCATTTGATCTTACGTTTACAGGTCAGTTTCACATTTTTAAAGTAGTCCACGTCATTACAAAGCTCTCCCTCTCCGTGGAAACATCGTAAATGACCTGTGAATGTAAATCGGCCAAAGTGGCCTCATGATCCCGCAGTTCGTTGCCGAGCTCGCGCACATCGGCGGCGCTGGCGTCGCGCGCGCGCCTGATGGCCGCGGCGTGCTGGCGGAAAGGCGCCAGGCGCTCCTCGTGCGGGCCGGCCGCCGCCCGCCGCCGGGACGCCAGCTGCTCTACCTCGGCGGCCGCCGTCGCTATCTGTTAAGTGTAGCGCCGTTGCAAAAATATTTCTAGACACCTGCCAGCAATATGCAGCGTGCAATCCACCGCTGAATCTCGAACTTTAATAAAAAATTAATATTTACCTAGGAGTTCGACGTAAGTTTTTTATATGACATATATAATATTCTTATATAAACATGATAGCACTTGCTTTGATGTTCGATATCTAGCAATCCTTTCGAATCAAGTTTCAAGTCGTTCGATGAAAATTCGCAGTGAAACAGCGGGTTGGAGGGTCAGCGGTGGATGGCATGCCACGTGTTACTGCATGTTGTTGGCTAGCGTCTAATTAACTATTTTCACAAAATAACACCTTCCATATAAAAAATATTTGAAATCACAATCGCGAATGTATCTTCGATTATTCGTATATTGTACGAGAGCCCTATAAGAGCGTCCACCGCCTATCGTCATATCGTCAATCATTGTATTAAATTCACACTAAAAAATAATTAAAAAAAAACAAACAAAATAAAATACACAGAGACGAATATAGAACTTCCTCCTCTTTTGAAATCGGTTAAAAACAAATATACTTACAAACTCATTTCCTATTAAAGTTTATTAGAGGAGTACATACACATCTTATTTGATTATTGTTGCTTTTACTGTTTGTCATATGAACAAGTAATTATCGCTACACATTCATTTATAAAAGTTAATTCGACAGCAAAATTAGAAAAAACCGCAATAATTATAATTTTTTCTGTCGTTTTTGAAATTCAATGATCAATTATTTCACGAAAATTTTAAAAATACCTCTAAAAATTGTCAAGTTTAAATTTTTCCTTGATGCATTGGTTATTATGTGACAAATGAAAACACGAGTATTTGATCTGTTTAATGACGAATAACGATCAGAATCGGGATCAAATTTTGGTTTTCCGCGAGGAATAATCTCATGCCTGCAAATTTTCCAAAAAAAGGAAAAATTATTGCTGTCTGTATTTCTGATCCCAGGACCTGATAGTGATATTTCCATTCCCGTCCTGTCGCATTTTACGCTATAAATAGTACGTATTATTGCACCCTATATCTTTATATCCATGTAAGTTCATCGTTAAAACTTAACAAGCACACATTGTGGTGAATTTAATGGGGAAAATCAATCTTATTAGTAAAAACTATAACTAGTCACAATAATAAATGTTTATATATTAAAAAAATAAAACATTTTAAAATAAATCTTTAACAAAAAACAAGCATGTGATATTGCGGTTGCCCAAAAGATTATTCCAAAAAAATATTGTTACATTTGTCAATTCTTAATCTTACAATACTCAACCGCACGAGTCGAACAGAATATTATTGATCAACTACAATCGAAAAATAGGAGCACGATATTATTGCGATTGACACAGATAGGCCCGGATTAATAAAGCACACTTAAGTGCGGCGTTTTATCTTGAGAGTGCAAATAGTAAGACAGTTATGGTGCTTAGCCATAGACATATGTCTCGCTCCCACCTTACTCCTTGAAATGGTGCATCATTTGAGAGATGTTTATTAATACGACCCATAAGATTATGACAACAGGGAGTCAACTATAACGTAAGTTTATTTTTAAAATATAATTATTCTCTTAACTGTCTCCGTTTTTTTTTTCCTACTCGATTCTCGCTTCATTGACACATTTAACGCGTTTAAAATATACAAGGATACTTACACCACAATTATAGAGATGTATTTTAGTATTTAAGTAATACAACTTTGAAAATACTAACGTCACTGCTAGATTAGATGCTCCTTACAGAACATTTCAAAATGGTACCGCGACATTAATATTTAATGCATTAGTATCGAGTAACAATACATAGTAATGTTTGAAAGAATATGCATTGTATATATATTAAAAATACTAAAGAAAGGAATTCATTAATAAGATTCAAAGGAAGTAAAACAAACCTAATTTAAAGTAGGCAGCGGTCAAACACCACTTTTACTAAAAGATTTCATTTAAGTAAGGGGATAGATGGAATTATTTTATCGCATTCCCGAAGGCCATAGGAGAATGCGAATCACAAGATAGTAAGTTGTCACCGTCGCCCATGGATACTCACAACCCCATAAAATTCACTAGCGCATTGCTCGCCTCTTGGGCACGAATAGGATAGCAAATAAAGGGTGATTGGCTGATGGAGAGTAAAGTGGGGGTGATGGAAAGAAGAGCGAGCCACCGAAACTCTCACTCACTGGAAGAAAAAATTCACCAGTGTAAACTCTTACTTCATGTCTGTATTTTGTAAAAATATGATATCTCACCGGTGGTGTTAATCCATTTTCGTCCTGCAACCAAGTTGACCACAGCATGGCTCTGCCGCAGCGTACTTACTCATTAAAGATTATCAAGAATTTAATTCTACATTTCACGTACATTTTTAAAATAGATTATCGACCTCGTGAAAGGTCTCGTCTCGCCTCGTTTTTGTGCGTGCGATTGCGTGTTCACTGCAGAGTTGTAGCGAATCGAGAAAGTTCCAAATAATTGCATTTAATACAGGCTTATTTTTCGACTATAAGCGAACACCGGAGCAGTCGCAAATAGCGTGGCGGGGACGAGCGTTGATTACGCGCTAATTACGCGCCTGAAGTCGCTTATGCGGCGCGTTCACCTCTAGGATTATATTATTCCAAGAAAACGATATGATTTTTCGTTTTGCGATTTTCGTTTAAATTACGATTTTATGTCGGCTTGTGGATTTGAAGATTGGTCAATTTGTGAATAAGGTACAATTATATTCAGTGCCATGATAATGATTTTATGTTTGTTCGTAAAACATTTTACAAGGGATTTTTTATGACTTAGATATTAGTTCTCAGCTAAAATAAACAAAATAAATTTTCTTGTTCAGAAATACTTTGAAAAATATGAAAGATTTGATTATTATATATATTATAAGCGCTTTGATTCTTACTCGCTCATTCAAAACCGACAGAATACAACATATACAATTAACAACAGAAACATTTACAACCGTTTTTAATTTCTATACACCACAGAGCGTTTCATATGCAAAATAAATCAATTCGTCTCTATGCAATGGGATTGTTGTGCAGAAGGGCTCAAAACCGTTTCGATTTTACCTTGTCCTGAACCACAGCTAAGTGCGAACGCGTGGGGTGCGGTTCCGCAGCTATAGTCTGCATAATAGACAGTTCTCGTTGAAGCCCCGACACTTCTTGTGGCAACTTTTCCTTCACCAAATACTGATTCAGCTGGAATATTATTAATAAGCATAATTATCATAAAATGAACTAACAATTGTGAAGCAAAACGAACGTTTCAAATGCAAATAGATATCAGAATATATATAGAAAACATTTAGAGTCGTACTTCAACAAAAAATCGAAGGACTTTCGCATAAGGACTAAAAAATTACACTGCGCCAAACCCAATTTTCCTAGTGTTTACTATGTGTGCGTTAGAAAAATAGTGCACTACACTCACATAAAACAAATCAAATGTCTACTGAGTTCTACTGGTAACGCAGAAAATTAAAAATTTCAATTTAAATAATAGTAACATCAATATTCGAGTTTTCGACAGACACCAAAAATAGAAGATAACAAACGAGCCACATGAGTTTATACGTCGACAAATATGTGATACATGAAAACAAGGAGGAAACTTGCGAAAGGCGCAATGCGCATACGAAACAAACACTACCAACTCTACGTGTGTCAACGTTTACCCCACGCGGTACGAGCAAAGACGCGACAATTACGCTAACGACCTGTATCTCGTCTTGGAGGTGTCTAATGACGTCGGCGGCGGACTTGGGCGCGGCGCTTTGGCCGTGCAGCACGTTTAAGTACCTCTTCAGCTGTTCCGTGGCCGTTTTCAGTTGTGCCTGTTGCGTTTCATACTAGAAGATATAAAACATATGTATAACATATTTGTACAGTATATAAACATTTTATATTAAACAAATATAGTCCTGTATTTTTAATCATAGAATTATTATTGTAATTGACCGCACACGTAGAATAATTAATTTAATGAATGTATAACTAAATGTAAAGACATATATTTTTTCTCTAAAAGAGTCATCATTACTTTTTAGGGTTCCGATCAAAATGGCAAAAACAGAACCCTTATAGTTTCATAATGTCCGTCCGTCCGTCCATGTCACAGGCATTTTACTTAAAAATTGCAAAACGTATATTGATGAAATTCAGAGCATAGGCATCTTGTATGAGCCGCTTCTCAGTTTCGTAGTTAAGTAACAAAAATAAATATTCCTAGGGGGGCACTCCATACATGTAACAAGGGCTATAAATTTTTTTTTCAGCAAGCAATCAACCTGTAGCACATATTTCGACAGTTGTTTTATAATTTTTTTTTAAGGTTTCTAAGCAATTTCTTTTAATAGATATTTGAATATTTTCGAAAATAATCGCTCCGAAAGTAGCAGACACTGTGTCCTTCCCTCTGTTTTTTAAACCGTAAGTGTAAAAAATGTGACAAAATCACAAAAATGACACTTAATAAAATACTTTCAAAGAAAATTATTTTGAAGATCATCGGATATACTGTTTTTAAGTTATTGCCTAAAAACTGAGCTTCTCAACAAAAAGACTTTAGTGCTATGAGCATAGGCTCTTTTGCTAGTGAACTTTAGTTTACACTAGTTTAGGAGTAATAGTCGACTAAAGTGCTTATGCCTATGTGCACAAAACATTGAAAAAAGTGTAACAACGTAGTTTTTTCATCTGTAGTGTATTTCTTTGTAGTAACGGCTTCTAAACTCTACAGTGAGTATAGTCCGACATGCTCTTAACTGATCTTTTTTTAGTTATATTAGCACTATTACTATTATGAAGTACTTATTCCGAGCACCTGATACGCCAGTTCCTTGGCTCTCTCTTGCTGGACCCGCAGAGCCCTGCTCGCTGAGAGCAGTTCGTCCTTCTCGTTCACGTCAATCAAATTCACCTGTACGTTCTCCAACCTCTTGATGACTGAAATGTCAGCCATTGATTAAATATTGTTTTACAATGACTTAATATCAAAACATGAATATCATTGTAATCCCAAAAAACATTATGGTCTTTCCACTGATAATATTGTTTGGTCTTACATCCTGCCGTTTCAGATTTTTTTTATTTGGATATTGTTTAACAATCCAAAAAAAATTACCTTTAAGCAAAGATTTTGAGACTTTAAAACTTTGAAATATCTACAAACGATCAATGGAAGTTATTTTTTCCAACTTCTGAAAGAAGACAAAAGTACAAAATGTTTTATTAAGATTACGCAAAAGTGATAAGAGCCAAAATTAGAAATTGTAAAGAAAAATTGTACAGTACGAAATTCGACAGTAACATGATCTCTTGACTTTTTCTGCTATTAGCAAAATTAGCTTAGAAGTTGAGGGGTGGTAGTTACGATTTAAAAGAATTATAACAAGCTGAAAACTTAACATAGTCACTAATATATCAACTTTTCATATATTGCAATTTAAATTTTTGATGTGAAAACGTCTTTTTGCCCTTTGTATAGGTACGTTATAGCTGGTCAAACCTTCTTGTATTATAAAGTGCTTTAAATGTCAATGGCTAATTACTACGAGACATAATGCCATAATAACGGTTGAAGTCACAATGGTTGGAACACGTCTGTACGTATTTATCGTGATGCGTTTGTTTTGCTTGTAACGTCTTCGAACTGATGTAAACGCTTGCGCATGATTATTGTGAATAGTAAAATTTACGTTATGTATAATTATAAATTAAAAGCGTCCTATCCCTTTGGATATCTCTATCCAAAAGGATAGAGATGTAAGCACTGTAATATGTGTAAAATTTGAGGTCGATCGCCTGGAGAAGAACTCATGTAAAATGAATAATTTATCCAAAGTAACGTACAAGGAAACCAGGAGACAGACAAACGAACAACGTTTCTCTTTTTAAATCAGTAGCAATACTCGCTAAAGAAACAACAAATTGTATTCATCGCCCAATTATTTCAACCTTCAGCATCGATTTTATTAATTCGTATAAAACAACAAGCTGCTGTTTTTCTGTTAGTATTAGTTAGCGTTCTTCAAGTTATTTATATAAAGTTTACTTAACCACTCTACAGTCAACAAAAATTTTAAATACCAACAGTCTATAGATCTTTAAATTAAATGCAAATAACTAAACACATTTTTAAAATACTATTGACTTAGGAAAACAAACAATACTTAAAATCGACAGTGGGTACTTGGTAATTTTTAGAAATTCATTCAACGAGATGGATAGAAGAAGAGCATTTCCGATCACTTCTCAGATAATTTTTATCTGACGAGTGATAATCAAACCTATTAGATGGAGATAAATCGCATAAATATGAAATACAGGGTCGTGTACTTCCAATACTTGTTTCACGCTCTTGAGCATTGTCTAAAAACCACTTTCAGATATATATATATATATGGTGCTATAATATAGCATCTCCATACAGATATGTAGATGTAGTTTTCTAGAAAACCGATTATTTATTATGGTTAGATTAGTTTTTACGACTTTTTTTCAGAATTTTTTTTGTATGTTCAATACAAAAATTTTAAGATATTATGAAAAATTTGCAATGTTATCACTGTGAATCATTAAAACTCGGCATATTGGTTCTGTTTCAAACGAAAGGTCCTGATTGGCGCAATTTGCAAAATCTCGTCTTTGATTCTCAACTGTCAACAGATTGCCGTTTATGATAGGGTAATTAATATTTTGTCGCGTTAATGTGTTGAACAGTTTTTGTGTTGTCATATAAAAATCTAGTTTTCAATAAAAACCGCAATTTGGCAATTTTGCTTTTAATCGACTCGTATTTTCTGTTTTGTTCTGTTAAAGTTTCCAGATAACACCATAATTTGTCCGAATTTTAATATTGATATTTAGTACTATATATTTTTTTATGTGGTTTACTGTCATCAGCGGCAGCGCGCTCATACCAAACTGGCCGCACGGAGCCCTATTTTCAGCACTAAATTAAAATTATAAATAATGAATCACAGCTGATGATGGGATTCGAAAAAGACCCCTCTGCTAATAAAGATATAATAAACCTCAACTGAATGGCTCATTGTGTTAACACAGATCGCCAGGTTACAGAAAAAAAAAAATAAATAAATAAATAATGAGGTAAAGTTCTGAGAGTCGGGACTTTTTGTTAAAATATTTGCTCTTATTTAAGAGCATATTTTTTTTAATTTCTTAAGTATTAATAATTTTCGGTAATAGGCGAAAAATTAAAAACCTTTTTTTTTCGTTTTAATTTATTAATAACTTTTGCAAATTTTATATATGAAATAAAATCCTTCAAATGCATATTTCTAGGCGTCATTCCGAATCTAATGAGCTATCGCACATATTTTTAAGAACTTTATCTCCATTTTTTACATTTTTGAACTTCTGAAAGAGACTAGTGTCTATACACTAGTCTGTTTCACACGTTTCCTATGAAAAAAGTGTAAAAGAAAATTGCAAATACATATTTAAGCGAGTGATTTCAACTTTATGTCTTCGCATTCTCTATATCAACAGAAACGAAAAATAAAGTCATCTAACCTATATCCCTCTCCAGCGCCATCTCCTTGATGTCGTTGATCATCTCCGTGGCGTTCTCCTTCTGCAGCGCTCTAGTCCTCTTGTGCACCTCTTTGAACTCCTCTATCAGATTTCGATACGTGTCTAACAAATCTTGCACGGTGTTGTTCCGCACTACATCAGACGGTATATCCGGGATTTTCAAGTACCTTGAGATTTCGTATATAAAAAAGACTGTATTTAGAACAATGTGTAATGAAAACATGTTAAATATGTCCCTAGACGTACACCAAGAAGTGACAGTAAGTATAAATAATAAAACCGAATGATGTTCTTTAACGGCGAATGAAATCATCTTTACAAAATCCTTCACTAACTTCTTAACATAAGTTAAATCAAATGAAGGATTAGGCCTTAATAAGATAAGAAGAGAATAAGACATACAAAATTAAATAACAGTTATGTTCTCTATTAAATTAATCTTCAACAAACGATATCATATATGCAGCTTATGATATAACAATATAATATAAAATGTTAAGATTAAACCAGAGACTATATTCCAGCTTGTGGAAATCCATTGTCTCTGTCTACCTTCCTGGGAAATAAGGGTCAGTTCACATTATTATTATACTATATTGCACTCATTTTTCTACATCATAACAATTAGATACTTGCTTAGATGTGCCTGTAACAAACATAATGTTTGTCACTTAGATATCAAACTCTTGAAGTAATTGGTGAAGATAATCAATATTCTCTGTCACACTTTCATCCCTGACCTACCTAAGACTTTTTCATATCCATCTCCTGAACACCCAATCAGCCATTAAAATCACTTACTGTGACGATCTTTCATTTCTGTCGTATTTAGCTAATGTTTCTTACATAAGTCCAAAACTGATTCCTCTCCACGGTCCGTTTGGATATATCTGGAGTACACTCCAGTTTATGAACACTCAGAAAAATCTGACTTAATCCAATTTTAATTCAAAACCAAAGAACCGTTGAATTGTTGCATTTATAACCATTTGTCCACTCCAGTTATATTTTTGATAGAAACGATACGGTCCTCAGACTCAACACCGCCATCCTCGTTGGCTCTGATCAACACCGGAGCAATAAATATCGATGAATCCTTGTCTGATCGCCCCATCAGCAATTTTCCCTTTAGTAGCATTCACGCATAGAATATCGAGTCGTTTGTCTTTCACAAATTCGCTTACATGAGCAATTTTGTCATCAATCCCGCCCATGGCTCCTCATTTCCCGGTACGGAAATAAATTGAACGAGTTCAACAATTTCGATAACGAATTGGATTAAAGGTTTGTTGGGGCAAAACATCAATTAGCTAGGTGTCATCTATGAAAAATTGACCATCTCTGGAAATATATTGAATCTAACCAAACGAATAAATTGCTTTATATTAGTAGGCACTACTTCTTATTTAAAAAAAAAACAACATTGACAATTTTTCTAAGATAGAGTGATAATATTAAATTCATCGATACCTACCTGTTATCGTACAGGTGTTAAGTTATTTTTCTAAGTAGAGTCATTTATAAAATAAGTCTAGCTAGTATTTTAACTTATTTTCTGATCAGAACTCAGCCGCCCAGGTGCTAACAATTGCAACGGAATAGAATATCTACAACGCATATCTCGATGAAAGTTACATGATGGATTTAGAACCTGATCGATAATGATCGTGTACAAGTTTGTGTAGTACACGCCCAATAGGTTTCATAATTAATTTCCGCGATAACACACTTAGCAAGATAGGCCGTGTTCTTGGCCTGCTCCTTGTTCTTCAACAGCGAGTGCAGCGCGTGGTGCAGCGCCCGCGGCTCGCCAGCCAATAGGCGGGCGCGGAAAGCCGCCGCCTCGGCCCCCGGCGGCGGCCGGTACTTGACGCTGGCCAGCATCTCCAGAACGCGATACGACACCGTCTCCGGATCGTCTTCGCACACGTCGCACTGTCTCAACAAATACATTAAAGTGTATATAACTCTAAAAAATACATTGAAATTGATAATTTAATTAATGCTCTTGAAGAATGCGGTAGTGCTTCCGTTACGATTAGATTAACATTTAAATTACGTACAAAAGTATTAGAAATTCCTAGGTAATCAATTTAAACTACTAACACGCACACATTCTATGTTGTTAACCAAAGCGATCCCGGATGGGGCGTGATGTTAGTTGTTCCAAAGTTAGTTATTTACAAAGGTACGTGCAAGATGATATGTTTATTTGTCTTTCGGTCGCTTAAAGGGTAAGATATACAATAGAGCTATTCTGCGTATGTAATTGAAAACAGGATATGTCGATGTTGATAATTTTAGTTATATACTTTATTATTTAAGTTTTATGTTCAACTTTAAATATTATTTTGTTAATCCTTTAATTTAAACGATATAGTTTTCGAGGATTTCCTTTCCGAGATGTTTCGAAGTACCTAATTTTTCTAGCGAATAATCACCCTGAGATATACAATAAATATAGCACGACCCAGATTGGCTAGAAGGTGAATATAATTTAAGGTTTATTGGGGCAATAAAGATCAGATTATACTCGGAGGCGAGTCAGTATAAAAGCCAGGATCTAAACTGTGAATTTCATCCCATCGAATGCGGGCATAATATTCATATCATAGAAGATTGTTTTGAAAAATATAACAAAGCAAAATTCTTCAATAATAGTTTCTTGTGCAGCTTATATGCGATAGAGAACAACAGATCTGAACAGCGATTCCAATGAACTACGAAACCCACAGTCCAATGTGCTAACGATCGTGCAGAACATAGATGTACCCCACAAGATAAGTTTATACAATTAAACTTTGTCAAGTTCACGCATAAACAAATTTATTTACAAAACTGAACTTTTAATGATATAATGACAAAAAATATCTAATAAATAAATTCTACTGAATGATATGCACATACAAAGGGCGCAATGAAAATTTATGGAACGAATGAGAAAAAAATATTATAAATGGTCAAAAATGAATTTATTGTTATTCAAAATATTCTCCGTTGGTATAAATGCACTTTTTAATACGAATAAACCAATTTTAAAACATTTATGCCACTCCTCCCTGGTGACCTCGGAAACATATTTTTCATACACTTCGATAGCCTGTTCTGGTGATGAAAATCGTTGACCGCGTAATTGGTTCTTAATTTTTGCGAACCAGAAAAAGTCACAAGGTGTTCGGAACTGTATGCAGGATTATTCATAAGTTCTACGTTTCTTTCTTTCCACAATGTATTTGTCTGTTAGGTATTTGTGAGAACTGGCATTGTCATGGTGCAAGATGATACGACGTTTACGGTTATTTTTACAGAGTTCGTCAATAAGTTCCGGCAAAAAAAAGGTCGTGTACCAATTACTATGCACGGTATGACAATTCTCCAAAGCAATAGTAACTACGTGCCCAGCTTTATTAAAAGAAGAAGCAATCATCCGCTTAGAGGCACTCGCCCACGGATCACTTTAGTTGCAGAAGCGGGCCGTTCGCGCAATTTACAAGCTCGGACCTCGTACACCCCTTAGAAATAAGTTTAAGGAAATTGGAATTTTAACCCTGGCATCTCAATTCATTTATGAAAATTTATTATATGTAAAAAAAATTTAGAAATGTTTAAAAGAAATAATAGTCGACATAATCTCAATACCAGAAATAAAAATAAACTGAATTCACGTGTTAGTCGACTAAGTAAAGTCTCAAATTCATTTAGAGGGCTCTGTGTGCGCCTATTCAATAAGGTTACTGTAGATATACAAGATTTACCCCTACATAAGTTTAAGAGTGTTATTAAACAATCACTCAATTTCTGAATATTTAGAAGACAAAAATCAATGGGCATAAGCGGCTCGACTTCTTACCGGGCTGTGTCATTCTTAATGGTTCCGTATTTGTTTTGGCTATGTATGTGCAAATTAGAAAAGAGCCACTCTTAAGTTTCTTGCTCGTTCTTCTTGAGGGAAAACTGCCTTCCAAACGAGCAGTAAAGTATAAATTCGCAAAAAATTATGACGTATTTCAAGTGTTATTTTGTAACCTATGAAATAAAGATATTTTGAATTTGAATTTGAATTTGAATTTGCTTTGCTTTGGTTGGATTGCACATCATCGATGCTTTTCTTGTATACAGCGGTGGATGGGCGACCATCACAAAATTTGTCATTGAGATTGATACGACCGAACTTGAATTCTGCAAGCCAGTTATAAATAATTGTCTTGCATGGTGCTTCATAGCCCAAAGCAGTTCGAAGCCGAGTGAGGCTCTGTTGAGCTGTCAAATTACACTTAAAATCGTAGAAAATCATGCTAGGAAAAATTTTCGACTTAAATCGATAGTGGTAAAGACACGCAATTTTTAAAATGACGTCACGATGTAAAAATAAATAACAGTTACATGAAACAAACTGTATTCTACAACCAAAGAGTTCCATTTTCAAATATAGTAATTTTTTTTTAATATTGCCTATGGAAGTGGCAACTTCCAGAAACTTCTAGTGCCCCCACGTATATCAAACCCATTATCTGATATGTCTATTTGAACACAATACTTTGAAGAACGTTGTAATCATTTCAGACAACGGTATGGTTTGAAGGATGCTGTGACTAAAGTAAGAAAAGGTTCAGTGATCTGGCCATCTGGAAAGAACGTATGAAATAGACTGACAAAATAAATCTATAGAACGAATGTGTGTGATGGAAGGGTAGGCAAGAATCGCCCTACAAAATCGTATGCCGCCCAAATTGATGGCATATGAAAAACATGGCCAAATTTTACGCACCCGAAACCGACTAACTTGAATATATGGGTATCAATAATGCAAGAGAGTCCTAAGATCGTACAAAATGGAGATCTGTAATTTTTTCCTACACTTCTGGGAAATAGAAATAGGCGTGAGTTCATAAATAAAAAAAACTTGCCAAGTGTAGGGTTCCGAAGCCGTTACCACAAAAAAAATGCACTACATATAAAAAAAACTATTTTGTTACATTTTTTCCATGTTTCCCGTACAGAATAAGTATAAGCACTTTAGTCGCCTACAACTAGAGAAACAAGTACGTATGTTGACTATTACTTGTAAAGTAGTGTAGACTAAGATGCACCAACAAAAGAGCGTACGTCCATAGCACTTCGTCCTTTTTTTGAGCAACCCAGTTTTTCGGCAATAACTCAAGAACGGTGTATCCGACGAAATCCAAAATATTTTTCTTTGAAATTATTCATTTAAATGTTATCTTAATACTTTTTTTTCATATTTTTTGGGCGTAAAGTTTAAAAAATAAAGAGGGTCAACACAATTTCTGCTAATTTCGAAGGGATTATTTCAAAAAATATCTAATTAGTCAATAAAATGCTAAGAAACCTGAAATTGTTTTTAAAAGAACTGTGTAAATATGTGCCACACGACGACGTTTTCTGAAAACAATTTTTTTCAGATTTTGTTACATGTATGGAGTGCCCCCCTAGAAATATTTGTTTTTGTTTTTTAACTACGAAACTAAGTAGCGGCTTATACAAGACACCTATACTTCGAATTTCAGCAATATACATCTTGTAGTTTTTCAGTAAAATGCCTGTGACATACAGTCGGATTGACGGACGAACGTACATGACGAAATTATAAAGATTCTTTTTTTGCTATTGTGGCTCGGAACCCCAAAAAAGTATGTGCACTTTCTCATTTTGCTTATATGTAAATATATTAAATTTTATAAACGGCAATACCAAAACGAACAAAATACACATTGATTAAAGATAGACTATTCATCTGAAAAATTTGTTACACTCTATTCAAGCTTTTTGGAAATCAGGCCGCAAAAACAAACAATCAGACGCTATCGTCATACAGTGACAATTAAAAATTGACAAGTATAGATTAAGTGCGTCATGAAACAAATATGTACGACAAAAAACTTACAAAAATATCCTATACTTAGTTTCATATATTAGTATAATACATAGATAAATAAAAAAAATCCTTTTTTTATTCCAAGAGGTAATCTACTTCTTTATAAAATTTAATTAAAAGCTGTTCAGCTGTTTTGCAACTTATGCCGTTAAAACTAAGAGACAGACTTTATTGAAATCGTATACAGCCTATCAACTGCACTATTACATGTCCTTTCTGAATATCAATTTTCATTAAGTTCGGCCTGTTCTTAAGTTATAAAAAGACATTATGACAGACAAACAGACAAAATTTTAAAAATAGTATAATATGGGTCAGCAAGTCATAACACGAATATTTACCACATAATTCGACAAAAAAAAAACGTGTGTACAAACAGACGCTACAGATTGTGCTACAGAGTTACATATTAGTACTAGCTGTGCCCACGGCTCCACTCTTCTGTTAAGTTTCTTTTTATAAACAAAGCTGAATTACGTTTGGGTACGTTAATTACAAGACAAATAATAATAAGGCAATTTTTTTAATTAAAAATACTTTAAAGTATTTTAGGTATTCCGTGATATTTTTTTTGTTTCCTAATTTAAAAAAATATTTCTTATTTATATCAAAGCATCTTATTGTACAACATTTTTCGTTTTTTTAATAGGCGTAATTCGGTTGCCCGTCATCGACAGCTGAGAGCTATTTCAAAGACAAAATGCTTGTAGTGGATCATCCTTACAAGACAGGCATATTCCGTCCCAGACTTTTTTTGTAGATCTTTTTAAGATCCACTATAACATAGCACAGTAATTTCATGTATCTTTTATGGTTGACTCGGCGCAAGCCATTCGAGCGCCCCAAAAGCGTCATTTATCCAACTCGATTTACCATTTTTTGTCACTGCTAATAAGCAGTGACAAAATATCGTAAGTTACTTTATGTTATAAAATATATGCTACAACTTAGCCAGATAGCATAGTTAAGAATCAAAAAAAAAAAAGATTTAAGTCGTACAAGTCGTTCTCACATGAAAGGGACATTAACAGATAGACAAATACAGCATATATGTATATTATTATTAAATCTAAATAAAATATGATGAAAAATTATCTTGAATTTGTATATAAAAAAGCGTTAGTAGATTTTGAACTACTTTATGGCATTCGGCGCAGCTTTTAAAACAGAAAGAAATGAGCGAGTACCAAACAGAATCCATAAAGTTCACATCTATTCACATGTAATTTTGAAAAAAACTTTTTTAGAATTTTCCGTTAACGATATCTCTTGACTGAATCGACCGATTTTGGTGCGCTTAACAACGATCAGCGTTGTTGTTTTAAGGAAAACAATTAGATACATTTTAGAGTTTATCAGTACAGTAGTTTATAAAATATGATAAAAAATCACTTTTTATAAATTTTTCTCCAACGATATATTTTCGTCAGATCAACCAATTTTTATGCTTTTTATGGCAACCGATGCTACTGTTTGGGGAAAAGAGGTAATTAACTTTTTGGTATCGATCGAGTATCTTAAAAGTTATTACAAAACTCATTTTTCTAAAATTTTCATTATTGAGATTCCTCATAATTTACTGGGTAGAGTAGTTCAACATATCAGGAAGTCTAAATTGGGTGGGCCACTTTCAAATGTCGTAAGCTGCCACGAACGTACGCACGCACACATTCTTAGGACCCTAAAACGCCAAGATCTGATAAAAATTGAACTGAAAACAGTTACTTTCCAATTTTATGAAAGTTTATCAATTTTCATTGCGAAAAGTTAAAAGTGAAAGTTTTATTTGCTTATTGTAATGTTTTTCAATGATTTACATAGATTTTTTGCTTCTGAACTGAATGTATTTAGATAAACACTAAATGTTACGGAAAACTTGCTACAACGCATCAATGAAAACCGCATCAAAATCTGTTAAGCCGTTTCTGAATTAGCATGCACAAACAGATAAAAACTCTAAAAACTATTTTTTTTTTACATAAGTTATCGAGGCCAACGTATTTAAATTGTTTCGTTTTTAATATTTTAGACATAATCAGACACGGCTCGTTTAGGATTTTATTACATATATAGATACAAAAGCATAAAATAATATATCTGCACGTACATTCTCGACCTTGAGAAAATTTACACAGACCTTATTTCGAACGTGAGTTCAAACGAATGAGAAATACACATGTGCGTACATTTTCAAAAAGAATTGCGGAATTGACCTGGTCAACCGTGTGCCAAGTTTTTAAGTAATGAACTCGTCATTACAACAATGCAATGGATGCAGTGTTAAAATAACACGTTATTGAACTTGGAAACCGGTTCAAGCTTAAGAAGCATATATGATTTAAAAGTGTTAGCTTCTCTAAGTTAAGAGGTGGAAGTGATTCAAGTGAGCGAAAAGCATACATCAATATAAATCTACTCCGATATGAATATGATTTTTTATAATTTGATACTCGATCGTTTGATCTGTTGTGCAAACTGATAATTTTAATTTTAAGAAAACGATAAAAAAATGATATCTCTATTCATTCTAAATAGTAATACTTATCCATTAGAATGCATTTCAATATTAGACACTGAAAATTAATATGGCGATCCACATCATGTTTGAACCTCACTAATAAATTTGGAATTTATTCTATAAAAAAACCTTAGTCTTAATTACACATTAGGAGCCCTACACAAATTACGTCAAACATTATGGGTAAGGGAGATGGTCAATAAAGTGTGACATCCTGTAACAAAGTGGGGACGAGTCGTATGCTTCGTGACGTCACACGTATAAATGTATAATGTCAAAATTCTCGACTTTGAATTAAACGAATAACTTTAAAATGTTTGATTTACTATTGATGTTGTCTAAAAGAAAATTAAAATGTCGGAATTATTTTGAACGTACTGTTTTCATTAACAATTTATAAATTTAAAATTACGAAACATAGTGACATCACTAGGGGAAGGGGAGGCACATAAATATGACCATCTGTGACAAGAACACAGGGGCTTCATAAATCATGAAATTTTTATGACGTATTTTATGGATGGCTCCTTATGTGATGAACTAACAAACGAAGAAATAGGCTTAAGGCCGATTTTGCCATGCGCAACCAATCTGTTAAGCGCATTCATCGGCTGCCAGCTGATATTTGCAGCAACGGGGTACATTAACAGTCAAGCAACTGTTAAAAATTTAAAGGTCATGACAAAATCGGCCCTTAGCTCCTACTTAGCTTAGCTTCTGTTCGTCGATGTGAAATACGTACTTTCTCTCCGGCGTTGAAACTGACGAGGAGGTCAACCAAAACCTGCAATAGCTGCTTGTCATCGAGAGCATCGAATTTAATCAGATCGTAATTTCTACCCAACGTTTCGTTTAATTCTTTCACAATAAACTTCATTTGCTCCGTCATTTTCGATAATGATGAAAAACGAAAAGGCAAAAGCTAAAACGGTTGCAGTATGTCATCGATAGGGTTGTCAGGGTAACGCGGCCAACAACAGTGGCCGGTAAACTGTGACCACTTTCCTTATATACAATTGTACTTTGTGGTGACCACCGACTGTGACTCGCAACCCTCATGCAGCTCTTTTAAGAAACATTTATAGTTCTTTTAGTTCCCTTAAAGATTTTCAGTAGTATTCAAATCTAACGTCGAATTGAGCACTGAACTGCAAAAGCGATTGTTTTCATTCTTTTAATCATTCAGAAACAGTTAAAATGTAAACACTGTAGTCCAATGACTAGGAGAAGAAAACAGTTAAAAAAGTGTTTGAAAACTTAAACGTTAGTGTTATAAAAAATTATTGATGTGCTTGATAAGTCACTTAATCTTCTTCTACTTCGAAGTAATAAGTGGAATGAGGATTTATTTTATTATCCACATCTACAGTGAAAACTCTAGATGTCGACAATACAAGTTCTTTTTTTCTACGCGTTACTATTACAAAACAGAATAGCGCATGGTTTTATTTTTGTAACATTTTCGTATTATACCCAATAAAAACATATTTCGTTTGCACTGTATAAAAAATGCCTGTAAGAAATAACAAAACTTGTTTCTATATGACGTTTCTATCAGCACCACGATGACACACTTGATTGTGTTTACGTCTCACTAGAGTCGGCGCACGGGATTAAAACATATGCAGTTGTTGGGATAGTTTTCCCACTTGAGCGAGTGCATTCCAGTGTCTGTTTCGATCTATCGCAGTTGCAATAGAACACTGATTTCAACAGCTGGACTGAATTTCTACTGGAATAATGTAAAATAGGCAAAACCCAGTATTACTTTGAATAACTTCATGAATTCTTATATTCAATACATAAGATCAACGCCGTGTAGCGTTTGTACTTTTTAGGCTATATGAATTTTGCTATTAAGATAAATTTGAAAAACTGACGTATAGCTTCAATGCATTTATCTGCTTTGCCTCAATTTGTTTAACCAGAGAGCATGACATGTGTTACCTCCCAGTAAAATGGATAAAAAATAAATAAACTTCTTTTAACACGTATCCCGCATTTTCAAAAATATTGCTTTAAAAAGCAACTAATTGTATACTGTGGTAGAACCATACAGCAGCCAACTTGGCTGCAGCACAAAAATGGACCAACTCGTCCGGCGAATAGGCACTCACACAGAATACGGATGTGAAGTAGCAGCTTCTGCTGTTTCATCTGATGTGAATGAGAGATCCGGTGGTCCACTCACCCTTTATCAGCCCAATCCCTGTCCATTAAATATCCTATTTCCTCGAAGGAGGCCGGTAACGCACAAGTGACTCCTCTAGGGTTGCGAGCGTCCATAGGCGGCGGCGATCATCTACTGTCTGGTGACTCGCCTGCTCGTTTTCCTCTCAACCAAGCAATAAAAAAGAGAAGGATTAAAAAACTGCCTTTGTCCTGAAGATGGACAATCAATCAATCTTCAATACTGCCGTTTAACGCCTACAAATTGCCTCCCATCAAATGAGGTCGCGTGCTTTTGCCGCATACTGATGACCGATTGTCGGACTTCATGTGTGCGTATGTGCGTGCTGTGCATGTATACGGCATGGTACGCGATATTGTAATATTTAGTACTCTATGTATTTTTAGCGGAACATATGAGAAAATTACTGATAATATTAATTTTCAAGGAAATAATCCAAAGAAAAATTGGTAATACTTGGAAGATGACGCATCTGTCAGAGCATCTACATCAATATGTTTAGATATAAACATTACGTTCCTAGTTCTTTAGTGGTAGTGTTTTACACTCAATATAAACAATTGATTTCTTTATTCCTTTGTAAATCTATATCTGTCGCTAAATTATATACGTAACTAAATATTACAACTTAAAACAATATAAATTCCGCATTCTCATTTTCGTAAATATACAAATTTTATATTCTTGTTATTTTTTAACCCACTTTAAAAAAGGGAGCAGATTTAAATGGTATTTATTTTTTGGTCAATAGAGAAGATTTAGTTGTACACACTTATATGTTTTTAAGGGAAAACTAATTTAGCACCGTTGCGATTTGAAGCTCGATAAAACGAAAAAGCGTCATTAAAAAGAGACAATCGTATACATCTATAAGATTTAGCCCGCGAGAGGATGAGATAAAATGTGAGATGAGATAGAATGCAAGAGAAAGAGATACGTGTGATTATGTGCACCTCCGTGTCGTCATTTGTTGAAATTGTAAACGTAGAGTCTAAATAATAAAACGTAAAATAATTTTTAACCTTGGTACCAATATAAATAAATCCTATCGTTGTACCACTCCTGATATTGCATTCGTCTCATCAGGCAGTTTAGTTTTCTGAAGGTTTCACTTCTATAATGTGAACTGCACACATATTAATTTTAGTTTATGTATTTTTATGGATATTTTTTTTATAAACAGATTTTAATGATTTTTTATTTTGTGTTGAATTTAGTATAGCTTCAAGGATCGGCCATTTTTATTACATTGGTATTCTAAATTAGACTTTATAAATGTATCAAGAAACTCCTCAAAATCAAAATCGGGAAGCTTTTCAATTTTTTTTTTTTTTGGTAGTTCCGACTAGGCGTTTTCAAAAACTGTTCTACATGTAAAAACCCCAAAAAAAAACACGTAGGTATGAGCTACGTCACATTGTTTTTTTTTAATTATTGTCAGAAACTATTAGCAAGCATTTGAGAGTAATTAAAAGACATTGTTTTTTTCATACAAATGGAAAATTCCAATTTCACTCAGCTGCATTTGTCACATCTTCGCCTGTAGTTTTAGTGCAATTTATTAATAAATGTTGCTTATATTTTGCATATTTTACGATCACTACATTCCTTCGAGTCATGGGCTGCAATTTTATATTATAAGGCAAATTTCGCTTAATACAAAATAAAAACTGATCATTTCAGCGAAACCAATACAACGATTTTTAGTAATTTTCACTAAACCTTAACCATAAAACACTAAAAACAATGTAGTTTACATCCTTTTGCTTGCTTCAAGCTTTCCATAGCAATTTTATTCAAATCGGTCAAACCAGTTTCGTTCGCTTATTGCTTATTAATTTCACAAAACAAAATTACGGGACCATAGACCACTCTACCCACTAACTCTTTTTACTAACGAAACGGATCCCTATATGGCCTACATATATATTAACTATTTAATTATACATGTGTGGTCTAGCACGCGTGATCGTCTAGTCAATTAATTGAGTAAAATTATACAGCGCGAAACAGTCTGACTTTGAATCGGGAACAGATGTTGAACTCTCCCCAGGGTCCATGATTTGAACCTAGGCTATATCGGTTTGTCGCGAAACTCCACGGGTGATGTTTCGTTTCGCGTGCTTTTCACGTTCTACGAAAAATATAGCTGTATGCTCTTTTCCCGCTTACAGCGACAGGATGTTTCCCCACTCGTTTGGTATGCTGTACCAAGATCAGTCTGCCTTAGCAAGACCGTTAAGTTTAAACCGTTAGAGCGACCATAGTCTTGCTTTCTGTTGAATTTTGGGGTTTGGCAGCACATTTTTGCGCGGCCATGTAAATCCATTGTTTGGCACAATAGAGCTCTCCAATCAGTAAGATATGACAATTAAATTTTTATGTGTTCAATATCAATTGTAAAGAAAGAAAATATTTAAATTTCCGAGTTTTCTAGAATTTCGGTTACATTGAAAATGTCTGTATAAAATAAAGTCATGTACTTGATACTTCTCAAGTATCCCAACCTCAGTATAAACGTCATTAACACTAGGGCTATGTTATAGTCAAATCAAACATTATATCATTAAAGTATCGGTTAGTATTAACTCAGCTCTCTCTCAGGTCTGGTCTGGTCTGCCAGACTTACTTATTTGTGATCGCTCGTATATTACGTCGAAAGTCTTCTGCTATCACTGTATAATTACCATTGAAAATGTATACATTTTGTTTTTTTGTGACATACATGGTTCTAGTCTATGATAAATTGGTTGAAATAATGGCATAAGTTTTGCGGACACTTTTCTTGAGAGAAATAAATAAATACTCCGAGCTCGTCTTTGATTTTGTTACGCCATGAATATTTGGTTACGTTTACATTTTCTAATATGAATAAATATATTATGTAAGGAATGCAAAAAGCTTTTTACGTTTAGTGGAAGAAGTTTGTTTGAAGACGTGTTAAGGATATTTGTCGCTTTCATTTATTTTGTTCAGCTCATTTTGTTATCACAACTAGTGATGAAACGGACATTCGCATTAATGAGCCAGTACTTATTCAGACGAATGAACTGCCAGCCTGAAAGATAACTAGTTATTAAAAAATCTGCACACACGAAAGAAAGTATAAGAATAAATATTTAGTATTTTCTTTCATGCCGATCACCGTCCGTGATCCTTTCGATTAAATGCTGAGGCCGCTTCGCTAAGATTGATTCTCTTATCGTTTCTCCTTCAAGACTCAACTTCGTAGTTCAAAAATCGACTTGCCTTTCGCGTGTCCCAAAACTACTCCCTTCTTAGCACGCCTGGCTTAGCGTCGGCACATCCTACCACACCTGACTGTATTGTTTTCCCTTCAATTATTTTTGTAAGGACAAAATTTTTGCCTAGAGACTCTGACACAAAATATTCCCATTTGTAACATTCATGTAAAGATACACGAAATTTAGATTAAACTTACAAAATAAATATATAAAAAATAGTAACCCAATTCATCTCATTAATTGAATTAAACAATTTTTAAAAAATAATCAAATAACATCAAATCACCTACTAATGAATATCAATAAATTAAACAAATAAATCAACCATTAAAACTAAACAGTCAAATAAAGCGATAACTTATATCTCACCTAATTAATTATAAATAAATCTATCATCAAATCATTTCTAATCAGTTAAATCATCGATACTTCACCTAATCATCTAAATTAAAGTACGCATATATCACACTTAATTCAATTCGTAAGGTCAATCATAATCATATCCATTAATACAACTCATGATATTAACCACAAATTGTTCCTATATCGAAAGGCGAACAAAACATAACACAATACGTGTAATGAAGTGTATATAAATTTATAATAAAATCTCAAATGGAACATTTTTGGACAGCCAAATTGAGGCCAATTTCTTATAGCATAAGATTTCTTATAGCATACGTTTCCTATTTTTTTTTTTTTTGATTAGTAAAGAGTGATTTTAAACAACGACACATGTCCATGACAATTTATGTGACCCGAAACTCGTTTTTCTTTCAATGATTTTTTTATTTACTTTTTTTCAGGGGCGTAGCTACCGCCGTATCTGCCGTATCAATTATACGGGGCCCCCGGGCTAAGGGGGCCCCCAACGTGCGTAATCAAAAATTAATAAAAATATCCCAAATTTTTTTTATTTAACAAATGACAAAAGTCAAAAGACCAGTTTCTTTTTTTCCCACGTAAAGCGTGCGTTTAAAAGTTGGCAACACCCTACATCGGTTATCGCGGGCTGCGGGATTTCCTCGTTTAAGTGATTTACTTCGATGGGAGAATCCCACAATAATGATATACATACGATGTACATGTGATTTGTAAAAAACAATGAGTGAAAGAAAAAGAGATTATCCCAGTGAAGCTACGAAAAGAAAAAGTAAACAGAAAAGGGAGGAGGACATAAAAAAGTACTCAAAATTACTTCATTTTTTCAGACACTAGCTCCTGTGAGTGATTTATATTGCAAAGGTAAGTACTGCCTAACCCATTTATCTTATCTACCTGTAGCGAAGGGTGAATTTTGTTTTTAGGGTTCCGTACCTCAAAACGTAAAAAACGGAACTCTTACTTACCTATAGGATCAATTTGTTGTCTGTTTGTTTATCAATCCGTATCGTAAATTGCGTGTTCAGACATACGCGAGCTCGGGTTCTGTTTGTTTTGTATGGCCACCCACCACGTTCGGATCGCACGCGGGTCTGCACACAGGTGATTTTGTACTAACATGCGCACAACCCGCGTAGAGCCTGCGTACGTCTGAACACTCTCTAACCGTAACCTTACGTATAGTAATTAATTTAACACATATTTTGAAATGAACAATATTCAATATTCGTTTTATTTAAAAAAAAATTATTTTTAGATTCTTCTGCACATTCTTCATCAGAATTCTAACCGGAAATAGAAAACCCAAATCGACGATTCTGAGATATCTGAAGATTGCAATATAGTTTCATCAGATAGAGGAAATTTTGGTGACATTCCAACTGAATGCGAACGAAAAATATTTTTTTTATTGGGTAACCGACTTTTTTCGGTCTACTATTATTCATATATCAATAAGGCAGGCATAAAAATTCCAAGACCATGGTTATGTTATTCTAATGTTTTAAACAAACCGTATTACCACTTCTGTAGGTTATTAGCAGATCGTCAAGCAAATCGTACTCCTCTATATGGGTAAACGGTGTTTTTATTAGAAGCAATTTTAGGCAAACTATACTTGACCATGAAAAGTCTCAACAGCATATTAATGCATCCCTATCTTATAATAATTTGTTACAAGGAAATACCATCGATACTCTATTGCAAAGTGATATCAATAGTAAAATTAAATGCTGGAAAGATATATTGCATCGTATAATTAATGATATAATTACTTCAGCATCTTGTAATCTACCTTTAAGAGGCCATGATTCTGATTCTGGCAATTTTATGGCAATTTTACTTTTGCTATCTAATTATGATGCAACTTTAAAAGACATTCTTTCAAAACCAATAGGAAAAATAAATTATTTAAGCCCTATGATTCAAAATTAAATTATTAATTTGCTTGGTACCGTAGTTAGGAACAATATTATTTCAGAAATTAAAAAAAAGCTTCATTTCTGACAATAATTCTAGATACAACACAAGACTTGTTAAAATATGACCAACTTTCTGTAGTTTTTAGATATATCTCGATCACAGAAAATGATAATGTGCCTAAAGAATTAAAATCTGCGAGTCCTTTTGGGGTTTACAGCAGTATGCGATTGCAGAGCTGAAGGACTTAAAGCTGAAATTTTAAATACGATTAAAGAATATGGAATTGATTTGACTAAATGTAGAGGACAGGGTTACGATGGAGTAAATGTTATATCGAGTCTTTATGGAGGATTACAAACCCTAATAAAAGAGCATGCCCCGAATGCTGATTATGTTCATTGTGCTGCGCATGCAATAAATTTAGTTTTAAACGATGCTGCGAAAACGTTCGTGAAGTGTCGACTTTTTCGATAATTCAGAAAAATATATACTTTTTGGCAATAGTACACAACGCTGGGCAATGTTGTGACGATTCATCTGAAAAATATTTAATTACCCTCAAAAGGTAAATCCTACCAGATGGTCTTCAAAGAACGATGCTTTTTGCGGTAAAGAAAAATTATTTATTAATCATGAAAACTTTGTACCAACTAATACAACTTTCTTTTACATATATAGATTTGAATTGTTTGTTAAAATTTTGGAATAAATAACAGATAGATAATTATGATGAATAAATATTTCTTTGAATTTTATGCAATTTTTTTGTGAGAAATCTTTACCCTCCCTAAGGGCCCCCAAACATTTTTTTATACGGGGCCCCGCCAAGGCACGCTACGCTTCTGCTTTTTTTTATATACTTATAGAGAAACGCGTTAATCAAACTAGACGTCCGAAACAAAAGATAGTTTTTTTTATTATTTCCAACGGCATAAGCCCGTCAAGAGAATGAATTACACAGCGTTTCTATGAACTCGAAATATGTTTTAATATTCTCATTTGAAGACCTACGAATCCGTTTTACTAACTAAAACAACTTGTACAAATTTCACCGAAATCGGTTCGCGGAGCCATGTATCAAATATCCTTTTATTAGTTTTCAGTTGTCCCCATACTACACTTTATTAAAATTTAAAGCACCTTAAAAACGTATCGAATCTCCATTTTTGGCTTACAAATTTTTGATTTTTAGCAAATCTCACGAGTCTAAAGTCAAATCAAAACTTGATGATTATTATGATATTTCTATAGCATAATAACTTTCCTTCGAAGCTTCACACATACAGACATAGATTGGATACCTAATATTTTATATCAACTAATGGTGCTGTATCCATCATGATCCTGATCCCGGTTTTTAACTCGATCTAGATCCCAATACCGATTTCGCCCTTACGAAATCAAACCTTTGATTCAATTGGAATAAAATTATTCCATTTTTAATTTTCCTATCATTTCACGCAGACACCCTAGGTATTATTGTTTATTAGGTATTATTGTAATTTATATAAGAGGTTATGATAATTTTCTTCGGAGTTTGGTGATTTAAAAATCGTCAAAAAATATTTTATTTTAGATTTTATTTGACCATATTGATAAATAAACATAATTTGTTGAGCGACTGGCTATGCAGTGCACTCATTATTTTTTTCAACGAATTTGTCATAACCTAACAGGGTGTGGCCTATTCTTGAAGCTAATCCTTTCTGAAAAATCTGCAAATTATAGTAATCAAGAACATGTGTGTATTTGTGTTTAATAGCACAAAACCTAAAGGTTTGTGAAAAGCAAATAAAATTGTGTTGCATTATTCTAATTATAGCATAATTTTAGAATAAATTGTGCTCTTAAACGTAAAACTAAGAAATAGCTTTCCGTAAAACTGGGTTTGTTTGATCATAAATTAGCATTTGGGACAAAATTTAATATTTTTCTGTGATACAGCTAAAGAGCGCCATCTCTCAACACGTTAGCCTTTTGTAATCACTTCGGATCACCTTAAAATGTCATCTTCTGATTTGAAAACAATATTCTTTACCCTCGGCTATCACTGCTTGTAATGGACCACATTTTACTAATAAAAGTCAGCGCTTTGAGCACGGTGGGTGCTGTGATAAATAAGATAAACATGTATTGCTAGGGATAAACACTATTAAATAAATTTATCAACTTGTACTGGAAGAAAAATATTCCAATTAAGATTGCTGTAGTGATTGGAGGGCATTTTCAACTTTTTTTGTTCTAATTACGTCGGTGACAGCCAAAACCGATACAGTACCTAGCAGATCGATTACGTTCCTTAAGAAGCGATATCGATATGGATGTGAGTCGGCTCAAACGCCTGTGAAACACATTTTCGTACTATGGGCACGGAAAAGACGACAAAGCGATATCGGGTCTGTATCGCGCGAAGACATTTTTGATGTTTGAATGAATAAGCGATACACGAAGTCGAATCGATATTGAGGCATGATCTAAATAAGTACTTTTGCTGCTTCGTTTTAAAATGTTTACTTTTAAAACATAAATTTTTGGTTTAAAACCCAACGTAATGTTATGACATATGTGTAGGCATGATCCAACTGTAATAATTTTGAAATTGTCAGCATTATAGTTTTAGCAGATTTTATGTTGGAAAAGTAATTTGGTGTAATAAATTGACAACATAAGTATGCCTAAAATAAGAATAACAGCATTTTAATGCAATTAAGCGCCAAAACGCTGACATAAAAATATGAGGTGAATTTCAAAGAGTAGAAAATTTGGTAGCTATATAATGGTAACACCAAGTAGAGCAATGTCGTTGTGAAACAAGTTGGATCGATATTGCTTTCTGTGAAATGGTAATACCAATTATCGACCATATGACTTCTACATTGACTACATATCGGTATTGCTTGTTAAGAAACATAATGGAACTGCAGTATGTCTGTACATTGAAAGTATGTATGAAAAATGGAAAGGCAATAAGAGAAAACAATGATTTTTGAAGTTTTCTGTCTGTTCATGTACGTCTCTAATATTACTGAACGGATTATAATGTAGTTTTCACGAGTAGATAGAGCTTAGCTTGGGACAGAATATAGTTTTATTTAGTTTAAATCGAATGTCAGGAAAAAGCTATCTTCATTCAAACATTTAGTTTGAGAAGTTACAAGACAAATAATATTAATTGTTGACATCGCCTAGCTGTCTATTTACATCAGAATATGAAGGAACAGCAGCATCCACAGAAAAAAAAAACAATAACCTACATTCGACATTCTGATCACAACGCACTCGACTTACTGAAAAATGGAAAAAATTGAGAACGGGACCTATTTCGAAACCGAATGTGTAACGTGTCCGGAATCGAAATTAGAAACTACACTTGGATCAGAATTAAAAGCGGAAATGAGGTTGGAATCGACAACAAAATTGTTCAGTACAAAAGATGAAGAAACATCCTATGTACACGCGGAACCATAGAAAGCCATATTACGCACGTTTACAAACGTCCCCGTCATGGATACGTTAAGCATTCTACAAATAGAATAGTATATTATATGGTTATGCGCGTAAGAGGGCTAAGCCAATCAGGAAGACTTTAAAAAGCCTGTCGCACAAAGCGTCGTTAAAGGCACACAGTCTCTCCACCAATAACTTTTCTGTTCAAGTCTAGGCCATCACGCAGGCTACCTCTTTGTATGCCTTCTGTTTTATTGATCAAGAGCCCTTAGTGCTTGTCATTCACGTAACAGAATTTATATAAAATAGGGCCAGCATATAGTAATTTTTGTAAGTGCTAATTAATGCTAAAAATTGTTACATAACACTAGTAAATAAATCACCCCACCGGCTATGTTCTCCCTTGAAATGTATATGAGCAGGTAAGTAAAGGCCAGTCCACACAGATCTTCACAGAACCATAGCACTAAGGATATTTTATCTAATACTCAAATTTTCTGTTAAATTTAAGGAAAAGTATTTTATACACATAATTGTCATTTATTGCAGTGAATCTAGGTTTGTTTCGTCGATAGTAGAAGAAATAATTGTATTATTTGATATCCCTGTTTCAAAAAGATGTACATAACGCAAATTCTTATAGAGAATATTTTACATAAAATGAAATTGATATGACTGTATTAAAAACAACACAAAGATACTTTCGTTATTTATGTATAAGTGAAAATTATTTAAAATAATAATAATAAAAGTTAAATAAGTTTTTTATCGTGCCAATATTGAGCAAGTTCTGATATATTGCGGACACTAGACGGCATTAAAATATTACACAAAGTGAATAAAGCCACTCTCCATACAATTTTCATATTTGGTTGTAGTATTTATAACAAAACCGTAAAAGACTATCCAACATAATTTTACCTTCCATATACTTCGTCCGCCCTATTAATATAGACGTAAAAAAAGATCTTTATTAAAAATATCTACTACAAACTCTTTCGAAAAAATTAAATAAAACGAAACTATTCAATAAATTATATTTTTATTTGATGATATTTTACTGCCAATGACAAGTTTCAACATTTGGCATAATTATGTAATTTGTGCCTAGTGAATGCAATATGTTTGTTTTCTGTATTTATTGCACACCTCCAAAGATTCGAAATACACTTCGAGAACCAGCTCACAGCCAAAGAGATGTGATTTTTATATAGACTGACATTATTCGGCTGATACAAATGTTTATATACAGAATACGAAAAATTGTTGAAACAGTGAAATAGAAAACAATAATTTGTATAAAATTAACGTCATGAGATAGATACATACAATCAATTCGGTGGCAATGCTTATTACACTGCTCATGTTCAATGTATCCTAACTAGCACCAAGTTCAATACCTCCATTGAAACTAACAAACAATCATGAACAACTAAAGACTGCTGACATAACTGTTTACAACTTTTCATTCAGTCCTTCTTGATGCACTACTTATACTATGGCATACACCTGTTATTGACCAATCTCTAATTAATACAAAAAATGGTTTACTGCACAAAAAAATGAATGATCTATAGACTAAAGCTCACATTCGCAATGGAATACTGTATAATCTACAATCAAAGATTTATTTAAATAATGAATTCAATCTCAAATCAACACAAAGCATTACAACTATTGTAATGGCCAATAAACAGATTATTAATCTGATTAATTAACATAGCATATTTCAATTATTTTGTACTTTCTAAAATTAAATAAATAATTAACTAAGCGATTGCGCTCGTCGATTGATTCATTCAAACTATTATGATCCTCTTCACTACTCTTAATACTAAATTTACAAAATAGATTCGACACTCCACAAACGCTGAAACATACTAAAGCTTCATTGTTAAGTAACATAACTAGAATCAATTACAACCACACTGATATTTATTTACTGTCCACAACAAGAAAGGATCCATAACGTCCATGTACAAATGAGTTGCGAATGACATTATGTTTATGAAAAAAAAAATCTCTCCTTATTGAAGTTTTTGCTCAGTTTATTTCAATTTATTGTAAATTTGAGCTTCTTGGGAATGTTCTAACCAAAAATATATCTTATGCAAGTATTGTCCTTTATATAACTTGCAAATATATTTACTTAAAATCGACACCTAACTAATAGAGCCAAAATAATAATTCACCTATTAGTCATACAACAGCAAAAAAAGAATAGAAATATTCAGTACTAAAACATGTCAAGGTATAATAGATACTCATTCATACATTCACAAACAATGTAAAAATCACCGATTCGTAAAAATCAACATTCATGATTAATTATAACTTATGAGAAATTAGGTACCTTGTAAATGAATCACCATTAAAGTTAAAAGCTACTATTACTACTAAATCACAATATAGAAAAATAAATAAGACTAAATGCCGCGAATGAATATTTAAACTAGTCGTGTTATTCCACGTCTAAAAAGCGATATCGTAATGAAGATCGGAGTCGTATTTAGTCGATACGCAAAAGTTATATAAATAGCCGCGAACTTTGGTGAGGAACTGAGCCAACGGGCTCACAGCAGACCGCCTTTTCTACCGAACAGTAACGAGCTGAGGGTACCCAACGGCGACGAGTGTGTGCTCGGCGAGTTCGTAGCCGTCGCGCCCACTGTGCCCAAGTCGGTACGCGGCCGCGGCGCGCGCGCTCGACTGCGCCGCAACGTACCGCCACCGCCCGCGCATCCGCCGCCGCTGACATTAGCGCTCGCAGTGCCAGAATTTTCGAGAGCACCCGAGCCGGGCTGAGCGGGCACGCCCAGAGGTATTTCCGTCGAGTCGGATCCGCTTCTCTCCCCGATAGTGGAGCCGGCCGGTGAGCGGAGGGTCCGCTTTAAGCAGGTGAGCTGTTCCATGGGACTACGGTGCATGAGTCCCGTGTACAGCGAGCCGGGCGTTTGTAATGCGAGCGGTGCCGGTGACGAAGAATCGGATGCCGGTGAAGACAGAAACGTCCGCCGCAACATAGACGCGCCGCTCGCGATAAGAGCGTGTAACGACGGTGCTCCACTTTCAGACGGAATCGGCGTAGGAGGCGGTGAAGATTCAGGAGAAGCTCCTAACAAAGGGCTGTTGGTGGGCGTTGCGGTGGGGGTGTAATGAACACGCGGCGCCACCGACAAGGACTCGCGCCGCGAGGAAGTCGGCGAGCCGGCTGCCGAAGAGCGCAGCGATGTACGCTGCGAGCTCCACGCGCTGCCCAACACGCTACTGGCGAGACTGCTCATAGCGCTGCTGCATACGCTACCCGCCATGCTACCATCGTTCGGATGCAATACCGTGCTGTTTGTGATAGTGTACACATGGCTGGCATGTGGAAAGCGGGGCATGTCGTCGTCCTCCTCGACATCGGAAAGCCTGTAGGTGCGCACGCCCAGCGCCGCCGCCGTCCGCGCGCCGCGCACGCCCACGCCCTCCTGATCCTCAAGAAGACCAGACATCGTCGGCTTGGCTAGTTGCGCCCACGTGTGCAGCGTGATAGAACCTTCCAGTGGCTTTACGATCTGCAACTTGTGAGGGCCGCGCCACCGCGTGCCGGCCCCTCCGCCCGCGCCCCAAACCGCGCTCTCTAAGCTTGAATCTCGATCTGCGTTTCTTCGGTACAGGACGGCGTGCGAGGCAGCGAGTGAGGCGCGGCGGCTGTCGATCTCGGCGGGCGTCAGCCGGCGCAGCGCCGCCGCCAACTCCGCAGCACCCGGCGCACCCGGGACGCCTGATACCGTGCCGCCTGGATAAAGTTCCTCAGAATCGGCCTCCGAAACGTCATCTATAAGGGAGTCGTCGGAGCGCGGCCGCGGAGCACGCGCCGCGTCCACCGCATCCGAACCGGCCAGGGAGCCGCCCGACCACCGCGACGCACACTGCACGGTCTCGAACACCTTTTGCATGCTCGAATGTGCGAGTGGATCGCTGATGCCCGAATCGAGACTGAGGTCGGAGTACATAGAGGAGTGCATTTCGCGATATAGGCTTGAGGGCAGCAAACCTGCCGCCGCTGCCACGCTAGGCATGAGGCCGCGCGCCGGCTCCGCACGCTTGCGTATAGCACGGAGCTGCTCTTGCGCCTCCGCCAGATGTGCTGCGATCTCTGCATAACGCTCCTTTGTGTCTGCCAATTCTGCAGCCAATGCATTCTGGTTTTCCCTCGTTATTTCCAATATCCTTAAGGTGTGTTCATGCTCAGCAGTTAACTGCTGCAAATTTCGTTCAGTGGTGGTGAGACGCACGGAGGTGGTATCCAGTTGATGTTGGAGCTCGGCCGCGCGTTCGCGCTCGTTCGCCAACTCCACACCCAGTGTGTGCGCTTCAGAGTTGGCGCTCGAAAGTTGCTGAGCAATATCGCGCAGCAGCTGGCGTTCAGCAAGCTCCGCGCTGTCGGCCCCGGCGGCGAGGCGCGCGGCCTCATCGCGCAAGGCGCGGTTTTCGCGCTCCAGCGCCCCGGTGCGCTTCCGCAGCGCCGCTGCACAAGCGTCTTCCTTGTCCGGGGAATCTGCTCCCTCTTCTGTGTCATTTGTGAGTACCTGCAGCAAGTCCGATTTGGCGTGCAGGTCGTGGCGCAGCTGCGTGACGTGGTCGCGCGCGGTGCGGAGCTCGCCCTCGAGCGCGGTGACGCGCGCCTCCAGCCGCCCGTTCGCCGCCAGCAGCTCTTTGCCGATGCGCGCGGTCAGCTCCAAGTCTTTCTCTTTCTCTTCTAACAGCCGTGTAACCGCTTCGATGTCATTGTAGGTTTTTGTCATTTGGCTCACCCTGTTGCTGCATAGAACTCGGTCTAGGAGCAAAGTCCTGATGACGCGGAAGTAAAGGCGGCCGAACCTGTCGCGGGCCACGTGGTACAGGAAGTCGGGGTACTCGCCGAGGCATTCGCGCAGTTCCGCATCGGGCAGATATCGAAGCTCCTCGAACAGCTCCCGATCGAAGCCGGGCGGCGGCGAGGCACGCGAGCCGCCCGCGCACCCCGCGCCCGCGCCCGCGCACCCCTCCGCCGTGACGGCCCCGCGCACGCGCGCGCATCGGATCCGCTCGCCTCACCCCGTCGGCATCGCCCGCTGCGCCGGACACTAGCGTCTGGCGTCGCCTAGCGTCGGGAGCCGGGAGCAGTGGCGCGCGCCGTCCTCGCCACTCTCGCCGCAAACATAATAATGTGGCGAAAGAATTCAAGGTCCGCCTACGTTTATCGATTCGGTCACTTCACAAAACATTTAAGCCCGAATGCATTTGTCGCAACACCTGTAAGTGCGCCGACGCCGCACCGGCCGAACCGACTTGTGACGTGTTCGCAACAGAAATAGGCACAGCCAGCCGAATAGCAACACGCTCGGGTGGCCAAGCGAAGTGCTTAAATTAACTCTCGTATGAAATTCATAACACGTGAGGCACGAACGGCGGGCGACCACGACTCGTGCTAATTAAAGGTAAATAGTACAATAAATAAATCTCAACATAGCACTTTTTAGAGTGTCCTCATCCACCTTAACTAAATTCATTAAATGCCCACAAATATTTTTTAAGGACGACACTTACGTCAGAACTCAAAACACATCATAAATTAGAAGGCGATACGATCTATTAAAAATCCATTGCGGTATAATTAGTATTCTTTGACGGGTACACCCTATTTGCCGTCCGCAAATAAAAATATTGACCGCACAAAAATGAGGGCAGCGCACACGTAGGTGTGTCCGGCGTAAGCACCGCTATAAAGAGCACTCGCGCCACTTCGCGTCGTTTAGTTAGGCAGGAAACTTGATTGAAATTTGCATAAAAACACTTGAAACATATTTTCGGCTGCTCTCAAAATCTTATATCAATATTCTGATCGCTAGTATATAAGCAAAAGAAAATAATTTACTCGATTTACACAACTACAACCTGAATCCTTCACGATTTAACAGGTAATAAAGCTAACAACGTCGCTCGGCCTCAATGACTACCTCCGCGTAAAGAGGAAATACCACAAAGCGAGACAAATCACTAATACTACAAGCAAAATATGACCTACATTAAGTAAATCGTGTTTTGTAAAAACCATTTAAAACAGTAGATTTCGGCCGCAATTCATATAATAGCGACCTTGGATTTCAGCAAACGATGTTACGGAATGTCGTGCCGTTTTGTTTAACAAACAGTAAGATATCCCAAAAAGGTCATTATTTCAACTAATGCTGTTGTTATATATCTCATCCTCGCCTACTAGGAGAATGACTTCATTTTATAACCGAAATTAGTATCAGTAGGCCACGGCTGGCAACTTTCAGCACAAACTGGCACAACAGTTTCATCTGTCAGCGCGTTATCTCCCGAACACATAAAATGTCAGATAGTCGACACTAATGCTAATAAAATACAGCACGGTTTACGAGCCTAATTATATAACATATTTAAATTTAAATTATAATAAAATTATTATCGCAGCTACCGTTCTGTCTTCAGTGTAACTTGGCAAAGAGACCGGGGTAACAGCGGTGGACGTCAGACCGAGGGCACTCTCCCGAGGTGGTCAGCGACCGGGGCTGCAGCCGGCGCCGGCGCCGCGTAGCGTAAGGTCGATCAGCACGTGATTCGACGAAGATCGACGTCGCACGGCCTTGCCGACCGGCGGCCGCTCGAGTGCGCGTGGCGCGAGACCTCTATAAGAGTACTGGACCGTTAACGGTGCTGTGAAAATTTTGAATATACCACTTTCTATTGTACCGGGACACGGCGCGAGCGCCGGCGACGGACCTGCGACCGGCTGCTGGGAATGTTACGGAAGAAAATAACGGTACTAATTTTTAAAACGTGAAAAGCTTTCCATTTTTAAGCAATTAAATCTAATGAGATAATACCTTAATAGATAATTTACAATATTAGTAAAATGTTATTCGAGTAATTTTTAAAATGCGCGCCTAGAGATGTGTTAAGGGTGCAATATTTGTTAGTCTAACTTACACGCTTATAATATGAGTTAAATAAGGAAATGCGAACTTAGACGCTCTTATATTGGAAGTTACATACGTACGATGTTCACTTTTTAAAAACCAGACGTCTACTAACACTAAAGCCCGATCTGTCGATCTATTTAGTTACGTATTTTACAATATTTATTTTTTTATTAATAACTACCTATCTATTCACTTTAATATTGACTTAAAAATTCACATAGCCATAATGGTAATTAATTTATTCACTTCAAAACAAACTCTAAAATATTTTCATTGACTTGTAATGTTTAAATTACATATATTAATACAAAATAATGAATTAAAAACGCGAACCGTGTATGTAAAGAATATAAAAACACTATCGTAAATGTTGTGTTATAGCAACACTATACATTATTATTCACTATCTATCTTAGACATATATAAGCAAAATACCCTTGTCTGACTGACTGACTCATCACGAAATCTCCAAAACTATAGGTCCGATTTACTTGAAATTCGGATAGTTACTTTTTTTCTGGACGTGAACACTCACTGAGAACGAATTCTAAGCAAATCCTATCAAAAAAAGTGTTTGTCATTTTATATCTATGCGGGCGAAGCCGCGGCCAAAAGCGATTATATTTAAAAGCATTAGATTTATTATTATGCTAATCAAAGATTTACCAATCGCATTTACTATTTCTCTTTTTCGCTATTTTACTTGCATTTTTTTTGAGTTTTTATCACGTTTACTCGTTCATCGTTCCTCAATCACATCAAAGACGTACAATCTCTAACAGCATGTACGAATTTTTTACTTATTAAAGCACTATTTGCAATCATCAACGTAATAATGACAAAATACTATTTATTTCTAGACATTAAATTAATCGTTGTCGTTAAAAAAAATTATGGTACGTATCATCAATGTAACGTCAGACTAAATCTTAGTGCTTACAACGAGCACTTCTATTGTGTTTCAATTCAAGTGTGTAATCAATTTCTTGAAAACGGTTCTAAGGATTTCAATACAATTGTGTACTTAGGTTTTAGATTTCAAGTCTGTCTCAAAATCTAGATAAACACGGAAAAAATGGAGTTTATACACAAAAAAACAAATAAATGAAAAAGAAAAAAACGTTCGATTGTCCGAATTTCGCTCCATCACCCGGGTGATGTTAATAAACATGTTGATAAGTCAGAAAGGTATATACATTGAACCTTATTAAATAATAAAACTCGATGTTCAATAAAAAAGGATCTAAATAAAAAATCCTTAGTCTAACAGAGATTTAAACATTTCACTTGCTGAGTTGATCACATAAAAATTGTACGTTTATGTAATTAAAAAAAAGAATTAACTATAACTTAAAAAATATATAAAACACGCCTGCCCAGTAAAAACTAAATTACTAAATTAAAAAAAAAACTTGATTTCTCTAAAGATACCACACATAACTTTAAAATTAATTAAAGCGGTACGATAATTTTAAAAAGATCTAAATAATCCATTATATGCTTAGATTTCATTTTTTTTTCACACACAAAATTTATCTGGTTAGGTAGTTTACTCAAGTATAATAAGTCAGGATCACTCCTCTGCTAAGGTATAGCTTATAATTTTTATTTCAAATTGGGGATTTTAGCCGTTGAGCCCCCACACTGACCTAGTGCGCATTGAGAGCTAGTAACAACGGTTATCATCGATGCGGTGGTCACTGTTTGAGGCTAACAGTTTAACGTGGATCAAATGTTTTATTTTACTAGCTTAAAGACTCATTAGTTGATTCACTCGTCGCAGGCAGACTTCGGACGAGATATTTTCTGGTCTAAAATAACGCTCTCAACCAAGTAATCAAGTGGCTACCTGTACTTTAAACATAATACAAATTGTGTTAATTAATAAATGCAATTCATAAACCATTGACTATCGTGCAATCAGTACTAGTCGGTTATAATTCGAAACAGAGCGGTAAAACGAATGCAATGAAATAAAACTAAATTATAAATAAGATGGCAGTTAAAATCACTATTAATATTACGTTTCTTTACATTTCTTATTAAAGTTGAGAC
This sequence comes from Eumeta japonica, assembly GCA_005406025.1. Lineage (NCBI taxonomy): Eukaryota > Metazoa > Arthropoda > Insecta > Lepidoptera > Psychidae > Eumeta > Eumeta japonica. The sequence goes on from BGZK01000134.1 coordinate 665,370, forward strand.
ACTTTTTTTTTTTAAGTTTCAGATCTACTTTTATATTAATAAAACCCGGATGTATTATAACATTCAGGCCAGTAATCACAACAAACACTAGCAACCACAATGTACCTTGTGTAAGTTCACCTAGCACAAATTAATTCTGATGCCCTTCGCAGCCACAAACAATGTATATGGACTATGTATACCTGTGCCTTTCAAAGCGTGAGTCACGACCCCGGCGAGTCGCGCCCATGTTCAGGGGCGGTCGCGAGCTCTACAGGATTAGGCAACATACTACTTAAATACACATTTTACTTTTAGGTGATGATGTAAAAAACTGGCACACGAGTTTGTTGCGTAATTTATTTACTCGTCTCGTTCGATATTAGAGGATAACCTCAATTCTTGTTAAAATAAAAACCACGTAACGAACGAATGTTAAATTTTTATATTGCAAAGGAGACTGATGGCGGCGGGGCATTTTTGGGATCATTTTTAGATCTTAGCAAAAATAAGTTCAAAAAATGATGCTCTAAATTACGCCTTTGTAACGCCGATTAGTTGATATTAAACGCGCGATGCGGTCATTTAAAAATATACTTTATTATATTTGATGAGTTCATACGTCCATACTGTCGGAATATTAAATTTGGAGGCTTATGAATAAAAATACATAAAGTTATTTAAACAAACAATAAATAGAATAAAAAAAACGGACAAGTGCGAGTCGAACTCGCCCACCAAGGCTTCCGTGCAAATTTGTAGGTACATGTTATAAATAGTTCACAAAACGAGAATCGCAGTTTTTCCAAGCTTTTTTTTGTGATGTAATTACAAATATACGGCTTTCAGATTTTTCCTTCTGTACAAATTAGTAAAAGTTTAAAAAAATCTACAGAGATTGGGTTACCCATACAATCGTGACCGCGCATACCGTTGTTTAACCTCGATGATTGATTACGGCATTTTAAAAAATAAAGACTATATTTTTAACTTAATTACAAATGTATGATTTTCATATTTTTTCCTATACTTGTAGTATAAGACGGTATTACTTGTCAAATTTCTTAGTTCAAGGTCAACGAAAAAATACCCTATAAATTTTGATTTCCTCGAGTGTCAAAATATACGTCTTTTGCGGCATAAATTGCCGAATCTTTTTTTCACGTTGACTTATAAGTTTGATATTTTCACAACTTCTAGAAATTGTAGACTTGAGTATATGGTTTTCATTTCAACTGGATACCTCCACGCTTTCCTGAGATTAAGGTACAGACAGACGGACGGACGGACGGACGGACAATAAAATGATCCAATAAGGGTTCCGTCTTTTCGTTTGATGTACGGAACCCTAAAAATACATATTATAGCATTATTTTTTTATCACGTCGCTATCACAGACATGAAGTTCACAGTGCAGGGTTTGCACTATTAGTTATTTTACACTCGCAAGTGTTCGCAGTACTTCAGTTATGCTAGTCAATACGTACCTACTATAATGTGGAACGATCAAAATTACCCGTTGATGAGCATTTCACCAGTTAACGGTGTTAGGTCGTACGATCAACGCGTTGTTATCGCATCAGAAGGTAAGTAGTTCAACTCTAGAATCTAGATCACAGATGAATCGGCCAGAGTTTCTGTCCCGAGTCTAATTAAACCATTAATTGTTCCGTACTCGCGACTACATCGGTGACAACGATTATCAAAAAGTTCAAGCTCACAGAAAGACAGCGTAAAGACGGAAGCTTCTCGAACTGGCATAGATTTGTGGGAAGATACGTCTCGGAATATATTATAAAAAAAAAATTTGGTTGCCTGTAAAGTCGGTATACGGGCGAAAGTTTTACGTGACAACGACTTTGAATGGTAAAATCATTTTAATGTGAATATTCATTCGTATAGTAGGAAGAAGGATGAAATAATAGTAACAATTTAAAACATTTATTTATACAAAGAATTATATTTAAAACATTAATTTATACAAAGAATCTCGCACTGAATTTCATATTAACAAAATTTTATTTTACCTTTACACATACATACGTATTTATATACTATACATACAATAACTTGCAATACATTTGCAAGCTATGCACTAATTCTCTAGTGGCGCGGCAGACCGATCATAGTTGAGTGGGAGAGAGACGCAAGGCATTCGGCGGGCCTCTCGTTCGGTGACTCATCGTTACGTTACCGAGCGTTACACTTTTCATAAGTGACTCCCAGCCGCAACCTAATTTAAGACGTTGTCACGTCAAAACCGTCGTCGACCGTTTGCATAATTCATATTTCTTTAAGGCTGGCATAAGACAATATATATATACATTATAATTGTGTGCTTATTGTACACCAATAAGTTAAATCAATCCCATCAAATTCTATACACCTATTTTTCATACAATTACATTATGTCTAAACCTTTACGGTAGGAACGATAGTTTTATAGAGTTTTTGAACTTTAAAATGACATTTTGTCAATTTTTTTACTAAATCGAGTGTTGAACGGCTAATGTAATACGAATGGCTAAAATTGTTTCGTATAATTTTGAATACAGCATAATTCTCTCTGGCGGTAACGGTACGCATTAGAATCGGTTAATTTGACTCTCACAAAAATGCAAGTCATCGCCGAGCTCGCCCGCGCCGGCGCGCTCATCCCGCAACGATGCACGGATTGTTTTGTATCAACGCAATTTATTAAATAACAATTATGGATTTTTGCAAAGGCTCCTCAGAAATAATTTCTGATATATCAGCCTGCCATGCGTACGACGTAACCTAAACGACTAACCTAGTGGGTAACCTAGTGGTAAAATCTAAGTATCATATTGTTGTCTTTTTGAAAAAGACAACAATATGATACTTAGATTTTCATAAAGTTTTTTATATTTTTTTAAAGACTCACATACAATTAGGACGATATCCATATCGAATCGTAACGAAAATAAAGAATTATGGCTAAAAATCACATAATTAGAGAAAAAAAATCTTATAAAATTATATCAAACAAGACACACAAAAAAGTAACGTTTCAATTATATCTCTGTTCCTGCCGCACGCAACCAAAGCGGACAAACCAAGAGGTTCACTTTACAAAAATAAAAGCCTCCGCTGCTTGTCCGCCGTTATTGCTTTTGGAGCAAAAGGTAAGGAGAGTTCGATTTTAACTGCACGTAAATTGATAAATGAGTTTTTAACTAATTCAAGTAAAATCGCTCGTACGGCATCCAGACCAGCACGTTAAGCCGTCAGTTATCACAGCCCCAACCAGCGTGGAGGGTCGAGCGAATTTAAGACCCTCAATGTATATTAAACTTGAAAAGATAGTCTGTATGTTTGAATGCGATAGATAGACTTGCGTCAGATGGCCCGTTTATTGAGAAAGGTTATAGGATATATATTTATAGATTTTGGTAGACCTATTTTATTATGCATGTCTCATAATCAAAGCATTTGAGAATGCTTTACGATCGAAAATTTCTTTTCACCTCGTCAGCAACTATTTCTATCGGTACACTCTCGTTAACACGCGAAAATAGGTAAATTTGCATACCATTGTGATAATTTAATGAAGATTTATTCTGTAATCTTTAAAAATGATTTAATGTGATAAACCACCAAAACATATATCAAATAATTTACAATACTTTCCAGCCAAACAATGATCGATGTGTGGAACAACTTGAAAGAACAGGATCACTTATGAAAAAGTTCTTTAATTTAGACATTTTTTATTGGCTTTAGATTTAGCAAGTAGTTTCCTATTGAAAATGGCTGTCTAATTCGGTATCGTTTAATTATCATTATATATTATATAAAAAAATTAATGTTCATTTGTGCAAAATGGCAAATCTAAAGTTTTTCACCAATCATTTTAATTTTTTTATATTATCTGTATTTCTATAAGCGCATGTTTTTACGGGTACTAGCATTTGTTGCTGACTTCATTCGAATATTTGTACTATTGAAACGAACTACTACACTAATTGAAAAACCTTTCATTTATAGAAAGCTACGCTGTCCCTGTGTAATATAGCTTATATTTTACTTAGACACTAGCATTTGCCCAGCTTTCGTACAAATAACCGGTAGCTGAAGCTAAATTGAAAGTATGCGGGGAGCAGAACTGAAAGAGTCGAAACCGGAACCAAAATCAAACTAGAGTATGGAACCGGGACTGGAATCAATAGCGTGATCGGAATCGTAATCAGGATCATTTTCATAATCGGAATTGGAAGCCGGTGCAAGATTTGAATATCAATTAATGAAAAATATATATTATATTTCCGTGCGGGCGAAGCCGCAGCTGAAAGCTAGTAATTAATAAAAAATCTGAAGTGGAACACATACAAATAAGAAATGTATTTGTGGCGACTTCTAGTTGTAAGTAAATCTATTTTTCTTTGTTATTCATATGTTTTGTTGAAGAGGTGGAGTTGTAATAGTTGCAATAATATACTCTAGATGGCACTTATATATTTTTTGTTTTCTATTAAAATTATAATGAAAATAATGGTTTGTTTCTTATCAAAATTTAAATGAATGAAATGACATGAAATGATGGGGAGTCGGTTTTGGATTTCCCAAAATTTTTTTAATATATTTATTAACGTTTTTTTTTATTCGTTATATGTATATTATATTTATTTATTTATATTATATTTGTTATATATCACAATACATATTTACTATTCGTTACATAAATATTCGTTTTGTTCATCAAATAATCATACAAAAAGAAAAAGTCAATATTCCAAGTATATATATATATATATAGTGAAGAACTGCCAAGATTCTATGAGGTTTTGTCACAGATATATACAAGATTAGTAAATTGATAACTGGTGCTCTTACAATATGACAATGCTAGACGACATACTGGAAAAGTTACGTGGGATAAGATTGAAGAACTTGGTGGTATTGAACTCCTACCACATCCAGCATTTAGTCCAGACCTTGCACCGTCAGACTTTATTCAGATCTATGGCGAAATTCTTTCGTGGAAAAAAATTGAGTCTAAAGGAGATGTTGAATATGCAACGCCTAAATTCTTTGCATCTAAGACGAATATATATATATCGACAGTGATAGTTTGACGATCTGGAATTATTCAAACCTTCAAACAATCAAAAAATTCAATGGACCCTAAATCTTCATCATTGAATCAGACACATAAGACTTTCGGCACAATCGACCTCTTTTCACGACGAGTTCAGGTAATTCTTTTTTCTAACCAATGATTTTCCACGTTTGGATTTTTTAGATAAATCCATTTTGCATCACAAGTAACAAAGCGTTTAAGTAAATGATCATCTTCCGGCAGAGCACGCAATTGTTTGTAAATTTCTACTCGACGTTTTGCCTGAATTTCATTTAATTCGCGGGGTACTAATCGACAACTTTTAAAAGTATGTATAACCCAGGATTTTAAGTGACGATATATGATGTATTTAGAAGGTCCGAGGGAGTCTGACAATGATCAGCTGGTACTGTACTGTCTCCACTGTTCCCTTTGTAGGCTCTATAAAGACTGGCGACCAGAGCGCGAGTGACCTACCTACGTCAAATTTCCACTACTGAAGCGATTAAACCAACGCTGTGCCGTTCGCTCATTGACTGTATCTTTTTCTTCAATTCCACATATTTTCATTGCTGCCACGGATATTTTGGATTTTTGGTTTTAATGTTTTAACGATACACGAATTTCATATTTATCGAACTTCATTTTAAAACAGTTGTACTCTTCGTAGAAATAGAGACTTGTCGTAACAAATTATGACATTTATACGAAGAATGGTATGAGTTTCAGTTGTGAAAATCGACATTACTTATGAGACACCCTTAACAGATTATTGTATTTTGCACTTGGTAATGTACTCGTCATGTGCATAAAAAACACATGCATAATCAAAATTGAACAGGGATGAAAAATTGAGGATACAGTTCATCTGGAATAAGATGTGAAAAGATGCTCCGGAAGCGGTATGGTAAAAACTTGACCAGCAACACAGAAAATATACTATGATATCGTGAAGTAATCTGTACGACCGTGAGTTAAGAGTTTTAAATGTGTCGGTATGTTATTTTGGGCACTGCACATTAAACATTAAATAAAGTTGTTTCCTCAAGAAAATGGACTGCACGTGTAAAATTTTACGCGCATTACTTCCTGTTCGAGTTCGAGATGCATTTAATTATCGTATAACTCTGTGAAATTGCTTTACAGCTGTTATTTTTTTGACCTTGACTTTCCAGTAAAAGCGGCGCCGTCGATATTCTCTCTCTTTCTCTCTCGACACGGCCTGTTGCATTCATAATTGAATCAGCTGCCTAAGTAGCTGATTCATCGCAGCCAACATTATACACTATAAAAACACAAAAGTATAAGAGGCCCGCGCGCATTCACGCGCGTATGAAGTATATACTTGTGAGAAATGATTGCATTTACACAATATAAAATGCGATATGATTTGATAAAAAAAAAATGTGTGTACGCATACAAGATATTATACTTTTTTGGCGTAAACAACAATATTCACAACGTGGATGATGAGCCTACAGAAATTCGTATATACAATACAAATACACATATAAATTATATATTTATTCTGACTCAATATAAGTTATGCTTTTATAATGTCCTAACCTAATCTAATCACTATCTAATACCATAGACAGACTAACTGAATTAGATACTAGACGCATATGCGTTGGACTTCTGCCCACTATAGTGATGAAGATTCACCTAAGAATTAAAGTACTCCACTTAACCTTACGCAAATCTTATGTATTATTTCAATATGTTACTGTATAATAAAGCAGGAATAGTAACTATATGTCACTTGCGCACCACTTGGATAACTTTAAACTGAACTTCGTCGCATGCTAAAAATACATACAACCTAAACCGTTTCTCCTATAGTGTCAAAAGAAGCAAAACTTCAAAAATCTGTTTATGAAGATGAAATTATTTATTTTACATAAAATCTTGTGGCATCAAAATGTCTATATAGCAGCTCAATACTAGTTAGAATGAGATTACGGGTAAATTAATCGTATCGTGTTCTACGTTGCATGTGACGTCCGACATTCGTTTATTCCATTGGCATCCATTTGGGTTTTATGCACTCTCGCCGCTCGCTTTGTCGTTGCCGTTGGACCGTTACATTTAATTATTTATCACGTCAATAATAAAAGAGTTATCAACATGTCTGAAGGTAAAAACATGTGCATATAGGTAAAGTAAATTAATATTCTTGATGATTTATAGAGAAAACTATAAATAGGCCCTCAATGATGATTCTCAAATTTCCGAAGACGAAACAGTGGCATCAAGTATTATCACTTCAATGATAACACATACCCTCCCGCGATATCTCAGATTGAGAGGCTTGATGTTAAGCTTCCCATTCCGTTCCGAGATGATTGGCGGCTGCTAACGGAAATTGTATAGAGTACATCAATCAACATTAAATAATAGTTTCTGCAATCGGTTAATTTAAGAGGCTATGAAATTTTTTAGTTGTACTGTTTGTAGAAGTTTAGTTGTTTAGTTGTACGTACTGTTTTTATCTGGCTAGTTTTGATACCATCAAACAAAAAAAACAATGTTCCGTCATTTTTTCTATAGTTTTTCTTTCCATTAAAATGAGTGAATCTAACGTAGAAATTCGATACATTTTGAAGTTTTATTACAAAAAAGGGAAAATGCGACACAAGCCGCGTAAAAAATTTGTGACATTTATGGACATAATGCAGTATCGATAAGAATAGCACGAAACTACTGATTCAAGCGTTTTCAGTCTGATAATTTTGATGTCAAGATGAACCTCGCTCTAGTCTACCTGTTACGAAAAAAGTCGATGCCGTTTTGGAAAAAAATTAGAAAAATCGGTATAACAGTTTTACGACATATCTGAAGAGATGGGCCTTGACCACAAAACAGTTTTGACTCATTTGAAAAAAGCTGGATACTTGGGTCCCACACGAGCACACTGAAAGAAACCTAATGAATCGTGTACACATTTGCGATTTCCCATTGAAATGTATTGAAGTCGAACCGTTTTTGAAGAAATTCATATTTGATTATGAAAAATGGATTACTTACAAGAACGTGAAAAAAAAATCATTAACAAAAGGCAAGCAAGCTCCAAACTATAACGAAATCCGAATTGACTCGCAATAAGTTGATGCTATGTATATGGTGGGATTGGAAGGGCATTATTCATTATGAGGTTTTACCGCCCACGCTAAATCATCGATTTGGGTCTCTACTGCCAACAGCTGGTGAGACTCAAGCAAGAAGTAGAGAAAAAAAGCCGGAATTGATCAACAGAGTATATGGTTTCTCACCATAATAACGCCAGATCACACTCATCTTTAGCCACTCAGCAAATATTGAACGAATTTGATTGGAAAGTATTAATGCATCCACCATATAGCCCTAACCTTGCGCCCTCAAATTTTGACCTGTTTCGGTCTCTTTAGAATTCTTTAGGTAATGTTAGATTAACAAAAAGAGATGACTGTCAAAACTACTTATCGTATTTTTTTTTATCGGAAGTCCCCCCACAGCAATGAGATTATGTCACTACTTACGAAACGGCAACAAGTTATTGAACAAAGTGGCGTTTATATTATAATTAAATTTAAATAGAACATCATAGAAAATTATCTTGAATTTGTATAAATTACGAAATAAAATACGAAAAAACTTTTTCCCTGACCTCACACATTTTTTTTTTGGCTACTCGCAGACTATTCCCAAGATTGATCCCCACAAAGAAAAAACATTCCAAAAACGATTCAGCATTTGTCATAAACAATTGACAAACACAATTACAACATAAAAATATTTTTAAGGTACAAACACTATACCTAATATGTTTTATATCTGTATACGTACTTGATATCTATATACTACCTAAAATACAAAAACTAGATACTAAAATAATGAACATACCACGAAAAAAAATACAAACTGACACGCATATAAAAATATGATAGTACTGTTTATATTTCAAACTTAAATGAATTTTAATCTAACAAACAATATTCATTTTAATCTGATAATATAAAAAATATTAAAAAAAAAACAATTTATGGAATAATGAAAGGTTTGCTTATGTAGCGCAGATATTATAAAATTAAACTTGAAGCTCACAAACTCGTAACATTCATTTGAAATGTTAAGTTGGACCGTTGAAAACATATTACAATGCACACATCTTTATCTTGGCGGCCACCAGTCGTTCCTTTCAGTAGCTAATTATCATAATGTCTAGCAAACACCGCGTCATAGTACTTACAGTGCATGTTATAACAATAATTTTTTACCCTCTAAAATTGTATGCAAAGAATAATACCTAGCTTTTATATTGTTCCCAAAATACATAAATTCTAGTTGTTTGGTATAAAAATAGATTCTTATGACTAATGTTTTTAAGCGACAAATTTTTATTTTATTATTTAATGACATTATTACAAAGATTAATAGGTTATTTGACCTAATATTTATCTTCGTAATGATGTTCGTATAAAACATAACTTTCGACAAATTGAATACCCATTCCTATATTAGAACCTTACATATTATAAAAACACGAACGTTTCTCTCTGTCGTGTGTGAACATATGACAACTATTTTATTCACGCAAGCGAAGACACGGGCAAAATCTAATTATGTATTCAGTTCTATTGAGCTCCTAAGAGCGGACATAGTTTGATATACTTCTTAACCGAAATAAGAAAAGTTGGTAAAATTTCTTTAATGAGTGTAGAAAACGCAGTATGAATAATCCCCACCATTAATTAAGTTGTTCAGTTATAGTAGATAAATAAATATGTTTTCATTTCATCAAAAATGACTCTCGTCATATTCAACTATTTCTTATTTAATTTATATGTACAAAATATGTACTATTTTCGTAAACGTTTTATTAAAATAATTTTACTCGTCTTTTATTGACTTAAATACTTATTGTATTACGTATTCATTCATGATTAATTAATAAATTGGTCAATGTAGATTATTTTTCCAGCTAACATCTCTAAAAATCGGTTTTTTGTTTTTTGTTTTACTCAATATCGCAAATCTATCTAAAAGGTGTCTGCTTAATCTGTCGTATTTTTGCTATTTCCCGATGAATGTTTTTCAAATACAAATATTTCTGATACAATATTCCTAAATATTCCAAAAACAAAAATTGAAGAAAAAAATTGAAGTTATAGTTAAACATAGTTCAAATAGTCTACATACGACATACGACAACTTCAATATCTTTATATATTTTAAACAAGATCATTCACGGTTTAACAATGCTCGAAATGGAAACTAAAACTAATGTCTAAACAGAACATCTCTGACACAACCTAATAAATTTTTAGAATTGCTAACAATAGGTAAAAGTAAGCATAAAAAATCCAATGAAATTCAACTTCGAGAGTTTGTAAAAAAAACCACTTACAGCAATTGTAACCGACGAAATCATAGACACGTAAGTGACCCGGCCCTCGCAAATACGTCTTAGAATGTTAATTTTAGCTTTCGTGGTTGCTATTTCAATATTATTAATAGACAAATGGAACAGTAACTGCAATATTCAAGTTTATTATGCTAGGAGAATAAAAATATTGACAGTTTATGGTCGAAGTTCGAGCAACTTTTCAGTACTATAAAGAACAATGACAGGTCTACGTGTGTCATCTTTAAGATGTAATTATACAATGTTCCAAACATAACTATGTTTACTTTTCATCTAATTAATTAGAATATAAATATTTTTATGAATTTTATCAAACAATTATCCATGCTCGTAAACGTTGTGATATAAAACGTGTCATACCTAGATTATTCCGAGGTCTCGATAATTTCAGTTCTCATTAAAATACATATAATATTTTCAATAATAAATGGTATAACTGTTATCAAAATTAAAATTTAAAATTAAATCCATTATTACTCAATTAAAATGCACAATCAAATTTATATAAGCCATCTAGTATATACAATTTCATATTTTATATTTCGTATGTAAACCGCTATCTAATTTTTTCTACAAAGGAAATCAAAAAAAACCCTACATAAAATAAAAAGTGTTTAATTTACAGAGTAACTGGTACAGCACTTTTACGCGTCCAATGAAAGTAGTTTGACAGCATTAGACGGCGTTCACTAAAAGAACAAAATCGATATCACTGAAAAAGAAAAAACAAAATGCAAGTCAACTGCACTAAAGCATTATTTTCTAGTATAATGTACCATAATATGATGAGGAAATGATTTCTCACGGTCAAGATAACAGAACACAGCTGTTGCGTGGCGGCGTCGCGGGGCGTCGCGCGCGGCGTCGTCGTCACTAACCAACCCCCGCCGAAGCACCACCCTCTACGAGCTCCGAATTCGCGTCGACCGTTTACCCACAATCTAATAATATCAACGACCGAGTAGGTAGTACGACTACATTCTAATCGATAGCTCTTCACGATCGTCGGATCGTGTCTGGCACAACGCAATATCTGACCGGCCGCGGTTACCGACGAGCCGACGATTAATCGTAAGTACGAATAAAATTCGACAAGCCAACCGAACGACCGCGACGAAGACGGACGGCGAGCACGTGTCGGACGACCGGCTACGGCGGGGCAGCGAATGCAGCGTCGCTGCAACCTGCTAGGTACAGCGCGGAGAGGTAATGCGGCATAGGCGCGGACGCGGTATCGATCGCGGCGTGCCGGCGTGGCGCGGCCGGACAGCACATGTGCCGCGTAGGGGGCGGCGCGACCGGCACTGGCGCCGGCCGCCGCCGCCGCCGCCGCACGCGCTCGCCGCCGCCGCCGCCGCCGCAGATAGCGCACCCGACCACACAGAATGCCAGCCGTTACGTAAGCCGGGCGCGTACTCGATTGCGGTGCGTTGTAACGCATCACCCCGCAGACGGCCACAAGCAAATGTATCGAGACCCAAAGTTGCCTTCGAAGGTAGTCGTCCTCGTCGACGTCAAAAAATTCAAAAAATGTAATTCACAAACTTACTAATTTACTTGAACAATTATCTCAAATTTAAATCAGTCCAGCGCTGAGGCGTACCTTTCCACATTTTTTTTATTCCAGCTCTAAGGGCTTGGAGACGCCCTCTATGCCGACTTCATTTGCGGGTTGTTAACAACCTTCGTCACCGATACCATAAAAAAGTCCAGAGCCGACGACCTAAGGTGGTCTTGGAGACAAGGAGCCAATAATTTAAATTGAGTCAAATTCATTGAGCGATTCACTATGGATAGGATTCGAACCTGGACCCGTCTAATTCGAGGGTACCGCTTTTAACGACTGAATCACCACAGTTCTATATGATAACAAAGTTTAATATAATACCTGTCCTGTATTAACATTTCGATCATAATAAAAATTAATTTAAACCAGTAGATTAATAAATTGATGAAAATTCGACTATTGGATACCTCGAACACTTACTAAAAAGCAATTTAAAAATGAAGACCCATAATGCTCCAGTAAGAAAACAAAGTAAAAAACCTGAGTTATAAGATTTTATTCAATTTACAAATTCAAAAATAACAATTTACATTAGAGAACACCATTTGTACGTAAATGCCCTCTAAATGCATTTGAGATTCAAATTCAAATTCAAATTCAAAATATCTTTATTTCATAGGTTACAAAATAACACTTGAAATACGTCATCATATTTTGTGAATTTACACTTTACTGCTCGTTCGGAAGGCAGTTTTCCCTCAAGAAGAACGAGCAAGAAACTTAAGGGTAGCTCTTTTCTAATTTGCACATACATAAAAACAAATACAAAACAAATTAGGAATGACACAGCCCGGTAAGAGGTCGAGCCGCTTATGCCCATTGATTTTTGTCTTCTAAATATTCAGAAATTGCATAGTACCCTTTTTTACTGAGTGATTGTTTAATAACACTCTTAAATTTATGTAGGGGTAAATCTTGTATATCTACAGGAACCTTATTGAATAGGCGCACACAGAGCCCTCTGAATGAATTTGAGACTTTACTTAGTCGACTAACATGTGAATTCAGTTTATTTTTATTTCTGGTATTGAGATTATGTCGACTACTATTTCTTTTAAACATTTCTAAATTTTTTTTTACATATAATAAATTTTCATAAATGAATTGAGATGCCAGGGTTAAAATTCCAATTTCCTTAAACTTATTTCTAAGGGATGTACGAGGTCCGAGCTTGTAAATTGCGCGAACGGCCCGCTTCTGCAACACGAAAATTTTCTGAATATCCGGGGCGTTTCCCCAGAGCAAGATACCATACGACATTAGACTATGGAAACAGCCAAAATAAACCAATCTGGCAGTTTCGACATCCGATAAATTTCTCATTTTTTTGACAGCATAGGCGGCAGAGCTAAGCCTTTTCGCCAACTTACTATATGGGGATTGAAGCCTGTCATCTAAAGTAATTTCTAGGAACACTGTAGAATTAACAAACTCCAATTCTTTGTTACGTACTGAAATAGTTCCAGATCCATGTCTTACATTTGGAAGTGAGAATCTTATACATTTTGTTTTCATTTCATTAAGAAGTTATTTGCAGTAAACCATTTCTCTACCTTAGAGATAGCATTGTTCACATCGTCATAAGTAGGCTGTTGTCTTTTAACTTTGAATAACAAAGAAGTATCATCTGCAAACAATACTATCTCATGAGCATCCTTAACAAGGCTAGGCAAATCATTTATGTAGACTAAAAGAGAAGGGACCAAGAATTGATCCCTGCGGTACACCATGTGAACTATGGATCCAGACGATTTCTTACCATTGACATCAACCCTCTGAACCCTGTTACTCAAATACGACTTCAGAAGGTCGAGTGCCCGGCCTGTTACTCCATAGTGACGTAGTTTCCCGATCAGAGTTTCATGATGAACACAATCAAAAGCCTTGGAGAGATCGCAAAATATGCTAATTGCATCTCGCAATCCTCCCAGGCTCAAAAATATGTTGCACAAGCTCAACGCCAGCATCGATTGTTGAGCGACCCCGAGTAAAACCGAATTGTTTATTTGACATTAATTTATTGGTATAAAATGTGCTAACAACTGCTTTAGGATTAATTTTTCGAATATTTTGCTAAGTGACGGTAGTATAGATATGGGTCTAAAGTTATTGGGGCTTGATGCACTACCGCCTTTAAATAATGGAATTACTTTACTATCTTTCATCAAATCGGGAAACACGCCATCATCTAAACACTTATTAAAGATAAACGCCAAATGCGGCGCAATATAATCTATAATTGAGTTTACAATTATAATAGAAAGACCATGAATGTCAGCAGTTCTCTTCATGTCTAGAGATTTAAACGTTTTGATAACTTCTTCAGAACTAACATGTTTAAATTTAAATTCCAAATTAATATCACAAATCGAACTATTATTCCTCAGTAATGATTCGGCAAGAGCGGGAGATGAGTTAAGAGAACTCGTAGTGAAAACAGGAATGTCAGTAAAGAACGTTTCAAAGGCCTTAGCAACCTCCGTGTCTTCATTCAAGGTTTTGTCATCTAACTTAAATTTAAAGTCAATAACTCGGCCCTTAATTTTTCCAGTCTCATTCTTTATGAACCTCAAGTCGTTTTCATAACATTATTACTATTTTTATTTTACTATTTATGTGTTTGGCTTTAGCCGCGATGCAAACACGTTTAAAATTTTTGAGTATTTTGTTATATATTTGGCAAAACTCTCGCTATTATTAAAGTCCTCTCGTCATAAAGCTCATACAGTCTTCTTCTACTTTTATAAATTCCCACTGTTGCCCAATCGCTAAATGACAATTTTTATTTATTTTAACATTTTTCACTTTAAATACATTATCATATTCCATTTTATCATGTTAAACATTAGATTATACATCTTATTGGAATCATCACAGCACTGAAACTCCGGAACTCTCCGTATGATATTTTCTCTAAATTGAATAAGGCGCTTTTCGTTCACCGGTACACAAATTATGTTTCTTTTAAGATTTTTGTCAACCGATATTCTAAAAGACACAAATTGACCGCTGTGGTCTGATTTTAAATTTCGAATAATAAATTTCTCCTGTGGTTCAATATTTGTATAGATGTTGTCGATACAAGTTTCACAGGTAGAAGATATCCTCGTCGGAACTAAAAAGAGATTAGACAGATTATAACAGCCGAAAAACTCCAAAATTTCACCGCCGCGATTACTGGCATCAAGTAAATCTACATTAAAGTCTCCACATATTGCTATTGTTTACTTTTATCATTAATTTTACATAAAGCTTGATCCATTACAGACTCAAATAATTCATAGGAGGAATGAGGGGGTCTGTATACGCTCATTACAACTAGCCGCTCGAGCTCCACACAGGCTATTTCAATAACTCGCTCAACAGAAAGGCTCACAATATCCTTTCTTTCCTTAAACTTTAAATTATTCCTTATTAATATTAAGGATCCGCCACGTATTGATCTCTCTCTGCTGAAGGAGCTAGCAACCTGGTGATTGACAAAACCAAATTGGAGCTGGTAGTTCCTGAGCCAATGTTCCGTAATACATAAAATATCGATATTAGCATAGCTCATAAATAGTTCAATCTCCAGCTCCTTATTCTGCATACCTTAAATATTTCGATGCACCAGCTTGAGAATACATTGATCTTTATTATTGTTTTACATATGCTATTATTATTTACATTTGTATATGCTGCACTAATTTTATGCGACATAATGCTTGAGCCACTCTCCGTTATCTTATCATTAGTGTTAATGTTATTTGAAACTAATTGTGTAAATTCATTATTGCCGAGAGAACCCTGTTTGTTCTTATTTACTGAATTAAGTGAATCAGGTTTTCTCTTTGTCGTAGCTGCCCGTTTAAATCCGTAGAACTCTGCTCAATATCAGATCCCACAGATTCAAGCGAGCCACAGTCGTTCTTAGAACTAAGTCCTGCTGTATTATATAATATAGCAGAACGTATATTAAAGGCTAATAATTTAGCCAAATGTCGCTTAAAATAATTTGATAGGAACATCCTATCCTTTGTCAAAATAATATTATAATTAAATTTATTTATGTCGAAAAAATACATATTTGCATCACTATGACGCCATGTCATGTTGTACATTAAAATATTCAATTTATGGGCATGGTTAAGTTGCTTCTCCGTTAATCCACTAGCAAACGGAAAAGCACACAAAAATAATTTGATACTATTTTGATTGGACCACTCTAAGAGGCGGGTAAACCCAACAATAATTTCTTTTTTTTTTAAACCAAAACAATTTCCAACTAATATAATTATTGTTGTGTTTTTGTTATGTGTATGATTTAAAATTTTGTTAATAATGTTATTATATGAAGCACCAGGCATGCAAATATTCGTTACCCGGTGATTCATATAACCGCTCAACATGGGGCCCAATCCGATACCTAATTCGTCGGAATAAATTACTGTCTCGTTCTCATTGTTTATAACGGCGTGGAGTGCACTGGTCACACTTTCAGGTATGCTTGCATTTTGTTGTTAAGAGCAATACTCTGCTCGGTTTTTATTGGAAGCTGTGCAATCCAAACCATCATCCGACATGTCGCTATTTAATTTAATATCTAACGTGTAATTAAAATTGCGCGCTCAATCGGGCAGATAATTCTGCTAGACTATTTTGTAAGCGACTCATTTGGTCAGACTTTGACACTCAGAATCTCTTTCAAATAATTTTGTTTCATAATTATTTATAGATTTGAGTAAATCTATATTTTGCTTTTATAATTAATTTTTTGTGACTCAAGTTTAATTGTCTAATCATTTTTTGGAACGTCTGATAAACTTATTCAATTTAAAAATTTCTTAATTTTTACTACTACTTGAGTAAAAGAAATATTGCTTCCGATTATCAAGTCGTGCAGTACTGTCCAGCAACGAATCACACAATCTAACGGTCTCATTCACTCTGCAGAGATCCAACTCATGCTGCAATTTGTCCATATTTATATTACATGTATGCACCTCCTCTTGAAGCACTTGAATTTGCAGCAGTGACTGCTCGTAGTGATTCCGACAGTCGTCCATTTCACTCACCAGAACTTGCAAGCGGTCGCGCTGATCAGTTAGATCATTACATTTTACATCCATTTCGGCTAATTCGCCTTTTAACTTTGTATTCATGAATATAACTGATCTGATTTCCGTTTCGTGATCATCGCTCGCTTATTAGGCAATCACATTTCTTTTGACGCCTTGAGTTCAAGGAGTGCAGCCTTCAGCTTTAGCTCTAAATCACGGATTGAAGGTCTACGACTCATGATCAAACAAAGTGAATGAACTCGAACGATAAATTACACGTAATTAATTGACACAGGTATATATGTAATATTACTGAATGCCCACAAAATTAGAGTAATAGATTTAACAACAGTACTACAAAATTAAATAAATAATGAAAGAAAACAAATAATAAAAAGAAAAATAATAATAATAACTAAAATAAAACTAGATAAAAACAAAGTGGAGAAAAAAACATAAAATAAATTGCGTGTGTTGGATTCGAACCCGGGCCACCTTGATAAATGCGTCGTCATATATGCTAGACAATTACGCTAACCCGTATTGTCGAGAGTACTGCAAAATAGTTTAGTTATTATTTATATGATTACAAAATTTTTAGCAATGTTTTATGTAATAAAATATATCATCATGTACATAACAATATACACATGCACAGATATATAGATAGTATATACAAAGCCCTTTTATAATATTGACAAAAAAAACAGATCGATAAGGTTAAGATTTTACGAGTACCTCACAAATGAAATTATTTAGTTATTATTTTACCAATGATTTATTACAAGGAATTAACGATTTCGTTTCTGGATTAAAATAAGTTGTGTTATATTATATTAATAATTTCATTGGTTAGTTAGTTAGTTAGTAATAGTTAGTTGTACAAATGTAACCAATAATACCCCAGAGTAGAATTTACTTCAGTTAAAAATTTGTAAAGAAAATATACTCTGAATCAAATAATATTCATTAAAGTCTATTTATATAAAAATTAGTGTTAAGCATTTGATATTTAACAAAAAAGATGAAATTAATTATTTACGGTAATCAGAAGCAGGCGAAAATGTAAGTAGTACGTACACCTCGCACGGCAGCCAGAGCTCGAATCAATTTGTCTTTTAAATCTACCCACTTAATCTAAAAAAAATCTGAACAACTGTTGCTTTTGCAGACCAGCTCCAAAACTTCCCGCTGTTTCGAGCTCAGAGAGTTGGAAATAAATTATTACTCACATTTTACTCTACGATTAATCCAAAAAAAAATAAACGTGTGGCACTCGGGAACTGCCGCGGTAAAGCTATTGCATAGCATTTTTTATCAACTTATGCAATTATACTTATTTATTTATGCAGTATTTTTTTTCTTTGATATTAATTCAAGTTTTTCATCACTTTTTTCATTAATAAATGCACTTTGTTTAGTCATATTTAAAACACTTTATACACAAATTTTACGCATATAGCTATTCACCAGCAACTGCTATTCGCTATTGTACATAGGTACATCTATGTATACATATATACCTACATTTACATTTACAGAGCACATGCGGTGAGTGTGGCATTATAAAGATATAATAGATACCTGATACATTTCCATTTAAAATTTTTAGGGATGAAGAAGATTCTTGTTTTTCGTCAAAGCTATTTTTTGTAAGAAGAACAAAAAAAGTGAAGTGAAGAACATGAGGGTTGCGACTTGCGGCATTCGATGCATTTTTTAAAGCGCAAAAGGACGTTAAATTTAAAAAAATCAATAGTACACAATATCAAAAAGTTATTTAGAAAAATACCTTTATGTATTTGAATTTATTTCATTAAACGAAACGATATCGATCCGGCTTACAGCATTCGACACAGTTTCATTAGGAATAACCATAAAGGATTTTTTGAAAATCGATCGGTCCAATAATATTGAAATTACTTTACATGCATTTTTTAAAATAATTTGTTTTCGTGACTTCTCAGAAGCTAAATGATCAATTATCAATTCTTTTTTTCGTTCATATGACATTCAAGATTTATGTACATACACACACACTATTACACACCCTCCCATACACAACAACACAGAAAATACGTGTACGTACATAAGGACATCAGTTTTAAAATAGTTATAACAACTTCCTGGAACCTCAAAACCTCGATATCTCATAAAAATTAATTTTCAAAAATCGAACTGAAAACAATTTTGACTTGCCACAATTTTATGAAAATATACAATTTTCTTAGTGGAAAGTTAAAAAATCATCAGGTTGACTACCTAGAAAAGTTCAGAATATTTTTTTTTTGTTTTTATTGAATAACACTCTTAAACTAAATAATTTATTTGGATTAATGGGTTTTTGGCTCCATTTAAATTTATGTAACAGCTATGTAATCAAAGGTCATAGAGCAACCTACGAAGTCAGTCCGTAATTCATCCAATAATTTGTGATTGTAATCGCGGTGTTTTGACAAAGGATTAATTAGATCACGTCGATAAAGTGTTTTTAATATGTAAAATTAAATGAATAGCTACCGACTTTTAAAAATTGATATAGACACCAGATTTAAACGTTACATACATATTCCTGTCATTCTCCTATAACATTTATTACAAAAGGTTTATTGAAAACAAGTTTTTGCGTTTATCTGCACCCTCCAAGGCCGTTCTACACTATCGGTCTCGATCTTCATTTGGTCCCGATTTCATTCTACTCCCCATTACAATTGGACTCAACCAATAATGTCATAAAAACCTTAATAAAATTGTTTATTTTCGCTTTGTTCCGAATAGCGACTATATTCAATTTCACTTATTTAGATTGTTAGTAATCAATTTACTTTTGACTAATATTCAATCAAATCAAATCAAAAATAGCTTAATTCGTAGTTAATAGAAATTACACTTTAAATGCGTCATTAATTATTTTTTTTGCCATTAACATTACCACTCATTCCAAATGCTGATTCGCTTTGACAAGATGGGCAAGAAACTCATGGGTAGCTCTTTTTTACTCATTGATACAAAATATTGAGTAATCAATAATTTAGTACAACACTTAGAAATAACGTGAAGCAACCTGATGGTCGATCAATTCAATCCCAGGGTTTTTTTCATTAAGATCTTCAAACATGGTATAATATCCATTGCCATATAATTTTTGTTTAAAGAAAAGTTTAAATTCAGAATATGGCAAATTTTGAATTTCAGCTGAGATTCTATAATAAAAGCGCACACATTGCCCCCTAAATGATTTGATAACTTTGCTTATACATGTTTTATGACTAACAAGATAATTCTTATACTAGACATAAGAACTATCTTGCTGATGGTTATGGATGCCGCTCAACTTTTGCAACGAGTATATATTTATTCTGTTGACATATTTTACTTGGAATATTAAATCGGTCTGGCTCACACGTAACAACCGAATTAATGTCTGGCAAATTGATTTTATACTTTATTTAAAGTTTAGCAATTTTAAAATGGTTTGAATTTTTTTTCATTTATAAAAAATAACAGGTCGTAGCAACAACCCAAATGGCTCGCAATATTAAATTCATGTTTTTTTATAATAGTTTTTAAAAATTACTTTAAAAAAAATTCTAAAAACCATTTAAAAATCAATATTTTTACCTGCACAGGTGTTATGCGCATAATAAACGCAACGTCTACCGGCAGCCAGGTGACCCCTACGTTATTCGAGAGAGCATAAGAAAAGGTGTGTAAAAAAAAACGAGCTTCCTTAAAATTCTCGTTTTCCCGACGTTGCTAGCTCTCGTACCATTGTTACAGATTTTTTTTTTTTATTCGGTCTGGTCGGAGTGCCGTCGAAATGCCGTCACGTTCAACGCATAACGCGTAATGATATTTAACTGTTCTTTACGGCATAATGAAGTAAATCCAAGATATACCGTTTCTCTTTACACTTTATTGAGCATTGTATTTATATCCACAAAAAGAAAAGCCTTAACTTACTAATTCGTCGACTCATCAACGCCCAGCCCAAACCCTGGAAACCTAGAAAACTGAAATTTTGCACAAGAGTTCCCTTTAGGATGTAGACAAAGAATAAGAAGGGAAATTCCGAATTTCACACCGAAAGAGATAAAATGGGGGTTCAAAGCGTCAATATTACTCGAACTTCGTAAAAGTACTCCTACAAACAAATAGGTAAATACGTATTTAGAGATTTTTTAAAATCAACACCTTAGACGGTAAAAATAAATCAAAAATCGGTATGGGTTTCGTTATTAGCGAATATAGGATGTTGATTACGAAAATGGCATTTATTTTGAGGCGTGGTTTAAGTTTTAATGTCACAGGAGCCACAACAATATATATTTTTTTGAATTTTTGTCTATCTGCCTGTGCATTTGTCTCATGCATCACGATAAAGCTTCAACACGATAAAGCTAAATTCTATGTCAACGCGGGCGAGGTCACGGAAGAAAGAAAGCTAATAACACAAATAGAAATAATATTTTACTAAATTACGATTGTACGATTTTGATCATGCGTCTTTTTACAAATATTCATAATGTCCTTTTCAATCAGTTATAGTTAAATAAGAATATAATTGAATTAAAATAAAAATTGAAAAATTATCTAAACATTCACACAAATAATTATTTATAATACCTAAGCATATTTACCCTATTACATCGCCATCGATAAAAAAAAAAGATTAATTGATTTTTGACGGGAGGCAATTAGATGGGTTTTCAACGATGTTGATAACTAACGCTTGGGAAATAAATGAACGGACTGACATTAGGGGTTCAATAAATAGCTTGTTTTGTACTCTCGAATACATTGTACTAAATCAGTGAATTCGTACAATTAGACTAAAGAAGCTATTCAAGGGCGCTGTCAATATCCAATATCGGTGAAATATCATCGATGTGAGCAACATACACAAAAAATACTTGGTATAGTTTAGTAATGCAACCTGCAGAGTTTGTAGACAAAAAAGGTTTAGCAAATTTTGGACTTGGATGTGGAAATTGTGTTTGTCGACTTGCATTAGATCTGTACGGCCTAACACGCTATTGCGAAAAATTCAAACAAACGCCCCATGGCATTGCACGGTCGTGTGGACAATAGGTACATTTTAATACTTATTGTCTTATTTAATATATCTTTTAGAAACAGCATACATAATAAATGTATATGACAATAGGGCATTAATGCAGTAGGCTCTATAGCCATCACGTTTTATTGGTGTCTTCCTGTACGAAAACTATTTATGTGTGGAAATTAAGTTAATCAAGTAAAGTAGAGCTAACGATTTGAAATCAAAATTCTTTTATATTTCGATACTAAAATAAAGAGTAACTATTTTTAAGCTTGTTTGGTGTCTAAATATTAATACTAATTAGAAAAGTTTAATTTCATACCACGCTAACCGATAATCTCTACATTAGTATGGTATGAAATTAAAATCTGAATTAATTTGACATGTTGTTGAAATATTAATACTTACCTAGAGTCCTAATACATTCTAATCTAATACTAAACTTGAATGCGCTGTTTTTATAGTACCTGAGTGCAAACATTTACAATACTCACGGAAGTAGTTGAGCGTTTCCCTGATCTGGTCAGGAGTGAGGGCCAGGTCCTCGGGACCGACCTGCAGCGCCGGCGACGGGATGAACCAGTCTTGATTCTCGTAACCTACAACAAACAAATGCGAAATGTAGCACACTATAAACATTAATTCCCAATATTCTATTTTAGGATTCACACACTAAAATAATTCAGTATCTTATTCTTTATATCTAATTGTAGAAAATGTATGATTTACATTTATTTTAGTTTGTGTTAAGATGTTATTTGAAGGCAGTAGGCTACGACTTCCTAAAAAACAATTTTAGATTCAACTTTTCCTTGCATAATCATATTTTAAATATGAATCGTTTCGTCATTTCCACGCTTGAATGGTTTCTTGTAGGCATTTGACAATCATCAACTAATACAAGAACAATAATCGACAAGAAAACTAAACACAATTAGTTTCGACAAAAATCTCTTTGTTTTACGCCTTGACTCATGCAGCAACTAAAACAGAGGAACAATTTACGAGGGGTTCGGCGCAGAGGGTGACGTCACGGGAACACTGACTCACTCGAGGAGGCACAAAGACGAAACAAAAACTTATAACAATGAAAATATTGAATATAATGATTTGAACGCTGAGAAACAGTGTATTGTGACACCTTATTTTGGTTAAAAGTGATTGATTTAGTTTAATAATACCTTGAACTTGTCGTGCTCTAGTATGAATGCAGACAATCGCTTATGGAATAACAATTTTTTCATCTCATCATTAACGATTGCTATTGGAAATTACGACTTAAAAAAATCGATAAAAATTATATTTTACGTTTTAGTACATACGTTCTATCTATAATAAGAACTATATATTAAGAACTATTCTATATAATAAAGAAGAAAAACGCGTATAAAGCAAAACTTAACCCTCGGGCGAATGGTTTTCTAGAAACTATAAACAAATTACATTTTTGTAAGTATTGGGAAATACGCCATTGATAATAATCAAATAATTTTGAGAATCAAATAATCCGTTAAATATAGAGGGATCCGCGGAATACATAATAGCCACAGTAAACTCTGGGTAATAATAATGTGGAAGTTTCGGTCACGACATTCGAATATCGATTAACAAGCGTAATCCCTTCCCTCGCATTACTAGAACACTGTTATTAGGCCCTACTATTGTGTAGCATATAATCATAAAAATACAAATACATTGAGACAATTGTCTTTTACAATAAATATTGTTTTTTTTTTTCGTGTGCAGTCACTTCAAAATATATAAAGGCTACAAAGAGCTATATGCTTCTCAAATTAATTTTGACAGAGCCATAGACGCAATACCGCGACTTATCATTCCTGTCAAGTATTCAAACGCTTGTAGTGCAGTGCTAATAGTTATAAACCTTAAATATACTTTTATAGTGCCGTAATTTAGGTCGGTACGAAGACGATATCGTACGACGTAACAGCGGTAACACCACGCAAAATTGTATGGAGGGCGGATTAAACGAAACCTTTGAAAAGCTACGTGCGCTACTGACAGAGGCAATGAATGCGTACATGTTAATAATTAGTATATGTATTCTCAGCTAATTTGCTTTGAGTTACGCAAAATATCTATTTCGTATTGCATATACAACGTGTCCCGAGATTAAACGTTAAGCAGGCACCAGAGGGGGTGAACGTGTTCATGACTACTAGAAAAAAAATTGAAATCCTTTGAAAATTGACACCCTTTTAGACATTTTTGACTACCATAACCACAGTTTACCTGAAATGTTTAAGATTATTTTAGAATGGGCACCCTCAGTAGCACTGCTATCTACTACGACCCTTAAAAATCGCCATCACAAAGAAAGGGTTTACTCAAAACCCATTGCAACATTGAAATAGGTTCGCCAAACAATAACTTAGACTGTGGATTATATCAATAGTAGAAGATATGCAAGATGAATAAAACGATCTTTTTTAAGGCGATGTCATGTCTGTACCAATGCCGATGGCGAACAAATCGAACATTTATAGCAATAATAATAATGCATTAAATTAATACAATAAACATAAAATTATTTGTACAGTTTTTTTGATTCATTCAACATTTATCAACAACAAAAAAATCTATTTAGAGCACATAATAGAAATGATTACTATCAACAATAATTTATGAAATTTGGTTCTTGATTAGAAATAGGACGCACTTTTTTGTGGCTAGTTTCCCTAGAGTATTATACCGTTTTGGAATCTTGGTTAAGTGGATCAATTTTTAAAAACTTGTCATATCCTTACTTTTTTTACCAAATTGACAATTTTATCGCAATCGGATGAACGGTATGGTAGCGCATAAAATACGAAAAAAATCAAACATAAATTTTTATGTTATAGGTTTTTATATGGGTAAGATATAACAATCTTTTATGTAACAGTTTAGCTAGTGCACGCAAAGAAGTCTGTGAAAGCGCTAATTTTTGTCCACTTCCTTAACAAGAACCACTGTAGGTGGACTCCTGAAGGTTTACAGCGTATTGCTAACATTATGATTATAAGTTATCTGAATAGAAACAAAAGATCATATCTTTTTAAACTGTTTAAACAAACAAAAAAAAACTATTCAAATAGCTTATAGCCTTCTTTAAGAATTAGGTTATCAAATGCAAATAACATTTTTCAAATCCGTCTAGCAGTTCCAGAGACTATTGTTTTCAAACAAACAAAAGAAATATATACAAATAACTCATTTGCCTTCATCAGGAATAGGAATATCGAATACAAAAAGAATTATTCAAATCCGACTCGCAGTACGTACCAGACATTAACGCATTCAAACAAACAAACAATCAAACAAACTCTTCAGCTTATATGTATATTAGTATAGATTAAAAATGATAAAACATGCTTTTCACAATTTAGGGATTATGCATTATAGAATGTATAAAATATAAATATTATTGTGTTAGTAGTTTTCTTTGCGTGCTTAAACCATTCATCTGATACTGTGAAAATTAGGCAATATGTTGTACCTATGTAGAAACGGAATGGTTTCTGAAAAACAAATACCATTTTCTTTTTCACTAATAACATGTTACACTCGATTTCAACTCGACTTCAACCTCAGGGTCGAAATACTGTGGAAATAGGATTGGAACGTTATATATATATTAGTTGTCCGGTTTCGCTTTCAATTTTTATCCGGATACCACTCCCTATTCCACATTTCCTACATAAATTACCAATAATTTAAATAAATCAAAAAATATTCAAAACACTAAGTAATGGAACATTTAGAAATAATACAGTACCACTTTGTAGATTAATATTCCGTGTAGTATTACTTATTTATTCACACTAATTGATGAATGCATGCATCATTATTCTCTCACGCTGCGACACGTGAGTGCGTAGTAACGGCGCAGCGGCGCGGGGAGTTGCGCCGGCGCGCGTAGTCGCATGCCTTGACGGGAGGCGCGGCGGATGAGCCGGGTGCAGCGGCCGCGGCCGATGACTCTCGCGGTGAGGCACTATTATTTATAGTCGCAAACGGCGTCGGCGCCGGAAGCTCGCATTACTACTTGAATGCAGCCGGCAGTTTTGGAACGCCATAGAATCCGCGTCCGAATATTCTTTTGCATTCATGTAAATATATACTATAAAAATATACAAAATAACTTCAAAAAAAAATTGATAATTGAAAATGAGCACACAACTACTAATGTGATCTGAAACAGAATTTGTAAATAAACTCGTAGATTATTTAAAAAACAATGCAAATGGAAGCACAGCTATTTCCAAAATGTAGCTAAAACTGCGTAAGTTTGAGAAATTGTACCTTGAAGGTACAATACATAAAATATTTTTAATGGTTTTAATTAAAAAGAAAAAAGGGACAAATGCGAATAGGACTCGCACTCTGACGATCACGTACGAAATTAATTATGTATGTAGCTCTTTCATCCATCAAGTTTCGATGATTTTTGTGTTTTTAATAGAGACAGTGGACTAAGGAATTCCGAAACTTACTTTTTTCATATAAACTTTCGATTTTTTTAGAATATCCGAATTTTTGAAAATCTTCAGTTTTCATAGCGAAAAGTTAAAAAATGTTATCCCACGTATTGGTCTAAAAACGATACATACTCCAATTGCAAGTGTAAGTTTATAATAACAAAAAAATATTTTTTCATAATGTGATATAACGAGAAATCAACGATTTTCAGATGTATTCCT